>OX103973.1:13912088-14229111 GCA_944470395.2 Schistosoma turkestanicum | reverse complement strand
TTTGAGGAGTCTCATACTATGATTAAATGACCATCCAATGCTTCTGAAAAATGGTAACAGAAATAACAGAAAGACTTCCCTTAATTTTAGACGAATCGGTCAGCCACTATTTAAAAAAAGAAGAAATTCTCCCATTCTCATAATCGTGAACAAAAAAATGCATAAATTTTATTCTATAAATAAAATCCAATGTCATAACAAGTCATTTGATGAAATAATTCAAAAAATATTTCTTTTTTTGCCCTAAACCAAAAAAGAAACGAACACACACACATTATTCAGTACAGTGTTATTTTATTTTCTCTGTTTTGAACTAGAACTTTGCATGTACCACATTCATTTGTCATCGATTCTTTCTGTATTGAAAGAAAATTAATTACAGTTGATAATTGAAATAAATGAGTGTAATAATTAATTTGGGAGCAAAAATATAGGAGTTTATTCTAAAACAATGATCAAAGTATTTTTTTTTCCGTGCAAATTATTATTTAAAAATATTCATTAATCATCAAAAAATGACTTTGTTGATTGGATTTTTTCTTTTTTAGGAAAATTTACAAAGTCTAGGTCGCATTGCGGGGTTGTTGTGAAGATTATTAAGTTTATTGAAACCGTGAATCGATCAATATTAGACCAACATTAGGAACCTGGAAGCACTGAAAGACGGCCGTTTCGTTCTGGTATGGGACTCATCAGCAGTGCGCATCTGCGACTCCCGCAGGACTCGAGCCCAGGACCTTCGGTATCGAGCGCGAACGCCGTAACCGTTAGACCACTGAGCCGTTATCGAACAGTGTTAATGTCTAACTTGATCAAATTCACGGAGTTGCGCAACCTCATATACTGTATACATCCGAACAGGTTTGAACTTCACTGGTCATGACTTCCCACTAGAACTCGGAGAAGATTCCTCACCAAGCTGGTCCAGTGCTTTCAGGTTTCTAATATTGGTCTAACATTGATCAATTCATGGTTTCAATAAAGTCTAGGTCGTTCTTTTGCTATTTCTAAGCAAACTACATGATCCAGTGGATTGCAGAAAAGTTATTTATTCGTTTTTTTGGTTTTGATATACAAAAAAAGTGCATAATTATAAATAAATAATTTGAAGTTAAAAGTAAGTTCTTTTTTTTCTCTATTTAATAGTCATAATAATAATAATAAAGTCAAAATAAATACACAAACTCTTTAATTTTTTTTGAGCAAAACCATCATAACTAGGTGTTAAAGTTTTGAATAAAATTTGCAATTTATCGGTATAATGTTAGTTAATAAGTAAATTTAAAGAGACATTTTATTATTATTCGTTTTACAAATCTATCAAACTAATGGATCCTTGATGTCTTAGAAGCAGTGCTCATGTATCGTGGGACCCGCGAGTAAGCAATGATGCTATTAGAAAGCGAGTACTAGGTCAGAATGTCAGATCAATAGACGAAGTATTGAAACTCCATTATTTGAGGTGGTTGGGACATATGTTACGAATACCCGACCACCGACTGCCTCGACGAGCTTTGGTTTGTAGTGTAGGAGTAGGTTGGAAGAAAGTTAAGGGCGGCCAGACTAAAACATGGCAGAAATTCAGAAAGTCACTGACAAGTGGACTGAGTCATGTTGGTAGATGTAGGCTACCTGGATGAGGTCCGCGAGACGATAGTAACCTTGAACAACATGGCTCAAAATCGTTTGCAATGGTGCATGTGTATCTACTCTTTGTGTTCTCTCAAATCTTAATCTTCTGGATTCGTCAGTACCTCTACTTTTGTCTTTCTAAACCTATCTCACTGAATTATAATTCTTGAATAATATCTTGGAACCCTAATCCTCTCTGTTACCAGTAGTAATCCTACTATCTTTACCACTATAGGATTTGAATTGACAATTGCGTCTCCGTGCAAATGTGGTATGGCTACATGAACTGATGTACTTACGTACAAAGTTCTACGTTGCAACTGACTGACTGACAGTCCTATCAAGCAATCATTTTATAAAACACAACAATTCAATGAAGTAACGCAGGTCCCAGTATATGTTTACTTGCTGTCAAGTTGCCACACTCCATGAGACCGGTTGAACAGAATTTCTGGTGTAAACACTAGGATTGTAGATTTAGTAACAGTATTAATAGAATATACAGTATGGAAAAGCTATTAATTATTGATGCGAAAAACCTATAAGGTATTTCAAAATGTAGGATCTAAGAGGAGGCGAAATGTGACCGTACATGAGCCAATGAAAGTTATTCTGAGCTATGTTATCCAGAATTACTCATCATAGCGTACGATAATCGCTTAGACCCGAAAATGATAATCTACACCTATTAACATGGTTCAGTCCAATTGTTAATTAGTTCATAGACTGGTGTTTTTGTACTCTTTACCTGCTATGATAATGATACACTAGATAATACCGCTCATCATTGTAGCCGTCGGTTGGACGTAAACAGCACATGTTGTGAAACCCTCAGTTAATAAGTGTTCACTAATTCACCGATCAAATGTTATATTTTTCTTGTACTTCATTGTTAACTTCAGAAATGCTTATTCAGGAGTCCCAAAATACATGAGTAGTGATTCAAAGTCACCTATGATTGAATACTAAAAAAATACGAAGATAGTCTGTTTTTAAAAGGTTACATTTCATATATGAATTAAAAGAAAGCACATCACTGAGCAGCACAGTCATCCGTTAATGGTCAGATGAATATTTCGCTTACTACACAAAAGATGTAAGTCCGTAAAATTCAATTGAGACTTCTCATTCCTCCTCGAAATTTAATCGAACACTAACCCGCCAAGAATGAAGAAGCTTCTGAGATAAGTAATATGTGATTGATAGTTTGTGTAGTAAAGTAGACCATTCCTAAAGCAATATTATATTGACAAATTATACATTATGTATACTAGAAGATATTTGCTTAAAGAAATGACATATTGATTGCCTGTGCAGTATATCGTTCAAATAAATATAGTCAACTATAAGTCAGTTACACTAAAATATCTTAGCTTACAAGATAATGCGAGGAAAAAAAATTAACTTTCTGAATAATGATATTAAATTTTCTGTTATGATTTATTTGATGAACATTGACAAAAAAAACAAAATATCATTATCACTGTGATGGTGTTTCATTCTCTGAGCTGGTTGTTTCGGTTGTGGAGCTTTGATTGTTCTTCTGAACAAACAACATCATCAGCATAAACTTCAGATAGAAGTGAAGCATTCAAATTTCTCCACGTTTGACCTGTAGCTTGTTCTGTTAACCTCGATCTTGATTAGTTGTTGTTGACTTTAAAGTTGTCGTTGTTTACACCCTTGTTTTGATTGTATCCCCCTTTTGAGGTCGATGTGTTTGTTGATTGTTGCAGCTTCACTTCTATCTGGAGTATATGAGGATGATGTTGTTTATTCAGAAGAGCAATGAAAGCTCCACAACCAAAACATCTAGTTCACAGAGAACGAAACACCACCACAATCATCCATCTGAGCTACAAATTTTCCCCACCATCTCAAAATCATTATTAATTCATCTATTTACTCTTACTGTGTCCATAAAGTGAAAAAACACTTATCATCTCTTATCTTTAAATTTCTAAGTCGATTAAAACATGAAATAAAATGAATCCACGTGATTTTAGTCTAATCATTGTTTTATCTCTTTTCAACAGAATGAAAAGAACGTTTTGTGGCAAATTATTCAAAAGTTCCACTTGCAGAATGTTTTTGTATTAAATGGTTAAATATCTGAATTGATGTTTTTTTGTTTAAATAAAACAAAACGAACACTCGTTGTAGAATAAAAAAGAACTCATGATTTTTCAAAGTTTCTGACTAGCTGCGAACCAGCCTAAATTTATATTAGTGACATTTTCGTAAAAATATTGCATTACATACCACGATCAATGAAGATTAGTTCGAATCAATATAAGAAAGAAGCGAAAACAACTGATAGTCAAGATAAAATCATAAAAATTAGAGATGAAGTTGTAAACGATGATAGAATAATTATTGATAAGTCAGTCAGTAAGTTGCAACGTAGAACGTTGTACGTATGTACATAAGTTCAGGTTGCCATACTACATTAGCATAGAGACGCAAATGTACCCGACTGTAGGTGCTACCTTAACGTGGTGGTCGGGCTTGCCTATCGTCATGACCCAACCGAGCTATATTGACTGGAACATATGTTCCTGAAGGTTCTACCATGTCAAGCAGGTCGATTGGAGAACGATGAGACTTAAAGAAGCTACTCAAGGTCTGAGGGCGAAGTCGTACTGCTGACTGCAGTGAAGAGTGACAGCAGTAAGGTATTTCCCTCGGTCAGCCAGCATCTGCAGCGGTCTGCCTTCTCAGAAGGAAGAAGGGTTTAGAAAAGGTCGACCCTAAAAATGTCACACCTCACTCTACCACCCGGATTTCCATCTCCGGTGGTAAAGGTGTCCACTAAGGGCGTTCAAAAGCGGAGCTAATACTCAAAATCTTCTCATAAAAAGGCCGTGCATGACCGGCGTCAAGCAGTTGTCCCTTGGACTCTGCGGTCACGCAACCAGGTTTCTAAGACCGACACTAATCTATCTTCCTTTTCAGGTTCCTCAAGAAACACTGTTCCCACGGTGTGGGCAGCCGGGAAGTAACATCCGCAATCATACCCGTAACTAAACTATGAATAAAACCTAAATGCAATCAACAAAGCAGCTATTTATCAAAACATCAAAGTTAACAATATCGAGTGACTATCAGCGAGACTTTATGTTATAAACTCACAACGAAGAGATTATTGTAACTGACAAATGCTGACATAATAGTAACTATTTTATCATGGTAATTATAAGATTAATAGATTTCTTCTCTATATGCAAGGGTAATGGTTAGAAGCGCTTGATGGTAAACGAGGCAAAAGTGTTGTATGTTCTAGCTGATCAGGAAGTTTGACATAGGATGAACTCATTCTATGCCTTTCGCTTCATTTCAATAAAACATCAGCTAGAGGATTTGATCATTGAAAAGAATTAAAACAAATAACTTGAATTAAATGACATGGATTCATTTTGTTTAATCAAGTTCACAATCAATGGTACACAAGACTTATTGAAATGCAGTTAATTAGAAATGAGAATGTATCATTGTGTTTCGATGGAAATTCAATCAAACTTATTGAGATTGTAAAATGTATGGTATACCGATAGATAAATAAAAATTAATGTTCTAGAAATTTCCTTTGAGTAATACATCTATTTTGTGATAGTTTTCAGTCTCATTAGGTTTATGTTTATCTTTACTGAACTATGATGAAACATAGTTATACACATAAATGCTAATATCATAATTTACAAGCAACTGACAATAATCTTACGTAACTGTTATGCTCGTCTCTAGGTATGCTTGAAACTATTACGGATTCACTTTAGTCGAATAACGAGAACAAAACAATGAACCAGCGCGCCCAAGTAGGCTATTGTGATCCGATTGTCCCGATTGTACCAGCAAGAAGTCTTGATATAGCGTAGAAAGTGTATTCTACAAACACCCAGAAGCACACAATCAATCCAAGCACTCAAATCAGGGGTTAGCGACCCCTTCCCACCAAAAAACGAACTCCCTAAATAACTCTAACCAGAACAAATAATTCAAACAATTTTAACTCTGCCCTGGGAGTTGGAAGAAGAATTATGACTTCTCGTGATGAAAACAAAGTCCCCTTGGAAGTCACGAGGCCGATGCCCCTTCTGACAACCAGAGCAACCATTATTTTAGGTATATGGAACGTTCGAACATTGTGGGAGACTGGAGGAATATTTCAAGTTGCTGCAGAAATAAAAAGATAATAGTAAGTAAGTTCAATCAAAACTATGAAGATGTAACGGATTGGAAACTTTATTTATAATGATAATGTATACTACTTTTCACAGTTAGGTGTTAAACTAAAATAGTCAGGATTGCCAAATTTCAATTTTTCAATTAGTTTTCATTTGTTTAAACAATGATTGCTAAAAAACGGTGTTTTAGATTGTTGATAATGTACGGTTTAAACAATCAAATAATGAATGCAAGCACAAGCTCCAGCATTGAGTTTCTGTTGTACTACCTACATGTTGAACTTTACAGTTTATGATTTATTAAAATAACATGAAGGAATGCATACTCAGTCTAAATGATGATGAATGTATGAGAATGAATGGTGGTAATGTACTTAGTAAAGATATGAATTGTATGTTGATGATGTTGTTTAGAAAAATAATAAAAACTCCAAAACCAAAACATCCAGCTCAGAGAATAGTAATCCACCGTAAGGATATGAATATTGTTTAAAAAAATATAAAATCTACAATTAATTGAATGGATCTCATCACTCCATATCAGTTCTACGGTTATGAGAAGGGTGAATTGGTGAAAATTATGGAACCTCTTCCAAGGCTATGGGAAACCTGAGAAGAAGAATTCTTATGATGGTTTAAACTCGGAGATAGTGAGTTGAGAGTAACTCACAGATTCGTCCCTAGTGTAGACCGATGTCAGACAAAGTTGCTTACTTTTATCCTTCCTCTTTCCCCTGGTGGTCAACTGAACTTTAAAGACTTTTACATGTGAGTGGAGACGCGGAATACAGTGGACAGCTCGGATGCATCTGGATGATATGAACTTCGCACATGATCTAGCCCTTTGATCCCACACATAACAAAAAGTGCAGGAGAAGACCGACTTTTTGTTGGCAGCCTCTGCATTAGCAGACATCAACATACATAAGGTAAAAGTATGATTCTCCGATACCACACAACATGAACCAGCCAAATCACACTTGACGGATAAGCTTTGAAGGATGTTAAAACATTTTCGTATTTGGGCAGCATGATCGATGAGCAGGGTGGATCTGATGCAAATATGAAGGCTCAGATTAGCAAAACAAGGGCAGCATTTCTACAAAAAAAAGAACAATTGAGACTCATAACAGTTTTGATCAGATGACGAATCTGGAATTTTTAATACAAACATAAAAACTGTTCAATTGAATGGAGCGAAAACTTGGAGAACTATCAAAACCATCATTCAAAATGTACAGGCATTTGTTAACAGTTGTCTACGCTAGATACGGTACATCCGTTTGACAGAGGCAATAAGCAAAAGCCTATTATGAGAGAGTACAAACAAGATTCCAGCAGACGAAGAACTTAGGGAGGGGCACTGGAGATGGATAGGAAACCAGTTGTGGAAAGAAACCAAGTATGTCATAAGACATGCCCCTAACTTGAAATCCTCAAAGCCAATGGTAAAGTGGAAGACCGAAGGACACATTGGATCTGGAATGGTAGGCAGGTATCAAAAGGAAAAATAGTATTTGGTAACAGCTTGAAAGGCGATTCCAGGACAGAGCAGGCTGGAGAATGCTGACCGGTAGCCTATTTGTCACAAAGGGCGACAGGCGTAAGTAAGTAAGTAATAAAGTATTAATATTTCACTGGTTTTCAGATCGATTATTTGAAGTTCTGGAAGGAAGATGTGACGTTTAAAATCATAGGTTATGAGTGAAACAAAAATTTACTAAAAACTACAGAATACGATAGAACGACGTCAATAGTTGACTGACGTACGGAATTTCACATGCATACTGAATACTATAGTAATTTTCATGGGATTAGCAGGTCATGTTGCTGTTCTGGTGTGTGATCTGCGTAAGTGAACTATTGTTAACTTCAGAACAAAGACAAAACGAGTCTGTTACGCATCAGTGTTCAATGATAATTTGTATTGTGTTAGTTTATGACTGTTCTTAACTATCCTTATTCTATTTATATAATAGATGCAGAGTAATAATCAACTCATCAATTTCATTCAATAAACTACGAAATGTACTTCAACTTTTCATCTTAACTAAAAAAAGTGCATCACAATATTTCATTTTAGTCGAGTGAAAAATTATCAAGCAATTTATAGAAAAAGCAACATAGTTTTCAATAAACTACTTAATTACAGCCTAAATGATATTACTCACTAAATATTTACATTCAACACGTCATATTCTTCAGAAAAGTGTTTTTTTTTTAATTTATTCTGCGACAAAATTTGTGGAGAAAAAAGATTGAATATGCAAGAAATAAATGAGACAAAGCTTTCATTTCAACATTTGATATCTTTTAATAATAAATTTGTTGAAAGATAAAAACCTACATAACACGTAAGAACAATAAAATTTAATGAAAATCCTTTCTAGTTAAATAGTTTCGTGTACAAAATGAAATGTCTGATTTTAAGCTCATTCATTAATCGCCATTTTTTCTAATCTGATCATTCCAAGCTGATTTCCATAAAAACCATATACTACTGATTATTGTTCAGTGTTTTTTTCATTTTTAAACCAAAATTATTCTTTATTTAATTTTCTGTTTATTGAACAAGTCAATGAAAATTCATTTTTTCTGAAAAAAAAGTTAAAAAAAATAGTAATAAATACAGCCAAAAAATTGTGAATTTTCAATGTTTTGAGGATTAGACTTAAAAATTTTTTTTATAACCGAAATCATTTAAATAAGGCGTTTGAAGCAAAAGATACAGACAGACATTGGGTCTGAACATCAATATATAAAAGTTGAGATGAATGTATGTTCAGATAACGAATCACACATTGGGTGTTAATGCTAGCCAAAATCTTTTTTCTATTAATATAAATTATTTGGAAAAAATAGGATGTTTTGAAAGTCGATTACAAAAATTTTAGACAATTAAAAAATCCAGGTGATAAGTATATTTATTTATGATTTTAACAATTGACGTAAGTAAGTGGCTTTATGAAATCCTGAATTCATCAATGTTAGACCACCACTAGGAACCTGGAAACACTGGACGGCTGTTTTGTCCTGGTATGGTACTCATCAGCAGTGTGCATCCACGACTCCTGCACCGCATAGGATTCGAACCCAGCACCTTCGGAATTGTGCGCGGACGCCTAACCATTGGACCACTGGGCCGGCATCCAACGGTGTTAATGTCTAACTCTTATTGATCTACGGATTTTGTGCGACCTCACCTATTTGTCTTTGGTAGTTACTGCCTACACCCGACAGTGTTGAACTCCATTAGTCACGTCTTCTCAACTAGAACTCCGAGAATTTCCTCACGAAGCTAGTCACTAGTGAGCACTGTTACGATGTTTTCAGTTAGAGCTTTGCAGGTTTGTATTGTTACACATTTGGTCCGATTGTCAGGCGTTCGCTCACAGTACCGAAGATCCCCGGTTCGAATCCTGCGAGGTGAAGGAGTCTTGGATGCGCACTGCTGACGAGTCCTATACGAGGTCGAAACGGCCGTCCGTTGCTTCCAGGTTTCTAATGGTGGTCTAACAATGATTGGTTGATAATTTCAAATGTGTAATAACACAAACCTCCAAAGCTCTGCCTGAAAATATTAGCTGCAGTTGTTATTCTCTGAGACATTTAATGTCAACTCCATTCAGAATAATCTTCCTTAAATTTAGCGCTTTTATAGTCGACTTAAACGACGTTCTTAAGTTTGAATTAACCGAATAACATTAATTGGATGTTGATTAGTTTATAATGTTGCATAAGTCAAAATTATATGGGCTAAGCTTACTGAATAGATCAATGATGACAAAACTATCAAAGCATAGTACAAAGATGTCAATCAATAAAATAAAGCTCATTTCTGGAGACTGTAAGTGATTGTACTCACATTTTCGAGATGGAAATTTGTTGGGGACGTTAAATCCCCCCAGAGCTCGCTCGATAAATGTATTTATTTTGGATTTTATTAATGGGCCGATCAGTTGACCTTGAGATCACATTTCCCACCAGCAGAATCCTTAGCTGTGATTGGCTGCAGTGTCATTTTGGTGTGTTTTTTTGTGACTCTCCCAAGGACGTTACTATGATGTATAAATAAACGCTTGAGTTTGCTGAGTGTTTGTAGAATACACTTTCTACACTATATCAAGACTTTTTCGTTAGTTCCTTTGAGTCAAGGAATCACAGTAGCCTACCGTGACACTGGTTCTTTGTCTCGTTCTCATTTATCGACTAAGGTGAACCTGTAATAGTTTCAAGCATATCAATTGACGAGCATAACAAAATAACAACAAGTTTTTTTTTAAATAATTTTGATGAGATCACAGAGAAAGTTGTTTTTTTTTATATAACTTAACATGTTGTCTAGTGTACTTCCTGTTTGTTTACACTGGAAAATGTTGATAAAGCCAACTGAACTTTTAAAAGTCCCACAAATATCTTGGTATTATGAATAATTATCATAGTTAGTAGAGGAGAATAGTGATCAAATAAACAAAAGCATAAATTTGTACTTTACAAATTTCATTTCATTCTGGTTGGTATACATGAATATTTTTAAAAGATTTTTATGAATAATTACATTCATGTAGGATTTTTATCTGCTTATTTAATAAAAGAATTTGTTGATATTGTCTTTCAAATAGTGTATGTACATGTCTTCAGCCATAATCAAGCTAACTACTTGGTAATTTTATCTTATTTTCTCAATCAATAACCATTGAACATTGTATGAATAAATTTTTTTTTAAATGAAAAGTTTTAGGTTTTTATTTTTTCTGATTCAAATGTCAAAAAACTTCCTTTTCTGTAGGCTGTTGCATGATACAAGCAAATTATCAGGGTAAGTTTATTATGGGGACAAACAGTTTTTATTTGAACTCATAGAGGGGATTTGAATTTTCGAATAGTCACGGATTCAATAAATCTCAAAATTTTCGCTTGAAAACCACAAAAGCCAAACCATTATGTCTTATGATCTATTTAAATTATCCGTTTGGCTGTAGAGGTCGATAGATGTTTATTATCGACCATTAATGGGTCGTATAATCTTGCACGTTATTGAAAATTTACCAATCACAAACGCACCTCCTTATGCATGTCTAGCAGAGCGCGCACACACACAGATTGACAGATACAATGCAATGTAACGCAACCATGATTGTTAGAACAAACTGTAGGGATAGTGAGTAAACTGAGCTGGACAGTTCTTCTAATCTAATCCAGTTTATCTACAAGTATTCATACTCATAACACCAAAATACTACGCAACTGAGGATGTTCAGTTCGGCGATATGATTTACTGATTTCATATGCTGCTTAGTTGAGTTCAGAAATCATAGCTTTTCTGCAGACTTTTTTAGAAATCCATCGAAGAGCTTATGATCGCCAAACATTGGATTTCAATGTAACAGCTTATTCGACACTTAGAATAGTAGGTGATTAAAATAACGATGAGATACAGTAATTATTTGTATTTCTTTACGCTGTATTCATTAGGTTACTTCACCGAAATTATTTTCATATCCATCTTATTTTAAAATCAGGCGGTATATTGAACAAGTTCATGTCAATAGTTGAGTATCTTGTTTATGTAAAATTTCACTTGTCATGTAAACGATGGTTGATTATCGACAGAATAAATTCATGTCAATGTTGATTATTTTTTATTTAATAGTAAAAACAAAAGAATGAATAGCATGCAATGTTTCATCGATAATCATGTATTCGAAGCTTGAATATAATATCGATAATTTTTTCAAGAAAGCCTCTTCATGGAATCGAATCACGTAATAAGCATTGGAGATTATTCAGCCTTCATTTACTATCATCGTTTCGTCTGTTTAATTGTTACACAATCTAATTTGACTGATTAAATGAGCTAAATTGCCCAGCGTTCAATCTCTACGTAGTGTCAAACTAAAGTATAATGTTTGTCATGTATCCCAATTTGTACTAATGTACTGTTCAATTATTCTAATTCAAAACAGAACTGAAACATCCAGTCGTGTATTTCATAGAACCGTACCTACATTTAAGCTTGTTTAAGTTTAATTTGGCTGACTTCTATAACGAACAATGACAAATTATCTATATCTTTGTACTTTTATTGTTTGTATGAGTATGTTTGCTTGATAACTAGTTACATACAGCCTACGCATTTATTCATTCTCCTAGACGTTGTTTTGTACGCTTGTGGTTTTTACACATTTGAAATCATTAATCATTCATCATTGTTAGACCACCATTAGAAACCTGGAAGCACTGGACGGCCGTTTCGTCCTAGTATGGGACTCCTCAGCAGTGCGCATC
The DNA here is from genome assembly GCA_944470395.2 of Schistosoma turkestanicum. Taxonomy (NCBI): domain Eukaryota; kingdom Metazoa; phylum Platyhelminthes; class Trematoda; order Strigeidida; family Schistosomatidae; genus Schistosoma; species Schistosoma turkestanicum. Next base: position 14,217,007 of record OX103973.1, on the reverse strand, counting down.
CACGACTCCTGCTCCTCGCAGGATTCGAACCCGGGACCTTTGGCATTGTAGGCGAACGCCTTACCATCGGACCACTGGGCCGGCATCCAACGGTGTTAATGTCTAACTCTGATTAATCTAGGGATTTGTTATTAAAGCTTTGTATTGACTTCTGTGAAATTTCTATACCGTTGTGAATAATCCAAGTGTAAGCACATACACTTGTGTCAAATTAGTGACAGAGGAGGAAAAAAGAATAAGGCATTTAATTAACTATTAGGTGTGTAGACTGTGAACAATCGTGACTGTAGTTGTGTAATCTTCCTTTATTTACACAAACTTAACATGTTCACCAAAATAAAAACCGCAGGAAAACTGAAACAACTGTCTGATTATCTATTAAATATATTTTGTATACAAACCTAATTGACTGAAAATTGTTCGTCACATCAAAGAATGGAATCCATTTCATTTTAACCTTAGGTGAATACTTTGACACTTTTTCTTATCAAACTAGAACCAGAAAGGTCTAGAATATTACTGTCAATGATTAATTTTGTAAAATAATGGAAACTATTCATTTTTACCTTTTTCAATCTGATCAAAGAGGTATATTTGGGTTGGACTCAATGGAAAATCAATGTAGGTTACATGGTATCTAAATGCAGATCAAAATGTGTTTTGTCACACACATTTTAGCGCGTACTGCATATATTAGCATAAGTGTTATTATGTGATAAGTGTATTGAGTAACGATAACAATGATAATAATAACAGTAATAATAGTAATAGAAGCTCCTTATATAAGACAACCATGAAATTTCAATTCACTAGTGTTAGGAGAATCCAAAACACACAAAGTTTTTTGGAAACTTGTAATTAGTGTGTTATCAAGTAGTGAAGCACTTTAGTTTAACAAAAAAACTTGTGTTCAGAAGAAATACATGACATCCCTATCTTTTCCGTGGGCGGATATGACTTTTGAATGTTATATTGTTATGAATAGCATTATTTTCACATCCTGTATTTGTTGGTAATTCTCTGGCTCTTTCCGTTTATATTCTTCACTATCTAAGTCTATACACACACTTCTTTTTACGTATTGGTTTGAATGTTTTACAATGATTATTGTAAGTCTATTTATCCACATTTGACCTACTATTGATAAAACTTTTGTTATCGTATTTTATTTTTCTTACTCCTATCATCAGTACTCACCTGTCTTCAAACTATCAACTTGTACTTTTGCCGATTATGTGTAATGACGTAATCTATATTTCATTTCATTGTGATTATTGACTCATAAATTGCCTTGATTGGTTTAACATGTTCACATGAAATATTCATGTATATTAGATGACGATCTAATCGAAAACAACACTATTGTTCGCTTATATATGTGTTGTTCTAAAAAATTATTTCAGTGTATATTTTTACCCCAAAGGAGGAGGTGTGCTACATCCGGTAATAGATAAGATTAGATATGAACTAGACGGCAGCCTAAATTTTATTCTCAAAGAGTGACCATGTTTCGAAATAATAGCCGTAATACTTCCATGTCAATTACGGACATATAGCCAGTAGAAAACATATTTCGGTTCATGGATCTTGTATTTTCACTATCCAAATAAGCTGTACAACAATAGCTAGTTATTTACTCTTAAGCCAGCCTTCATTGTGAAATCAAATCAAATGAAGAGGAAACAAAACTTCATTTCATCCTGTTGGGATTGTAAAAATATGTGGCAAATACTTTACGCAGTGCTGTGTAATGTAAGATCCATTTTTGAAGGCTTTGTTTGTGAAAATCCGTCCATGTATACATTTGTACTTTGTCCTTATTGATTCCTTCAGTTGTGCATTTTGTTAATCTATTCGGTTCCATTTTGAGATGATAATATTTGTATTTTATTATAGTTTCTATTTATTTTGCCTTCACTAAGTTTCTGTGTTTCTTTCTGACCTGCATTTATGTTGTTTAGGCTGATACTTAGTGATGGCGACAGCGATATTGATTTGTTCCTCTTTTGATTGAGTTGCTTGCTTTGACTGGAATTGCGCATTTTTGATTGTGAATTGAAGCACTCTTCCAGAATAGGAAACACTGTGTGTTATCAAGCAACCAGATATTACCTGTCGAATGAATCTGATCTATCGAGGAGGGATAGAATATCATTTAATTGTTCTGTTGATATGATTAATTGAACAATTGTTCGTGGAATAGCTGAGTGGTAATATTGTTTAGATAATGATGTATATTTATATTTATGATGAATATTAGAACCGTTATTTACTCAAATCACTTGTTTTGATTTCATCTGGTCAACAAGACGTGCATCTAAACCACCCTAGACAGTTATTCCTCAATCCAAACCTCAGTCTAGATCCTATTGTAATTCTCAACGGTTTTTTACATTGCCATATCATTTAAAACAACTAAGTTCCAAACTGTATATTCTGATTTATATCATAATAAACGATATAGAAATATTAATTTCTGTACATTGAAAATGAGCTTAAAAACAAAACTTTCAGTTATATTAAAAGACATTAACAAAATATAATGTTCAGATCAGATATGTACATATATTTGAGTGGATAGCGTAAAGCTTGTCATAAGTCAGTCAACCAGCTTAATTTTTTGAACATTTTATTTGATTGATGGAATCATACACAGCTGCATGTGTAAATTGCTCATGATAATCTATGCTTTAGTTATCAAACTAAATCAGTATTCTGATATATATATTCGTCTCTAACGATTGTATATATATATTATGTACATACATACATATATATGTATAGTTACAAGCAATATTTTTGTCTATGTCTAGATTAAACTCAAAACTAAAATAATCAAAGTTGATTAACTGATAAGATATGACCAATGTTTACATTTCTACATTGTTCAATTAATGGTTATCGAAAAATGTTGATAGTTTTAATGGACTAATTTTAATTATGAGGCATATTTTGCTTAAATGATTGAATTTAAAATATTCCTGCAAAAAAGAATAAATTCATTGTGATCAACCGTACAAGCAAGGTTCACATTGATGAGAGCGCGGGCAAAAGAGGCAATTATCGAAACGGTGAGTGAAAAATGCCACGTTTTGACAAAGGTGCACATTCATAGAGTGGTGTATTGATAAGAAAGCTAGGGGTGGCCAGACCAACACATGGCACAAATCCATGAAGTCACTGACAAGTGGACTGAGTGATGTTGGTAGATGTAGGCCACCTGGTTGGGGTCCGTGAGACGAAAGTCACCAATGGTTAGAGACCTTGAACGACGTGGCTCAGAATCGTTTGCAGTGGCGCAGGTGCATGCACTCTCTGTGTTCTCTCAAACCCTAACCTTCTGAATTCCTCATTATCTCTATCTTTCTCTTTCTAAATGTATTTCACTGAATTATACTTCTCGAATCATTCTTCGCTCCCTAATCTTCTCCATTACTGCTAATACTTCTACTATCTCTATCACTCTTGGATTTGAACTGACAGTTGCGTCTGTGTGCCGATGGGGCATGGCAACCTGAACTGATGTACTTACGTACGAAGTTGTGCGTTGTATCTGTCTGTCTGTATTGATAAAAGAAACATATATATCAATAAAAGCGAGTAGTGAAAATGGGAGTAACATTTTTAAAAGGTGTCATGTATTTTCACTTCGCTCTCCATCGCTGTACTTTATGATTAATCAAAAAATAGTTTTCTAAAGGTTCAATGAAGAGTCTACTCTCAATAAATATTAGGATTCTTCAAATTCGGTATAAAATGATCATTCATAGTACTTTATTCATGTTATCTCATTTTTCCCTTTCGAACAGCTGGCCTATAAACGATTTAGAGGGATGTCTCGTAAACTGTTTGAGAAATGTTCGGTGAATGTTACTTTGAATCAGTTTTCAAATCGAAAATAAAAATGCCTTAATTTTCAAAAATTAAAAACTTATGCTTAATAATATTGTATACATGCATTTCTGAAAACATTATTCTTGTTAGGATATTCACCAAATATCCTACAAAAAATTATTTTGTGAGTGTAAATTCTACTGGTCTATTCCTGTTGGTCAATTTTATGGTCGTCCTAATTATCAATGTCACACACTTCAAATGTTGTTTCCTATTGGTCATCTTAACTGTCAATGTCACAGACTTCAATGCTGTTTCCTATTCGACCTAAATGTATAAATACGCATTATTTGTAACGTTTTATGACCCGCACCCGCACCCAAGTCCCTGGTGCGGGATCCTGGTTCTCTTCTGGACTCAGACCTCGTACTTTCTTGATGTCTGTAGAATACATGTTTTACTTCAAATCAAGTCTTCTTTTACTCAATAAGGGTGTTGGGACACTCGGATTAGAGTAGCATGTAAGGTCACCGGATCCTCGATCCTCGCTATCGTTTTCCGACTAAGGTAAACTCGTAATAGTTTGAAGCATATAAAACTAGTACTGATCGAATTTTATCGAACAGATTGAAATGTGGCCACTAGTCTCATATAAAATTTATATGATTAAATGAAAACTTTTATTTTACAGAGATTTTATTTGTGTAATAAAATTTTTATGATCACGATATTTAGTCGATTTCCGTTGCTTTCTCTTTTGCCAAATATTACTTTGTTCAATTTTTATCAAAAAAATGCATAGATTTGGAAAATAATTATTTTGTTGAAGAACTGGTAATCACGATTTCATATGTAGCAGTTCAAAGTGTCTTCTTTTTTCAAGCAAGTAACTTGGTGAGACACTCGAAACCGTACAAAATGTTACAATTGAGAATAAATATTTTTTATCTCTCATCATCTACAAGTTTTTTAAAGATTTTACGAATAGTTGTTTCAGTATGAGCAAAAGTTATGTTTCCAAAAAAACGACACCACAAACAAACTGATTTAACACAGTTGTTCAATAGTCAATAATCCCATTAAAGTAAAAATGTGTAACAAAATATCTTAGTTGAAAATAGTTGAGAAAAAAAAACACCATCAAGATGGCTATCTAGATGATGACATAAATAAATGAAAGGGTTTCTGATTTAGACAAGTCTACTGGGAAATTATCTCTGCCAAGAATCAGTCTCATTTGGAAAAGAAAATTGGAATTGAAAAGTATTTCAAAAATAACTTTACAACATTTTAATCTGGATTCAAATAGTTAGTTCGCCAGAAAAACACAGGAATATGCTGTTTGACAAAAGATATTTATTTGAATGAGTTTGTGCAAGAAGGGCGAGCGTTGATTAGATATGAGGTTACTTTGAATAATTAGTCAGTTTTGTAGAACGTTTGCTAGTTTAAATTAGGTTACTGAAGCAGTTGTTGTAAAAAGATTTATAGTGAATTGATGAAATGTGGCTAACAGTGGAATCCATGACACGCGTTTAGTCCTATTTGGAACTGTCCAGTCCGATTTACGTCCATTCCAAAGTTGATTTTCACTCCAGAATTCAAACGTGACACCTCTCACTTTCAACGCCAACGTTTTATCTACTTGGCCAGTCATTAATGCATGTGTTTTAATTTAATTTATAACGAATGCAAAATGGTGTTTCTGGAGTGGATTGTATCGGCACCTGAACTAGTGATAGGGAGTGTAACAGTTGAGCATGTTGGCCGGGTTCACTTATCTCGGAAGTCTCATCAGTGCTGATAGTCTGGTGTGTGATGAAATCTCAGCACGGATACAGAATGCTCGATCGGCTTTTGCCAACCTGCATCACTTATGGGGTAGGCGCGATATCCGTTTGCTGACTAAAGGATGGGTGTACTATGCAGTAGTTCGCTCCGTCCTACTATATGGTTGCGAAACATGGCCAGTCAGAGAGGAGTTATTCGTAAACTACTAGAATCCGATCATAGGAGTCTTGGAAGCATTGCTCGTGTATCCTGGGACAACCGAGTAAGCAATGCTGTCGTTAGGAAACGAGTACTAGGTAGGGACGGCAGATCAATAAATGAAGTAGTGAAACTTGATCAGTTGAGGTGGTTGGGACGTGTGTTACGCATGCCCAATCACCGACTACCTCGTTGAGTTATGTTTGCTATGTAGGAGTTGGTTGTAAGATAGCTAGGGGTGGCCAAGCCATAAGATGGTACAAATCCATGAAGTCACTGACAAGTGGATCGAGTCGTGTTGGTAAGTGTAGAATACCTGGTTGGGTGCGCGAGACGATAGCAATCGATGGTTGAATGAATGACATGGCTAAAAATAGGTTGCACTGTCACTGGTGCATTTATTCTTTGTGTTCTCTCAAATTCTAATCTCCTGAATACCTAATCACTTTATCTCTTTCTTTCTAAGTTTATTTCACTAGATTTTACTTCTTGAATAATATCTTCGAACACTGATCTCCCCGATTAATGTTAATACTTTCACCACCTCTACTACTATGGGATTTGAATTGACAATAAAATCTCTGTGCCAATGTAGTATGGCAACTTGAACTGATGTACATGAGTAGGTACGAAATTCTACGTAGCTGTTGATTGAGTGATAATTTATAACGTTTTGGGACTACTTAACTGTTGATATTTTCACTGAATTTCGATCAGTCTTGATAAAACGTAGAGAAATGTATTCTACAGGCACCTAGAAAGTACGAGGTCGACAAGCATACAACTCAAGCTTATTTATACAATGACAGCAACACCCTTGGTGTGAGACACAAAATAGTGCACTAAAATAATCCATCAACCAATGACAGTCAAGGATTTTCCGAGTGGGAAATGCAAGCTGAAGGTCAAAATAAGCATCTTTGGCGCGAAAACAAAGTTTAAAATTTCGGAATAAAACTACAAAATTAGGGACTTTTCCAAATGAGTTCCGGGGATCTAACTTCCCCAACGAAAACTCAGATTACTACAATACTACTAGAATCTTCAGGTTTGAATACGGTTATTCACTGGCATGTAAGTAATTTTTCAAGGTTTCTACTTGATCTTGACAAGCAGCCAATTATATTCTCGATCGTTTTAAGTGTAAACTTATTTAGTTATTTCTAAAATGTTGTCATTTATCAGATTTTTTAATTTTTTTTCTTCAAATAATGTATTTTTAAATTCATTTTAACACTGTTTTTTGACAAAAGTATTTGTGATGGCCTTACGTGATTCTCAGCAAAGTGTAAAATTAGATATTACTTACTGAATTGTGTTGAAAATCTTAGCTACAAAAAAAAGATTATTTAAACATTTACATATCTGAAAGAAATTCTGTTGACATTGTCATCAACTTGCCTATTGGCAATTTGCATACCACTAAACATATTAACCAGCTAACATGAGCAAAAAAAAAGAAGAGACATGTTCTATGTTTAAGTTTAATATTCGTTAAGGCTTTCTGTTGTTTTTCCTTAATCATGTCATAAAATATTTATCAATACGATACAACAAATGATAAGTAAGATTGAAATGTTTTTTTTTCAACTGTACATTCACTGAATAAAGGACAATATTTAACTGGAGAAAAGAAACTACTTATCCATTTTAGTAGTAATGACGTTGAATTATAGTTTTTCAGTCAATTTAGCAACATTTCATCTTTGATATTTAAATATGTTATAGGTTTGTTAATAACAACGATGAGCATCATTTTGACATAATTGTATACAACTTTTCTAGAATACAAATTTGAATTTTAATATCCTTTAATTACAACTTATGTCTTTCTTTCAGAGATAATCATTGAACGTATGGAGTTTAAATATGTAAATGGCTGAACTTAGTAATGCAGGAGTTAAACAGTATTATCTAGCAAAATGCATTCAAACTTACTGTTGAAAATATCTTAAACTATGATCTAGTTGTCTTTTGATTGACTATTACGAGTTCACCTTACTTGGTAAACGGAACGAAGATCAACGAGATGCAGTGACACGATAGGCTATTGTAATCCGAATTTCCCAGGACCGCTAACTTCATCAAGAAGTCTTGATAAGGCCTAGAGAATGTATTCTACAGGCACCCAAAAGGGGTTAGGTTGCTAAGTACACAAATCAAGCCTATTTATACGATGACAGAAACGCCTTGATGAGAGCCACAAAATAGCGTACTAAAATAATCCGTCAGCCAATTACAGTCAAGGATTTTTCGAGAAGGAAATGCAACTCGAAGGTCAATCAAGAGTTTTTGGCGCGAAAACATAAAATTCAAAATTTCAGCTATAAATTACAAAAGCACGACCTCTTCCATGTGAATTCTGGGGATCTAACGTCCCCAACAAACATATATAACTATATTATTTGACCTAAGTATCTAATTTAGTTTCATTTTAATGAATTTAAATCAGTAAAATATGTTACTAAACTTTAAACTCTTGTTGATGAATATTACGCGGAGATCAACTCCACTTTATCCATAGGATCCGTCTACTATGTCTGATAAGTCATTGTTGTTGCCCATGTGTGGAATATGTTGAGTTTGCAGTTTTACTGTTGGTACTTCAGAATCGGGCACCACCGCAATTGTCATGATGGAGAGTAAGTAAGAACACAAATGTTAATGCAGTGAGGATTTATTGATTCTCTAAGAACATTTCTCAAAGCTAGCCCCAAAATCCCACTATTCATTAGAGCAAAATACGCCTAATTATCAACACACTATAATAACAAATACATTTGGAAATATATCGAGTTTCTGTATAAAAACAACGGTGAATACAGTTCTCTCGAAATGACACAGGAGACCTTGTAGTGCCTCCACATATATATTTGAATTCGCTTACATATAATTTGGTGAAGCCTTTCGATTAATTTACTTAACCAAACCATTTGTATAACAATAACTTATATGTACCATTGGCTTTTATTATTGTCTGGTTTGTATGAGCTGGTACGACTGATCATTGCTTACGCCTAAGCGCATATTCATCCGATTCGCTTTATTTTTAATCTCTTAAATGTCACGATGACTCAGACATTTTCCTTTGTATATATACGAACATTTTAATCTTGTTAATTCACTCCCCTACTCGCTAGTGTGCCTGCCCGGTTCGCTTGCAGTTTGCTGATCTATTTGTGGTGTACCAAAAATAAAGGTATTCAACACTTCGAGTTCACCTTCTGATTTCCAAACCGTCAGATGCTATTTAGTAACGATTGTCTGGACGAGCTAATTACGAAGAATTAGAGCACGTCGAAATCGACCACCACAACCTTTTAAATACACGTCATTTGATCAAAACGTGTTCTGAATTCCTTGTTATCTAAAAGGTAAGTAGAAAGTTGCCAAGAGCAATTGCCTGCGGTCTTCTTAGCATAGCAGAAGCATTTTGTCATGCATCTGGAAAAACTAGAACTATGTGTACAGAATAAACTGATACGACGGCTCTTTCTGTCATGGTTTTAGTCTTTCGGTAAATAAAATTAAAATGTTTTTCACTCACAACCAATTTCTTCTGTTCAATCTTCTTTATAGATATTTAATTATCACGCTACACAAACTTCAAACCTGTAATATTGAATGAATATAATGTCGAATTGATACAATAAATCATTGACCCTAAAAATGTCATAATGAAGTTAGTACACGCCTATCAGCCTCGCCAAAATTCGTTTTGAACTGATGGGAAATAGTATTGACCCAAACAATATCATCATTTTATTCCGTCAAATCAGTGCGGATTAGTTGTATATGAGGTCACTGATAACTTGATTAACTGCTTGTTAGCATGTTTACGTCAGACAGACAGACAGATACAACGCAGAACTTCGTACGTAAGTACATCAGTTCAGGTTGCCATGCCTCATCGGCACACAGACGCAACTGTCAGTTCAAATCCAAGAGTGATAGAGATAGTAGAAGTATAAGCAGTAATGGAGAAGATTAGGGAGCGAAGATATGATTCGAAAAGTATAATTCAGTAAGATAAATTTAGAAGGAGAAAGGTAGAGATTATGAGGAACGCAGAGCAGGTTTACGTATGATGTTCAGTTCGAATCTAACGGGTAATATCGGGTTCTGGCGGAGTTGGAGATAATCCCTTCAAATGAATACAAAATAACTCGAAACATGAGTTATACCAACGTCGAACCCCACTCGCGTAACACAAATTTTTTAACGCCTAACACTCGTTAACAGATAAATAGATTTCGTAATGTCAAGGTCAAATATGTGGATTGAAAAGAAAATAATAATAGTAATTTGTTTGAATTCATTTTTTTGTTGATTTTGCACCGCGAATTTGATGTTTATTATTGATTTTTTCCAAAGGTTAAATTAGTTCATGTAATTATTTTCAAAATTAACAGCATGATCTATGAGGTTTGATTATAATTGGGATTATAAATCATACATTAAACTGATTAAGTAGGAATTAAAATGTCACTTCATTGTTTCTCCGATTTTATTCTCAATGTCATCACCTGTTAGTTATATTATTGCTTACTTACTTGCTTACTTACGCCTGTTGCCCCCAATGGAGCATAGGCCGTCCACTAGTTATATTATACCCAGTGTAGTATGATTTTAATTCAATATTTTTTTCAATATAAATTATTGTTGACTTTCATTCAGTTTGACAGGTGTGCACTACTGACCGATTCGATTATTATATTGTTTATATTATGTAGTGTAAACTTTGTATTGACACATTTGAAATCATCAATCAATCATTGTTAGATCACGATCAGAAACCTGGAAACACAGGACGGTCGTTTCGTCCTAGTATGGGACTCATCAGTGACAGTGCGTATCCACGACTCCTGCACCTCACAGGATTCGAACCCGGGACCTTCGGTCTTGTGTGCGAACGCCCAATCTCTAATGGTGGTCTAACAAGGTTATTCAATCTTAATCATAAAGTTTGTACAAAATCAATACAGGAATAAGTGTATCTAGTTATTCAAAATATTGTCCGAAAGCCGGTGGTGACCATCTGATCTCAATAGCAGTGATATTTAAACAGTTCCACTCTTTCAACCTTTTTTTATCGTACACTCTCTTCAATTCATACTTTTTAATGTAATCATATCATAAAAATCATCCTGTAAAGTAATAACTTCTACACGTAAACTTATGATCCTAACAAACTGAGAGAAAAATAAGATTTTTTTCACATAAAATCTCACTACAAGTTACTTTTACAATTATTAATATTAAAGAGCAACTGTCCAGTTAAGTAGCATAATTTCGGCAGTTTTTATTTTAAAAAGCTGAACATTTAGAAACATGTACAGTATTCGCACCGATATTCTCAAGCGTCCTAGATAAAGAAAGTTGTTTTTATGCAGAATAAATCATGATTGACAATTGTTATTTACTACAGTTATCAAGAAAATACATAAAAAAACAACATTTGTTAGAAAACAACTAATTTTCGTGTCAAAAATGCGCTTCAGATGAATGTCGATTTCAGGAGTGATACATCTGTAGAAATACTAAAGTTATAGGCTTAAATTAATTGATAAAAGATCCTAGTGAGCATCTTTTTCATTCGGCTTATATTTATCAGTAAATTTGTGGGATTTCTATAGTTTAAGTAACATCGTGATCTTAATTAGTTCTACAGTGAAAACTTAGAAGCACTGAATGGACTTATCCTTCAAGTATGGAACTTTTGAATTATGACCATCTACAACATCGCATCAGATGATTGGATCCAGGAACCTCGACCTCAAGCGTAAACGCTTAACATATAGGTCATCATTGGGTGGCGGCATATTGATTTAAATTTCCAGCGTACGTACTTGAGATCGAAGGTCCTGAATCCGTGTTATGATTCGTCACTAAGTATGCTTGAAACTCAGCTTAGTCGATAAACGAGAACGAGACAATGAACCAGTGTCGCGGTAGGCTACTCTGATCCGTCGACTCAAAACAGCTAACGAGAAGTCTTGATAAAGAGTACAAAGTATATTTTACAAACAGCCAGTTAGCACAATGCATTCAAACACACAAATCGCGTTATTTATACATCATAGGAACATCCTTGGGAGAGTCACCAAAAAACCTTAAAACAACACAGCAGCCAATCACAGTCAAGGATTTTCCTGGTGGGAAAAGAAATCCCAAGTTCAACTGTTCGGTGCATGCTCGGATACATAAAATCCAAAATTAAGGCATTTGTGAAGCGAGTTCTGGGGATCTAACATCTCCAACATCATCATTGTGTGGCGGTTTATCGCTCTAAATGTCGAGCGTGCGTACTTCAGGTCGAAGATCCTGGATCCGATCGCTAGATGCAACATTGTAGATGTTCATAGTACAGCAGTTCTACATATTGGAGAGACAGGACCGTTCAGTGATCCTAGGTATCCATTAGTGAACTAGTCTAGATCAGTGCGTGATTCATACATTTTACATTATTTTGTTCACCTATTATAGTAAAAACAGATTAATCAGCTGTTTAGTAGCATGTTTTCCTTTAACATGAAATCATGTTTCAATGAAAAGCGATAGCAGAGAACAAATAATTATCAATGTTATCTAGATAGATAATGAATAACAGCTTACCAAAATTAATGCATTTTTAATCTTTGTTCTATTAATGCAATTTTCATATGATGACACAAAGCTAATCTTTAACTGCATATTCAAAAAGATCTCATTCAATATTGTTTTTACAGCTGTCATCATTTGTACAATTAATTTTACAAATTACTCGTTTTCATTCATTATTCACTTCAACAAACTAATTTTTCTTTACATTTTATGTAAATAAATCTTGTTTTTAAATCTTGTTCTCTTCACGTAATGTAACTTAGTTTTGAAAATAATATTTATCTAATGCCTGTAAATATTCTTGAATAATTTATGAATGCTCTGTAATAATTCTGTTTTCATTCTTTCAATAGAGAAAAACAAAACATTATTGTAAATTATTCAATCTATGAAATTCATGTACAATAATATTGAACAAATTTTTATAAATATTATCTGTTTATTTACTGTTGGATCAGTTTGAAAATGGGAATTTCTTATAAAAAGTTATATTTTCATCATGCAAACTTATTTAAATCTTGACTGTTTTCCGTTTTATTGAATCAGTGTGAAAAAAGCAGTGGTGAGTTACTTAACAGGATAATATCCATAAAATGAACAGAGAAATTGGTTAATAAAAGAAGTAGATTGAAAAAAAAGTAGGGATACTACCCCTAACTCAGGTCTCATACGGTCGAGAAATGAAAGTTTCGGAATTGTGAAAAAATCATTACCCAATATGAGATAAAGGGTATTAGGAGTTTCTGGGCGTGTTCGCATCAAGCAGGACTGCATCTTCTGTTATCCTACGCCATATATGTGTACACCATATGCTATGCTACGCTGCTATATAGAGCTGAAGGTTTTCTATGTGACCAGAGTTTCGCTATGAACAATATGGATGGCTTGGAATTGCTTTTGCAAGCATTGCTAACAGTCCATATACAGAATTGGTTAGCAGGGTGACCGATTTCAATGATACTGGTGGTTGTTTTGCAACATTCCTGAGGACCATAGTCATTGGAGTGCTGTATCGCATATCACCATTGCTAATAATAATTAGTTTGACAGTCATGTAAACGATATGTGTCGAATTGGCCTGTTCAGACGGTGCATATTGACTGATGCGATCATGGATGGGAAATAATCACTATATATGAACTAGTGTATATAAGTGGTGTGACTGGTCCACCAAGGTGTCAGGTACCTGTGTGGTTGCACCACGAGATTGAGCCGAACTGTTCACGATGAAATGCTAACACATGAGCAGTCTCCTTGGTTCTCTTGAAAACCAATATAAAATTACCCTTGATAATAGAGGGTTAATTTATGTAACTGTGAATTAACTGATTGATCCTACCAATAGTCATATGCTTGCTTGCTTACAGATTGAAAAATGCAATCAAATAGAATTGACATGACACTTAGGTTATCATTATTCAATCAGTTGGTTAAAACAAACTGAAAAATTCCCCAATTCACATAATAATAGAATCATAAACTCTTGTTAAGCAGTTCACTATAATGCAATATAAAAATTGCTTTCATTATCAACTTTCAAACACACTTATTTATACATATTTACATATCCTTTAAATAGGTTAATGTTAATTATTATCAATAATGATTTGATTTGTTAAAATAAATTATTTATTTATTTATTCAATCATTGCGTTTTTCACTGTATCAAATATTTTCAGTTGGGAAATTGAATTTTTGGACTGATTTATTCCATAGAATTCAGCCGATGAAGTGTTAAATACCAAGTAGTATTGAAAATTTTCAACCTCCTAGTTTGAAAATCAGAATTGAGCGCTCATTATGCTGTCAGAGGTTGAATTCAGCGCTGTTATGTCCCACGACCGAAATGCCTAAATTCATAGGTTTACATTTCCAACTTGAAATAAATTATTACAACAATTATTCAGCCACAAACGGTGGAACTTGTCTCATTACTGACATCGTTTAATAGCTGCCAGTAAGAACCTATTTCTTTATGAGGATTAGTTTAGTCAAAAGATTGCTTCAGTCACAAACTGAACGCGTTTATACAGTGAGGATCGTGAAGTACTGAATCTGTGAATGATATTCAGTGGTGGTCTAACTTAGATTGGTTAATGAATTTAATGAGATAAATCGGTTTAATGAATACAATATCTGATTCTCTGTTTACATCTGATAACTCCAGACTAAATTTACACTGCATCTTGAACACAGGAGAAAAAGTACGAGGTAGAAGAAGAGCGCTTTACTCCAGGGTTAATTTACGTACAGAAAAATGAGTGTATTCATGGAGTTACTCATTGAGCAACCATACACAGAATAGTAGCGGTATGGCCAAATGTCTAATCAGGTTAGTGACACTTGATTTTAGCATTTTACAGATATTTTTACAAAGGTTCTATTCAACACTGATTAATTGAAACGTTTCCCGGCATTTATGGTCTTCTGTAGACTGTTTAGACTTTTTATCTTGGGGCTCTCCAACATCAACATGTTACAAGCGTTTCTTTATTCGGTTTTAAATTGATTACTTAACTCTAACAGCCTCTATCCTTAGAGTAATTGGTTATTTTGAGGTTCTTCATGTAGTTTACTGCTCCATTTTGTCACACACTCAAAACTATCAAAGCGAACAATGGTAGTAGTTACCGTAGAATGCAAATCATGATATTATCGTGAACGAATTTCATTTTCAATATTGGAAAGAGTTCTATCAAAGTATTAGCAACTAGTTAACTTTTCTCATATACGACTCACACTTATTATAACTATTTAACAAGGAAAAAACCTTTATAATATCATGTTTTCCGGTATTTTAAAGTTGTATTCGTTGCATACTGTAACTAGTTCAGACTTTATTTCGAAGCTAAGAAGTGTGATTTGTGGTCATTAAAATGACACGATGTTATAAACTGGATAATTTGCAAAATATTTTCGATAATAGTGACTATTAGTTTTATTTATTCGTGATTTGTATTTTAAATAAAACTCTGAACAAAAATACAGAACATTACATTGATTTAACCTGTCCTATATACATACATACATATATAAAGTCTACTGAACATATTTTCCGGAAAGCCATTCATGGTTATTCACCTTCAACAAGAATGATATGTGAACAGTCTCTCCTCTTTCAACATTCCCGTCTAATTCATAAATTTACAATGCACTGAATCTCGTTTCGCTGAATAAGAATATGGTTTATGGGAATAAATTCCGCGATATTCAACATTCAAATAGGTTATTTTCATCATAGAACTACACAAACTGTTCATAAACCAAATTATTGATAGAACCCAAAATCTACTCTGTTAGTTTCTCCCCACCAATCACTGAAACAACTAGTGTTACTTATCTCCAAACTACATTCTTTACAGTAAATTATTTATCTTTTATCTCCGATTGTCAAAATTTTTTAAAAGTATTTTTTGTTTTTTACATGAAAACTAATCTCTTCTATGCTAGATTAACACTATGAAAGTAGAGATGTGTTTATCTACCGTGAGCATCTACCGTCCGTCCAACCAATGATGATAATTTATGGAGTTGTCATAAAAATTTATATCTAATGTGACAATATAAGTATACATGTATATGTTATTCTATTTCATAAACATCTATACCAAGTATTCAACTGCAAATGCGTAACTTGATACTGTTTGTTTTTCTGTTCTCCACACTAATAAACTACTCATTAAATTGTTGAAAAGGTATCACAGCATACCATTATGATTTAATTTAACTGCCCTAAACAAGTCTACAGTACTTCAGATTGACAAAATCATAAAATTTAAGAATTCTATTTTGGTTTTTATTGACACAAGTTTGAAAAAATCTGATCTCATTAGGATTGGTGAACTCTATCCATGTAAAAAGTATGAAAAATACTTTGAAGAGTGAATAAAATCAAATTCCCTATTTCAGCAACTGTGATAATTAACAAAGTTACACATATTGTATTATATAGAGCTTGTTAGTAGGACTATGTGTATAGAATATCATGGTTTCCGGAATCGCATAAAAGGCGAGAAGATTTATGTGTTTTATCTCAAGATCACTTAATTTTATTCAATAAACAGAGCTTAATTTGATAAATTCAAAGATAACATCTACGCATGTACCAATCTGATTCCCCTGTGTTGTTCGGCTTGAAAATACAGTAAAACCTTTTGTATTGTTCCTTTTAAAATTTTCGAACATTTAAAATATTTGTGTTTTAAGACCACAGATATAAAGTAATCCTATTACTTACTTATTTACTTTACTTACGCCTGTTACTCCAAATGGAACATAGGCTGGTGAGCAGTATTCTGCAACCTACTCTGCCCTGTGTTCCCCTTTCCAATTCTGAGAAGGAATGTTATGAATTTAAGAATTTTGACTCTCCATGTTCAATAATTATTACTTGAGAAGAGCCTTTCTAACTACGAAGAAGGTTGAGTAGATGAAACGTTTGACCAAACCACTGAACTCCTCTTCTCTTTATAGTAAAGATTGTCTGACTGTTTATTCAATGACCGTCGTTTATCCCAATAAACCGATTTAATCCTGCATCATTTCCCACACACAAACATACACAAATTTTAACTCTTACTACTTCAGCTGACAAACTTGGCGGTTTCGTATCCGTCATCATGCTTACAGCCGATGCCTCGCATAGTATAATCTTGATTTTGATTAAACTTAATATTCTGTTTTATTGCTCCCTCATCAAAAAACGTCAGAAATTCAAATGTTTACTTATCAAGAGATATCACAAATATGTCAGACTTTTCGATTAGGAATAATATATTTTTAAAAATAAAATAAGGTCAGTATAGATAGATATTATGAAGTGATTTATTTCCTTAGCTTATCTTTCAAGATACAAAAGAAACTATTGAAGTTGATTTGATGCTATCACAAATGAATCTATCATATCTATTGACAATTTTGAAAGCTGACAATCAATTCACTTTAACCATGACCTTTTTATCTTCTGATGATATAATGGGATTGAATGATGAAATTTCGTACTGACTAAACAATATATTTGTTTATCTTTCGCGGTTGATATTCAGTTAGCGTTTGAATTTGTTTTAAATCTTTGCCGCTAATATTAAATGAAAATACAAAAGATGAATTGTTTTTCATGACTAATTTCTCGATGAAATAGGAAATTATTCCAGCTAACAATTCCTGAACTAATACTAAAAATATCAGTCTCTACGTTTTAGTATACAATTGTTAGGCTCGTCACTACGTATGCTTGAAACTATTACGGATTCAGCTTAGTTGATAAACGAGAACGAGACAATGAACTAGCGTCCAGGTAGGCTAACCTGATCCGTTGACTAACCAAAAGTCTTGATATAGCGCAGAAAGTATATTCTACAAACACCCAGCAAACACAATACAATCAAGCACACGAGTCTCGTTTATTTATACATCATAGAAACGTCCTTGGGATATTCACAAAAATAGCACACTAAAATTCACAGCAGCCAATCACGGCCAGGGATCTTCCTGGTGGGAAACGTAATCTCAAGGTCAACTGATCAGCCCATCCTCGGAAACGTAAAATGCAAATTAAGACATTTATGAAGCGAGTTCTGGAGATTTAACGTCCATGACGACATTAAACTAGATCAGATATAAACTGGAATATTTGCATTTATTCACCTTTTCAATATGCCATTTTGGTTAAAATAATCTACATTGTTGGTGTGGTATAGGTAAATTAATTAATGGATTGTTCTTCGCTTTGCAAGTGATTTTACATGTATACTAGAGACAAATCCAACTCACAGGAAGATACTGTCCATGGTGATAATTTTAATTTTTTTTGTATAAGACAGTTAAAGTAGTAATTTATCACTATTTCGAAAATTTTTCAAAAATAACTTTGGGATCGAAAAACGTTCAATGGAATCACCTGAATCTTTTCACTTTTCCCCTCAGACGAGGGAATAGGACATAGTTCTTTATCGATGATAGATATAATAACCAAGCTGTGAGACAGAGAGTGTACATAACTGATCAATCTATTCGTTATTAGTGTATGAATTTGACTAAGCGACTTTCATATGCAAATGTTGGGGACGTTAGATCCACAGAACTCACTTAGGAAAAGTTCTGATTTTGGATTTTTGTGTTTTCACGCACAGGCTGCCTAGCTGACCTTGAGATTAAAGTTACCACTTGGGAAATCCTTGACTGTCATTGGTTCATGCATTATTTTAGTACACTATTTTGTGGCTCTTCCAAGCACGTTCCTATCATGTATAAATAAGCTCGATTTGTGTCATTGTCAATCTCGTATTTCTGGGTGCTTCTAGAATATACTTTCTACTCCTTTTCAAGACTTCTTGATATACTTAGCCGGATCGGGGACAAACGGTTTAGAATATCTTATCATGCAACACTGCATCATTTGTCTTCACTCTCGTTTTCCAAGTAAGGCGAACTTGCAACAGTTCAACCATATCAATTGACAAGCCAATCAACAAAAAACATCTCTTGCTTTTCAATATGATTTCATAATAAATTTTCATTATGAAATATAAAACTTTTTCTCTGTGAAAGAGATTTACATTTATGCTTTGTTTATTTAAAACTTAATTATGAATATTCAAGATTTACAAGTCTGTTTTTTTTTTCTAGAATTTGTTTCGCACTTATGAATTTATTATACTAACTTAAACTATGTAAATGTTATTTTATTACAAACAATTTTAACTTGACTATATATATAAAATAAATTTATATCTTATGTTAAGTTTATTTTGTAGTTTTTATATTTGTACCAGCCGAATGAATAGTAGTTGACGTTTTGAGACCTCACAGAAGATGGGTGTCTTTTTTCTAAAAAAAAAATATGAATAATTTGTGCATTTTGACGTATATATTTTGATGATGATAAATGTAACAAGTCATTCAAATTGTCAATGAATATGTAAACAGCTGTAAGTATTTCAGTAGTATGTTTATGAAAAAAAGTCAAAAAAATGTCAAGTAAGCATCATGTGCCCTGCATTGTCTATGCGACAGTTTGAGACTTCTTCTTGTGTCGGTGGATAATAGTGTTGTTATGCGATTGTTTCAGTAGGATGTTTTGATTTGGATTACGTAAGTAGGTTATCTGAAAATTAGTTTCAATCTATTTGGATGTTAAGTAGTCTATCTTTTCTTTGAAGTTAGAGTCATTATTATTATTATTATTATTATTTACATTTGAAAATTTCCAGTCTATCAAAGTTGCCCCTCCTCTGAATTTTTTAATTAACAGTCAGGGTTATTGGATAATGTTTTTGTGTTGCTTACAGCTTTCTTAGTGTGGATCATAGTAGTAGTAGTAGTAGTAGTAGTAGTAGTAGTAGTAGTAGTAGTAGTAGTAGTAGTAGTAGTAGTAATAGTAGTAGTAGTAGTAGTAGTAGTAGTAGTAGTAGTAGTAGTAGTAGTAGTAGTAGTAGTAGTAGTAGTAGTAGTAGTAGTAGTAGTAGTAGTAGTAGTAGTAGTAGTAGTAGTAGTAGTAGTAGTAGTAGTAGTAGTAGTAGTAGTAGTAGTAGTAGTAGTAGTAGTAGAAGTCTGACATATAAAACAGGGTTCTGAGTAAAAGATATATGGAATTTGACTTTCAAAGCATTTAGAGTAGATGTATCTTATGTCATGACGAAGCTCTGTCTTGCTGTCGTTGAACGATGGTTTATAATACTTTGGAGGTAAAAAAAGCTACGGTAGCAGTTCATGAAGTCTACTTTTATTTCTCAGTAAAATGTACATTCTGAGCTCACCATCTAAAGATATGAATGAGGTGGACAAATGTTTATTTCTGATGATATTTACTTACCATAACTTTCTTTTTATACCTTGTAACCACCAGCCAATATCATGTGACAAGCCACAAATCACAATATTGATTCTAATTTTGTCGATTTTGCGCCCACTATTTACTCATTGGCTTACTATCTTTGATTTTTCCAATTTATACGTTCATCCTGCATTATTCACCTTGAGTCAGTAGTTCATTTTCCCCTGATCCTTGTTTCTCTAGCTCTTCTCTGTCTCTTGTCCTTGAATCCGAATGTCAGCAAACAGCCTGTACCATATTTTTAGTTCAAACAAAAATTAATAATTATACATAAATGAATCCCATGTAGGATCCAAACTGAGGTTGGATTGAGAAATAACTGTCCAGTTAGTTTAGTTACGCGTCTTGCCCAGTTAAAATTCAAAACAAGTGATTTGGGTAAATAACGTTTCAAAACAAATATTATCACTGAGTTATTCCTTCAACAATTGTTCATTTAATCAAATCAACAGCACAAATAAAAGTTATTCTATCCCATCCTGGATAGATCAGATTCGTTCGAAAGATAATATTTGGTTGCTTTATAACACAGAGTGTTTCCTATTCTGGAATACTGCTTCGATTCACAATCAAAATGCAAAATTCCAGTCAATGCAAGCAATACAATAAAAGGAGGCACAAATCAATCTGGGTGTCGTCATGACTGAGTATCAGCTTAAACAACATAAGTGCAGTTCAGAAAGAAACATAGAAACTCAATGAAGGCAGAAAGAAATATAAACTATAATAAAATACAAATATTATCATCTCAAGTGGAATCGAACAGATCAACAAAATGCACAGCTGAAGGAGTCAATAAGGACATATTACAAATGTATACATGGAGGGATTTTTACAAACAAAGCCTTCAAAAATGGATCTTACACCTCATGTGCCTTTTTTAAACGACAAAGTGGTAACAAATTAGGAATAGTAAATCTTTGTCGATGCATCAAGTGGAATATACATATACATAGTAATCTAATATCTCAAAAATTACGCAATAAGAAATTACCTAACAATCATCCATTAGTTAGTTTTGAGAGTGACCATCTCCAATTATAAATAAAACATTTCATTGCAAGTGCTATTTTAACTGACAGAATTTAAATTCCACAGTATCCACTAACTATCTTATATTGCCTTCACTCTTGAATCAATTAACAAACTACCTGTAAATCTTCATAACTGATAAAAAAGCATTGTTAACTAACATTGATAACTAATTATTAAACAGTATTGATTGATTTACCAACCATAATGTCTCATTGTTTTATTATGAAACCGTAATGTAAAGTTAGTTATTCATTGCGCCATTAAAAAATCATCTTTCCGCCATTTAAATATTTTCACAATTCAAATTGTGAACTGATGTTTTAATTTTGAAAAATGAACATAATCTTCATCAATTGGAATATTGTTTATAAAACATAATTTTATTTAAATAATCAACATTAAAAAAATGTCAAGAGTTCACCTTTCTATTAGAAGGAATTGTTTTGACATTGCCTTGTATTCAAACAATTTGTTTAATTAACAAAACCTAACCCACATATAAATCTGACCAAAGATAAATATTTGAAATCATCAATCAATCATTGTTAGACCACCATTAGAAACCTGGAAGCACTGGACGGCCGTTTCTTCCTGGTATGGGACTCACCAGCAGTGCTCATCCACGACTCCTGCACCTCGTAGGATTCGAACACCTGACCTTCTTTAATGTGCGCGAACGCCTAACCCAGTGGTCCTACGGTTAGGCCGTCCAGTGCTTCCAGGTTTCTAATGTTGGTCTAACAATGATTGATTGATGATTTCAAATGTGTAAAAATACAAACCTCCAAAAACTCTGCCCGCAAAGATAAATAATTATGAAGTGTACTAACTGGTTTTACACCAAAACAAAGACGAAGAATAATTTAAGTGTTACTAATTTAAAGCACCCGCTCATACTAGACATCTTATAACAGACAATCGATCACAATTCTTGTCAATGATCAATACTTTTCGCTGTTATAAAATTTTGTACAGTTTAAATGCTTATTTTACATTACATATTATGTCGAGTTAAAAATATCACATCAGATACTGTAACAGATAACTTGCTGATGATACACTAGATGTTAGTTCTTATTATTGACATGATGAAAATGAACTAATCCACGACATAGAAGTTGTAAGTGTTCAATTTTTCGGCATATAAAGATAAGCCTCATATTCTATTTCACTGTTGAATTTAATTTTTTTTTAAAGTGGCCAATTTTTCCATTCCAGAAATAATTTTATTTGAACCGATCTTGGTAATTCTAAAACAGAAGCTCTCTATCATAAATATGTACATGTTTGGATGTACTACAATCTTCAAGCTCTGTTGTTTTTAGAAATGCTTCAATGATCTGTAGATCGACTCAAAATGACACCACCAGAAAAGTATCACTATTTATTGACTGGCAAGTAAAATGTAAAGATTTAAAACTGTTGACTCAGTTTTATCGTTCTCTTTACTTGACACGAACGTCCTGGGATCATTTTAGTGTATGTGATTAGGAGATCAATTCCATTGTAATCAAAAAGCTGTTTAATGCCTAACAGTTCTTTACTGATTGCCATTTGTCAATGAATTCACCAATAAAAATGATAAGCTCGTCAAGTGATATGCTTGAAACTACTGCAAGTTCACCTTACTCGGTAAACGGAACGAAGATAAGTGATGCAGTGTTGCTATTCTAATCCGTTCGTCCACAGCCTGGCTAACTATATCAAGAAGTCTTGATGAGGAGTAGAAATTTTATTCTGCAAGCACCCACAAATACGAGGTTAACAAGCACACAAATCGGGCTTATTTATAGATTTTCTGGGGCAGAGTTCTGGAGGTTTGTGTTTTTACACATTTGAAATCATCAATCAATCATTGTTAGACCATCAGTAGAAACCTGGAGGCACTGGACGGCCGTTTCGTCCTGATATGCATACTGCTGATGAGTCCCATACGAGGACGAAAAAGCCGTCCAGTGCTTCCAGGTTTCTAATGGTGCTCTGGCAATGATTGACTGATCATTTATTCATGATAGAAACGTGCTTGGGAGAGCCGCAAAAACAGCGTGCTGAAACAATCCATCAACCAATGACAGTCAAGTATTTTCCGAGATAGGAAACGTAACTTCAAGGTCAACTGAGCAGCCCATTCGCAAAAACACGAAAATCCGAAATTAGAACCTTTTTCAAGTGAGCTTTGAGGATCTAACGTTCCCAACAAAACTGCATGAAATAAATAGATAAATAAACTTTCTAGAATTAAATGAAACGTATTTTTGATAAGCTAAGAATCTATATAACTTTCAATTAGTAACATGTTGAAGAAAACAAGTTTTTAATTAAGTCAACTCTAACATTTCACTATCCAGAAGAGATTTTTCAGTACTACAAAACATTTCATCGATGTCTGTTTTTTTATTGCACGATATGATCTGGTGTTTTAAAGATAAATATGCAAGTAAAATTCATTTCATCGAACAATTCGAAATTGTGTAAACAATTAAATTAGTCAGCTATCAATGTTCGCAATTTTTCGATAAATATTAATCTAAGGGTTTATAAACGTCAACACAGACTTTATCTTTGTTCAATGTATATATATATATATATGTATATATATATATATATGTATATATACATTGTGAGAGATAAAGTTTTTCTGAAAATTGATTTACTTAGATAACTGAGGCATAAATTAGCCCGGTGTAACTGACACATGATGTTTTATGAGGCTGTGGATATAAGAAATAAAATGATACCATCAATCAAATAGAATGTTCGAAAATAATCTGATCGAATGATCGAGCAACATTCATTATTATCATTCTATTATATTTTCTCAACAGATAATGAGAAAAAGTAGTTGACAGCTTCCATGAAATGACCTATGAACACTACCACAATGAGGACAGTTATTTTCGTGAAAAAAATTCAATTATTTATCACTTAAATACTATTTTGAAAGAAACTATGACAATCTTCAACTCCATATCTACTTATATTTAAAGTTTTTGTGGGAAAATCAGTAAACTCAAATTATCGCCTTCTCACTCACTCCTGCTGCTCATTCGATCATTTTCTAAAGGTTAGTTTTCACCATTCAAACATATGACCTGAATCCCAACTATTGTGGTGGTGTTTAGTTCTCTGTGAGCTGGATGTTTTGGTTGTGGAGCTTTCATTGTTCTTCTGAACAACATCATCAGCACAAACTTCAGATAGAAGTGAAACATTCGAATTTCTCCACGTTTGACCCGTAGCTTGTTCTACTAACCTGGCTCAATCTTGATTGGTTGCTGTTGACTTTAAACTTGTCGTTGTTTGCACCTTTATTTTGATTGCATCCCCCTTTTGATTTGTTTCTTGATCGTATGTCACCTATGATTTTTCTGATTGGTTGATAACTACCGGTGTACACCTACGTGTTCATACAGAGCTGTAGACTAATCCATACGGATTAGTCGGGATTTTACAACCTCACTGAACTCATTGTATAATGTAGGATCCACTTATTTATAATTTTTCTATTTCATTTTACAAAATCCTCTTGTTTGTTTCATCCTCCTTACCATTTTTATATTTTATTATTTAACAAAATCTAAGATTATCTTCTTGAAAAGTAACTATTTTAACTGCTTGTCATACAATTAACCGATTTTCTCAATGTAAATACCACTGTTGACTAGATTTACAAATATCATAATTTTAAATCATATTTGGCAGTTTTATCTCCTCATTATGAAACCATGAATCGATCAATGTTGGACCATCAGTAGGAACCTGGAAGCACTGGACGGCCGTATGGGACACATCATTTGCAGTGCGCATCCACGACTCCTGCCTTCTAATGGTGGTCTAACACTGATCGATTCATGGTTTCAAAATGTGTAACCTAATAAGCTTGACAACCACGTAATGCAATTACCTGTGCTCACTAGTGACTAGCTTCGTGTGGAATCTTCTCCAAGTTCTAGTAGGAAGTCGTAACCAGTGATGTTCATCCTGTTCCGGTGTAGACAGTAACTACTGAAGACTGTGGATGAGGTTGCGCGACTTCGTGAATCGATCAAGTTAGACATTAACACTGTTAGATACCGGCTCAGTGGCGTTCGAGCGCAAGGCCGAAGGCCCTGAGTTCGAATCCTGCGGGGTCCCATCCCAGGATGAAACGGTCGTCTAACGCTTCCAGGTTTCTAATTGTTGTCTAACACTGATCAATTCAAAATGTGTAACTTAACAGTTTTCACAACCCCGTAATGCGATTTTATCTCCTCGATAATTTTATCTCCCTTTCATTATTGATCGTTTTCGATATTCATGTTTTGATAGGTTGATATGATAAATCTTACGTTATCTTACAAAAATAATTTATCGTTCTATTTTAAATAAATTATATATTAAACATATTAGTGTTGTATTAACTTTATTAATTAATGTGACTTAAATCCTTCAAATAATGCAAGTGAGAAATTGTATAGTAAATTAGTTACTTTTGTAAAAAAAGTTTTGTATTTATTAAGTCAGAGTTTCTTAAACAGACTATGTTTACTGCTAATAATTTTAAGAATGTGATTGTACAATAAACATTGCAGTGATTGTTAGAAATCTAGTTTTTACATTTTGGTATAATTATCTGATAAGTTCATTTTGAAAAGAAAAAAATTATTTTCACCAATTATTTTTTAAAATTAATTTTCAATCAGTCAAACAATTCTTTCAAAACTGTGATGATACTCAAATCTACATTTACATATTCAACTCTCCCAGTGCCCTTTTATAAAGATATAGAAACCAAATCATTATCTTTTTCGGTAATCTAATTGTCATGTTCAGAATTTATAATCTACGTATATATATATATATATATATATATATATATATATATATATATATATATATATATATATATATATATATATTTTTATCGTTTATAGCAATCCAAGGCCATCTTTGTTTTTTATACATGCACTGATCATTGATGTAAAACTCGTTTCCGTCTTTTAGTTCTATTCAAACTTCATTGGCTGATTATCATAAAAACTTGGAAATCGTCTACAGAATTAGCTTTCTATGTGTTAGCTTTGCAGAATTTATCAGGTCACCTGATATTAATCAGTAACAAGCATACCATATTTTAAAAACTCTTTATGGAGTACCTTATAGTTCGATTCAATTGTATAAAATATCAGTGATTAGGCAAAAGAAGCAAATAATATCTATCAAAACAGCTAGCTGTCTTAGTTTAGGGAATAACATTGGCTATTCAACTTTTGGTGAGACTACTAACAAAACTAGATTTATATTCATATGATAAGTTTCCAGAGCTTTAAAACGTTTATATTGTATTATTGGTAGACATCAATTACAACCTAATTAAAGAAATTAATTAGAGACAGAAAATCAATAGTTAATTAGTTGAATGTTCAAACCACGACATGAATATCTAAATACATAAACTATGAATAGTTTGAGTAATAAATATTCGATGTTGCTCACCGATGAATTGAATCCCTAGGATTTAGAAATTAGAAACCAATACTGTATGGTATAAGAACAGTAGTAAAGCGAAAATTTCATGATCGAATTCATACTGAAATTTTGAGTATCTAGGTTCCCAATATGAAAACATATTTAAGTACTGTGTTAGATAAGCATGAAAGGTCAAGTCTCAAAATTTTTCAGGTTTCCATAGCAAATATAGGAAAGAAACATAATAATATTTGTACGCTTAACTACTTGCATCAGGAAGTTAGTCGAATTAAATGTGACCAAATATTTGGTTAAGTGCAAGCAATTTAGTTTAGAAGTGGAAAGTCATCGTATTGAAATTAATCTACTGAGCATACAATGCATTCCATACTTAAAAATCCTAATTGAAATTATAAGCTACTTAATAATTATAAAGTAGTGTAGAAATATTCAATAAAAACTCTTGGAAAATGAAAAAATATGATCCTTGAAAATTCTATCCGTTCTTATGAGATGATTGAATGTGAAATTTAAGAGATGCAAAATGTAAACTTACAAAATCTCAAATAAGGATATTCGAATGAAATATTTTTTAATTTTGAACCAATTTCTAGCGTTAAATTAATGACAGTTATACAACGAAATATAGCACGAAATAATAACATAAAATTAAATACTGTCAAACCATATCATATTGTCTTTATTCTAGCGAAAACTTAGGAGAATTATTTGACACCATCTAAAAATCCAAATATATCATCAAACCTTGTTCTAGGCCTAAGGTTTTATTGACTATCACGTGAAATATCTCATTCGCAACCGCATCATGTTAATTACACGTAAATTAAACAGTTGAATTTCATTTTGTTTCGATGTAAAAAATATATATATTTCACTTAAAGAATAGGGATTTTAAAAAAAATCTTAAGTTCTAAACTATGCAGATCACACATTGTAAATAACGCAGAGAGAAAATAGATTAAACAAGCTGATTGACAAATGAAACTAAAAGCACAAATCAAAATCTTCCACAGAATTTAAGATTTGATACATACATAATTTATATGTAAGTCAGATAGGGTCATGTAAGTGCACAAATATTTTGGGTTATAGATATAAAAGTTTTATTAATAATGTCTATAGCACTAGTACACTGCATTTATTGACGAGTACCGCTCTCCAGGAAAACCTACATAATTATAGGCTAACTTAAATATTTATCTAACTATTGTGATCTTAATTATGGTGTTCCTTTGCATCTGATTGAATCATTGTATGAAGTTATTGTCATAGGACGGAGTCTCAAATTTTTAACGATAGGTAGTATGATATGCCTTATCGAATATCAAAACAATCAATGCTAAGAGACAAAATGATGAATTATGAAGACATCAAACATGTGAAGGGAAGCACGGGATACAGTGGACAGATCAGATTTATCTGAGCTATAAGGACTTCACAGATGATCTCTCCCATCTATCTCACACACAACAACAAATGCAGGTGAAGATGGCCAGTGCGACAGCGACATTTGCATCAGTAAACCTCAACATACATAAGGGAAAAGCAAGATTTTCCGATACAGCACGGCATGCACTAAACAAATCACACTTGACGGAAAAGCTTTGGAAGAGGTCGAATATTTTATGTAAGTGAATAATATCATTGATAAACAAGGTGGATCTGATGCAGATATAAATGCATGGATTGATAAATCAACGGTGACATTTCAACAGCTGAAGAACATTCGGGACTCAAAGCAACTGTCAATCAACACCAAAGTCAGAGTTTTCAATACGAACACCAAGATAAATCTACTGTATGAGGCGGTAACTTGGAGAACTACTAAAACTGTCATTCAAAATGTTCAGATACTTGTTAACAGTTGTCTACGCAAGATACTTGGGATCAATTTACCAGACTCTATCAGCAACAAGCTGCTGTAGGAGAGAACAAACAAGATTCTGGCTAAGGAAGAAATTAGGAAACAGCACTGAAGGTGGATTGGACACACTATGCGGAAAACACCGAAAGGCATCACAAGGCAAGTCCTAACATGGAACCAATACGAAAAAAAAGAGGAAGATCAAAGAACACATTAGGCCAAGACATGGAGGTACACATGAAAAGATTATCAGCTAGGTAACGCTGGATAGGAAGTTCTAGGAGAGAAAATTGGTTCAAGAGTGCTGGTCGGCGACTAATGCTCCTTTAAGGGTAACAGGCGTAAATAAGTAAGTAAGTAGCCTGCGTTCTTTGACTCGAATCAAAATCATCTATTCAAACTAACATATCTGATACTTTTCAAAACTCACACCATTGTTTGTACTATTTATAGCTGATTTAATTCGTAGATTTATTCTCTGAATTGGCTTACACTATCCATAATGCTCAATTTATTTGGAATTATCGCCTTAAACCTATAGTATGTAGGTTCAAAAACTCTCAGGTTAATCATTGATTTTTTTGAGTCAGTTGACATTAAATGACTCAAAGTATTCTAGTGGAAATGTTACATTAATTAATGCAACTTTATTATCGTATTTATGATTCGTCTTTTTGTTTTCACTTCTAATGTTGAATAAATTTGTCAGCCTGTCTATGATTCCATTCAATTAAGGCTGGATATCATTCCAATAAGTGTTTAGTTGACAGCAGTCAAATTACAGAGAATTTATAAATTACGAATAAAATAGAGCAAAGGTAACTTGTTCACTATAAACACAGTTTTTTTTATGCATACCGTTAGAATTTTCTCTGCAGTGACTGGTGAAACTTGATATTCCATAT
Organism: Schistosoma turkestanicum; assembly: GCA_944470395.2. Classification (NCBI taxonomy): domain Eukaryota; kingdom Metazoa; phylum Platyhelminthes; class Trematoda; order Strigeidida; family Schistosomatidae; genus Schistosoma; species Schistosoma turkestanicum. The sequence continues at coordinate 14,187,474 of OX103973.1, read as the reverse complement.
TACTTTCATGATACTGTTGATCATTCACACTGAAAATTGAACGAAGTATTGAACATAACTTATAGCAGTAATGCATCTAAATTTAAAATATTTACTTTTGCATACACAGTGAAACGAGGTATAAAATAAATTAAAATAATTCAGTCTTATTTCGAAATCACTGAAATTATGAATCAATCATTGTTAGAGCACCATTACAAATCTGAGAGCACTGGAGGGCCGTTTCGTACTGGCACATTCATGACTCCTGCAACTCGCGAGATCTGAACCCATGTCCTTCGGTACTGAGCGCAAACGCCTAACCTCTGGAATATTAAGCCGGCACCTACCGATAATAATGTCTAACTTTGGTCAATTCACGGTCTTGTACAACGACATTCATTGTCTTCGATGAGCAGTGCTTCAAACCCGAGCAGGGTTGAACTCTACTGGTCACGACTCCGCACTAAAACTCGAAGGATTCCCTCACAAAGCTAGTCACTAGTGAGCACATTGTACGATTTTTCATTAGAGAGTTATGGAGATTGTTGTTCATGTTATGCTCGTCAATTGATATGCTTGAAACTATTACGAGTTCACTTTGGTCGGATAAAGACAGCTAAGACAAGTGATCCAGTGACACGATAAGCTACGCTAATCTGAGAGTCTCAAGGCCCCACCAAGTAGGGGAATAAGTCTTGATGAAACGTAGAACGTGTATTCTACAAGCACCCAGAAAATAGGAGGTTTTTCAAGCAGAAAAATGGAGTTTATTTATTCATGATAGAAACGTCCTTGGGAGAGCCACAAAATAGCGTACCAAATTATTACATCAACCAATATCAGCCAAGGACGTTCTGTGGGGAGAAAATGTAATCTCAAGGTCAGCCACTGGCCAAAAACACAATACCCGAAATTAGGACCTTTTCAAGTGAGTTCTGGGGATCTAACATCCGTAACAATTTATCACTGAAATTATAAATCAAATGGATGGGATAACGCAATATTCCTAGATTGATCAGATTTAAAGTTTAATACCGCTGGCTGCCGGCTGAGTGGTCCAGAGGTTAGGCGTTCGTGCTCAGTGCTTAAGGACCTGAGTTGGAATCTCGCAAGTAGCAGTATTCGTCAGCGTTGTACTACTGATGAGTCCCATACCAGGGCAGCTGTCCAGTTCACCCAGGTTTCTAATAGTGGTCTAACACTGATAAACTACAATCTCCCTATCTGTCTAATGAAAAATTATTTTGAATATTCAACGATCCCTTCATTTTGTACTACATACAGCATAATTAAAAAAGAAAGATAATGTTATCACATTGTTTAATTTCAGTCCAATTTAGGAATTCTCATTCAAAATATTATACAAATAATTAACTTCTATCATCACATGTATCTTATTTCATTGCCCTAAATTTCTTCTTTTACATTGTGGATGAAATTCAGTACAGATTTAATAGAATTATCCCTATAATTATAATTATTATTACTGTTCTTAACTTACATCAAACTGACAATATTTTCTAACTGCATGTTCTTTTTGAATGCGCGTGTTTTTTTCTCTCTCTTCATAGAATATTCTATCTAACCTAATAACATTTGGTATTATCTTTCAACATACACTAAATAAATGATTCAAGTGAAAATATTTTGCCAAGCAAGTAATCGATTGAATAACCTTATTGTGTACACATAGCACAACTGATTGCCTTATTTACGATCTTTCAATAATTCACTTAGGCTATTGATATGATATGTGAAAGAGAAAGTTCAATTTTTAACAATGTAAAACTTAAAAATATGATTTATTACAATTTTGTTGCTTGTGTAGGGAAAGAAAGAAAATGTAGTGTATGAAGTGAAATGATTATACAATCAAATGGTTAGCAGGAGGAATTCAGGTTCATTTTTAGGCAAGAAAAAAGGTATTTAATCAAATAATACTCAGAGCTTGGCAAGAGTAGTTTATATTTCGACTTAATGTTTATTTTGGGGAACCTCAACAGATGGCAGTATAGTCATGAGCGAAGACAGCACTTACGTCGTAAAATACCCTAAACAATGTTTAGTTTCTACGTTTCTAGCATGTTTACAATATGGCCACCATAATGATGACCCAACATTTTATCGTGAAGTAATTCGGTTTACCGATAGGATATACTCTTGACAATGATTAGTGAACTAAATCCAGTAATTTGGTTTCAATTGTAGCCTTTGAAGAAAAATAATAAGTTCCTATAATATGATAGATGTGTTTGGGATGCGATTCTCTCCGTCGAAATGCAGAATCCTGCTTCAGGATTGGTTTGTATTTGTACCACACTAATGATAGGAAGTGAAGCAGTTGAGCCTGTTGACCACTTTACTTATTTGGGGAGTCACATCAGTACTGATAGTCTGGTGACTGATGAAATATCAGCACGGATACAGAAAGCCCGACTGACTTTTGCCGAATCGCATCATTAATGGAGTAGGCACGATATCCTTTTGTTAACTAAAGGATGAGTCTAGTGCGCATCAGTACTTTATGAGTGTGAAAAATGGCCACCAAGAGTAGAAGATAATCGTAGGTTACTGGTTTTCAATCATAGCTGTCTTCGAAGCATTGCTCGTATATCCTGGGACAACCGTGTAAGTAAGGATGGCAGAATAATAGGTGAAGTTTTGAAATTTCATCATTTGAGATGGTTGGGACATGTGTTACGTATGCACAACCGACCACTAACTCATCGAGTGATATCTTGTGATGTAACAGTAGGTTGGAAGAAATCAAGGGGCGACCAAACCAAAACATGGCAGAAATCCATGAAGTCACTGACAACTGGACTGAGTCATGTAGCTAAACGTAGACTACCAACTACCGTAATAAATTTATTCAGATACGTCGGCATATCTCAAAGGATTGAAACGCAATTTGATACAGCTAAAATGTTTTTGGTTATTCTGTCGATAAGATTATAATGTTTAACAATTTAAAGTAACAATTTTTGATTTTTGAAATTCATAGCTACATGATATTAAGGAATAAGATAGAATTTTCTAAACAACCACTGAATACAGCATTAACTTTCTAATGACGTTGAGTGAGTATCACGTTATTCTGCAAATTCAATGAAGGCATATGGCTTAATTTATGAATTATCGACTAAGAGAATGATTAAATTTTGTGTTACTAATGAATTTTATAAGTAACCACTCCGGAAGCTCCGTAAAATAAGATAAAACTGACGTTCAATGCTACTTCATGTTTCAAGATTTTCTTTGTATAACCAGTTCGTTATGAAAATATCATCAAATAAAGCATTTATTATCAACAGCTTTTTAAGAAGATATTCTTGATAGAATGGCATCGAGATTACGGACATTAGAAATGCGAGTCATCATTGTAAAAATCTCACTGGAATAACATGGAATAACATAAACATTTCGCTTGTAACACAATGGTAACATAAATAAGGAACATGGAAATAACAACTGTCTGACTAAGTCATATTCAATATGGTTTAGTGTTTTCGAACAGAATTCTATGAATAAATGTATGTAGGTATGTGCACCTGATTCTTATTTAAAAACTGATGTCCAAATTGGGAAACAGAGTTATCCAACGGTTGCTTTATCTAAATGTTGCTTGAATATATTACAGTGTTATTTTTAAGAAATCATTTTAATTTAGACCATAACCTTTACGGCATTTAGGCTTTAAATCCGATTCTTTGGGCTGTTTCACACAGGGTAGATCACTAACAGATTCATGTGAGATTATATTGGTTATATTTTTAAAGATAACTCAAAAGCCTGACCTTTTTGATAAAGCCTGAAACCTTCTTTAAAGCATACATTGCTTTTCAAGTATGCTTTCGAGGATTCCATTTAGGATAACTTTCAACATCGTCGGAGAATGGGCACTCTCTAAAATGCTATTTCCAAGCAAAAACGTAAAACAAAGAAGTATCGACAAAGATGTGAACCAAAGTAATATCAGTAATGTTGTATCGTTTCAAATGAAAATTTTGATTTCACAACTTTCATTGGTCTGAACAACATCATTACTGATCACTTCAAGTGGAAAGGAGCATTTGGATTATTCCATAAATAATATATCTGTTCATCATGTGATGAGTTTATTTCTTACTAGTTGATTTTTTGAGTTCTTTCATCTTCATGTGTCTTACATTCGTATTGGTCAACATGGAGTGATAAATCAAATTTATATCTCTACGACTGCTGACCAACGACTGACCCAGATAAAATACTGCTAGAAATCACCTGAGATTTTTGGAATTTTCTCGATGCAGAGTTTGACAGTTACTTCATCACATTTGAAATCATCAACCAATCATTGTTAGACCATCATTAGAAACTTGGGAGCACTTGACGGCCGTTTCTTCCTGGTATGGGACTCATCAGCAGTGTGCATCCACGACTCCTGCACCTCACATGATTCGAACCAAGGACCTTCGGTCTTGTGCGAAAACGCCTAACCTCTGGACCACCGGGATGGCGTCCGACGGTGTAGATATCTAACTCTGATCGATTTAGGGATTTTGCGCGACCTCACCCATTTGTCTTTGGTAGTTACTGCCTACACCCAACTAGGTTGAACTCTACTGGTCACATCTTCTCACTGGAACTCCGAATTGGTGTCTATAGTTTTCGAGACTCATCGGTATGAGTGTTGGCATACCATACATTATTCTGCCATAGTCTGTGATTAATAATGTTTTATATTGAAAAAAAACTCCATAGCTATTGATGTTACCTGAAAATAAATTCAAATAAAATAGGTTAGCTATTTGTTAAAACCGGAAAATTGGAAACCAGAAATCTTACTACCAGAATCTTCAAGACTATGATATTTGCCAATAAGGAAATGAACTTAGAGAAAGCAATCAGCATTAAAAGTATAACATAAATGAGAAGACCTATTGCACAGTGAAACGGCAGTATCTACAGTGACATCGTGAAGCAGATAAGAAAGCGTAAAGAAAGATATACACTTCATTGTGGCATATTTACATGATGAATATGATCAACAACTTACTTTTAAATCAGAAATCTTATTGATTGCTGATGAGGTTATAAACCTTTAAGCAGATTATTTTCAGAGTGGGTATGACTTTAAACCATGGACATGATCATATTAACTATTCGGACTGGCAATCGAAAACCGAAAACACGGTGGTACTTTTATAAAGTTTAATTAATTCTGGAGAGAGTCAGATTCCACAATCCTCCACTTGATGCCTTTAACAAAGTAGCATCAAGCAACAAAACTTGCTATCAATTAGTCATCATTCATTTAGATAACAGAAATCATTTTTAAATTCACTGGAATTCTTGATTCTGGACCTCTGGACCACTGAGTCGGTACCTAACGGTGCTAATGTCTAGCTTCAATCAATTCACATACTTGCGCAACATCATACACTATCTTCGGTAGTTACTGTCTATACCCGAACAGGTTGAACTCCACTGGTCACAACTTCCCACTAGAACTCAGAGAAGATTCCTCATGAAGCTAGTCACTAGTGAGCACAGGTGAGATTGCATTAGTGGCCTTCGAGTGCAAGACTGAAGATCCTGGGTTCAAATCCTAAGAGTTTCAGGAGTCGTGCATGCGCACTACTGATGAGTCCCATACCAGAATGAAACAACCGACCAATACTTCCAGGTTTCCAATGGTCGTCTAACATTGATCAATTCATGATTTCAAATGTGTAACTTAACAATCTTCACAACCCTGTGAAGTAATATTAAAGTCATTTATTTTGAATTTTCAAATATTTTTGCGCGATAACATGTATTTTAAAAAAAAACACTTGAAGATAGTGTTTGTTGCTTACTTACTAGGTTATCATCAAATCCCAGATCATACGTTGTGAATCGTTTTACACTCAACATTAAAAATAAATTATTATTTATTAGGATAAATGAAATTTTATTTTATTAGGTTAATTTATAATTATCATGCATATAAATTTGTACTTTAGGTGAAAAAGAAAATGCTAAATTTCTAGTAGTAGTATTTCGAATCAATTTCAAATTCATATTGGTTCATTATAATGGTCGAATTAAACAAAAAGGCGGGGCGGGGCAGGGTATTGAATAGAATTTTTGTTTGACTATTTTGAAAAGTTTATTACCGAAATGGAAAATTATAATTGTGAAATAAATTAAACATTGATAGGTATGTAAAGTTCATAAGGGTAATTGAAATTTTTATACCACACACATAATTAATTCACTGTTAAATCTGAAATATAAGTAAGCATAGAAATTGAAATTTGAAAAGAATAAAGTGTTTTTATGGTCAAATGGTCATTTGATTCAAAACGTACTTTATGATACATATATATATATATATATATATATATATATATATATATATATATATATGAACAGTTTGAATGTTTGTCATACTAAGTTAAGAGATGTGTATCGTATGACTGAATAAGAGGTGTTTTTAATGAAATCTAGAATGTATAAAAATTTCAGATTTGTCGAATTTCACCTTGAAACGTTCCAGATTTATCTGCTACATAGTGTTATCTCGTAGTTATCGTTTTCATATAAACAGGAATGGGGAATGATGTATAGTTAGATAATTAAAATCACAGACTCAGATCTGAATGAAGTATACACCCTAACCAAATAAAACTATTGACTTATTTCTTACAGTTTTTACATGCATATTACTCCAAGAAATCGAAGATTAGGACATACATCTTGTTCCAAGTAGGAAACATGAACATTGAAACAGTAACTTATTTACTTTACAGTGTTTTTAATGACATCTAGTTGACTTGTAATGTTTCTCAAATAATAGATGGAAAACACATGACCTACTTACTTACTTACACCAGTTACCCCCATTGGAGCGTAGGTTGCTGACCAGTATTCTTCAACGTACTCTGTCCTGGGCTTTCCTTTCCAGTTCTGTCCAATTGTTGTTCAATCTTCTGTCTGTCTGCCTGCATTTCGCGGTGTCATGTGTTTTCTCGTCTGCCTTTCTTCCTCTGACCTTGAGGTTTCCATGTGACAGCTTGTCTTGTGGCGCAGTTGGTTGCTTTCCGCAATGTATGTCCTATCAACCTACAGTGCTTCTTCCTTATTTCAGCCTTCTCACGAATCTGATTTGTTTTCTCCCACAGCAGGTTATTGCTGATGGTGTCCGGCTAACGAGTCTGAAGTACTTTGCGTAGAAAAATGTTAATAAATACTTTTGTCTTAATTATTTTCTCTGGTTATCGTTTTTTAGCAACTTAGTTTTCTACGGGATGGGGTGGCTAACCCCATGACCAACCCTCCTCCTTTATCCAGGCTTGGGACCGAAAGTATCAACAGACGGGCTCCAGGCGAAGTTATATAACCAAGTACAAATGTATTACTTTTGAAAGTTTCGTTACATCATTCATCCTAACATGGATTTCCTTATTACTAATAAAAACATTCATACTTGATAAAATGTTTAAATCTCATTTTATATTCACCCACGTGAATTCTTTCTGGAATATTTTAAGAAAAGATTAATGTACATAAAAATGAATATCATAGTAATAGGATAATAATATTGTAGTGAATGAGAACACAGGTGGGGCAACCGGATTGTATTTAGCGAAAATTACAGAGTTACTCAGTAAAATCGAAAAACCATATCGTAAATTGTTCATTTGCAAAAGATCAGTTCATCCTTTGGAACTGGACTGTTCCTGTTTGCGAAACGTCAATCCATTGTCACTATTCATGCGTTTCATACAAATTCCATTGTTTTCTAACTCTTCCTTCCTTGATCTTCCCCTCATATTATGCTACCAGCCATTACGTTGACACTCACGCCATATACTACTTATAAGTAGTTCGCACCACAGCACCACAATATAACTGATATAAAACTTGTTTCATTTAAGGATTGTTTTATTTAACTAGAATGAATAAGGGATGCAACAAAATCGGGAGATGCTTCAATAAACTAACAGTTATCATAATTATTTATTGACAGCTGAAATATTTCATTATTGAAGCATCTTGAAATAATCAAGAGAATTTGACTACAAATACACTTTAGTAATAAACGGAAAGTAGACTGAAAACTTGAGTGCTTGATTTTCGACTCGAAACATTGAATACATTTTGCTGAAGTTGCTTAAAAGTATGCTAAATCGTCTGATCATTTGATAAAATTCATTCACTAACTACAACTAGAAATGTTTGTTTGATGAGCATAATCGAGTGAGTAACTGCTACCCTTTTACATTTCAAAGGCTTTCCATAGTACATAGATCACAGGAATCATGCATATATTTTTCAAAGGCGTGATGAATTAAAGAATTGGTTAAAATTTAGTTCACTCTATCTAAAGTCCATTGTTATCAAGTTTACCAGGGTGTTCAGTTAGACATTAACATCGTTAGATACCGGCTGAGTGGTCCAGAGGTTAGTCGTTCAGGCCCAAGACCGGAGGCCCTGGGTTCGAATCCTGCGAGTTGTAGGAGCCGTCGATGCACACTGCTGATGAGTCCCATACTAGGACGGACGAAACGGTCGTCCAATGCTTCCAGGTTTCTAATAGTTGTCTAACATTGAGCGATTCATGATTTCAAATGTCTAATATTACTACTCGTTTCTGACAGAAGTTGTTTGGTTCGACTATATCTTAGAAAAAAACTTTCAGTCTTCTTTCACTCGTAAATGGATCAAACTCTGTAAAATGGTGTAAATCGCACTTTCAAATGAATGGAAGATTGTTATTTTATTGGACGTATACAAATAGGATTGAAATTGCGAGGCAACTGCAATGAAGTTATCAGAAGTGATAACTAATGATGGAAAACTAACAAACGTATGCTATGCATATTATATTCGAAAAATAAATACTTCATAGTTTTGTACTACCTAAATATACATTATTGATAAGAATAGTTCTAAAAATATAGGATAACTAAGGTTTTCGCTTAGTTAGATATTTCCAAAACATTAAATGGTTATAAAAACATGTAACATTATTGACAATTTCTATTTCAGATTTTAAGATCATTAAAAAATTTATTTACTTTAAAATGAGCTTATAAAATAACACAATAAAGATATGCTGTACATATATTCTTTCATAGAAGTATGTGACTAGTGTTTGATAATTATTTACAAATATTGTCAAGACATTTAGTTCTTGTCTATAATAATACCAAGGTTTATAAGTTCAAATGAACTCATCATTAGCAGTTAAATGATTTGTTTCAACAACTGTTATTAAAACTGTTCAATTTTCAAAGGTTCAAGTAGCATTGTTTACGAAATAAAATATGGTATGTAACACTTTTAAAAAAAATATTAAAAAATCCAAATATTTGGTGGCAATAGATCCCCAGAACTCACTTAGAAAAAGTCTGAAAAATTTAATCTCCATGTTTTCGCACCAGATGACCTTCAGCTCACATTTCCCCCTCGGAAAATCCTTGACTGTCATTGGTTAATGTATAATTTTAGTACGCTATTTTGTGGCTCTCACAAAGGGCGCTTCTATCATTGCATAAATAAGCTTGATTTGTGTGCTTGTGAACCTTATACTTTCTGGGTGCTTGTAGAATACACCTTTTACGCCTTATCAAGACTTCTTGATATAGTTTTCCGGGGCTGGGAAAAACGGATTAAAATAGCCTATCGTGTTACTTGCATCATTAGTCTTTGTTCCGTTTATTGAGTAAGGTGAACTCGTAATAGCCTTCAAGCATATCGATTGATGAGCTTATCACAAATGCAAAAACACACAAGTCACTAGATAATAAATACTTTTACATGTTTCTATTGAATTATAACCTGAGCCAATTGTGATTCCAAGTTCTACAGAAAATTAATTTTGAAAGAGTTGATTACTTAATATAGTTTACATATTTATACTCCCAGACAGAAGCTTAATTAAAGAATCATATTTAATCATATTATTAGATAACCAAACACTTTTTGATGTCTTGCATCTAATCTTCATTTCAATTCATTTAAAACTGAGGTTTAGTTCACTGAATTGTTCCATGAACTCACCCTGTATTATTTCTCTAACTTTCAAGAGTCATATCAAGCTTAAGAGCTTTGGAGAAATGAATTCAGAGTCAACTAGCTCATCCGATTACGCCAGTCCTACTGTTTAACACTGATACACACCTAGTGATCTACTTCAAAACCAATTCAGTTATCAACTGTGTATCACCAGATGTCATTTTGTAGTAAAGTTATCTTTCAAAAAGAAATCTATGAATTTCAGATTTGATATATTTTATTCATGAGTTCAATTAAAAAACACATAATGGTATAGTTTCTTGATCTTTCCAAGATTGATTTGGTTCTGTTGTTCACAGTTAATATGATTCATCAGAGGATAAATGGCTTGGGGCACACAATCAAACTGTTTTCTACACATACGAACAAGTCATATATACCGAATTTTCATTTTTTTCATGAGATTAATTATGAAAAACATAACAATAGAACCCTCTTAATAACAAAATTCATAACTTAGAATCTTATTTATTAGACTTGAATAAAGAGGAAGGTTTACATTTCCAACCGTTGATATTAAAGATTTTCAGTGATGAATTCTTATTCTTTATTCCGCCGTTGTTGCCTTTCAGTTAAATGGTTTTAGTATTTTTATTATCGTGCATGACGATCTAGCCCTGGAAGCATATCTCTTTCTTGTTAGGACCCTTCAGCTTGATATATAATTGTCGTCATATCCAAACTAGTGGCTATAAGTAAATTATAGATCAGTTTAATACGACAGGTGCGGCTTTCCAATTTTATTGTAAACATCAGTAATACGATCCAGGTACATCTTCCTGACAAATCTCCGACAAGACAAAACGTAAATGCTAGATTCTGACTGCAACCATTATCTTGAATATGGGTGTCTGTTACTTGATTTCGATTAGTGCATGCTTTTTTACCCAGAAAACTTACAATTTATAGCAAAGATATTGCTAAAATATCATAGGATACAATACAGAAAACAAGTTTAATCCTAAAAAAATCAGTCAACCAATCAAAATTAAGATTTTGTTCAAATAACTATTCACTCTATATTACTGACTATTCTACAATCAGTGGGTTAGTAATTATCAAGAAAGTAGAATGTATCGGATAATAATTATGACATTTTGAAATATTATGAATTATACAGAAGTCATATTTATCCTAATTTCTTACTGAACTTTATCTAATCTACCGACAATATCATATAGAGAGTAGTTAGTATGACATACAATTTGACATGTTTCAATGCTGAAACAGATTTCACGCCTGAAGGTGTTATGATGTATCGATTTCGTGCATATGTAACACCATTAATTGTTATATTTGGAACAAGTGGAAATATTCTAGTGATTATTGTTTTTATTACAATGCAAAATAAATCTCCATGTCGATTTAATTCTTACATAATTGGTATTGCTGTAGCGCATATCATGGAATTGATATTTAACGCATTTTTAGATGATTTTCTTGGTAGAGGATTAGCATGGTTGACAGAATGTAACATAATTATTAAATTAGATACTTATTCATTATTTTTATGTAAATTTTTCTCATACATTCCAGAAACAACCGGATTAATTTCAACCAATGTTCTAATTATATTCAGTTTCGATCGTATACTAACCGTATTTCAACCGATTAAATTTCGCGGTGATCGACATCTTCGTTTTGTTCGGTATAGTATTATAATTATTTATATTATTGGAATGATATTATACTTGCCGACAGCTATTAATTCTGGTCTTGTAACAAATAAGCATAATTATACACTTTGTCAATTTGTTGATCCATTGAAATTCAGTGTTCAATATAATTTATATTTATCAAATATTGGCGCAACAATTATACCCACTTTGGTAGCATTTATCACTACGATTATTATAACACTTAAATTACATAAAATATTTAAAGAACGCTATGAAATGTGTCAACATGTTGAACGGAATACCAATGAACTACGTCGTATCGCTGGACATTTAGCTATGACAACAATATTTTTCATATTAAATATACCATTAATTATTGTAGTATTATTGAGACAACATTCAGATTATAGTAATTACAATGTATTATATCCAAATTATGCGCATAAATTAAAACATCTTTCAAAATTATTCAGTTCTATTAAATCGCTGAATGCTGCTATGGAATTTCCGACATTTTTCATTTTTCTACCAGCATTCCGTCTACATCTTCGTCTATTATTATTATGTAGACAGAAAAAATCCACTCCTAAAGATGTCTTCTCTTTACATCGTATGCGAAAAACATGGAAGCAAATATTAACACGAAATAATGCGAAATCACAAACAACTACAAATAATACGAAGAAAAATGGAATCACTGATAAAACACAGAATACAAACTAAAAATGTACATGCAAAAATTATCGATTATTTGAATGACTCATTCAATCATGACTAAAAGAGAAGTCTGCATATATATATACAGAGATAATACCTAATGCAAACATTCAAGTCTGTTTTTCTGTAAAACAATTTATGTGAGATCGTTGATCCTAAGAGTCTTTGATATTTATACAGATTTATGTTATTGATTTGAATGATTCATTGTTGTTCATTATTCAAATTTTGATTGTTAAATTGTATATTTTTTTTGTCTTTGTGAAAAGCACATTCATATTTGAAACTGTTGTTATTTTGATTTTATGGAATTGGCTTCATAAAAAAAATGAAGTGACGATTGATTACTACTCAATGTTTTTAAAAGCCACTGTGAGTTAAGTTCATTTACTGCGAAGTGTAGTATTTGTGGAATCGCAGTGATTGAATGATTTCATGAATTATTTGTAATTTGATCTGTGAACAACCTCAAGTTACGTGATTGATCACTTGTATGTCTTGATTCGATCGATAGATTTTTGTGTGTCACCTTATACGAGAGTAATGTGAATATTTCCAAGGTACTATATACTAATATTAGCTGGAAATGTACACTATTAAAATACTTCTCTTTTAAACCATGCTTATATACGTATACTTCTACAACTGTCTGAAAAATAGTATACACGTTGTTTTTTGAGGTAAACATGTTGATATATACATAATATAGTGAGTTGGATATAAAGATAACAACTGCATTACTTATTATCTGTCATATTGATTTTTCAGTCAAATGTTAAAAGTTCATAAAAGTGTGAATGTTACAGTGTACGCCATGATTGATTATTAGTCTGGATGACCTTGAACAAGAGTAAAATTTTGGTAATTAGGTAAATTAAATGGTATCCAAAATGTAGGTGTATCCAACAACCCTACTGTTCTTATCGGTCCAAATTAATTGTTCATTGAGATAGTCAAACTTTAATGAATTCTTGTACTATACTAATTTTCATTCTCTCTGTCCGTTTAACTGTATGTCAGAAAGCACGTTGACCGAAGGTCTTTGTCCTTTACTATGGGAAACTTTCACAGGACTTCGTACCTGCGTCCATCAGTTCACGTTGCCATACCACATTAGCACAGAGACGCAGCTGTCAGTTGTTGGCTAATTGCTTGACAAAGAACATGACATTGATGTCATTAAGTCAAGAAAATTGACACATCGGAAAAGTCAAATTTATTACGTTTTACCGAAATAGTTGCAGTAAATAGTATGCGCATCCAAAAAGACGCATTCATCAGCCTTATTTTACCAAGAAGTGACCTAAGTCCATTACTTAATATATATCTCTCTCAAGACATTAATGATAATATCTTACTTCTCGTTTGATTTATACTCAAATAGTAAATTTTACTTTTTTTCAGTCAAGTTACATTTATATATCAAACCTAGTTTAAAGTAGAACTTTATTCTCAAACAGACTATGTATACCGTCTTACCTTCTCAATATTGATTAGTTATTTCAGCCTTGTAAGGAATTATTTAAACAGAAACCATGAAATAAATAGATTTATATTTATATATTATTTTGTTACATTCATTATTGTTGCTGTAGTCAAACTGTGGTTATTGATTAACTGAAACATTTATTTCAGGTATGCAATTTTTATGTTATTTCATATGAAAAAGACCCTAGCTATCTATTTCTGTTTTGTTATTGTTGTCAAAAATATTTCATCGTTTGAATTGCATTCTTCCACTGTCCTTTTTTATTAGGCTTGTAGGTTTTTGGTTTGAATATATAACGAATGGTAATGAAAATTGTTAAGTTTAAGTATTCTGTAACCTTTCTATTTTGTAATAATGTTAACAGTTATGATAGGAAATGTTTTTAGTTGTAACAAGGAACTAACGGAATACACATTTCGTTTGAGATGCAGAAAGTTTTAAATGTATACAGATGATGGTAGTGTTCATTCCTTAGTGTGTAATGAATTGTATCGTGTATGTTGCAATTGGTTTATGAGTTTGAAGGACATGTTATTGTGACTAACATTATTTGTCGCAGTCTGTATAAGAATGTTTCATTGGATGGGACTCACTATCAAATTGTATCCATAGCTTTTTGAAAAGTGACGTTCCATGTATTTCAACCCCATATTGACCCATATTAAAACCAGAGATGTGACCACTCTACATCGACTTCATTGAGCACGAGAAAGCGTTTGACTGCATGGACAGAACAACACTATGGAGGCATCTTCGGCGCTATGGTGTGCCTGAGAGGATAGTCGACAACATACAGAATTCTAATGATGGATTAAACCGCAAACGTTTGCTCGGAAGACCGCTAATGAACTCGTTCGAGGTGAAGACTGGTGTCAGAAAAGGTTGCTTACTCTCACCCTTCCTCTTTCTGTTCAAGTTTAACTGAATTATCAAGACTTCAGAAATGTGAGGGGAAGCACGAGATAGAGTGGACAGATCAGATTCACCTGAGCGATCTGGAGTTCACAGATGATCTCTCCTATCTATCCCACACACAAACATCAAATGCAGGTGAAGATGACCAATGTAGCAGCAACCTCTGCATCAGCAAAACTCAACATACACAACAACACAACATGCACCAAACAAATCACCAAACCAGATTCCAGTGGAAGAGAAAATCAGGAAGAAGTGGTGGAAGTGGATAGGACAAACTTTGTGGAACGCACTAAACTGCGCCACAAGACAAGTCTTCACTTGGACCCCTTAACGACAAAGTAGAAGCGAAAGGCAAAGGAAGACATTACACTGAGAAATCGATATAGACATGAGGAGAATGTGCAGCGAACTGGGAAGGGAAGCTCAGGACAGAGTAAGTTGTCGAATAATGGCCTCCGACTCATGCTCCGATATGGGTAACAGTCGTAAGGAAGTAAGTGAGTAAGTAAATAGTTTCTGCAGATAATTAATAATTCTTATCCAACCAATTCATGTTTAAATAATAAAATGATCGAAATGTTTACATTAGTCAGTAAATAAAAATGATTTGTATCATAGACGTATAATTCTCACTTTGAACATCATAAGTGCAAGGTTCAGCAAACGCATCAAACTTATCAAGCAGTACAATCAGATATCTGTGAAATTCCGAGTAATAATTCCGTGAGAACATATGAAATGAACATATAAAATGAGTAAAGCGAATCAGCTTCATACTTCTAGAATGAGTAATTAGTGAATGGTCCATATATTCCCACTTCATCTGAATACAATTCGTTACTGTTTAGTTTTAAAACATACTAGTTGACATTCATATAACAGCCAACCGAAATAGGAGACAAAGATCATTTTCATCAGAAATTAATAAGATAATCTGTTATGTACTTTGGTAGTTACAGTGACTAGTTTCAACTTCAGCTTAGCTGGCTGGATTAACTTACTTAGTTTCTTAACTTAGTTTTATATCACTAAAATTGAACTCATTGAAAACTTCATTTCGATTAATGAAATTTACTATTCCCATTTTCAAATGTTATTTCGAAGCTTATTATTATTGTTCAACATTTAAACCATTACTTGTCAATTACTGTTATGTTTTGCTAGGACACAACACTAACTGTTCAGTAATATAATAACTCTATCTTTCCTGTCTGTATGTCTAATTTAACTATGCCGAATTCCGCTAACTTTGAATAAAAATCAACGGATAATTCTTAAAAACACAAGTTTTTAAAATGTTCAATGTCTGAACATGTAAGATGATGAATTACTAATTGTATTGTTATGTAAGTATTTTTTATTGAGTTGTTATTTTGTTGGAACATTTCTGTTACGCAATCCATTGGGTTACGTTGAATGAATAACGGACTTTAAAAAAAACAACATTTATTTGAAAAAAACCGCCAAAAAATTCAACTCAGTTTAAATTTGAACAAAATGTGTATGTATTAAAACAAAAAAGGCCAGAAATACTGTTCAAATTTTTAATTAGATCTATGAATTTTTTAATCTCAACACATTTTTCCGGAACATGTACAAGTATGAATTAAAATAGACATTAAACATGGGAAGATGATAATATGATCAGTTTTCAAAAAAAGGATATACAATGTAGTTCACAGCAAAATAATTTTATTCTTTATTTTTTTTTTATAAAAAAAAATAAACAAGTTTATTAATTTCATGTTGATAACACATTTAATGGACATGTGAATTTTGGCATTTAAAAACTATAGTTAAACTGAAATAATTGAAATAAAACCTACTTTATTAAAGACCATTGATAAGGAGTAAGGAGAGATTCTACAGTGAAAGTTTCTTTTTAACTTAAACGATAAAGATTATTTTATAATGAGAAAAAGAACTGTAGTTGGATCATAATATGATTAAAAATCAAGCGATTTAGATGCAAGTATGATAATGGTAGTAAAAACAGATTGTTCTTCTGTTTAGGCTGTTAATATTTATCACATAACAACCTTTGAATTAATAACCGATTTCTGACTTGCAATATGAGTTCACATCTAGCCTGAAGGTACATTGTATGCTCGAGAATTGTGAAGAGCAGTAAAGAGCATGCGAAAAGGTGGGCCGACAACTCGGTACATAAACGTTATTCATATTGAGAGTAAGTAATGTAAGCGACAGAGTTTTTTTCTCCAAACCACCGGGGATTTAAGGATGGTAACCCTCAGACATTTAAACATTTTGAAGTTAATTTATATTTTATCTATATACAAATCATGAATCAACCATTGTTAGACGGTCGTTTCGTTCTGAGATGGGACTCATCAGCAATGTGCATCCACTACTCATACTACTGGCAAGATTCGAACCCAGGACGTTCAGTTTTGCGCGCAAATACCTAATCTCTGGACCTTTGGACCGTACCTAACGGTGTTAGTGCCTAACTCTGACCAATATAGGGATTTTGCGCGACCTCACCCATTTGTCTTCGACAGTTTCTGCCTACATTCGGCAGAGTTAAAGTCTACTGGTCACATCTCACTAAAACAGATTGATTCATGATTTCAATAATAAACAGCAATCTCCTTAACTCTAAATGAACAATATACAAACGTTGTATCAAGCATATTACCGAAAAATTTGTGATTTTGTTATGTTCGTCACCAGGTAAGCTTGAAGCTATTACGAGTTCACCTTAGTCGATAAACGCGAACGAGACAATGAACCAGCGTCCAGGTGGGCTAACTTGAATCCCAAACTGCAAAATAGAAGTCTTGGTAAGCGTAGAAAGTATATTCTACAAACACCCAGCAAGCACAATACAATCAAGCACACAACTCTCGTTTATTTATACATTATAGAAACGTCGTTGGGACAGTTACGAAAATAGCACACCCTAAATACACAGAAGCAAATCACAGCCATGAATTTTCCTGGTAAGAAATGAAATCTGAAGGTCAACTGATCAGCCCATGCTCGTAAACATGAAATCCAAAATAAGGCATTTATCAAGCGAGTTCTGGAGGGATCTAACATCCCCCAACAAATTTATTTTACGATTCTTGCTAAATTTTGACTGATATTTAAAACTGATGATGTTAGTTGATGTTCATATTATTCATAAGCACAAAGACTTTAGTTTTTAAAGACATCTAAAACGAAGTTCTCGTGATTGTCAATTAATTTGGACCTTCTGAAAATATTCACTGTATGAATTTAAGCTATAGAGATTCAAATGAACTCACATATTCTTCCATTAAATCCACTCTCCACTTAGAGTAATACATTATTCTCTATAAAACTTTTATATTTAAATAAATGTAAATTCAATCATTCTCATCGTTATGATTTACTTATTAGTAATATATATATATAAGTACTCATTCTTTTCTCATTGATTGTCTAACTACCAAGTGGATTAGTAAATGCATTTATTTAATCTGTGAAAATTGAAAATTAACACAACTGCTACAACACATGAACTAATATGGCGCGTCAATTAATAATAAAAAAATTATTACACTATGCTGACTGACTGTTGCTTCTAATGATAACAATTCATTTCTCATAAATCATCGTTATCATTATAAATGAAAATTTAGTAAAGTAAATAAAACACACAACACACTATCAATCAATGCATTAAAACATTAATTCCTTCCGGTTGATAAGTTTTTCATCATTCAATAGTTTTGTTTTAATAAAATTACTCTTTATTTTATCATGTTAGATTTCCTCTTATTAAATATAACAAATATCTCATTAAATGGTAATGATTTTTTATTTCATTTTTCTATTATGATAATTTAAATGGATAACTTTCACCCTCGTTCAATTATCAATTCATTTGTTTGTTTGTTTGTTTCTGTTTGTTTGAATAGTCAATACCTAGAAGTCACATGACTAAACAAATTTTCAGGAAATCATCAAGTGCTTATCATTGATTAGTGCATATATTTATACATACACACACACATAAATACAGAGACCTAATTAATCGTGTTCATTATTCTATTTCAGTATTCTTTGTTTATACTACTTCTAAAGATAAAAAATGTAAGTAATCTAATCAATTTTAAATATTCAAATAATTAACTTCTAGTGTAATTGATGAATTCTTTAATTTTCATTAGGGTTACATCTACACTTGTTACGTTTTTCAAATAGATAACAGGGAAATAATCAATTGATTTGAAAATAATAAATGTATGGAAATGTTTTCATGGAAATTGATTGATCTCGAAAGTGATTTAATTCTGTTTTTTCGTAAATGTTTGTTGTTTAAGGTGATAACACTAGAGTTATGAAGTTATATATCATTTGAATGAAGTGATGATTTTCATTATGGAGTTGTGAAGATTGTTGAGTTTCATTAAAATCACGAATCAGTTTTAGTTACTAGCTTCATGAGGAAATTGCCAAAGTTGTAGTGAGACTTCAAGGCGTTCAACTCTGTGTGGGTGTAAGGCAGTTTCCTACTGAAGACAATGAGTGAGGCTGCTCAATACCTGGGATGGACTAAAGTTAGATAGAATCAATGGTCTGGAAGTTAAGCGCTCCCGTGCGCGATCGAAGGTTCTGGGTTCTGGATTCCTGTGAGTTCGGGTCGTGGATGGGCGCTGCTGAAGAGTCCGATAGTATGATGAAACGGGTGTCCAGTCCTTCCAGGCCTCTAGTAGTAGTCTAACGATGGTCGATTCATACTTTTAGTGAAAATATAAGTAGAATGTACTGCTGGATATTAGCGCATATCATCAAAACTATTTGAATTTGTTGGTAGCTGTAAGTTGTTTTACAATTTATCTGTCAAAACATTTAACATAAAAGCTTCCAAACATTTAAGATGTCACAGATTAATGAAAACAACTCAATCAACCTCAAAATTAAAGGTTGATGCAGTTAGTGTATTTATTAAGTTGACACATACATATACAAAAACCAGATTAATGTTAAATAAAATTAATCTCAAGGTTAAAATCCTATAATTCAATCTAACTTTATGTCCATATTAAATATAACATTTTCTTAAGCAACTACTAATCTTATACTTCACGGAAAATGATATACAATCTGTTTACTGAAATAAACGTCAAAAATATAACAACTTAAATGATACTTTATTTTTTATACCTGTCATAAATATCCAATCAATCTTCTTTTCTGTGTAAAGCTTCAATTACATTTCTGTCACTTAAAACAATTGAACTGTGTTCAATTATGAATGATATAAAAATGCGGGGATTTAAATTTCAACAGTAATAATGCAAATGTTGTGTAACAAACAATCAAAAAGTAATCCATTTTTAAGCAGTTTGTGACATTGTGTTTAAATCACTAGTAATAATAATAATATTAATAATAATGTTATGAATTGCCATAAAACTGACTGATAATTCCGAAAATTTTGGTTGATTGCCAAAATAAATTTAAAATCAAGTCACACTAATGCCATCACATTTGAATTTATTTTAGACCTACCTACAGCACATATTTGACTAATTAGGATAAAAATGTGTTAGATATAACACTGGTGTGTGTGTGACGAGAAATATATTTTTAAAAAATGTGATTGCCTACCTTTCGAGAGAGAGAAAATCAATAAATACATGTATAGAATACCAGACGGAGGAAAATTTGAAAATCACAAAGTACCGAACAAGGTTGTTATGACGCCTGACCTATGTACACAGTCTATGAACAACTAATATTCATTTACCATTTTTTTTATAAGTGACTTTCAATTTGAGGTAAATATAGCATTATGTTGTTAGGGAGTGGATATTTATGAAACATCCGACCTTAAGAAATATTCTACGTGAAAGAATTCTACAAATTTTTCATTGTATAACTAATAAATACTTGGATTATGGTATTTCTACATTTCTTTATTTTGAGCTCTCGTTGTACGCATAAACTGTTGTTATGCATTTTTTAATTTTCTGGGTTGTTTTCAATCAACTATTCATCTAATGCTTCGTCATGTTTCTTTTATCGTGTAGAAATGATGATCTCTTATTCGTACTGCTATGTGGATGAGTGATTAATGTATATAATTGTATGAGTTCTTAAGCAAGAATGAAGGTAGAGATACACAGAAGCTGAGTAATATCAAGCTAAATCCACTAATGAGTATTAATTTCATAACTGGTCACTATCAATCAACGAAAACATGCTCGCGAATCTAAGAGAATATAAGTTAATAACAGTTTTCGCGTCCTACATTCTTCTTTTTCTATTCTTACTGATGCATTGAAGTGCTAAGAAATTCTAAACAAGTAGTTAATGTTTCTATCAAGCTGAAAATGTTCAGTGAAACAGTGACTGGTAAGTCTAAAATCCTTTCGATTCGAAAAGCTTATCCTAACCCAATAAACAGTCAAAATACAAATACATAGAAAACAGAGGAACTTTCTATTACAAGGTGGTGGTTGCAGGTAGTCGACAGAAAACGCTGGACCAAGTTTTCGTGTCAGTAAGGTGTACCTGCAGTCTTGAGAATCTGGCGGATCTGATCCGTACCGCCTACCTTTACTGAGATAGTCGAACTAAAAAATAACCTCCTAAAAGACTGCGTGACAATTTCCCTCAATATTACAGGTACACCTTACTGACAAGTGCCAAACAGCACGAAAACTTGATCCAGCGTTTTCTGTCAGCTACCTTCAACCACCACCTTGTAATAGAAAAAGTTCCTCTGTTTTCTGCGTGTTTGTATTTTAACTGTTTATTAGGTTAGGAGAAACTTTTCGAATCAACTGGATTTCATATATACCAGTCACTACCTCACTGTCATTTAATATCTGACCAATGTGTAAGACAGCAGTCGGATAAGCACAGACACAACTAGTTAGCAGCTGAGATTCTATCATGAAGCCAATTAATCACATTTGTCAATAGTAACCTGAAAATATATATTACCCAGAACCCCTGCTTTTATCAAACACCTATTCACACACACACACACATTATATATACAAGGAGTAGTCTTTTCTCAACTGTTTTATTAACAGAATGGTGTTTAGTCTGGTGGTTACGAATTGCTTTCTATTTTATTTGTCTGTTTTACATAAATTGCGCAATTTCTCCTAATTTAGGGTTTCAATTAAGAAAATTAAAAAAAAACAGAAAATCGAAACCCATTTGTAAGAGCGAATAACGAAAACGAACTTATTTTTTGCAGGAAAAAACTAATTGAAAAATAAAGTGTTTTTGTTTTTTGTTTCTCCTATTTTCACATCAATATTTTTTTGAAAATCTTTTAAAAATTTCAATCTTTAATTTTAAACTAAACTAGATATAGGTATGTATATATATATATATAGCCTGCCTATTAGTTATTTGTGACATTTACTGATAAAATGTCAACCAAAATAAAGTTCACAATCTGTGCATCTTCTGTAGTCAATTGTAAAATATTTTCACTGCACTCATTTCGGAAGCATTTAACCAGTGTGTTTGTTGAAAAATAAAAAAAATATGCATGAAGAAGATGATTAGAGAAATGTGACAACTAATTTCGATTCGACATTTCATGCTCTTGTTAGAATTGATTAATAAAATACAGTATGAGGTTGCGCAACTCCATGAATTGATCGAAGTTAGACATTAACACCGTTAGATTCCTGCTCAGTGGTCCGATGGTTAGGCGTTTGCGCACAATACCGAAGGTTCTGGGTGCGAACCCTGCGAGGTGCAGGAGTCGTGGATGCGCACTGCCAATGATGAGTCCCATACCAGGAAGAAACGGCAATCTTTCAGAGCTTCCAGGTTTATAATGGTGGTCTAACATTGATCGATTCATGGTTTCAATAAGAAAGATTATAAAGATACTTAGGAATTATGTTCACCATTAGTTATTGTCATTAAAAAAATATTTATTTTTTTGAGTTTTATTATCTATTCAAGAAAAAAACTCCTTAAAAAATAAACTTTACAAATGTTTAAATGAATAAATTTTGTTAATACGTTCAGTATACAATTGTGAACCTTTGTGTTTCTTTATAAAAAAAAATATTCAGTGCGAGGTACATAAGTAAAAAACTGCATAACATCGCCCAGTGACATTTGCATGAATTACGTTCTAAGAGGTTATAGTTTTTTGTCTTATGTTAAGGGGTACTCCAATGAGAGAGAAGTTATAATCAATACAATGAAATTCAGATGATTTAATATGGAAAAAAAACATACTGAACATTGAAATTTGAAATACTTTTGGAATCATTGTCATAACAAAAAACTTTCAAAGTTGAAAGTCATATTCAAACTTCAATAGTACTATTGTGAAAAGAGTTTATGGTTTTTCTTCTATGATGACGATTGTATCACTCCTAATTTTAAGTACAATTTACATTTTCATAAAATATTTTCGATTTAGAATAAAATATGAATAAGTTGATTGAATGTAATTTTCTGCTTCTCTAGATTGGATACTCATTCATATATAAATTCTGTTATACCAATAAATAGGCAACATTTTTAATCAAAAACGCCTTTATGAAATAAAGAAAAGGAAAGTGTCTGATGAACCTCTAGTTGATTTATACTTAAGTAGGAAATCAAACTCAGGATCTTCGGTCTCACTCATAAATCATTAACTTTTAGGCCATCGGGCCCCGATACAATGCTATACAAGTTTAACAACTTCAGTTAATTTATGAAATTATATGCTCACACACTTTCATTCCCAAGAGTTAATATTAGAATATACGATAAGTTATTGTAGATCAGAGGATAACACTTCAATATACATTATTGTAATATCCATTTTTGAAGGCTTTGTTTGTGAAAATTCCTCCATGCATACATTTGTAATTTGTTATTATTGATTCCTTCAGTTGTACATTTTGTTAATCTGTTCCAATCCATTTTGAAATGATAATATTTGCATTTTATTATAGTTTCTATTTCTTCTGCCTTTAGTGCATTTCTATGTTTCTTTATGAACTGCATTAGGTTGTTTAAGTTGATACTTAGTTATGGCGACAGCTAAATTGCTTTGTTCCTCTGTCAGTCGGAGCGCTTGCCTTGCATTTTGATTTTGAAATGAAGCACTCTTCCAAAATTGGAAACACTCTGTTATATAGCAACCAAATATCATCGGTCGAACGAATCTGATCTATCTAGGAGGGATAGAATATCATTTACTCGCTCTGTTGATTTGAATAATTGGACAATTGTTTGTGGAATAGCTAATTGGTAATATTGTTTAGGTAATGATGCATATTTATATTTATAATGAATATTAAAACTGTTATTTACACAAATTACTTGTTTTGGATTACAAATCGGTAAGACGCGTGTCTAAACTTCCTTGAAAGTTATTCCTACAGGCCAAACCTCAGTTTAGATACTACAGTTCTAAACAATGTCAATAGATTGGAGTTTTTTGGCTAACGTTTCTTGAATTCCAATCATCTCGATGCTGAACGCTTGTCAAAAGAAGCCAATCGCAAGTGAGCACATAACACAAAGTCTAATGTAAGGACTAATATAAACGATTCGAATCATGCCATGTAATTGCTTTCCCCAACTTATTTCATAGATTTCATCTAGAATTTGCATTTACGTGCATTACAATTAATTTAGATATAAATACATTTGAATTCAAACTTCATGAATATAAATTCATGTATCTACAAAATAATACTATGTAAACAACAATTTAACTCTAAGAGATTGATCAGGTTGGAAAAAAAACACATAAAACTTATTTTATAGGATTTAAAGTAACCGATAATATTCAGACAAAAACAACAATTAACAAGAAAAAAAAGTTCACAATAGCACTTAGTTTCAATAAAACAACTATTTTCTTCCGTTGTAAACAAATAAAAAGTTGGCAACTGCAAACCAACTACCATGATGCAACTAATATATTTACACACTGCGTGATAAAATGATCTACAATCATAAAGGATAAAAGATAAACTATAGATCTTATTTATATCTCTGTACGTTAATCTATGCTGTAAAATTTGATCGTTTTCAAATATTTCAATGTCTGAATTAAGGAGCAAGCTGCGTGAAAAATGACACATGCAGTATATTTTCAATTAGAGTTATGAATATTAGTGTTTTTACACATTTGAAATCATCAATCAATCATTGTTAGATCACCATCAGAAACCTGGAAGCACTGAAAGACGGCCGTTTCGTCCTGGTATGGGACTCATCAACAGTGCGCATCCACGACTCCTGCACCTTGCAGGGTTCGAATTCGGGACCTTCGGTATTGTGAGCGAACGCCTAACCATCGAACCACTGAGCCGGCATCCAACGGTGTTAATGTCTAACGCTGATTGATCTGGGGATTTTGCGAGACCTCACCCATTTTTCCTCAGTTGTTACTGCCTACACCCAACAGGGTCGAACTTCACTGGTCACATACGGTATACAAAATGTCCTAGTAAACTTGTTCACGCAAAAATAAAATGCTTCTCATGTTTTATTTTTTTAATAAAATCTGACTGACACAATGATTTGTTATTGGCAATGTACATTCCTATGAATATATGGGTAGACATATTGATTAGATCACAAGAATTCAAGAAGGTATTTTTTTCAACAGAGTGATGCATGAAAAAGCATTTTCTTTGTTCAACATTATTTCCAAAAGTTTATCAGCCTCTACATGACCGATTCACCATACTAGTAACCTATCAAATATTAAGAACATGAAAAATACATCCATGAAGAAGGCTACAATTAATAAATGTAGTTTTCTATACAAACCATTTCACTGAATCATTTTAACATACCACAATGATCAGAAGAAAAAATACTTTATTGTTCTGTTTCAGAAAAACTGCGCTTATTGAATGCCCCTTTTCATTTGTACAATTTCATTTTTAGACACTATTAGTGTTGGGAATGTTAGATCCCTAGAGCTCGCTTCATAAATATCTTTTTTGGGGATTTATTTCATGGCTCGATCAGTTGACCTTGAGATCACATTTCCCACCACGAAAATCCTTGGCTGTGATTGGTTACTGTGTCATTTTAGTGTGCTATTTTTGTGGCTGTCCCAAGGACGTAATTTGTGCGCTTGGATTCATTGTGCTTGCTGAGTGTTTGTAGAATAGACTTTCTACGCTATATCAAGACTTCTTGTTAGCTGTTTTGAGTCAACGGGTCCGAGTAGCCTACCTGGACTCCGATTCATTGTTTTGTTCTCGTTATTCGACTAAGGTGATTCCGTAATAGTTTAAGCATACCTAGAGACGAGTATAACAATAAGTAAAATCGGTATTCATTACCCGATTTATATTTATATTAATTGAATGATAATACTGATTTTGAATTTTGTTTTAAATTATGTTTTATATTTTAAGTTTAGTAAGGTTGATCAGTGTCCTACTGTTTGTAACAATTAGATTATAATAATTTATCGCTTCATTTTCAATTGCGTCATATGATACGGGAACAATAATTCAGACAAGATTATTTTTGAATTCATATTTCAAAATGATTGCTTTTTAGTAAACTTTGTTAAAAGTTTCTAATAAAAAAAAATTTAATACTAAGCAAATCGCATTTTTTTTTACATTTATTTCATTCAATCTACTTGAATGAACTGAAGACATTACTTACTTATGAGTATAAATTAAGAAAAGATATATTTTATACAAAATTTCACACTTTGACATAAAAAAAGTCCATTTTGAAAAGAAATACGATTTTAAATAAAATCTGAAAATCTGATTTCGATGTTCAGTTTTAAAAGATAATAAATTTTTCGTCTTTCATCTAATTCGTTCATGAATGATTTTGAATAGAGACGTCGATAGACTTAAATAATGCTTCCAATTTAATGTAATAGATAAAGTGAAGGTCATGAATGCTCACTACTGATCAGTTTCATACTAGGATTAAACAGCTGGTCAATATTTCCAGCCTTCTGTTGGTAGTCTAACATCGACTGGTCCATGATTTCATTGAAAGTTAAATACTACTTGCCTTTCAACAATTATTCACATTTTTAGATTCAGTCAAGTTTTTTTGCTATTTGTCACTAGACCGAAGTTTTACATCACCAACTGGATGATTCCAGAATTTCCGTCATTGAGGTAACCGAAAATTCGGAATTTGAACAATTCTATGTACATTTAAAATTGTTTTGATATTACAATGAATGTCAACTTGGACATTTTTTTGAAGAATCACAGACACGAACAAACCAAACATAGCACATCCTGTAATTGTTGGTAATTCTCTGCCTCTTTATATTCTTCACAATCTAATTATTTACACCACTTTTATTACGTAATGGTTGTAATGTTTTGCAATGATTATTGTAAGTCTATTTAACCAAGTTTGATCTACTATTGATAAAACTTTTGTTATCGTATTTTATGATTTTCTTACTACTATCAGTACACCTGTCTTACTACTCTCAACTTGTACTTTTGCCTATTATGTGTAATGACGTCATCTATATTTCATTTCATTCTGATTATTGACTCATAAATTGCTTTGATTGGTTTAACATGTTCATCTAAATATTCATGTACATTAGAGAGTAAAGCTTGATGACGATCTAATCAAAAACAACACTATTGTTCGCTTATATGTGTTTTGTTCTAATTTTCACAATGTGAATCTTTAATATTCATAATTGGTAACCTACAATGCATCTTCACTTAATCTCCGGTTTTGTAGTGAGATGCACAGTTTTCAAGAAGCAACTTGCATAACGATTCTCATATTTATACACATTTGAAATCATCAATCAATCATTGTTAGACCACCGTTAGAAACCTGTAAGCACTGGACGGCCGTTTCGTCCTGGTATGCGACTAGTCCGCAGTACGCATCCACGACTCCTGCGCCTCGCAGGATTCGAACCTGGAACCTTCGGTATTGTGCGCGAACGCCTAACCATCGGATCACTGGGCTGGCATTTAATGGTGTTAATGTCTAACTCGGATTTCGCGCACAACACCGAAGGTCCTGGGTTCGAATCCTGCGAGCTGCAGGAGTCGTGGATGCGCACTGCCACTGATGAGTCCCATACCAGGACGAAACGGCCGTCTTTCAATGCTTCCAGGCTTCTAATGGTTCGCCTAACAATGATTGATTGATGATTTCAAATGTGTAAAAAAACACAAAACCTCCAAAACTCTTCCCGAAAAATTCTCATATTATTCATTACAAAATAGTCCAAATTAATTATTTCTCAAATACATTTTTGGTCATTTAAGGAAAATCTATTCAAATTGTTATAGTCATTGGTATATATATTCTAAATATATTTTCACAGTCATTTCGGTCAATACATACACACATAATTTTTTATCCTAACTTTTGGAATCATGCCTGCTAAATTCAATTCTACCCCATTATTTATATATTGAATTATAAAACAAATTGATTCGTCAAAAAACTAAAATGTACGCATCAACTAACTGTGTAAAGAGTAAGTAACTTTTAGGTAAATGGTGGTTTATATATTAACAACAACACCAAAAAAATATTAAAACGAATTAGAATGCATTCATTCTCTTTTAATTTTACATGACGACGCCATGAGTTGTTGCATTGTTTTTTTTTCAAAAAATAAAAACAGTTGTTACTGGCCCTGAAAAAACACAAACAAAGAAGCTAGCTGGTTAGTTTACGCATGAAATAAATTATCTATAGTCCATTTTCTTCTGTGTACACATAGTAGTAGAATAGTGAAAACATTCCAATGTCTAAGCCAATGTTTTTTTTCACGTTCAATTTAGTCAGAAAAATTATATGAAATTTGCACAATTCAAATGCTGCATAAACCTTTGACATTTTTTTATGCAATAGGCATATAGGACAAAAGAAATTTAAACAGTCTTTAGTGTGTTAGTAGTAAGCTTTCTAAAAACATTTTATTTAATGAATGTGTGATATATATATATATATATATATATATATATATATATATATATTGTTGATCTCGGTTTATAATATTCAAATCAGACTACTTTTGAATAATAACAGGTATTTTTCTTTTCGGAATAAAGGATAATTTAGAGAGAAAGAAAATCTTTCTAACTTTCTTATTCACAGTAAAATTGGTAATTATAATAATTTAAAAAGTTACACGTTTTTGAAACCATGAAAATCGATCAATGATAGACCACCAGTAAAAAAACCTTGAAGCACTGGACGGCCGTTTTGTCCTGGTGTGTGACTCCTCTTGAAACACTAATCAATATTATATGCTTAGTTTCCAAATCAAAATTTCGATTATAAATTTGTTACCCTAGTTCTGCTATTTCAGCTATACACTAGTAATCGTGACCTTTAGTAGTGGTACATTCTGGCTAATGTAAGCTATATTCCTGTTGTTTGACTATCCGCAGGCGTCGTTCAGACTCAATCTTGGGTCTAAAGAGAGATCAGCGGCTATATTCTACTCTCTGTTTACATTTCAGTAACTCAGCTAGCCATCAGGTAACAACTGTCTCAAATACTTATTAGTATATATGCATTGAAAATCAGATGAAACAGCACACCCAATAAGAAATCATACTTTCAACACAATTATACCACAAGTGCCAGAGAACGACTTATGCAGTACATAGTTAGTTAGTAATAATTGAACAACCGTCAGATGAGAAACCATAATTATTAAGTCCGCTGGAAGTCTACAAAAGTAGAGAATACAACAGATGAATTATCTACTAATTACGCAATAAATAAGTAACATTAATTTGGTAATTTGTTACGAAAGTTCAAACTAATCCAATGCTCGTTTTGTGATTACATAATTAACCAGTATATAACGAAAATCAAGGAATTTGGTTTTTGGCTTAAGTGTTTGTGTTTTTGAGGATAAAACAAAACTTCTTATACAATCATTTTTATCTTCCTAACATATGTAGAGTGTAAATTTCAGTAATACCTGTCCAAAGTTATCAGTTATTTAAATTAGAAGTGATCGTTTTGTTGAAAATGTCCAGCAGTCTTGATGTTACAACAGGTACATGGAATCGTTAGGAAACCGATACAATAAGGGTTATCTATTGGGGACGTTAGATCCTAAGAATTCGCTTGATAAATGTCTTAATTCTGGATTTTATTCATGGGCTGATCAGTTGACCTTGAGATCACATTACCCACCAGGAAAATCCTTGGTTATGATTGGTTGCCGTGTTATTTTAGTGTGCTATTTTTTTCTACTGTCCCAAGGATGTTACTATGATGTATAATTGAACGCGATTTGTGTACTTGAATTCATTGTGTGCTTGTTGAGTGTTTGTAGAATACACTTTCTACGCTATATTAAGACTTTTTCGTTAGTTCCTTTGGGTCAACGGATCAGAGTAGCCTACCCGGACACTAGTTCATTGTCTCATTCTTACTTATCGATTAAGGTGAACCCGTAATAGTTTCAAACATAGAAAGTGACGAGCATAACGTTATCCCAGGCCACACAGCCATAAGGTTCACATTTCAGTTCCATGGAATTGAAATTAAAACATTAAAGATCAGTTTAATAATGTTTGCCAACACCTAATTTAAATTACACAGTATATTTATAATTAACAAAGAATCACCATATATATATATATATATATATATATATATATATATATATATCACAATTAATTTTAGAGACAAATGATCAATAAAATAGATACTGAAGGTTGGACATTCAAATCGCTACACTAAAGATTCCTATTTTTTATTAAATATTGAATTTCATTCACTTTCAATTCATTATTAGTTTCATGAAAATGTTTCTCATTTGCTTTCTTTCAGAACTGCATAACAGTTCAGATCAGTTCACACTTGTGATAACTGTCACAAATATCAATCTATTTGTAAAATAGTCGTATTTGATAACAATGTTAACGAAATAGTGATAGCCCGGTCATAAACCGATGTTGTATTCAGTGTATCGAATAGCTAGCTAATCAACCTCTATGGCCTTTATAATAAAATAGCAGCTTAAATAGAACTCACATAATTTTCTAAATAGAAATTTGAATTTCTGACGTTTCATGACTTACTGTAATTTATTATCTGAAGGTGAATAATTAAATTGACTAAATATGACCAAAAGTTCAAATACTAGAAAAAGCAATAGAGTAGAATATTTAGTTCAATGAAAATTAAAACAAATCTGACTGTTTCAATATCATGTCATTTTTGATCAAGGTTATTATACTGTGTGAGCCATCATCTGTAAGCTTGATGGTAGATGTGAAAGTGTCAAGTTCACGATATGAAGTAGGAAGAGTTAGGATTTGTGGATGTGTTGTGTAGATTGCGTGAGAAATGAAGCAGGATTTAACGGGTTTACTGGGATAAACTATGGGAGTTGGACGAATAGTCAGGCAATCTTTACTGTAAAGGTCAAACGCTTCAGCTACTCACCTTTCGTCATAGTTACGAAAGACCTTCTGAATGATTTCCATAATTCTGACATCGATTTGGTGGTTCTTGGATGTAGTATACATGATTATGTATAGACTTGAAAGGACTATTTCCCTTCATTTAAGCCAAAACATTTCAATGAGTGTTGGTTATTTTATATAAAGCTTAAATGCCGTATATTTTCGACAGGGGTTGCAATTCTTCTGTCACATCATGACAGTGTAATCAAAATACGGTTACAATTAAAGATATTTCATTCATACCGTCATTTAAAGATATATCGTTTGGTTTTGACATGTTGTAAATAGTATTCTTAGTTAACTCATGAAACCATAAGATGTTTATTGTGCTATATTTTTTTCTGCAGCTTAATTTTTAAAGTGATGATCTTGGTGGCCCTTCTAAAATAAATTTAGAATCAAACAATTTTCTGCACTGAATGGATATATGGAGTTGAAATGAAAGTGTCCATTCGAATTTGCCAGTTTTCGGCGCATGATCAGACTAGGATATCCAGTAGAATTCCTTCTAACTAAATAATCTAAGAATGATAGTTTAATTTGTTCATTTTCCTCTCTCAAAAGTGAATTCGATTTGATTTGAAAGAGTGTTAATCAATTTGGAGAAATTTCTGAGGACAATGATTTCAGTGATGAAAAAAGTATCATTTACATGTCTAAAGTCAGATACGTGGCCAAAAATTATTGATGAAAATCAGTTATTCATTGGGGGAAATTAAGAAATTAATAACAATTAAAGACACGGGAGATCCCATCGCCACCCAATTTATTCATTTACGTTAAGTCTATTTGAGGGTGAAAAGTGTTGGATTGAGACATAGTTTGAGCGATTTCATGGTGAAACCAATGTTCAATGGACCTTTGCTAGATAATGTATTTTCATTTGCTAGTTAACCATCAACGAAATCTAGCCTTACGTTAACTGACATACGAGTGTAACTTAGCATTGTTTCACTCGCTGTGAAAGATAATTCTGAAATCTTTAATTTGTAGTGATAATAGTGTTTATTGAAATTATGTAAGATATGCTGAAGTGGCTTTAGTATGTGACTTAGTCATCTAAACGAACATATTTCGGATTATCTGTGACATCCACCATGAGTCTTGATGGGACGTCAGAATTATGAATTTTCGGTTCCGCATGAAGCCGTGATGCGCTATCAAATTTGAAATACAAAGTAGATTATAAGAAGACTCCGATAACCGACTTGAGTACTTTATCTGCAGCCATTTGAAGATTATTCAAATCAATCTACAGATGCGTTTTTGTGGACAGACTTCCAAAAGGGATTTTTTCTACATAGGCCGTTTTTGTTCATGAACTGCCTTCCTTAGCTTTGACGATGACCATTGTTTTATCATTTTGTATCGATCATAGAATTCTCAATTTGTCTTAATAAACATAATGCAATTGTAGCCTTGTCTCACCAGAATGTGAGATTAACTGACTTTTAGTATGGAAGTTTCTCAAGCATTAGGATATAAAAATTGGGAAGATGTCTAAACTTTTCTAAATTGTCTCGAATTTGATAAATTCCAGTAACCAGTTGATTTTTCAACGACATGTTTAAAACAAGGAAGCATACAGTTTGATTAGAATCAGTAGTCTGACGAAATCATGAAGATCGTTAATGTGTGTG
The DNA here is from genome assembly GCA_944470395.2 of Schistosoma turkestanicum. Classification (NCBI taxonomy): domain Eukaryota; kingdom Metazoa; phylum Platyhelminthes; class Trematoda; order Strigeidida; family Schistosomatidae; genus Schistosoma; species Schistosoma turkestanicum. The sequence continues at coordinate 14,154,659 of OX103973.1, read as the reverse complement.
CGTACAATATCTATCTCTCTGATGTTAACGTTTATTTGTAGATGTGCTTTTAGATAAAACAATGCTTCATGCTACACAATGAGCAATTTAAAATAACTAGCCACAAACGTTTTAATCATCTAGAAATAATCATTATTTATCTCTTTGACCATGAGTTCTTATCAAAAATCATATTTGCAAGACAATCTGGATTTTACAATAAATGACAATAAAAATGGAAGCGCTTAACTTTATAACATAGATTTATAAGTAAATAAACGGAGGCAGACTATTTTTATTATATTCAGTCAGGATTATTTACATTATTGTTTGTATTAATATTTCCCATACTACTTTATTTCAATGACATTATCAGAAAGCATTTGTTTATCGAAAAAATGTTTGTTCTATTTTTGATAAAACCTCCATATTGAATCATAAAAGTTGAATGTTCTCATATCTAAATTAAAAAAAATTTTGAAATAATTCAAAAGCTAATTTCATCGTTATTGTTTTTTGGTTACCATTCATAGTTTTACATAAGTTCATATATTTTGCTATCCGGAGAATGCGTAGTCCCCTGGTCATACACAACGAATTGAACCTCTTTATCGACAGAAACTTGTAGTGGAACACTTCAATGAAGGAAACGCAATTAATAAAAGAAAATCATTGATTACTGTCATCGTTTTGTTTGACTGTACTTAAAAAACACTAACTTGCGTGTAACGTTCTTTTTCGTGTTTCTGCCGTCCTACATAAATTGTTGCTCTCTGTAACGCCTACTTTCTCCTTCAAATATATTCTTTACCCTGGATTTATTTGTGATTTTGGTGAACAGGATAGTAATTAGTATTTAGTGGTGATCATAGTCAATTTCAACTAGGTCACTACTAAAAACTCTGCATGAACTTCAGCTGCCAAGGTCATACATCTAAAGACGTCTTAAAAACGAGGATTTTCGTCTCCGTCTCTCTCTCTCTCTCTCAACAGAATATTCTTCACAACTACTTTGTATTAAGTGTCCTCCAGTCAACGAAAGTTTAGTGACCGTCTGAAAGATAATTCATGTCATAAGATAATTCCATGTACTTTTATCGATCTATCTGTTCATGAGGAGGCAGGTATATAGGTTGTCCAATAGGCATTTTATCTAGAAAAATTCAAGCACGCTACCCTGCTTATCTGGTAAAAAGGAGGAAATGGTTCCATAAGGAGTTCTTTGTTTACGGGTTATTCAAAGTCATCTACAAGGTAAGTAGTAAGCCAACAAAGGTAATAAGTATCCAACTTAGAATTGTCTAAGAATTTGCTATCCAATATAAAAAGCCGGAACTGAGTGTACGAAAGAAATTTGTACAACTTCTTTTTCTACCACGATCTCAATTTCTCCATTTTTCTGCTTCAATGGTCTTCTTGTTTTAACTTCGTCTTAATTTCAACATCTTATCCAAACGCACTAACCCTTACCTTTCCATTTATACTTCTTTATCTATCTTTGTGATGAATATTCAAGCTCTCTAATAAAACAAAACTGTCAACAGTTCCATTAACTGAAAAATAAATCCAAAAAAAATTTGTTTAAGACATTTTTAAGTTCTCTAATCATGTCTGTGCATATATATATATATATATATATATATATATATATATATATATATATATATATATATATATCTTCCTATCTCATCCTTTATCGAATCACTAACAGAAAAGTAATAGAATTTTCATCTTAAAAATCAGTGTACATTTTACCGTCAAAAAAAATGTATCATACTATAACTATTATTGTTGATATTTACCTTCCTAATTATTTTGAATTTTTGAACAGTGAATAGAATTTGTGTAAAAAGAAAACTTTTATCTGTCTAAAAATGTGTATCACTGTAGGAAAATGAACAGAGTGAGACATATGAATTTTGACCATTCGGTTCTATCTACTGTTGAATATTTTGGTCTGCCTGTTGTGTCAGTGAGTAACACCACTTGCTACAACGCTTATATTGGTTGATATAAACCAAGTACTGTACATAACACGTGACTAGTGGATTATATAGGCATTCATTCGCACCACCAATTGTCCTGAGTTTGATTCTTTGTGGAGAGGTCTTGGATGCCTACTGAGGAGAGGTTCCAAACAAAGACTAAATGGCTATTTAGTGCCTTCAGGCTTCCTATGATAGTCTAGTTAAGATATATCTATAACTAAAAAACTGTAAGTATTCGATATTTATATAATTATAATCAGCAATGCACATCGACGACTCGCACTTGTAAGAATCCATGATGAGTCCAATACCAGGACGAAACAGCCGCCAAGTGCTTCCAGGTTTCTAACAGTGGTTTAACGTTGGTAGATAGACAAATGCTCATGAAAGCATGCTCCACTTTATTCTAAAGAAAAATACACTGAAGATGGATATCCGTGACAGGCAGACAAACAGATACAACGCAGAACTTCGTACGTAAGTACATCAGTTCAGGTTGCCATACCACATCAGCACAGAGACACAATTGTCAGTTCAAATCCAAAAGTGATAGTGATAGCAGAAGTATTAGCAGTAATGGAGAAGACTAGGGTTTGAAGATATTATTCAACAAGTATAATTCAGTGAGATAAGGTTAGAAAGACAAAAGTAGAGGCGCTGACGAATCCAGAAGATTAGGATTTGAGAGAGCACAACGAATGGATGCACTTGCGCCCTTGAAAACAATTTTGAGCCATGTCGTTCAAAGTCTCTAACCATTGGCGACTTTAGTGCCACGGACCCCAACCAGGTAGCCTACATCTACCAACATGACTCAGTCCACTTGTCAGTGACTTTATGGATTTCTGCCATGTTTTGGTTCGGCCGCCCCTAGCTTACTTCCAACCTACTCCTACACCACAAAACATAGCTCGTTGCGGCAGTCGGTAGTTAGGCATTCGTAACACATGTCCCAACCATCTCAACGGATGAAGTTTCACTGCTTCATCTATTGATTTGCCATCCCTACATAAATCTTATTAAGAACATGATTAAGTTAACTTGATTGATTTTAAAGTAACCTAATCATGTTCTTAATAAGATCAAAACTTATAACTTTGAGATCAATGTAGATGTTGACGTTTTTATTGATTCCTATCATAAGTCAATCTTACTTCGTGGAAAGTAGCTTAAAAATTCTATCAATAAATTAATTTGAAATCTGAAAATTTCTCTTTTGAATAACGAAATATTTCGAATTACACCACTGTTCGTCTAACTAGAATTCACGACAAATGTTTATTGACCTTATCGGTCAAGCATATCATGATATTTTCATAGATCATAGTGGAGCGTTTACCAGACTTGAAAATGTTTATTTTTCCTCTTAACTGCAGCACTAATATAAACAATTGGTTAAGAGAAAATGTAAGCAATTATATAGTAGATTCGATTGATATCAGTTGTTTATTGTTAAAGACTCCTACGCAATTGGAAAGGGGTTATAAAAATTACGTACTGATGATACTTGGTCGATTATATATATACATATATTATCACTTTGTGGTAGGTTCAATTGAATTGTTGATCATACTGATTATAATTTTGATGACTAATGGACATAATAATACGTAGAGAATCAATTGATTCTGTTTTGCAAAAGAATTACATTTTGTTGAAAGACTTATTAATTAATAATTGTAACATTTGTATAATCACTGTATTTTAAATTATTTGCGATACAAATACAATTCACTTGAACGAAAATTCGAAATTTCTTACATGTTACTGCATTTAGTTAGCTTGACTATATACATTCCAGCCTAATATGAACACGATTATCATTATTCACTGGTTGAATAAACAGAAATTTAAGCTACCATGGTTGGGGTCTGCAAGACGTAAGTCACCAATGGTTAGAGACCTTGAACGACATAGCTCAGAATCGTTTGCAATGGCGCAAGTGCATCCACTCTTTGTGTTCTCTCTAATTCTAACCTTCTGAATTCCTCATAATCTCTATCTTTCTCTTTCTAAATTTATCTCACTGAATTATACTTTTCGAATCATATCTTCTCTCCCTAATCTTCTCCATTACTGCTAATACTTCTACTATCACTATCACTTTTGGATGAGAATTGACAGTTGCCTCTATGTGCTGATGTGATATGGCAACCTGAACTGATGTACTTACGTACGAAGTTCTGCGTTGTATCTGTCTGTCTGTCTGTCTAAACAGAAATTGTATTTAAATATTGCGCTGACGCTATTTAAACTATTTAAACAAATGTTAAATTTTTTATGAATCTTGTTATGTCTACTAACTGCATATAATTTAATAAAAAAGGTGACTGTACAATGTTCAAAAATATCTATGTTACATGTACTTTGACTATTCTTTCTGACAATAAATCAAAAATGTAAGATCAGTTTGATTTTACCTAACTTTTTAAAATTCACAGCATAAAATGGTATTATTCAATGTCATAGCTGTAAAAAAAGACTTCTATCTGCCAATTTTCTGATGATGGCGTCTAGAATTATATATATCATGAAAGCTTCACGAAAGTAACTTACGAAAAATCATCTTCCTGAAATAAAAGATCTCCATCTTAGATTGTTTTAACTATAGCTATGTGACCAGTAGGCTGACGTAACAACACGTTTAACACTTTCCTATATAATGCTAAAAGAAAGTGAAAGACTGAAAAAACATTCTGAACTGCTTGACATTTTCAGATGACTTTACATTTACATATACTAGAGAGACATTTTACACTATTTGAGATTTAAAAACATTTTGGATACTGTAGTGTTGTGTAAAACACTGAATGACTGACTAGCCTAGTTCCAGGGACTTTTGAAATAACTACATTGTTATCCTTGGTCATGAAGAATTTTCCAGTTAATATTGGTCGATTGCATAGCTTTGACATGTTAAAATCGCTTAGTTAAATTAACAGCCTTTTTAAAAATAATGATCTTATACAAAGAGATTGTTAAACACACCATACATTATTGAATATGAAATTGAAAATGTTTGTAGTGCACAATTATTGAGTTCAACATAAAATTAGTATGTGCATGTATTAAACATATATTCTTTCAATGTGTACCAAGGATAGTTAAGGATATTTATCAAAGAATATATACAGTTTTATAAGTTTGCACAGGAAAAAAATACTAAATTTTAAACAGACAAATTCCATCAGTTCATCATATTCTAAGCACAAATAAATTTTGATAAATTATTACATAATTATTAATATGATTTTATATGAGAAATAAGATTGCGATTTATATAAAATTCAGAATGACGAATCACTCATTCATTGTTAGACCACTATTAGAAACGTGGAAACATTCGACAGCCGTTTCACACTAATATGAGACTCAACAGTAGTGTGTATCCACGACTTCCACTTACGGGAATCCAAGTCAATACCCTGAGGTCTGGCGCGCCAGCGCTCAACCTCCAAACCTGTAACGCTCGTCTCTATGTTATGCTTAAACTATTACGAGTTCACCTTAGGCGAATAACGAGAACAAAACAATGAACCAGTGTCCAGGTAGGCTACTGTGATCCGATTATCCCAATTGTACCACCAAGAAGTCTTGATATAGCGTTGAAAGTGTTTTCTACAAACACAGCCCAGCCAGCACACAATCGAATGCAAGCGCACTAATTGCGTTTATTTATACTCTATAGAGACGTCCTTGGGAGAGTCACAAGAATAGCACACTAAAATAAAACAGTCACCAATCACATCCAAGGATTTTCGTGGTGGGAAATGTGATCTCAAGGTCAACTGATCGGTCCATGAAATAAATCCAAAATAAAGATATTTCTGAAGCAAGTTCTAGAGATCTAACATCCCCACTTATTCAAGGTTAGACCACCATTAGAAACGTGGGAACACTTGACGGCCGTTTCACCCTAATATGAGATTCACGATTAGTGTGCATCCACGACTCCAACTTACGGGAATCCCACCCAAGACCTTCGGTCTCGCGCGCCAACGCTTAAACTAAAAACCACTGAGCCGGCATCCAACGGTTGCAATGACTAACTTTTATTAATTCAAGGAATTGTGCAGCCTCAGCCATCATCTTCGATAAGTAAATTCTTATACTCGCCAGTATTGAACTCTACTGGTCATGGCTCCTCACTCGAACTCCGTGAAGTTCCTCATGAAACCAGCCACGAGTGAGCACATTCATTATTCCGATGACAACCAACAATCTTAACAATTTTAAAATGAAAATATTATCAGAATTCCAGCCGTTCCAATTTAGAAGTATACTGAAATAAACTTTCCCGAATATGATGATGTATTTCAAAAATATAACAAAATTGATGAAAAGCTCATGTAATAATGAACTAGTGATTTAATAAACACGAGTCTGAACATAGTTGAAAAATACAACACTAAAAATCTATGTGACAAAAAGTATTCTTACACTTGTGAAATTTACTGATATCAAAGTGGTTAAGTTGATTATCAATGCTTGACAGGTCGCTTTTAACTTTTTTTAGTTTGCACCTTTCATACTGCTTATTTTTATTGATTATCTAACTTTGCACGTTGAACTTAACTGAAAAGAAACTGCACTGTAGGAAAGAAATCTTTTATCAGTTTTGATTTCAATGATTTGTATGAATTTTTGTTAGCCAGTTCAAATTTGTCTTTCATAAGTTTGTGTTTTGTTCAATAAACGAAAGTTAAAGAAACAATTTTTTTATCAACTTTTATTACCGCCGTTTTTTCATCAAATCAATATTTAACACACACATGGGAAAACTAGGAAGAAATGGCAAAGCCTTCAATTTACAAGAAATAAAAATAAAAACGATATCGAACGATATTGAACAACAAAAGTCTAGTAGTTCAATTATCAATTTCTCAGACATGAAGCATTTCTTCTGTTAAAATTTACTACACTCAATAGAGGCTTTTAAAATTATAAATATGTAAAAGTAGAAAACCTGATTGTACATTTTGGTACGAATCATAATGGATGAAAAATGCATGCCAGCCATTATATGGTTTGCTATGCATATTCTTACTAAATTTTGATTATTTAAACATATCAGAAAGCTTTTACTTAGGGTCAACAAACTCAGTGATAGTTTTAATTTAAAGTGTGAGATCATACTGTTTTCAGTAGATGAATTTGGCGAAATTAAGCTTCACGGTAAATCTATTAAAAACATTCAGATCACAGTGTAAGATCCATTTTTGAAGGCCTTGTTTGTGAAAATCCCTCCATGTTGTATACATTTGTAATTTGTCATTACTGATTCCGAAATTTAAAACAATTAGTCCCTTTTATAAATTTTGATAGAACAGTGAGACCTTTTATTCATCTTCATATAAAATGCCTTGACAAGTAAATATGTGTGACCAGATTGTTCGAAATGTATAGCTCAAATACATCACATTTTTCAGATCAATTACGTCTTCTCACTGTTCTATCAAAATTATTGATTCCTTCAGTTGTACATTTTGTTAATCTGTTCAATTCAATTTTGAGATGATGATATTTGTATTTTATTATAGTTTCTATTTTTTGTGCCTGTACTGAGTTTCTATGTTTCTTTCTGAACTGCATTAGGTTGTTTAAGTTGATACTTTGTTATGGCGACAGCCATATTGATTCGTTCCACTGTTGGTTGGAGCGCTTGCCTTGACTGGAATTGTTCATTTTGATTGTGAATCGGAGCACTCTTCCAGAATAGGAAACACTCTGTGTTATAAAGCAACCAAATATTATCTTTCGAACGAATCTGATCTATCCAGGAAGGGATAGAATAACATTTATTTGTGCTGCTGATTTGAATAATCGAACAATTATTAGTGGGATAGCTATGGCAATATTGTTTAGGTAATGATGTGTATTTATATTTATGATGAATATTAGGACCGTCATTTACCCAAATCACTTGTTTTGGACTTAAACTGGGCCAGGTGCGTATCTAAACTACCTAGACAGTTATTCTACAGGTCAGTTTGGATCCAACAATCTTTCCAATTATTAATCCCTAGTTAGTGGTTATCAGTTCAAAAATCAATATCTGAATAACGTTCATTCCTCTCAGTACATATTACGAGCCACCGCAATGTCTCCCACTTTACTGTTCTACACCTAATAAAACGATAAGTCATAAACATGTTTTATACACGCCATTAATAGATTGTGCAATCAATCGGTGTACTAAGTGAAAGAAAGTAAATATAACTTGTTTAAATGCCCTAAATGATAGGAGGAATGGTGGTATGTTCTCGATTATCATAATAATAATTATTATAATAATTGCAATGTATTCTATTCATTGTTCAATTTGACAATGATAAGGGGCATTGCATAAAACAAATCATTCTATTATTTATTCACCTAATTTTATGCCAATAAACTGACTACACCATTCGTTTCTATACATAAAAACCACATACATACATATTGAACGATATGTCAGAAATTATTAAACTATTACCAATCGAGATGATGTGAAAATAACCTAACTAACGTACAAACCGATTATTGGTAATTAAACAACAATATTTATTTTTGAATTATTATTGTACATAAATTACATGACCTTAATAAATAATTACATATTTATTATATGAATTATTTGTGTAAGTTACAGTTAGGGAACTTCAATGAATCTGTTTTTACGATATGTGAATGAACGGATTTGGTAAATTTAGTTCATGTCAAAAATAAAATGTTTCTTAGTTTTAGAGAGAGAGAGAGAGAGAAATGAAGGAAATAACTAACTATATGAGAAAGTTTGTAATCTAGTTTAGATAATATGTAGTCAATGTGGATGTGTATTGTGATTTTGCGCTGATATTGATTAGTTTTGAAAAATTTTGAAAATCCCACCAATTGCTTGGTATTGGTCAACTTTTTAACTATCAAATAAACATGGATAGTTGTTACGCCTGCACGTAAACACGCCATTTTGATATGCTTGAACTATTACGAGTTTGCCTTAGTCGGAAAGCGAGAGCGAGGACCGAGGATCCGGCGACACGACATGCTACTCAAATCCGATTATCCCAACCCCCATATTGAGTAAAATAGGAAAACTTGAATATGAAGTATAACCTGTATTCTACAAGCATCTAGAAAGTACAAGGTCCGAATCCAGAAGAGAATCAGGATCCCGGACTAGGGATGCATGGTCGGGTCCTGGTCATAAAACGTTACAGATCATGCGTATTTATACATTTTGGTCGAACAGGAAACAACATCGTAGTCTGTGACATTGACAGTTAAGACGACCAATAGAAAGAAACATTTGAAGCGACCCTGATATCTAGGACAACCGTAAAATTGACCAGTAGGAATGAACCAATAGGAATTGACCAATAATTCTCTTAGGATATTGTATGAATATCCTAACAACAGTCTTTAGGCAAAATGTAAAATTCTACTCATTGTGATCTTGACTGATGTTTTTTAGACGATACGAAAATCGATTATTCAAAAAACATGATCAGTTTGCAAGTAATCTTCATCACGAACTCATAACAGCAGTAGAATCATGATAAAAGCAGGTGAAGTATGGAATTCTCAATAGTGTTTTTTTCTAGATGATATCAGTTAATTATGATGATAAAAACTGCTGTTTTTCTGCATAAAAGTTTCATTAAACAAATTTTAACTTAGAACATCTTGTTTTAAATTTTATTGAGTTGTATAGTAATGGTATGATTACAAAAATACTTTTAGTGAAGAAATTGTTATAAGAAGGAATTAATAAAACCATATATATATATATATATATATATATATATATATATATATATATATATATATATAGTTGACCAAGGTATACCATGGGAGCTTTAATGAACCGAACAATCTGGCATTTGAACAACCTTTAGGAATTTAGTAGGACAACAACCGAAATGGTGTAAATAATATCGAGAAAATGAAAATGCAAGTGAGAATTGGGATTATTGAGTTTCATTATTTAAACAGAATAGAGTAGGTTGTTTAGTTTATAGGTCAAGTCGTAGGTTTCAAAACATACCTGTAGAAACCCATCAAGAGAATGATCAAACTATTATTGCTAAAGTAAGTCAATTAATAAGGAATACCACTCCCTAACTCTGGTCTCATATGGTCGAAAAATGAAATTTTCGGTATTGCATCTCTTGCTATCCTATGCCATACTATGTTTATAACATATGCTATACTGCTTTACGGAGCTGAAGGTTTCCTATGAGACATTGTGGATAGCTTAGCATTACTTTTGCAAGCATCGCTAACAGTCCATATACAAATCTGGTTAGCAGAGTGACCGATTTTATTGATACTGTTGGTTGTTTTGCCATTGTCATTGGGGTGTTGTATTGCATCTCACAATTGCTAATAATAATGAGTTTGACAGTCCTGTAAGTGGGATGGGTCGAATTGGCCTGTTCATGCTGTGAATATTGATTTACGCGATCGTGGATGGAAAATAATCACCATATATGTACTAGCGTATATAAATGATGTGAATGGCCCACCAGGGTGTCAAGTACCTGTGTGGTTTGAGCCGAACTGTTCACGATGAAATGCTAACACGTGGGCAAGTTACCTTGGTTATCCTGAAAACCAATGTTAAATAACCCTTGCCAATAGAGGGTTAATTTGTATAATTGTGAATTGTGAATCGATTAACAACAGTTTACTGAGTTTGAGTTATTTTCTAGCAAGAGCCGATATAAGTTAAAGAGAGGATAGTTTCAAAACTCGTTTACTGTTAACCTTATATCAGATGAAATCAGGATATTCCTAGAAATATTCAAATTAGATCTGCAATTAGCAATAGGTTTTCTAGCAGCTGGGACATTCGCAGTTGATTGGTCACAGAGAAATGTTATATTTATCTAGTCGTTTAGTATTGGTCAAATTCCATCAAACAAGTCGCAATGTAATTATTTGCCGAAATGAGTCGCTATCACGTGCTGCATATGTAGAGGAATGCCGTTTGGCGAGAAAAAACCAGTCCAAGGTTGTCTCTCAACTGTCTAGCGAATGTGAAGTCATTTAGCCACTGACTCAGTAATATAGGTTCAAAACCAGTCAATTCTCAAGGACGAATTATTTTCATAGGTTAATAACAATATCACTTTCAATTTGATTGACTTTTACGATTGAAAGCTTTGAAAGTCTCAAGCACTGTTCATGACTATTATTTAGTTTGAATGAATAATTTTAAACACCATAATTTTGGTCACTAAATAAAACAGTCGAAACTTTTAGCAACATTTACTTTTACACAAGTTATAAATATCAGAGAAAATAGCTAACAAAATGTTGGGTAGGTTAGATCCCTAGAACTCGCTTGATAAATATCTTTATTTTGGATTTATTTCATGGCTCGATCAGTTGACCTTGAGATCAGATTTCCTACCATGAAAATCCTCGGCTGTGATGGTTATTGTGTCATTTTAGTGTGCTGTTTTTGTGACTGTCCCAAGGACGTCTCTATGAAGAATAAATAAACACAATTTGTGCGCTCGGTTTCATTGTGTGTTGGCTGGGTGTTCGTAGAATACACTTTCTACGCTATATCAAGACTTCTTGCTGTTACAATTTGGGCAAGGGATCACAGTAGCCTACCTGGACGCTGGTTCATTAGACTAAGGTGAACTCGTAATACTTTAAGCATACCTAGAGACGAGTATAACACAAATAATAAAAACGAGGTATGAAATTTTCAGTCGATAAAATAAGATGACCAAAAATGGCGACCTAATCTGAAATGATATAAACTGTACCATACAGATGAAAAAAGTTTGTATGATAATTTTAAAATGTCAGCATAATAAACGTATACAAGCATATATAATATGGTACTTATCTTTTAAAAGGTTTTTTTGAATAGTTGTTCTACAAAGAAATGTTTCGTTTGAAAAATGTCATGTATTTGCATAGCATTAGAGAAATAATCTAAGTGTATATTATTTACTTGTCATTTCGTTTGGTTTAGACGACGGAATTATTTCCAGACAAATAAATTATGCCCTAATGAAACATTGAAAAAACAACGGAATTTATATGTAACAAAAAGTGACAGATTTCGATTACATATTTGACATAAAATTAAATTTGAATATTCTCAAGGGAATGTAGTTAAGCAAAACCATTTTGTCAATTAGAATTAAGTAGATCGGTGTTTTTACACAATGAAATCACCAACCAATCATTGTTAGACCATCATTAGAAACCTGGAAGCACTGAAAGACGGTCGTTTCGTCCTGGGATGGGACTCATCAGTAGTGCGCAACCATGACTTCGGCACCTCGCGGGATCCGAACCCAGGACCTTCGATCTTGCGTGTGAATGCCTAACCTCTGGACGACTTGGTCGGCACGCGACGGTGTTAATGTCTAACTCTGATCAATCTAGGGATTTTGTGCAACCAGTGGAGCTGAACTCTATCGAGTGCAGGCAGTAACTACTAAAGACAAATGGTTGAGGTCGCGGTCATGCACAAGATCGAAGGTCCTGGGTTCGGATGGAGCGAGGTGCAGGGGTCGTGGATGCACACTACTGATGAGTCCTATATCAGGACAAAACGAACGTCCAGTGCTTCTAAGTTTCGAATGGTGGTCTAACAATGATTGATTAGTGATGTCAACGTGCAAAAATCATATTAACAACTTCTAACCAGAGAAGATAGTCTACTTCTTGAAAGTGACTACACCACTAAATTGATCTTCATTACAGTTTGCTGAATGTAAAATTCAAATGATTACTGAACCTCTTCTACAATACAGCGAAAAAAACATTAATACAGTTGGAAACAAATAAGTAAATCATGAAGTGCAGGTTGATATAAGATATAGAGAACAGTTAAGTTATTTAGCTCTGATAGAACTAAAAATTAGGTTCAAAATTCAATATCTGGTCATGTTCAACACGAATATGCGGTGATTAGCTCTCATGATTGTTTTTAATTCAGTCTCAAGGTAATTTGTTTTCAAATGGACTATTATAGTTTATTAACTTTAAATTAATTTCAACTCTGTGTAAACAGTGTGATGTGTAATTCTCTAACTTTTGTACTTCTTTCCTCCGTCTTTATTTTTCTTCGTTTCTTATCTTTATCGTGTTATTAAGAAATTTTTAATTGTATGTCAATGTTTTACATAAAAATCTAAAAAAAGATTTTCAGACTAACACTGTCATTTCAATTCAGTTATTTACATTGAAGAAAAAAGTAACTGAATATTATCAATTCAGAAATAGTTATCTTATTATCATGATGAAAAAAGATTTATGATATTAATAATAATAATAATAATAATAATAATATGTTATAAGAATTTTAGGTAACAAAAATTTAAACGGTAAAAAAAACGAACTCTGAGAAAAATGACATTATAAAACAAATTATATATAAATGTATAGATGTATAGAAAGTGAGTGAAGAAGGAAATTTCAAGAATTAAATTTAAATGTTATTTTTATAGACCCATTACAAAGTGATTTGTCGACAAATTCTGTCTAATAATTTGATTATGACCAATTTGGTCTCACGTGCTGTTACGGGTATGAAGACGGTTGCCAATTCCCGGCTGCCCACACAGTGAGAACGGTGTTTCTTGAGGAACCTGAAAAAGGAAGCTAGATTAGTGTCGGTTGTAGAGACCTGGGAGTCCAAGCGACAACTGCTTGAGTCCCGTCACTCACAGCCTTTTTATGAAAGGTTTTTTGAGTATTAGCTCCGTTCTTTTAAAGGCCTTAGTGGGCACCCTTACAGACGGAGACGGAACTCCGTGAGGTAGAGTGAGGTGTGACATTTTTAGGGTCGACCTTTTCTAACCCCTTCCTTCCTTGTGAAAAGGCAGCATCGCTGCAGATGCTGGTTGTCCGAGGGAAACACATTACCGCTGTCACTCCTCACTGCAGTCAGCAGTACGACTTCACCCTCAGACCTGGAGTAGCTGCTTTTAGTTTCATCGTTCTCTAATCGACCTGCCTGACATTTTAGAACCTTCAGGAACATATGTTCCAGCCAATATAGCTAAGTTTGGTCATCAAGATAGTCAAGCCCGACCACCACATCAAGGTAGCAGCTAGGGTAATTAGTAGTAATTTGAAATTAGCAAACTATTTGATGAATATAACACTGCAATGTATTTTCAATGCGCATGGAGTAACAATAAATCAAACATGTGAGCTATTTTAAATTATGTATAGATCCACACTGCACACGTGAAAACAATCTTCCGCTGAACTAGCTTTCTTAAAATGGTCATAGTTAACTCAAATTTGAATGTAAAATGCAATTTTATCAAATAGTGTATGAGAAAATAATTAATATCCAAGATGAATATAAACACTTCACAGTGAATAATCTATCACATATCAAATCTCTGAATGAAGCTGTTAAGTTCGTCACTAGGTACACCTAAAGCTATTACGTGTTCACCTTAGTCAATAAACGCGAACAAGACAATGACTCAGCGTTCAGGTAGGCTACCTTGATCCCCAAACTGCAAAAGAGAAGTCTTGATAAGCGTAGAAAGCATATTCTACAACACCCAGCAAGCACGATACAATCAAGCATTCAACTCTCGTTTATTTAAAAATCATAGAAACGTCGTTGAGACAGTCACTAAAATATGCAGCAGCCAATCACAGCCATGGAGTTCCCTGGTAGGAAATAAAATCTCAAGGTCAACTGATCAGCCCATGCTCTCAAACGTGAAATCCAAAATGAAGGCATTTATCAAGCGAGTTCTGGGGATCTAACATCCCCAACAGAAGCCTAAACCATCTGTTAGACTTATTAACATTAGAAACATGGAAATTATTCAACGCTGACTGATGTATATTCTCTCTCATTTTTCTTTTCTTGGTCGAAACTGAAATCAATCGACACTTAATTTTACACTGTTGTTAAAATTTATTACTGTGAAATTCTGCCCTGTAACCATGTTTTTATTCATATTTGTCTATGCCTCATAACAATTGCTGTCAATAAAATTCTCAATAGATAACACCATCATCAATGATAAACAAGCTTTTGTCAATGTATATACATTTCTAATAGAACTATTGTTGAACAGTTGTTATAACTTATCTTCCAGGGTACATTTAGTAAGCTATATATATACACACAGATGAACGCAATCCTGATGCATACACAAACAGCATAACACAAATTATTGTTTGTATCAGTCCTCTCAGAATAAATAGATAAATGAATGTAATCACAAAAATATCGAAAATTCGATAAAATACTAAACATTCCAGTGGTGTTGTTCGAAGTATCAAGTTTAAACCAATCATGAATCATTAGATAAAGTGACGTAGATTCAGCGTATTGGTTATTACACAGAAGATCAATAAATCAATTGGGTGATAATTCAATCGAACAACGCTGTCAAGATAAGGTTCGAGAGATACATAGAACCGAAAAATTCCCAAAAGATAGCTTGTAGAATGATTTCTAAATAATCACTAGTACTCAAAATGAGGCTTAACAATAGTGTCAATGAAATTAACATGACTAGTCTAGTCTAGTCTAGAACATTAGACACTGACAGACAAAATTACAAATACTAACACAGTGATAATACCTTAATTCACAGCTGGATGCTTTCATAACAAGTTCAGATTAGTTTGTTTTAATGTAATTTCTTAAAAGTGTTCAATTCCACTTGAAAATACTTATTTTTTTTATTCCCCTATTTTTTGTTCATACATAGTAGAGGGGAGAGAATGAAAATTAAAGGCAAATATGTTCAAAGAAAAAAGTCACTTTATCTGTTTACTGTTAGGTATTGAATTTCTAAGATAAATTTTTAATGAATAAAATCAGACTTTCTGTCAACAATGCTACTTGTTGATCATTATGTGGGTTGTTGTGATGTTTGATAAGTATTTTCAATGTGATGGTTTTTGAAATCTCCATATCTTTCGCTTTTAGTTTCGCTTTGTGGATTCTCTGAATCTGAAGATTGCGTGATTATTGACTGTTGTTTACTGCAATTCTTACTGATAGTAAATGCGTTTGGTGAGCTTGCTAGATCGTCGGCTCACCTCTTGTTTTGTTTTGTTTTCCAGTTCGTCCAGCTCACAAACTGTGCATGCACTCCATGGTATACACCATACCTTCTAGAGAGACGCGAACCGCTATACTTGACAATAAAAAATACAGTATTGTGAAAAAATATTACCCTGAGGATTATCATTAATGCTACTTTGAAGGAAATATATATTCAGAATACAGAATTTCGAAAAAACATCACAATTTCAAGCAAATTATACTTTTTGATGTAGTTTTCATTAAGAAATAGTAATAAATGTATGCCCAGTGAAAACAAGAAGTTACTATAAAACTATTTAGTCCCAGTTTGAAATGTCTTAGAATTGTGAACTCACAGTCCTTGTGGTTATAGAACATGAAACCATCTTGTCTCTAGATTGAAGTATCAGTTTTCCAGCTATTATCAGTTTCTGATTAAACTCATCATCAAATTTTAAAATATTTTCAGATGGTAGATAGCTTAATGTTTATGGATGATCGATTTACAGGCGAATTTACTGATGTGATTCATACTACTTGAGTTTCTTATGAAACTGTTGTCTACGCAAAATACTTCGGATCCTTTGGCCAGACACTTTCAGCAAAAATCTACTGTGGGAAAGAACAAGCCAGATTATAGCTGAAGAGAAAGTCGGGAAGGAGCAGTGGAAGTGAATAGGACACACACCGAGAAAAGCACCCAACTGAGTCACAAGACAAGCCCTCTCTTTGAACCCTCAAGGTCAAAGTAAAAGAGGAAGGCCAAAAAACACATTATGCCGAGAAATGGAGACAGACATGACAAGAATGATCAAAAACTGGACAGAACTGGAAAGGGAAGCCCAGGACAGAGTTGGTTGGCGAACACTGTTGGGCGGCCTATGCTCCGTTGGGGAGTGACAGGAGTAAGTAAAACGTACTTAGAAATATGCAAACTTTGAAATAAATTCCATAACTAAGTAATTGCATACATGTTTTTGTTAAAAGCATCAAGTATGATGATTTATGAATCAAGTAAACTAAATTGTATTAAATAACAAGTTAGTTTTAATGTGACAGTTGGTTTGTTTATCAACTGATTATTATCTTCAACTAATTACTGAGGGAGTGTTTCTGAAAGTGTATGCTAACCATCTGTTTGCTGATAATTTGATATAATAACAAAAACAATAAACCAACTTTATCATTTATGTCGCTGATTTCTTTGTTTGATAAACACATATATCATTTGGATTTTTTAAAATCATAATTGCTGAGCATCATCTCTACCGTAAACAGTCTTTAAGTGATGCAGTTTCGTTCTCCTGGATGGATGTTTGTTCTGTTTAGAAGTTGCTTAGATGTGCAATGAAAGCTCGACAACCAAAACTTCCAGCTCAAAAAATGAAACTCTATCAGAACCACAAATTATCTCCACCATCTCACAGTCTCTTATGAGAGATTATCAGTTTTCCAGCGATACAAACACATCCAATATTTTTAATCTGTTAGATTGCTTTCGTAGTTATAAAAGAAATATTTTTCATAGGACCAGTTATATTTACACAATTTCACAATAGATTGTTATAGGTTAATAGAATTTTTCTGTTGATTTTGTAAATGCATTTATTTCGTAAACTAAATTCGTCCTGAATCCCTTGTAATATTGTGATAATAACGTTAACTACTCATAAGTAGCCTAAATTTGTAGCTCAAATTTAGTGCAACGCATTTAGATTGTAAGCCCATGTATTTAGTGAACACTAGTAGAAACGCAATCAGACCTTTCAATAATTCATATGATTGAATTGATGCTTACAAATTCTTAGGATTTTTTTGTTCTGTTATTCAATACGCTGAAATTCAATCAGTATAAAATTTTGAATTTTCCAGAATTTAACAGAATTAAACATTTAACGGTTGGTGCTAATTTTCTCTCCGTCATTCTGAAAGATTAATTAAAGACAGAGATATATTTCACCTTATAATTAAGTGTGTTATACGATTTGCCAATTAAATTATGGTCATTTTCTCCTATGAAAGTGACTGTGATGTTAACAAGTTACTTTAGGATCGCTAATTAAGATAAGAATTCAGGAAATACAATTTGATGATGACGTTATGTTGAAGAGTATACCAAAGTATACAAAAAGTACTCTGCTTGATCAATGAGTTGGGAAGAATTTCATCTAGTAAGTTTATAAGAACTCTCGTCCAAATGCGAACTAATCTTTTCAAAGTAGTTGGGTGTCTAGTTAATGCAAAACTCCAAAGAGTAAAATTTATAATTATCAATCTCAGCGATTGAGCTTAAATGTTAAATATAATTTTCTGCTTTCATGTTTTCATTTTGCAGTTCAATTTTGGATAGGCACTCTTGAGCAATCCCATACTGTGATGAATTCAATAAGACAATTAGAATGACGAAAATCGCAATGGTGACTAATGTTTTTTTTTAATCTTCCAATATATAAAGTTTGTATGATCGTTTTTATTTTGTTGTAATTATTATTTTCCCAATCGCATACAATACTTTTGCACATGATTTTGGTGGTGTTTCGTTCTCTGTGAGCTGGATGTTATGGTTACGGAGCTTTCGTTGTTTTTCTGAACAACATCATCAGCACAAACTTCAGGCAGATGTGAAGCATTCGAATTTCTCCACATGTTTGACCTGTAGCTTGTTCTGCTAACCTCGATCTTGATTAGTTGTTGTTGATTTTAAACCTGTCGTTGTTTGCATCCTTGCTTTGATTGTATCCCCTTTTGATCTGTTTCTTGATCCTATGCTTGCCTATGATTGGTCTGATTGGTTGATAAATTGGGTCAATGTCGATGTGTTTGTTGATTGCTGCAGCTTCACTTCTATCTGAAGTTTGCGCTGATGATGTCGTTTGTTCTGAAGAGCAATGAAAGCTCAACAGCCAAAACAACCAGTTCACAGAGAACCAAACACTATCACCACAATCATCCACCTGAGCTACAAATTTTCTCCACCATCTCAACAGCACATGATTTTATTCATGACATTTTCAGTCGATTAAATGTTCACTTATCCTTTCATCGTTTTGCATCCTATTAACCGCAACCTTTTTTCTAAAAAAATCAAAATTACAACTAAACTGACTATTAATCCATCCATAAACTTTGAAATGATTCATTTTTATGTCAGTTAATAATACTACTAAATACATAAAATAAGCATTTTGTTCAGATAATTTTTTTTTATTGACTGTTTTGAAAATAATATTTATGCTTTTTGATAACTAACAAAAGTGTTTATTGTGAAATAATTGTAGTTTGAATAACGTCTTTTTCTCTCCCTCAATCTAATTATCATCAAATGAATCATTTGTATCATACTGATGATAAAAAACATGATAAAAGTTTATTTTGTGTTTATTTATGTGAAATGTTTTTTTCTGCGGCACTAACAAAGACAATTAAGAAAAGATCACATAAAGTTAATAATATTGGTTTTGTCACAGAATATGGTATTACTGTTCGGTGTGTAATGTGGAGTGAATTCAATCATGTAAACCTCCCTCTATCCTGAATATTCTTTCATCTGTCCTAATATTTCAATTGAATTTCTGATTTTCTTTTCAAGTTATTTTTAATTAACTAGTTATGACAACGAACTGTATTACTTGTAGCATCTCACCATTCATTCTTTATACTTCAAAGATTAGCATTACGGGGTTGTGAAGATTGTTAAGTTACATATTTTTGAAACCATGAATCGATCAATATTAGACCACCATTAGAAACCTGGAAGCACTGGAAGACGGTCGTTTCGTCCTGGTATGGAACTCTCCAGCAGTGCGCATCCACGACTCCTGCACCCCGCAGGACTCGAACCCAGGACCTCCAAAGTTGCGCGCGAACGCCCTAACCGCTGGACCACTGAGCCGGTATCTAACGGCATTAATGTCTAACTTGATCAAATTCACGGAGTTGCGCAACCTCATATACAGTCTTCGGTAGACACTGCCTACACCCGAACAGGTTGAACTTCACTGGTCACGTCTTCCCACTAGAACTGGGAGAAGATTCCTCACGAAGCTAGTCACTAGTGAGCACAGGTAATTTGCATTACGGGGTCGTGAAGACTGTTAAGTTACACATTTACTGAAACCATGAATCGATCAATGTTAGACCACCATTAGAAACCTGGAAGCACTGAAAGACGGCCGTTTCGTCCTGGTATGGGACTCCTCAGCATTGCGCATCCACTTCAATGATTAGTCGTTTAAATTATTCAATAACAATATCGACCATATTTTTGTAGCTGTAATCATTCGATTACTTACAGTATCGATTATTGTATATTTCAGTGTGTGTGGATCCTTACCCGTTTATCACATGTCAAGCCTATTATTGCTTGACTATGAATACTTAGTTATTCTTCAGCTCATGGAGAGAGTTGGAGAGTTGGCTCACTCGCTTTCTCCAATTCGCTTCGTTTTGCTTGTACGCATTCCATTCTTCTGTTTTGTCTGCATAAATGATTGCTTGAAATGAATTCATCCACGAAACCGTATTTGGGTTTTTATTACCACTGTCGGACAAACGGGGTTAGCCTAAGTATCATATACAGAAATGGAAAGGAAGATTTAGTTCATTGCATACTCGATCATTCGTTCACAATGGAGTCCATATGTGAGCCGCTAAATACTGACTCATACAATGCTACTAAAATTTATTCATCCTATTACATGACTAATTGTTAACACTTCCTAGTCGAAATATCATGATGATTGATAGATATATTTGCCTACATGTCTATCTGTTGGCAGTGACAGAAACTTAATGAATTGAAATCCATCGATAGTAAGTATCATGTACGTGTAAAATGCAGTATGTTGCGATATTACATTCAATGTAGGGCTTACTACTTTGGTGACCTGCGACCCAATAATTAGGAACATTTAAATATGTTATGAAATAAACCTACCAATCATTTTCCGTATACTACTATACTTAGGCAAACCCCTCTTGTGTGTGATGGAGGTAATAAGAAGCCGAATACGGATTCGGTTGGATGAACATACAAGCAAAGCGAATTGAAGTGAAGTGAAGTGGAATGGAGTGGAGTGGAATGGCGAAGGCCAGTAAACCAACTCCAACTTCACTAGAGCATGACTAAGAATCTATAGTCAGACAAAAATAAGCCAGATGTGTAACGAGCGAAATAGATGTGTACACACATGAATAAAAACAACGTAGATATGAACGAATGATTGACACGGTCAAAAGACAAGAGGACTGACTGATTAATTTGTCCAAAAGCTAAGGCGAACCTTGTGAACTAGGCATAACAGCACTCACTACAAGTATACTTTGTCTATCACAAATAATGAATATTTCTTCCTCATTTTCTTTCTTTCTTTCTCTGGTCGAGCCGTATAAGTTCGAAGACAATTTTCTGACTGGAAAGACATTTTCGCGTCCATAAACACATGAAATCAGATCGTCAATAGAGTCGAATTAAGTTAACAGTATTAGTCAGTAACTAAGATGATGCAGTGTTCTTATTTATCATATCAGTCTGTGATGACGATTCTGGATGAGAACCATACTGATCGACTGAAATTGAAAATGCTGACAAATGGTTTCTACTCAATGAATCTATGGTATCGTGTCATGAGGCATGTGGGCTATTAAAGTTCAATAAACCAGGTTAACATGGAAAACCTGTCCTCCTTTTCCATTGATCCATCACCCCATATCAGTTCTAATGTGAATGTTTTTCATTTCATGGAATATTTCAATGAAGTCAACTAATTCATTCTGAACAAAGTTTCAAGGGAATAAATTGAATATTAGATTGGAAGGCAGTTACATTAGAAATTCAAATAATCTTGTGAAAGACAGTAGAAGAGGAGAAGTGCTGAAAGTGGTTGCAATAGAAACGCTTCTAGTTTTCAAATGTAAGTACATTGTCACAATGAAAACATGTCTCGCTATGGTACTGAATACAATCTGTAGTCAACTAAATTATAAGACTCTTTATTTATTAAAAATAAATGTATTCAGAAGTACCACTTTACCACACAGAAAAAGTTACTGATTGATTTGTCAACTCTAACTAACCTTTTATTAATCGCAAATGAAAAGAATACATGAATTTATTATGTATTAAATTAAATTTACACTATTATACAGGTATCATGGGACTCCAAACAAACATTAATCAACACAAAAATAAGGATTTTCAATGCGAATGCCAAGACAGTCGTGCTGCATCGGGCGGAAACTTGGAGAACTACGAAAGCCATCATTCACAAGATACAAGTGTTTATTAACAGATGTCTACGCAAAATACTTCGGATTCGTTGGCCAGACACCATCAGCAACAACCGACTGTGGGAGAGAACAAACCAGATTGCAGTGGAGGAGGAAATCAGGAAGAAGCGGTGGAAGTGGATAGGACACACACTGAGAAAATTACCGAACTGCGTCACGAGACAAGCCCTCACATGCAACCCTCAATGCGAAAGGAAAAGAGGAAGGCCAAGGAACACATTAAGCCGAAGAATGAACAAAAACTGGAAAGAACTAGAAAGGGGAGCCCAGGACAGAGTTGGTTGGAGAGAAGCGGTAGGCGGCCTGTGCTACAATGGGGGTAACAGGCGTAAGTAAGTAAGTAAGTAATGTGTGCTTATAGCTCTTCGATCAATAGTGAATGAGTAGAACACAAATTGACTAAAATGGAAAACATGTATCAGTATATTCTTAATCAATGGTCTAATACTAATAGATGGTCCAAGTTGGATGAATAGTAAGGTCTTCTTGCCTACTGAGGACAGCAGGATTTAGCATCATATGGGGGAGCTTCCACCACTGACCTTTCTTTGTAGTTGGAAAAGCAATTTTTACTACTTTGAACGTTTTTATTATCGACTTGATGGTCATTAAAGATGGCGTGTACTAATGTTGTTGATTTAAATTGGGCTTTTTGTGCACCTCATGTATTCTTTGTCTAGAGTCATAATTTGACAAAATCACTTTCCAACATCTTAGTAAACAAAAATCACAAAAACATTATTATCTGGTCATTTTGTTTTTATACACAAAAACCAAATAGTAGTTAGTACACAAGCTACGCACCAAACTAATAACTATATTTCACACATAACTGAACAAATTTAATTCATTCACTGATTGGTCTAAATCTCCTAATGTTTACATAAATCACATTGACCAATCATAAATCAGTAGGCAAAATTAACTCAGATAAAATTAAGATTTTTGTAAACAAGCAAGCAACAATGCACCTTCTCATTATGATGCATAATTAAATAATTAACGAGAAATGTTTCTTTTTTTAAAAAAAACAAACAAAGAAACAACAAATTCAAACAACATACATCACTTTACAAAATGAAACTTGGTTCATTCATTGTTCACTGTTCATTGTTCATTGTTCAATACAAATAACAAAACATTTTTAATCATTGAATAAATAAAATGCCATGTATACAAAATAATTCAAAAGAATTTCTAATTGAAGAAATCATGATGTTGACATTTCGTGGTTATATTATGCCAGCATTCATTGTATTCGGTATAATTGGAAGTAGTTTTGTGATAAATAGTTTTTATTCTATGCAAAAATTACAACCATCCCGATTTAATATTTATATTATATGGATTACAATATTTCAAATTGTTGATTTAATTACAAATACTTTATTAGATGATTTTCTTGGACGTGGTTTAACATGGGCAAGTGATTGTAGTATATTTATTAAATTAGATACTATTTCATCATTTTCATGTAAAATTATGAATTATGTACCGTATACAGCTGTACTCACCTCGAATACATTGATAGTGATTTTTAGTATTGATCGATTGTTAACTGTATATAAACCAATCAAATTTCGTGGAGATCATTGTTTAGCATTGCCACGTTTATCAATTATTTTTACTATATGTACATGTATGCTGTTATTTTTACCACAATTAATTTATTCTGATCTAGTCAAGAATGATAATACATCATCATTGGTGAATGGTACTTGTCAATATGTGAATTCATTATATTTTGGTGTACAATATAGTTTATATTTATCTACAGTTGGTGGACATATTACGCCGACAATTCTCATAGCTATCATTAATATGATGATTATTTTACGTTTACGTTATTTAACAAAACATCGACAATTAATGTATGGTAAACGAAATTCCATTGGACACACTAAACATCCGATCGATAATCATACTCATAATAATAATAATAATAATAATAATTTTCTTAATCGACAATATTCCTTATCATATCTTTTAGTATTTAATCAACATAAACATCATCCGACAAATGAATATCAAACAGTTCAAAATGAAATGCGTCGAATAATTGGCCATTTGCTAGTGACATCAATTTTCTTACTATTCTCTATTCCACTAGTTGTTGTCATTATATTAAGACAACAGTCAGATTTTCAAAATTATAAAAAACTCTATCCAATTTATGCAAAACGTTTAGTACATTTATCAAGATTATTTAGTTCATTGACATCAATTAATTGTACATTTGATTTTTTAATATTTTTATTATTTTTACCAAATTTTCGTTATATGGTTTATTTATCAATTTATTCGTTACCATTGATTAAAACAACTAAATATGCTAAGAAACGTATTGAACAGATTGAAATTAAATTGTCTAGTCGTTTGCGAACACGTTTTCGACGATCCTTAGAGTCGAAAATGTTACAGAATACATTTTTACAACGACGACCTGTTGGTACTTCAACGATGGATTGACTGATTGATTGATTGAATGAAGAATTAATTGAAAATTGTGATAGAATTGTTATTATTATTATTATTAATATTATTTATAATTGACGATGAATATTTTTCCTCACCTAACGTTTCTTCTTAGAGTTTACTGTTAAACAATGAAAACTGACGAATTACAATAAAGAAACGGGTTAATTAGAAGTAAATCGTAGAAAGCAAAATATTTTTTCAATAACTGTTAATTGATATTTATGTAATTGTGTTTTATCGAATTAATTTTGTTATGAATTCTGATGAAATTATTTTGTAAAACTTAAAAAGAAATAATTGCTTTTTTAACATTGATAATGTAACAATAATATATATATACTTTGAAATGGATATTTACTAAGGAAATAAAAATAGGACATTAGCTAGTGCTTGAAAACCACTTACGGGTTTACAGTGTTTTAACAAGTATTAAAATTGTGAGTACTTTTTATGACAATTAGTCCATTTTATAAATTTTAATAGAACAGTGAGAAGACATAATTGATCTGAAAAATGTTGTGATGTATTTGAGCCATACATCCCAAACAATCTGGTAACACATATATGCATTTGTCAAGGCATTTTATGTGAAGACTAATAAAATGTCAACTGAATAAAACTTCAAATAGACATAAAGTGATAACTGTTAATGAAGGAGAGAGAAAATTAACGTAATATGAAAAGAATAAGAAAGGGTAGGAAGATTGTCACATTACCCTAGGCTTAAAGATTACCAGGGTAAAATCAAGGTTATGACATATTGTTTCTGCACACATAAGGGGGATTTTAATTTTCGAATAGTCAAGTCCTCCATAAACCTCGAAATTCGTCCTTCAACATTTATATACAATGTTTTGAAGGCTGTCTCGATGTCAATCTTATGCCGATTCGCCATTGATTTCAAGTCCGAAGAACTGATAAGTTTATTTTGTATATTATGTTAGTTATCGATGTCTCCGAAGCATTGCTCGTGTATCCTAGGACAACCGTTTAAGCAATGCTGTCGTTAGGAAACGAGTTCTAGGTAGGGATGGCAAATCAATAGATGAAGTAATGAAACTGCATCAGTTGATGTAGTTGGGACATGTGTTACGTATGCCTAACCACCGACTGCCTCGAATAGCTGTATTTTGCAGTGTAGGAGTAGGTTGGAAGAAAGTTAGGAGCGGCCGAACCAAAACATGGCACAAATCCATGAAGTCACTAACAAGTGGACTAAGTCATGTTGGTAGATGTAGGCTACCTGGTTGGGGTCCGCGAGACGATAGTCACCAATGGTTAGAGACTTTAAACGATATGGCTCAAAATCGTTTGCAATGGCGCAGGTGCATCCAATCTTTGTGTTCTCTCTAATTCTAATCTTCTGTATTCCTCATAATCTCTATCTTTCTCTTTCTAAAATTATTTCACTGAATTATACTTCTCGAATCAAATCTTCGCTCCCTAATCTTCTCCATTACTGCTAATACTTCTGCTATTGCTATCACAGTCAGTCAGTCAGTCAGATGCAACGTAGAACTTGGTACATAAGTACATCAGTTCATGTTGCCATACCACATCAGCACAGAGATATAATTGTCAATTCAAATCCAATAGTAGAAGAGGTAGTAAGGGAATTAGAAGTAATCGGAGAGGTTAGGGTCAGAAGATATTATTGCTATCACTCTTGGATTTGAACTGACAGTTGCGTCTCTGTGCTGATGTGGTATGGCAACCTGAACTGATGTACTTACGTACGAAGTTCTGCGTTGTATCTGTTGATCTGTGTGTTAGTTATTGTCAATGGATGGTAATATTATCATCTCTCTATCTCTTTCCTTTTGGTCTCCTCATGCCTGAATCTAACTAAATAGAGATGCTAGGAATCTTTGTGGACCCGTTGGGTCATAACTAAGTATGCACTATTTGAAAATACTTTGTACATTCTCGAATTTTTCGTCCACTATTTTGTAAAGATCTATGATAAATAAATATCAATCATTTGTTTTGCATACACAAAAAGATTATGACAACATTTACGAAAAATGAAAATCGATATTGTAAATGTATCCTTTAACATCAAATTATGCTCGCTTCCATGTTGGTTGGTTGTAATCCACCACTTATCTCATAAATAATCGTGTTTCTGTTTCCGTCTAATTAACTCCTTTACACTGTTAACATAATTGGTTGTTGACATTGGAAAAGAGAGAGATAAAGAGTTAGACATGGTAGATTCAATGAGAGTCATTGATCTACTCTTGTAATTCATCAATTATCAATCTTTTCATGGATGCATTCTTTTTGCCTTGTAGAACATAGTTCAGAAATTTCAATAAAAAGGTGATTAAACTTAGTTTTCTTTTGTAACGTTATCAGAGTCGGTAATAATGGCTTATTTTCTATTCCATTATGCTGTAGTTATGAAATAACATAAAAATAGATTTTATGCTCAATGTAGGATCCAAACTGAAGTTTGGACTGTAGAATAACTGTCTAGGTAGTTTAGATACACGTCTTGCCCAGTTTAAAACCAAAACAGGTGACTGGGTAAATGGCGGTTCTAATATTCACCATAAATATAAATGTACATCATTACCTAAACAAATGTTACCACTCAGTTATTCCACCAACAACTGTCCAATTACTGAAATCAGCAGGAACAAACAAATGATATTCTATCCCTCTTGGATAGATCAGATTAGTTCGACAGATAATATTTGGTTGCTTTATAACACTGAGTGTTTCCTATTCTGGAAAAGTGCTTCAATTCACAATCAAAATGCACAATTCCAGTTCAAGCAAGCAACCGACACAATAAAAAGAGGAACAAATCAATATGGCTGTCGCCATGATTAAGTATCAGCTTAAACACCATAAATGCCCATCAGAAAGAAACATCGAAACTCAGTAAAGGCAGAAGAAATAGAAACTATAATCAAAAGTACAAATATTATCATCTCAAAATGGATTGGAATAGATTAACAAAATGTACAACTGAAGGAGTCAGTAAGGACATATTACAAATGTATACATGGAGGTATTTTCACAAACAAAACATTCAAAAAGGGATTTTACACTCCAAGTTATCACCTGTCACGTTGACTTGGCTGTATGGATAAAAAGTCACCTTAATTGTTAGATGACATAGTTTGATTAAGACAGTATAGAAACGTCATGCTCATGTATTTTCATAACTGAAATTTATTTAATCAAAACAGAATTTTTTATTATCCACATATCTTTGTGTGTAAATTAATCATTTGGTAAGTTGGTAAACAATTTTATTAATAGTTATCATAAGCTACTATTTCTTATTAGTACTACCCCTGACTCAGGTGTCATGTGGTCTAAAAATGAAAATTTCTGTATTACGAAAAAATCATTACCCGACATGAGATAAAGGGTAATAAGAGTGTTTGAGTCCATTTGCATCAGGCTGGGCTACATCTTCTGCTATCCTGCGCCATATATGTGTACACTATATGCTATGCTACGCTACTGTTTAGAACTGAAGGTTTCCTATGAGATCAGAGGTTCACTGTGAACATTATCGATGGCTTGACATTGCTTTGGCAAGTATTGCTTATAGTCTATGTACAAATGTGGTTAGCAGGGTGACCGATTTCATTGATACTGGTAATTTTTTTGCAACATTCTCGAGGGCCATTGTCATTGGGGTGCTGTATTGCTACATATCACCATTGCTAATAATAATGAGTTTGACAGTCATATAAGCGAGATAGTTGGAAATGGCCTGTTCATGCTGTGCATTTTGATGGACGCGATCATGGATACGGAATAATCACCATATAAGTACTATTGTATATAAATGGTGTAAATGGTCGACCATGGTGTCAGGTACCTGTGTGGTTGCATCACTGGATTAAGCCGAACTCTTCACGATGAAATGCTAACACGTGAGCAGTCTCTTTGGTTCTCCTGAAAACAAATGTAAAATTACCCTTGACAATAAATGGTTAATTTATGTAATAAAAATGACTATTTCTTATTGAATTCAAATCATTTTACACATCACTTAAACTTTGACTAAATATTTTATTTATAATTATATTATAATTATTGTTACATTAATACGTTATCATATACTTAATCAATATGTTAAATAGACACCATCATTGCTTACTTACAAATCCATATAACTAGTGACACTTTCTATATCAGTGTTAAGCAGTGTTTGAAGCGCTATAAATCATCACCATTTAGCAAAATTTCGTCATAACTAGGCTGACTTCTTTTCATTTCACATATTTCTCAATTAAAAGTATTTTCAATGTATTTTAGAGTACGTAAGAAAATGAAACACTTGTCTAAAGATAAAAACACTGAATAAGTTCTGCGAATGGTCTGAAATGAAAATTTTCTCTCATAAACATAATATTCCACTTTTATCGATAAATTTGTTTATTTGGCAAAGTGACTCTTTTTGTCAGCTCAGCGGTCCGGAGGTTAGGTGTTCGCACGCAAGATCGAAGGTCACGGGTGCGCAATGCTGATGAGTCCCATATCAGGACGAAACGGCCGTCTATCAGTGCTTCCAGGTTTCTAATGATGGTCTCACAATGATTCATTCATTATTTCAATAATAAACAACAATCTCCATAACTCTGTAATAAAAAAATGACTTTTGTTTGGTCACTAATAGTATCGAATACACGTTGGAATTTTTCAATAAACCTTTGTTCATTGTTGTTGTTTTTTTACATAAAAAAATTGAGCTGTTTAGGGTCAATGTCAGTGTGTATGTGTATGTGTGTGATATTATCAAGTATACCGATAAATGTAAACAAAATGTTTATTCTTGCAAAGTTTTTGTTTTTGGAATTTTTATGCCGGCCAACTTATAATTATGATGTATTGTTTCTTCAGTCTGATTATAAATTTTGTTTTTACACATTTGGAATCATCAATCAATCATTGTTAGAACACCATTAGAAACCTGGAAGCACTGGACCGATTGACTGATGATTTCAAATGTGTCAAAACACAAATCTCCAAAGATCTAACTGAAAATATCGTAATATGTGCTCACTAGTGACTAGCTTCGTTAGGAAATTCTCTGAGTTCTAGTGACAAGATGTGACCAATGGAGTTCAACCCTGTCGGGTGTAAGCAGTAACTACCACAGACAAACGGGTGCGGTCGCGCATAATCCTTAGATCAATCAGAGTTAGATATTAACACTGTTGGATGCTGGCCCAGTGGTCCGATGATTAGGCCTTCGTGCACAATACCGAAGGTCCTGGGTTCGGATCCCGCTAGTTGCGGGAGTCTTGGATGCGCACTGCTGATGAGTCCCATACTGGGAAGAAACGGTCGTCCAGTGCTTGCAGGTTTCTGATGCTGGTCTAACAACAGTGATTGATTGATGATTTCAAGTGTGTGAAAAACACAAATCTCCAAAGCTCTAACTGTAAATATAAATCATGTATGATAATCAGTCATATTGAATAGTCATTCTTTTTTCACTTATTCAATGTGACCAGCTGTTGTTATTGTTTATTTGGGTTAATCAATTAATCAGTA
The DNA here is from genome assembly GCA_944470395.2 of Schistosoma turkestanicum. Taxonomy (NCBI): domain Eukaryota; kingdom Metazoa; phylum Platyhelminthes; class Trematoda; order Strigeidida; family Schistosomatidae; genus Schistosoma; species Schistosoma turkestanicum. Next base: position 14,124,374 of record OX103973.1, on the reverse strand, counting down.
TATATAAACGATTATTCTCGTTATATCAAAATTATTTCATGCACATTTGACGAGAGTTTGTTTATCCGACTGACTATCAGCATTGATTTTCTTATGATAAAAATCTACTAGAATCACTCTCTTCATACGTCGACTAAAGAATGCTTTCACATGTATCAGTTATATAGAAAATAATTGAACAGCTGTAAGTTCTTGTAAAGTTATTAATGTACTTTTGATTTACGCGAGTGACTGCTGTTCATTCATTTGTCATGACATGAACAGTTAAACAGTAACATCTTGTCAGGATATAACATCACATGGGTTTGAATACCTTGGATCTAGCATTACTCTATCATCCAATATCATATAGTAGGAAACAATAAATTCTGATATTCTTTCCCATTACTTCTAATCATCAAATGTTATGGATTTATAGTTTATAGTTTAAGATAATTCAGTCATTATTTATTAGATTGAATGGAATTTCAATGAAAATCACATTAACTAATTCACTCATTACCAATACTTACCCAGAAAACTTTTCATAAGCTTACTTTTGATCAAAGATAAGTAAAATACTACAGTTCATCAATCATTTGGTTAGTTGTAAGATGTTGAATCTGATTTGTAAGTCTTCAAGTCAAAAATTACATTTGATTGCATGGCATAGAAGAAGTCTATAACAGCATTATGAGTTAGCATATATTTACAATACGAAAACACGATCATATTTCTATGTGTTTAATGGAAAAATGATTCGGTTGTGAAAAGGAAAGTATCACTGAATTTGTAAATGAATTGTATATTAATTAGATTATTTGCAATAAAGGGGGTTGAGAAGATTGCTAAGATACACATTTTTGAAACCATGAATCGATCAATGTTAGACCGACATTAGAAACCTGGAAGCACTGAAAGACGGCCGTTTCGTCCTGGTATGGGACTCCTCAGCAGTGAGCATCCACATTGATCAATTCATAGTTTCAACAATGTGTAAATTAACAATCTTCACAACTCCGTAATGCAAATTACCTGTGTTTACTAGAGACTAGATTCGTGAGGAACCTTCTCCCAGTTCTAGTGGGAAGTCTTGACCAGTGAAGTTCAACCTGTTCGGGTGTAAACAGTAACTACCGGAGACAGTGTATGAGGTTGCGAAACTCCGTGAATTGATCAAGTTAGATATTAACACTGTTAGGTGCCGGCTCAGTGGTCCGATGGTTAGGCATTCGCGCACAATACCGAAGATCCTTGGTTCGAATCCTGTGAGGTGCAGAGGTCGTGGGTGCGCACTGCTGGAGAGTCCCATACCAGGACGAAACGGCCATCTTTCAGTGCTTCCAGGTTTCTAATGTCGGTCTAACATTGATCGATTCATGGTTTTCAAAAATGTGTATCTAGATTATTGAAAATAAGAATTCAGCTGTCACCTTGAGTATTGAAAAAAAGTTCAAAACCAATAATTCAGTTAGGTGCCATATTGCTTTAAGTCATACAGTAAATCATCATTTCTAAATTGTTTACTGGTAAAAAGCATCACTTAAGTTGGTATATTTCAACATACCAAGTGATTCGATAGAGAAATGTTTTGCTGAAGTAACAATTTAACTGTAAAATGTCATGTTTTCCCCTGAATAAAGAATTCCCACAACCTATTGAATCATAAGTTCATCGCACTTCATTAATGTCTAGAAATAAATCATACATAGTACTAGATTGAAAACTTACAGGTATCTAATCAGTACTATATGATTTGACCATTTCATTCGTTTTCACCAGTTCACCAGTTGATATCACCTCAATGGACAAAACCATCTGCAAATAGAACAAGTTCACTGTGTTTAACTAGTATAAAAAAATAATGTTCCGCTAAAATATTAACAGCTGATTAATAATGATTGTTCAGACTGTAATTCATATCTTCTAAGTAGGGAGTAATGGACTAATATTAAGCAAGTCTGCCTACGTTGATTGCTTTCCTTAGTTTTCAAATGTTGTCTGATAGTCGTAAGCTTCCTATGAGCAATTCTCTTCACGGAGGATAATGAGTGAGTCTCTAATATATGAATGACCTTTAAATGACGCCAAAATGACCTTGAAAAAGTTCACCTACTTACTAGGATTAAGCTATGGAGATAGAGACGTAATAGTTGTGAATTAAACCTAGAGTCTTTGTCGTGAACTAACATTGAGCTGTAAACCCTAGATATTATTTAACTATAATGGATAAATGAATTTCGCGCCAAAATGTAAGACATGCTAACTTTGATTTCATTGGTCTGCTCATAAATGATCGTCTCACTTATGTTGACTTTTTATAATGATAATATTCGCTACAATAGAAAAATGACATGTAACATTTCTATCTGAATGAATTTCTTCGTAAAATTGTAACAGTCAGATGAACATTGATTACTAAATATTTTGTCTTTCAGATGCAATGAAATTCTAAAGATACATTAGTTAACATAAGTATCGTAATAGTTAAACGAAACCCTTGGTTTGTTTGAAACATCTGTTAACTCTAGAATTGTATACATTGATGATACAATCTAACTGATTATACAAGTTGATAAGTGTAATTTCTCTGTAGACTTTTACTGCGGATTCGCATTAGCTAGAGAACCGATACAAATTAGTGTAAATTGGTACTCTGTATAGCACATACTCATATTCTTTACTTCAGTCAAGTTCAAAACTTACAGTGGGTGCTCTCTCTCTATGAGTATAGTTATATATAGTGTTGTATTAGGCATTTTTTGATTCGTATGGCCAATTTCATTCATCAGACAATAATAATGTAATTCCCATCCTAATGTTATGGCGTCTAATGATTTGTCTGGTGTCTATCACAAATAACAATATTCAGTCAAAGATACAATTCAATCTTACAATTATCAAATAATTTCTGTTTTTAAATCTTAAATTACCGTTTAGACTGCCCAATTGTTTTAGAAAAATGAATTATTACTGTTTGTTTGTTCGTTTAGTTTGTTCCTTAAATGCAAACAAAATAAGCCAGTTTTTAAATCACCACACCATATTGTATTTTTATGATCAATGCAAATGTGTAAATATGCTGTAAAATTACATTGATGCCATCTTTTCCCCTATATCCTAAATTCTATCGTTAATTCGTGTGTATTTAGAAAAACAAGTTTCCAATTGAATAAGAGACGTCATATAACTAAAACGTTTTTATTCAAACAATACACTTCACCTTAATATTGAAAAGTGCTCAATGATATTTCGTCATGAAGATCCGTGGAATAAACAAATGTGGTGTGGAGAACGTAACTATTATAAGTATTTATTAAAATAGATTTGTCGTGGTTTCTATTATTAACGTACTTTTTATTATCTCACTGATAATAACTGTGAATATAAAACTATAGGATGCCCTGTACCTGTCCGTTTCTATGTCAGGACTCTTTTAACAGTGTACACTCATAACCCTTATCACTCACAGGTGGGACTTGTTCGATCAATCAAGTCGGAAGTGTGATAATCATCACATGATAACATAGATTGCAAAATATCACTGAGTTGCAAACCGACTACATTTTTTTCAAGTTTTCAACCTTTGAATTTCGAATAGATAGCTCAATTGTATTATGCTTGTAATGAAAAAGGTAAACTCTTAGTTTCTATTTATCGTACAAATGTAACTAACTACACGTTCAGTACTTCGTGACTTATGAAATGTGTTAGTTAATCGTTAACATAATTCTCAAAAATGATTAGTAATAACATTTTTACATTTGTCTTGTCACAGTATTACTGGTGTATTAATAAAAAAGATATTTGTACAGTCATCTCATCAAAATTTGAGTTATTATTAATGAGATAAACAATTAGGTCGAATAAACCTGACTGGTTTTGAAGTAAAATAACTCCATGTGAAGTTTTATTCAATTAATTAAGTCAATAATTTATATGAAAATCATGAACTAATCTAGGTTAGATAGCTAGTGAGAATCTTGAAGCACTGGATGGCCGTTTCATTCTATAATCGGACTCCTCAACAGAGTGTGTCAACCCCAGGAATGTCGTCTCTCATTGCGTAGTTGTGGTTCCATACTATTCAACATATTAAAAATTACTCTGTATGAGGTAGTTTGCTTAGTAAAAACTGACAATTCGTTTTGGTTATCTCAGTTGGTTTGCAATCAGATTTTTAAAGGAAACTGTGCTTACATTGAATTATAAATTCCATGTTCCCATAAAACGATTTTCTTAACATCACATTTAACTTTCAACAAAAAAAGTGTATTGTGTCTTTTTAATGCTATCTCTTTCATGCATAATTAACGTTTCCTATTAAGCAACAATACATGCTGGAACAAAATATACAAAGTAGACATGACTTTGAAATCGTCATCATCTTTTTCAAGTTTCGCTTGCGGTCGTTTAGTACTGATTTCGTGCCAAATACTTCAAAGACTTGATACAACATACTATATAAAGTTTAGGCAGAGAGCTCTTCTCCCGAACACCTGACAGAAATAACGTCTACAAACTTCAAAAGACTGGAACTTGAAAATCTCTTAAATATCGACTTGATATCCTTTCGTTATAAAACACAGAGTAACATGTTTTTGCTCTTTTCAAGGTAATGAATAAAATTGTTAGTGAATAAATCAAGATATCTTAGTGTAGAACAACATTTATTTGACCTTGATTTGTATAATCTTGAAAATAAATAATTATTAACTGATTTTGTTTTCATCAAGGTAATTTCACTAGAAATCTGAACACCAATTGGTTGGTGGTTGAATATTGAACACTCTGAGCTTCTTATTAAGTATTAATGCATACAGTTAGAGAGAGATTGTTTCATTAATTAAAACTGTCTCACGTGATTTAATTGTTTTTGTTGATTTCATTTTAAAATAGAAATTCATACATGTAACCTGTTTTCAACTTTGTCAATGTTTCTAAAAATCATTAGATTGATATTCTTCTTTCTTTAGTTGTGATCACTTTCTTTTTAAATTTTGTCTGTCTGAAATTTTATGGTCCATGTTTAGTGATATAATGAAGAGGAATTTGTGAAATTCCGGATATTATTGATTAGTAATTCAAATAAGTAGGTTGTCAGATTGCTTAATATAACAGCAAAGCACAGTAATAACACAATGAAACATTTTGACCATCATTGTAAAAGGAAGGAAACATGTAAATCTGTAGTCGTCATGTTTTAAGTACCAACTGAAACTCTAACAGGTATTCGTTGAACTTGTTAAATATTCAAACACTACAATTGTCTATTGTATGCAAATATTTGTAGAAATTTGAAAGGATTGTTTTATAACAACTGTAAGCCAAACTATTAGCGGGAAAAATTATATATATAAAATAATTTATTATGAAATAATACAGACATAAGCTAACGTTCATTTTTAGGCTTTTTTTTAAACAATGTGTATAGCTATTGCATTCACTGAAAAACAAGCACACAATATTATCTTTTCAAGCTCCAAATATTCTTTAAACGTTTGTTGATATGTTAGATTAATCAGCGGTAATAAAGATCGAGGCTATAGGGCCTGGCGTGATTCGAACAAGTGACCTTTAATAAACTTACTAACTGAATAAAGTATTTCGAATCAAGGTCATAGTTTCGGATCGACTACTGAGTTTCATATTTAAAATATCAGCTTGATCGCGATTGATATAAATACAAATAATTGCATAAGCTTAATGCCCATAGCATTGATATGCAAAATTCACTGACCGAAATGAAATTCAAAATTAATCAATATCTAAATCTACCTTGTCCTGTATTGATCTAGGTTCGCTTCGGACTTCGACTGCCACGTCCGTACATGCATTACGGGGTTGTGAAGATTATTAAGTTACACATTTTTGAAACCATGAATCGACTCTTGCACCCCGCAGTATACGAACCCAGGACTTTTGGCATTGTGCGCGAACGCCTAACCTCTGAAACACTGAGCCGGTTTCTAACGGTTTTAATGTCTAACTTGATCAATTCACGGAGTTGTGCAACCTCATACACAGTCTTCGGTAGTTAGTGTCTACACCCTAACAGAGTTGAACATCACTGGTCATGTCTTCCCACTAGAACTGGGAGAAGATTCCTCACGAAGCTAGTCACTAGTGAGCACAGGTAATTTACATGACGTGGTTGTGAAGATTGTTAAGTTACACATTTTTGAAACCATTTGCGTTCGAGCACAATACCGAAGGTCCCGGGTTCATATCCTGCGGGGTGCAGGAATCGTGGATGCGCACTTCTGAAGTCCCAAACCAGGATGAAACGGCCATCTTTCAGTGCTTCTAGGTTTCTAATGGTGGTCCGACATTGATCGATTCATGGTTTCAAAAACGTCCGTATATGTAGGAATCCATACATCAGTCAATGTTATGCCACAAAGTTTAGCTGATCATTATGAAAGCTTTGAGTAAGTTTCCATGTACACTATAACTCTAAGTGCATGTGTTGCCAAATAATTTTGCTTGTTTTTGCTTAAGAGATTATAATGTTTCAAAACCAGATGGCGTTAACTATGGGAATATCATAAAGCTTAATTCGAAAGTTGTTGTAAAAATTGTATTTCAAGAAAACTATAGTAGTAGAAACAAATTTTAGAACTGAATAGGAACAATTCATTTAATGGACGAACGATTTAAAAAAGAAAGCAACGTTTCTCATGCACCGTTCAAACAAACATATTAAAGATTCTCGTGGTAAATATTAGAAAAACACAAGTAAGCTAGCAATATTGTATTCAGTTAGATCGTCATCAAGGGCTTTACTACCTAATATACATGAATGTGTATTCGAAAATGTTAAACTAAACAAGCCATTAATCACAATGAATAAGACTACGTAAATACTCATAACAGGTAGAAAGAAGTACAAGTTGCTAGTCAAAAGGTAAGTGCACTGTTAGTGGTAAGAAAACACAAAATATATTTACAAAATTTTTTATCATCAGTTAAACACGGGATGTAGTATGTCAAACTTACAGTGGACTTAAAGTGCTCATCACAAAGGACTATTCCGATTATGTAACAATAAGTGTTTGATTAATTAGATAGTGAAGAATGCAAAAAGTATCATAAACAAACACAGGATATGAAAATAATACAAGTAATCATAAAATAAAGTAAAATCGTTAATTAAGTTATATCCGGCAAAGGATATGTGGGATGGGTACTAGGAGGACTATGAAATGCTTCGCATTCGCTGGCCAGACACTATCAGTAACAACCTATTACGAGAGAGAACAAACTAGATTCCAGTGAAGGATGAAACCAGGAAGAAGTGCAGGAAGTAAATAGGACACACATTACGGAAAGCACCTGATTGCGTCAAAAGACAAGCCGTCACCTAGACTCCTCAAGGCCAAAAGAAAAGAGGAAGTCTAAGAAATCGAAACAAGCATGAGAAGAATGGATATCAGTTGGACAGAACTTGAAAGGAAGGCTCAGAAGACACTAGGTTGGACAAAACTGGTCAGTGGCCTATGCTCCATCGGAGGTAACAGACGTAAGTAAGTAAGTAAGTAAGGCCAAGAAAGGGACAAGGATTTCACGAATCGAAAATAATGACTATAAATGACAGCAACAATCAAAGTACTAACACTCCATATCTTACTGTTCACATAAATATTTTCCGCTTTGTTTTAACTAGAACTTTCTTAGAAACCTCATCCCTAACTAAATAAATCTACTTACTTGGTGAATTTTCTCCTCTTACTGGAACAATAATAAACTACCACATATTTGTCATAGTATTTTCCTAATTCAGTAAAGTTTTCTGTCACAGACAAATACTTGTTATAGATTTTGATTGATTAGAACCAATGAAAAAATTATGATAACATCTTTTTTGTACAGTTCATCATATAGCATGAAACTAAAATCAATTTTTGTAAACATGTCCAGCAACTTAGTTAGAGCAAACAAAAAACACATATATCACCACATTTGTTCACACCTACCGACAGAAATGCATAGACACTTTGAAAGTACATCATAGATAATATTCTTAGACTAGTAGTCTGTTTTCGTAGTGTTTATATATATATAATGACAGTAAAATGTGACTAGTGTTTAAAAGTTTGTGAACCTGTATATAGGTTATTATCTTTCAAACATTATCAATTTTTTTTTTTAAAAAGAACAGTTTTTCCGCAATAAATAGATTATGACTAATATGAAAATCTTTAAGGAACGTTACTCTCTATCTCTCGCTCTCTCTCTTAGCTGCTGGATAAAAATGACCATTTATATAGAGAGAGACAATCTGTGTGCATATGTCAATAAGGATTGACTTAAATTCTTACTTACTTACATACTTACGCCTGTTAACCCCAATGGAGAATAGGCCGACCACCAGTTTCCGACAACCAACTCTGTCCTGGGATTCCCTTTCCAGTTCTGTCCAATGTTTGTTCATTCCTCTCATATCTTTCTCTATTTATCGGCTTAATGTGTTCCTTGGCCTTCCTCTTTTCCTTTTGCCTTGAGGGTTCCATGTGAGGGCTTGTGTCGTGACGCAGTTAGGTGCTTTTCGTAGTGTGTGTCCTATCCACTTCCACCGCTTCTTCCTGATTTCCTCCTCCATTGGAATCTGCTTTGTTCTCTCCCACAGTACGTTGTTGCTGATGGTGTCTGGCCAACGAATCCGAAGTATTTTGCGTAGACAATTGTTAATAAACATTGACTTAAATTCAGTGAACACATTAAAAAACAATGGTTTAATTTAAACACAATAGATTTATTGAAATATGATTTGTGCTGTCAATTCTTCAATACATCGACTTGATTTTACAAAAAACCGGTCAAAATCGTTGGATTAAAATATGAATTTTCATTAAATTAATCAAAAAAGAAGTTACCACGACTAAGGATACTACTTACAAGTAAAAAGAAGGAATGATTTTGATGTTTATCATGAAAATATCACACTGTACAATCAATTTAATGAGTAGTTGAATAAATGAATTTGACAATATAAAGAACAATCTAACTAAAATATGATTCTATGATAGTCAGAATGATTGAAAATTTATCTTAACTAACCTTATTAAAAAATGTATGCCTCTTCATACAATTGTTCTGTTGACCTTGTCCTGAAAGCAAGATCAAGAACATTGATGTTATGCTTAGATTGGTTACTATGTTCGGATTTTAGTAGCATTTAACCTATGTACACAAAATGTTTCTACTGACATTTTGGTTGACTCTCTAATTTTCAACATTGTTGTTGAACACTTGAACCAATTAGACATTTAGACAGGTAATATGATTTAATCTCAAGGTTAGTTGATGATTTATAAAGTTAGAGTGTTAGTGTAGTAACCATCGACTTTTGGATCGCTGAAGTATTCAGAATAGCTGAACTAAATCGAAAATAGGTTTTATTCTGATAAACTAAGGGGAGATCATCTGTTGCATCTAGAGTTTACTGAGATTTGGCGAGGGACTCCTCAGTAGTGCGCATCCACGACTCCTGCACCCCGCAGAATTCGAATCCAGGAGTCCCATACCAGGACGAAACGACCGTCCAGTGCTTCCAGGTTACTAATGGTGGTCTAACATTGATCGATTCACGGTTTCAAAAATGGGTAACTTAACAATCTTCACAACCCCGTCATGTAAAGTATATTTGTATCATAGGTTTTAATTAACGTCCACATATTATAAAGTAACGATTGTTATGTGCGTATAGCTATTTTCGTATTAAATTAAATTTTATCAATCACCCTGATCACTAGTCACTCATTCATTACTCGTATATATCTGCTCTACTGGAGGTCAGTTGCGTCACGTACGAATACCTAAGTAGCACTGTCTCAGACTTTGAAGCCAACTGATTCGTATTCAAATCCCAATAGGTAATATCAGCTTACTTAACATAATAAATCGAAAACTAAGTTCAAGTTCGCTTCTTGACTAGCATCAATCAACTTTGAATACTTTTATGTACCGAAAATATACACTAGTCAAATTCGATTTCTATTTACAATCTGTCTACTGTTGGGGGATGTTAGATCCCCAGAACTCGCTTGATAAATGCCTTAATTCTGGATTTCACGTTTTTGAGCATGGGCTGATCAGTTGACCTTGAGATTCACATTTCCCACTAGGAAAATACTTGGTTGTGATTGGTTACTGTGTTATTTTAGTGTGCTATTTTCGTGACTGTCCCAAGGACGTTTCTATGATGCATAAATAAACGGAAGTTGTGTGCTTGATTGTATTGTGATTGCTGGGTGTTTGTAGAATATACTTTCTACGCTTACCAAGACTTCTGTTTTACAGCTTGAGATTCAAGGTACCCAACCTGAACGTTGGTAATTGTCTCGTTCGCTTTTATCGACTAAGATGAACTCGTAATAGCTTCAAGTGTACCAAGTGACGAACATAACATCTACCATTACTTATTGATCAGTAAATACACTGAACATTATGAAATATTATTATTTTTAATTTGTGTGAATTTATTTATTTATTTACTAAGAGAACAAAACACTACAGCTTTATAGAGAGAGGGGAAATTAGCAGTTGACTAACTAACTAGTTAGGAAGAAAAAAACAGACAAAGTATTTTATTTTTGTCAGTCAGATTTTATATTTAAGAGAAAATAATAATAATAATAATAGAAATGGGATTATGAAATATTATCCTTATTTATTTTATACTTTCATGATCAACCAATTCAAACAATGTCGGAATAAAAAGGTTTGATGTTTAAGGAAAACAATTCTCCTAGGCTGCCAGAGTAATTTAATTTTAGACAAAGTCTTAATAGACTTTGTTCAACTCAATTTTGATATTTTCCTAAACTTCACTAAATACAACAGTACAACAAACAATATATGAAGAAACATAGTTAAACTGTTGATTGTTTGTATTTATAGGAATTGATTGTATGAAGCAGTCAGTATATTTCACTCGTCACTGATATCAGTCAGTGATCTCTGCGGAACTTCCATCATATTATCCTGGTTATTCTGTTCATTCATGTATCAACTGGTCTCATCAATCTTCTTATTTAGAGTGACCTCGTTCCCTTTCTTTTGCCGTATCTCATCATTATTATATTCTGAATGATTCATCACAGAAGTGACTCTCTGATTATCACATGATAGATATTTCTGACGTACTGATTAGCTATTCATACTCCGAACATCTTTCAATCTACTAAGTAAATTGATGGTGTGACGACAGGCGCAAGAGCACAAAATACCAACCTAAGCAGTCAAGCAAATCTCCTGCATGCTGATAATAGCATGTTTTTGACTACACTAACACTGACAACGGTTTACAACGCCATCCTAGACATAAGTTTGGCGTCATACACTCAATGTATGTTGACTGAAAATGGTATGCTTAAATAACTGTTATATAATAATCAAAGCAATAAGCTTAATCTATCATTCAGTATACTACTTTGATTAAATTAGAAAACTTCAGTGGAGTCCGGAAGAATTACGACGCATTCCGAAAACATTCACAGCATTTAAACTACACTAAAAGACCTAATAATCCCGTAGAACTGGAAAATGTACAAATTTAATCAGCACGTTATTTTCAATAACCAATCAATCCATATTAGAAATATCAAAATAATTCAGAAAATTTTTCCAACTCTATAAAGAGGCGAGCAGCTAAAGCGCTTCACAGGAAAGAAGGTCTGACTGTTCATTCAACCAGGACTGTTTATCCAAAACAACCACGGCTGACTAATTATCAACGCATTTACGCACACACACACATACACAGTTTATTATTTATTTTTTCCACTCCATCATTTCATATCACAATTATCGATTCTTTTTACCCTTTTCATGCAAATAAATAACAATTCCAAGTCTCACAGAGAATCACCTTGACCTAAAATAACATGAGTAACAATTTGTCTCGATTATTCTTGTTATATTGAGTCACGAAATGTCAGAAATACAAATTTCCACTCATTAAAATGTTATATTTGTATTGTTAAAATTAGTTTCATATGGAATTAGGTTATGTCAAGTAGACATTTTTGAAATGTCTGATCAGTCAATTACATTAACCAGTATAACAGAAATATGAAGTTTTTAATTAGTTGAAGTTTCAAAAACGTATGTCTCGATATTGATTGCTAGAAAAAGTTTAGGCTTCACAGAAACGATAATTCTTCAGCCAATCTCCTAGCATTTTCACGCTTAAAAGATTTTCATCATTGTGTCTAAGATATATTCACATATTTTTGTTTATAACGTCTTTAGACGTGCTCATCTATGTGTGTAGAACATACGTGAATTCAAAATAAAAGGAATACCTAAAAGATTGTCACCATCATAAGAGACCAACACAATGAACCCAATTGTCAAGTAGTGCATGAAAGGAACTTCACAGATTCTTTGCAAGTGAGAACGTGTAGTACGACAATACCCATTCTCTTTATACTTCTTTCCCCTTGTAGCTGATTGAATTACTGAGACTTCCATATCGACTGTGGAAGAAGACAGACCAACTGCTGGTTGAGTTGGGAAATAGGGAAAGATGCTGGAAGTGGACTGAATACACTTCGAGGAAAGTATCAAACTGCATCTCAAAGAAATCTGTGACTTGAAATGTTGCAGTCAAAAAGACAGGTGATGTAGAAAATAGGAAAGACAACCAAGGAATTAGAAGCACTTGGCAGCAACTGGAAAATGAAACTATGTTAGCTGGCTGCAGGTCTCCAGTTGGCTGTCTATTCTCCAGAAGGGTTAGCATGTTTAAGTAGGTGAACAACTGCTGAATCCACGCGACATTTGTCATTGTATGTGGTTCATCGTATTGTAGCTATGTTTCTTCCTTACCACGGTTATGTTCTTCATATACTATGTACTTAAGACAACTCTATGCTTTTTAGACTGACGACTGGTACGATGTACATCCCTGTAACAATGTCACAAATCACATGAACTGGGAGTTTGTAGACTGCCTGCAGGTGATATGGAGACAATAAGATATTTCACGGTAGAAACTATATTTGGCAATAGAGAAAATTTATCTACTGAAATGGTGAACATTTTTTCAGTGATAGATTAGAGAGTAAAAAATAATTGTAAAAATTATGATGATATAATTATAATTAAAATTATAAGTTGGTGTATAACATTGAAATCCATTGCGAATCTGGAAGTATTGAACAGCCGTATCGTTCTGGTACGAGACCCTCGAGTAGTACACATTCGCTGCCCGCCAAAGATCATAGAAGATGGTAGGGCAATATCGTGGAATGACTGAGACCGAAAATAAACTCAATTTGATACAGACCCAGTGGTCCTAGGGGTTAAACGTTCACACGCAAGGTTTAAGGATTTAGATTTGATTCCTGTGAGCTAAGTCGAGGATACGTACTGCTGACAAGTCCCGTACTAGAACGCAAGGACCATCTAGTGCTCCCTGATTTTCCACAGTGCTCCAACTTATAACGGTTTAAGAATTCAAAGATATCCAACAGTCTCTACAATTATATATATATATATATATTTATATATATATATATATATATAAAATTGTCAGATCCACTAAATGGCTGCCAGGATGCTGAAACACTTGATTGTCATTCTATAGACCTCCATTCTACAATTAGACACTTTTATGAAGTGCATAAAAATAACTTATTCTCTATTCCACTGCATTCAAACTAGCATTCTGTCATTTAAATCAATGTAGTGAGTAGTGTTTACATTTGTTTTTATTTACTCAGTCAGAGAAGTGTACTTGTGTTCAGTTGACAGACTTAATTCAATAACAATGTGAAAATACCCAAACACGTGATTTTAAAGCGCATATTTATTTATGTAAAAGGTCATAAAATTACTAACGTTTCAAGCAAAACATACGAAACAATATCTAAACACAAACTGTATTATTGATAGTTTACAGAATAGCAAGAAATCAGATGATTTTAATGCTGTTCAGAGGAACCCTACAATGTTTGTGCGGTGCCAGACTGACTAATATTTGCTTTTATGCATCTCTATGTAGTAACTACGACCAGACAGTTCACATATGTCAGTCAGAATCTAACCGCAAATGTAGAGCTTTTCAAACAATTACCTACCTGTATAAATATATATTTATTTTGACAATTTGGCTGTGAATAGTACATTACAAAACGCTTTGTGTTATGTTACAAACATAAAGATAAATTTACATATGACATTGTTATTTTGCACTTCAGCGCAACTCATAAAGTTAATTTATACGATAAATAACAAAAACCATCAGGTTGAAATCAATTCGTTTAACCTTATGTGCTGTAAATTATCCACAAAGGAATAACGATAGTTTCATGCATCAAATGTAATCTTTCAAGTCTGGAATAGTAATCTTAATCGCTTTCAAAATCCTGATGTCAGAATAGTTTATAGTGTAATCCGACACATGAAATCTAAGTAAAAGGTGAACGTTATCAAAAGTTTGTGATGTATATATTAGTGCAAAGCATTCAGAACAATCTGATCAAATCTCGCGAAAACACTTCTATATGAAAAATAAAATGTCAACTAAACTATATAAAAGCAAAGGATAGACAAACATCTTCCTTCATTGTGAAACATTTTGTATTGATAGCAAATCAACCTTTGTAATGTTGTAATAGGAGGTTTAAGAGTATTGATTAAAGTTCACTGAAGCATTAACCATATGAAAATTCAAACTCAACGTTCAAAAATAATTTGTTCTTACCTTGAACCTACACTGGTGGTATTGATTTACAATCCAGTTTAGTACATTACATTGATTCTTAATTATCTTTGTCTCCTCTTATCTTCCATCTTGTTAAGCTGATTTTATGTTTTTCACCTATGAATATCTTAATAAGTATATTTATGATCAGATTGTTCCGGAATCTATTGATCTAATATGTCACATGGTTTTTATAATCTTCATACTTTTATTGCATTATCCAAACTTGTCATTAAGATAAAATGTATCCAAATTATTATTCATAAGATAAGCAGATCGATTAAACTGACAATAATAATTTTTTAAAATAGTGAAGTAATTAGATAGATGATATTGGACCTCATCGACAATTGTCGTCATCAAAAACATGCAGGATCCGAATTGAGGTTTGGACTGAGGAATAACTGTCTAAGTAGTTTAGACATGCGCCTTGCACAGTCAAAATCAAAACAAGTTATTTGGGTAAATCACGGTTCTAATATTTATCGTAAATATAATTATACATCATTAATTACCTAAACAAATATTACCAATCAGTTACTCCATCAACAATTGTTCAATTAACCAAATCAACAGCAACAAATAAATTTTATTCTATCCTTTCTGGATAGATCAAATTCCTTAAAAAGATAATATTTGGTTGCTTTATAACACAAAGTGTTTCCTATTCTGGAAGAGTGCTTCAATTCATAATCAAAATGCACAATTCCAGTCAAAGGCAAGTAACACAATCAAAAGAGGAACAAATCAATATGGCTGTCGCCATGACTAAGTATCATCTTAAACAACATAAATACAGTTCAGAAAGAAACATAGAAACTCAGTAAAGACAGAAGAAATAGAAACTATAATAAAATACAAGTATTATCATTTCAAACTGGAATCGAATAGATTAACAAAATGTACAACTGAAAGAATCAATAAGGACAAATTGTAAATGTATACATGAAGGGATTTTCACAAACAAGGCCTTCAAAATGGATCATACAAACATTTCGTCTGCTATAGTTGAATATCGGCTTCATTTTATTTTATACTACTGTAAAAGGGTGTCAGTAATTTCCGTGCTCTAAGAAATAATAATCGACAATTAGCGTTTGATCAGTAAGTCAGTTGTCACACTCCAACCAACCAGCATTCGCCAACCTGCTACTCTTTCTTTTCATGTGTGCTTGTGATTCTCGGTACACTGTGTTCTTTGGTTCACCTCTTTTCCTTTGTCCTTGAGGATTCCAGATTACTACTTACCTCGTTAAGCAGTTTGGCGATTTCTGAAATGCATGTGCTATACACCTCCAGAGCTTTTTCCTAGTTTCTTCCTCACTTTAGAGCTGGTTTTTTCCCTCCCACAGTAGATTATTGATGATGGCGTCTGACTAACGAACACTTAATATCTTGCATAGACAACTGTTAATAAATATTTACATCTTTGGATGATGGCTTAAGTAGTTCTCCAAGATTCCTCCGGTTGTCAAAATGGGCATCGGCCCAGTGACTTCCAAGGAAACTTGGCTTTGATTATGATGCTTCGTAACTCTTTTAAATGAAGGTCCTTCAACTCCTAGGGCAGAGTTTTAAATTATTTGGTTGAATTATTTTTTCTGGTTAGCGTTCTTTTAAAGAGTTAGTTTTCTACGGGATGTGGTTACTGACCTCATGCTCAATCCTTCTCTTTCATCGGGACATGAAACCTGCAGTATCCATAGAAGGGCTCCAGATCGACTTAATCAAGGTTTTATTCTATATATACTTGTCTAGTTCAGAAGAACAGAAGTATGTATGCCATACATATGTTTACATTCGAACTTATCAACTACAGCCTGCCGGTTAATCTAAATGTTGAATATAACTTGTTCATAGATGAATTTACTGAATAAATCTCCATATTTTGTATAGAGTTTCAGCAAATCTATAGTCAAAACGAGTAACCAACATTTATGACCTGCATCTCACATAAATTAATACAAAGAATACAAAAAATGTGAAATCATACAGCCAGTTACATAAAGAACGAAAATTACGTGCTTGTGGACGCTTGAAGAGACAACGAAATTAAATCAATGATCAATTCATGGTTTCAAAAATGTGTAACTTAACAATCTTCACAACCCCGTAACGCAAATTACCTTTGCTCAGTAGTGACTAGCTTCGTGAGGAATCTTCTACCAGTTCTAGTGGGAAGACATGATCAGTGAAGTTCAACCCTGTTAGGGTGTAGACAATAACTACCGAAGACTATGTATGAGGTTGCACAACTCCGTGAATTGATCAAGTTAAACATTAACACCGTTAGAAACCGGCTCAGTGGTCCAGTGGTTAGGTGTTTGCGCACAATACCGAAGGTCCTGGGTTCGAATCCTGCAGGATGCAGGAGTCGTGGATGCGCACTGCTGGAGAGTCCCATACCAGGACGAAACGGCCGTCCAGTGCTTCCAGGTTTCTAATGGTGGTCTAACAGTGGTCGATTGATGGTTTCAAAAATGTGTAACTTTAATAAATAACATAATAATAATAATAATAATAATAATAATAAATCTGAGTTTAAATGGACTTAGTTTGCGGGTGATTAACTCAAGTATTATTAATTGATCCAACTTATGAAAACAAATCAATAATTAGTCAACTTGTCACATTATAAGGTTATGGGGATTGCTGAGTCTTTTTGAAATCATGGAATATTCAATGTTAGAGCACCATTTGAAACCTGGAAGCACTGGACAGCCTTTTCATCCTAGTAGAAGACTCATCAGTGGTGTTCTGACCAGGTTAGTTGTGTAAGTGTTTATAACGGGTGTATGTCAGTCATTCAATCAGACATCCCTAGATCGTAACAGTCAAGTGTGGTGACATATCGTTAGTCAGCAGCTAATAATTGAATACAAGTCATGGTTCAAACATCTATGAGTTTAGAGTTTTTTGTCAGCTCCAACGTAGAGAAGTAAGCATGAGTTTGTTTACTAAAATTATGTCAACTATCAATTATTATAATGGATAAAAATAGATAAATTTTATTATTTTCTTCAAATTCATAACTAATTTTAAAATAAATATTACTGTTTTGTTTATCTAGTGATTAAATTATTATGCCTTGAATGTTTACTATCATCGATGTGTTCACGATATTTGTGTAGGCATTTTTGAATAAGAATTCATTTGTATATTGGTTGTGTTCAATGTGAGATTATTTTTTCTCAAGAAAGTTTAAAAACTGAGCATGTTTATTCAGTAGGTGTGTGTATACATGTATAAATATATATATGACAGATGCACACTTATTTATCATAACAAATTTTATCAAACTGAGTTGAATATATTAGCTAACAATTATACAAGTAGATAAACACATATTTATACACACATAACGAGAGATAACAACAATATTCGGTAGTGGAAATTTGTTGTTCAACTAATTCACGGTTTTGTAGTTCACATTAAAGGCTGACAATAGTTAAACAATTAAAGCTATTTTATCTTAGTGCATATCCATAATCTCCATTGAGGATCTAACCTAGCTCCTACAGGTCTATTGACAAGCAACCTAGATAAGTATCAATTCAGTTCAACTAAAATTCAGATACTTAGTTAATTGTTAAAAAGATATCAGTATTCTTATACTTGTTTCACAGTCTGTAGGTTATGAAAAATATACTTCCATAATGAATAGTTGACTTTTGTCTCTCTCCTGGATATACTACTAAATGAGATTAGTAGTCACCTACATACCAAACAGAAGGGCTAAATAAAATGTAAATAAAATCCAATAGACAAGTGGCATTTTTGAAAAACAGATGACTCAAACTCCCAATGTAGTTAATAGTTGCATACCATAGCTATAAAGATAAGAAACAAGGTCCCTATATGTATTAACCATTACCTTCCTTCACTATGACTTTCGATCGATTGGTATGATGAACGATTTGTCTAAATAAACACTACGTTATTGAATTTAAACTATTTAACCGAAATTCCAATATGTAATAAGGTGTCATAGAATTTATGGTCAGAAAGTTGAATCATTCTATCTGAATTTACTACTCCAAATAATTTAGTAGTAATAGTAGATGGAAGTATAAAACGGTGAAGGGAATATGTAATACACATGTTGTGTTAAGTATAATTCATTTTGGAAAATTCTGATAATCTTAGCTGAATTATAATCAATACATGGGTTAGATTGAATATAACTCGAATTATGCATTGTTTATACGATTGAACGTATACATTGAAAATGTTAATGACAATTTTAATGCAAACTCTATGAGTTTGTTGATTCAGTGATAAGCTAAATGACGTTGTAATATTTAGAAACTGAACATCTCTATCACTATTGGCTATAATAACTCATTCGGAAAGAATCATACTGGAGGGAAGAGTTGGCGTAATGAGATGACATCCAACAATAGTCTCTTATCATGTCAGGTGTTGTATATTGAACAGACAAACATATAGATGACTGAACTGATGTTTGCTATTGTTACTTAATTGTAAATACGGAAACTTTGGAAAGGCTACTAAATGAATACATGTATTAAGCATTAGAAGATAATATCTCATGTGCTCTGGACAATCTTACCGTCTAGTTTTCGTTAATGTCAACAAAATCTAGTTAATTCGGATGGTTATGTGCAGAATTTGATGGCATGGATAATGCCAAATATATCATATGCTCACACATACACAAGTTGTCTTGTACACCATTTAATTCCATCCCAGTGATCTAGAGTCTGGGAAATCGTACTAGAGACCATAGGTCTTGGGTGTTACTTCTTTCCGTAACTAATTGTAGTTAAGTCATAACTAACCAATCAATTTGTGGTTTAAGCGCCCACCACGTGATCTGATCTGACTTGTCTGTAAACTTTCTTTGTTGTAAATGACCTACTAATTGAAGGACATTATTATCTTCTTATATTGATGTGACTCATAACTTTACTCATTTTCCATAAGACACGCTATATTGGTCGGTATGTTTGCTCGTTTTACTCGATAATTGTAATTTCCTTATTTATTGTACTAATTTAATTGTTTTTACGTTTAGAAACAGATAAAGTTTAAAGAAAAATTGGTCTTGTTCTAACCATAGTTTTCCCATAGACTCTGTGCTCGCCAATATTGCGTTTACAGTTCTAGAAGTACATCTGTAGGACAAATTAAATCTTACACTGGGTTCGATTGCAGGATTAGCTGTGTTGGACGCTCACCGCTGAAAAGTCGCATACTAGGATGAAACAGTCATCCAGTACTCTCAGGTTATCGATGGTTGTAGATAATATCATCGTACTCTAACAGAATATTATTGTTATCATCAGCTAATCTGCAAGCATCTTACCCAAGTTTACTTAATCACACTCATATGAAATTATCGTCATTTTCATAAACATATTGCCTGCAGACAGGAGTCTAATATGATACTTGTTTGATTTCATTCACTCAAGCTAACTTGAAATATTACGCCTATAAAATTTTAGACAACATTAGTCTGTTAGACATTTAAATTATGGTCATTAACTAGAAATCATGTTTAATTTACTTACGTTACCATTAAAGTACTAACTGTTGAAAATGGTGAGACTGACGAATACAGTATTGTTTTCTTCAATTATTTAATTTTAAGTATTGCTAACAGCAAAAGTTTATCATGTACTTGGATTATTCATCCTTGGGAAGAATTTTGTTTATGATATATGTATATATATCTTTTTTTCTCATACTGATGTTAGACATTGATAAAGAAGAATTCCAGTCACAATTATCAATGTCGCTCTTTTGTTGTGGTTTTCATTTCTTCTTCTTCTTCTTCAATACTTTAGTACTTTTTTTTCCAGTTTAACATTATGATACAGTAATTCAAATTATATTACTGATGTTTGAATTTAACTAAACGTTTCTGTTCTTATTCATAACCGTAGTTTGTCATAAATCAATATGAGCTAGAGCGTTATTCAAAATCATTAAAACAGAGTGCACACATTTAACAACGGACGGGAACTCATAACTTTTCAATGATCATAGACACGATGATAATTATTCAGTGAGTATAGATTTATTCAATAGTTTGTAATACATATATAGTACAATCTTCATCCAGTATTGACAGTTACTTACTGCTGTACTGTCGATTTACTTTCCTTCATTAGTTTTAGCTTTCATCTCTATATACTGGTTATCATAGAACATACAGAAGCTGTTTATCAAAATTTCCTGTGATGATTTGTCAATAGGGTGATTATGATTACTGTCATAAGTGTTGACATAAACACTGGAGAACAATGGAAAACTGAGAGTTTACATAAAAATAGTTGAGGATTATAACATTTCTTGGATTGGCTTAAACTTAAAGTATACACTATATATATTTTCTGGTTTGCATGTTGAAAGATATTATATTGGCTGTTAAAACCTGAGGGTTATGATTGTTTTATTTCATATGAAATCACTGGTGTAAAGTCCTAATTAGTCCTGAAATTGAATGAAACTCTTATTTCATATTTATTTATCCTGATTAGTACTCCATCTAATGTTAGTCCATAAAAAATATATAAAACAACTAGTCCCTTTTATAAATTTTGATAGAACAGTGAGAAGACGTAGAGTTGACCTGAAAAATGTTGTGATGTATTTGCGCTATACACATTTCGAACAATCTGGTCACATACATACTTGTCAAAGCATTTTATATGAAGATTAAGAACCTTGAATTTACCCTGGTAATCTTTAAGCTTTGGGTAATGTGACAATTTCTTACTCATTCTTTCCATATTACGTTAATTTTCTCTCTCCTTTATTTACAATTATCATTTTATGTCTATTTGAACTTTTATTTAATTGACGTTTTATTTATCTTCATATAAAATGCCTTGACAAGTATGTCTGAGACCAGATTGTTCGAAATGTATCGCGCAAATACATCACTACATTTTTCAGATCAATTGCCTATTTTCACTGTTCTATCAAAATATTCTAAATAAACAAAACCCTGTTAGTATGAAATAGTAATTGACATATACAACAATAACATAACTCATAAAACAAAATATCGTAAAATGTGCTCACTAGTGACTAGCTTCGTGAGGGAATTCTCGGAATTCTAGTGAGAAGACGTGACCAGTCGAGTTCAACCCTGTCGGGTTTAGACAGTAACTACCAGAGACAAATAGGTGAGGTCGAGCGAAATTCCTAGATCAATCAGGGTTAGACATCAACACCATTTGGATACCGGCCCAGTGGTGTTCGCGCACAAGATCGAAGATCCTTGGGTTCGAATCCTGTGAGGTGCAGGAGACGTGAGTGCGAACTGCTGATGAGTTCCATACCATAAAGAAATGGCCGTCTTTCAGTGTTTCCAGGTTTCTAATGGTGGTCTAACAATGATTGATAATTACAAATGTGTAAAAACACTAATCTCTACAGCTAATTGAAAACTTTGTATTATAACTTAAGTTATCATTCACGTCAATTACAAGGTTACTAGGTGATGAAACACAGATTAAAAAACAAATTCTTACTAAAACTACACAAAGTCTAAAAATAATAACAAGATTAACAATAGAACTATATATTCAACAGAAACTAGACTGTAAATTGATTTTAATGCCATAGAAACAATCATATTTTACAAGGCATTTCTATCAGTTTGATTTAGAAAGATCTAGCCTTGTAAATAATTAATGTTCATGGTCAAGGTAATCAAAAGAAATCAATCTATGTGCAACACTTTCATCATTTCAATGTTGATTAATTTCAGTTGGTAATTTTTGATGTTTAATTCTAAACATATCAATATATATATAGAGAGTTTATTTCGCAACAGGAATTATATTTTTCTGAAAGGAAACAAACATATGACATAATATATATACATGTGTATGTGTGTACTTTGTTTGGTAATCAAAATATGTTTATTTTATATAATCTGATTGAAATTAACTCATCAGGGAAGAAAAGTTGAATTTCTTATTTTCCTTTTTCAATTGATTTATAACACATTTTACTTTTGACATTTTAACGGATGTATCTGTGTTGTACAGGAGAGAAAAAAATAATCATAAAACGCGCAACTAAATTAACTGATTTTAATAATTAGTAGTTCACTGAATAAAAGTAAATCACATTAAGGGGTTGTGAAGATTGTTTAGTTACACATTTGAAAACATGGATCGATCAAGGTTAGACCACCATTAGAAACCTGGAAGCACTGAAAGACGGCCGTTTCATCCTGGAATGGGACCCATCAGTGGTAGTGAGCATCCACTTTTCCTACACCTCGCAGGATTTGAACCCTGGACCTTCGGTATTGTGCGCGAACGCCTGACCTCTGGACCACTTAGCCGGCGTAGTCGCTAAGTCCGAGAGGAATCTTCTCCGAGTTCTAATGGGAAGTCGTGACAATTGAAGTTCCACCTGTTCGGGTGTAGACAGTGTATGAGGTTGCGCAACTCTGTGAACTGATCGAAGTTAGACATTACCACAACCAGATATCGGCTCAGTGGTCCAGAGGTTAGGCGTTCGCGCGCAAGACCGAAGGTCCTGGGTTCAAATGCTGCTGGGTGCACGGTTTTATAAGTCTTCTAAGACCACAAATAATCAATTTATTAATCATTTTACTTGATTATTTCTCTATGAATTTATGTCCTTTCTACACAATCATTGTTCGACCACCATTAGAAATCTGGAAGCACTGGACAGCCGTTTTGCCTTAGTATGGTACTCATCAGCAGCGCACATCCAAGACTACAGCTGCTAGCGGGAATCTAACCCAGGATCTTCGGTCCCGCGCGCGAACGCCTAAATCTTTGAACCACTATGCCTGCATCCAACAGTGTTAATGTCTATATCTGATCAATCTAGAGAATTTGCATGACCTCATTCATTTGTCTTTTATAGTTACTGCCTACACCCGACAAGGGTGAAATCCTTTAGTCACGTCTTCTCACTAGAAATTCGAGAATTCTCTCACGAAGCTGGTCACTAGTGAGCAAATTGTATGATTTTTATTTAGAATATTACGGAGATGGTAGGTTTACCTTGAAATCATAAATGCACACTGCTGATGAGTTCCATACCAGGACGAAATGGCCATCCAGTGCTTCCAGGTTTCTAATGGTGGTCTAACGATGATTGATTGATGATTTTAATGTGTAAAAGCAATGATCTCCATAACTCTAATTAAAAAAAGTTATTTCCTTTCGTAAAACATATAATTTTTGTTGGGGACGTTAGATCCCTAGAAGTCACTTGATAAAGGTTCTAATTTTCGATTTTATTCATAGGCTGATCAGTTGACTTGAGATTACGTTTCCCATTAGGCAAGACCTTGACTGTCATTGGCTGATAGGTTATTTTGGCATGCCATTTTTGTCTCTCTTCCAAGGAAGTTTCGATGATGTATAAATAAACTCGATTTCTGTGTTTGAGATCATTATATTTTCTGGGTGTTTGTAGAATACACATTCTACGCCATATGAAAACTTCTTCAGTTAGTTGGGGCGACGGATCAGAGTAGCCATTGTGTCGCTGGATCATTTGTCTTCGCTTTCGTTTATCGACTAAGGTGAACTTGTACTAGTTTCAAGCATAGCAATTGACGAGCATAACATCTTATACCTGGTATCTGATTAGATTTACAGATTTACTCTTTTATTTCTCACTATTTTTATATCATCTAAGTTTTATTCCGATTATTAATCATAGAATTTTATTGAACAACTGATCAACTTATACATATTAACACAATGTTTTTCACTTTAAACTTGTTAGGATATTCGTCAAATATCTTAAAGAAATTATTTTGTAAGTCTAATTCTATTGATCAGTTCCTATTGGTCAATATTTAAGGTCGTCCTAACCATCAAGTTCACATACTCCAAATGTTGTTTCCCTATTGGTTAATATTCACGGTCGTCCTGACTATATAAATATGCATTGTTTGCAAAATAATTTTTATGCTTATTCTTCTTCTGTACTCGGACCCCATAAACAACTTCATCTAAGGATGTTGTGTTGTGATATAGTGTAGATTTGGGGTCGTACTAGAAGATTATCTGAATTCGGTCAGTCGGAAGTCACACCGCCTCATAATAATATATCGCAGCGCTTTATCACAAAACTTGATTACAATTTGATATTATTGAATTAGACAGAAAAAATAGCCTACGGAATTAAATAAGTTTTGTTTTTTAGAAAAAAAATTATTCTTTTTCACAATAAAATTCATTTTGTCATAAATTTTAATTTTTTTTTCGTTATTAAACAATTTTAGTCATTTATCATATTTAATTACCATTGTGAAAAATATTTAGAAAAAAAACAATTTTTTTATGCAAGAAGAAACAGGATCAAAGCCAAATAAGATTAAATATTTTTTTAAAAATTTAAGTGTTCAAGATTCAATTAATAATAAATGCAAAAATTAATTTATTTTCAAAAAAAAATTGACAAATGGTTTTGTTCAAGTTCAAATTTATGAAAAACAAATATCCTTGAATTGTTTTTTTTAAATGACAAAAATATTTATTATGCATCAGTGTAACTAACTAACTAGACAATTTTGGCATTCAAATGTGAAATGTTTTTTTAAAGAAAAATATCAAACAAAATTCAACTTAGTTTGAAATGATAGGACCTGTAAATAGTTTTTTAGGATGTAGGTCAAATAAAAATAATATCTTTCAGTGTTACACTGAATAGAATTAGAAATTCTTTAGGAAATTTTTGTTCTGTAACAGAATTAATAGTTAGTCAAACATAATGCTGTGACACAGCTTTTTTTGGGGGGTTTCAGTTGTTATATTTAGCTATATTACCGATGTTTACCTAGTGAAAATTACAGCTGTATAGCTAGCTATACAAATGAAAGTAGTTGAATGCACCATTTAAATCGATAAGGGAATAAACATAAAAATATTAAATTTGTAAAAAGAATACTAATCAATTAATGTGATATGAACATTGGTCAACAATTTCAATCTAGTAACTTTTCGTACGTGAGTGTGTAACTCAGACTCATAGAAACGGAGGTGCCGCAAGCATTAAGGACAGTGCTTTTCTATCAATGGGAGCCATGTAATGCATTCGAAACCTTACTCTACCAACTCTTAGTTTCATTTATCAGTTTGTCTTAATCTCATGTTGGCTTTATTTCTGGTTGCTGTCTATTTATTCCTCTATTACATGCTAACTGAACTGTCGGCTGATGTTTTTCTCTTGTTCTTTCTTATTTCCAGATAATCTCACACTCAGCTCCCTTCATACAGCCTCCAGCACAAAAGGTACCACTAAACGTAAACCAACCAATGGCTGTAGTTAATAGTCAAACAAGATTGATATTTGAACATGATAAAATATACTCAAAAATAGATAAAAATCATATCCTGTTTAATAAGACTTAATGAATCGTATATATTGTGTTGTCGGTTTAATCAGCTTTTAACTGCTGTTCATTTCATGAATAATACTAAATGGCATTGCGGACTTAATGCCGCATAATTAACACATATTTGAACTCTACTAGTATATATTATTAAAACCTTTCGCATTTTTACGCTTTGTAGTGTAATAGTTTCTTAAGTCAAGATTTTTCATCAACGTAGGTTGAAATACTATAATTATCAATTCAAGATAACACAATTAACTTATCATACTAAATTGGAAATAGTAAAACTACAAAGTATTTATTATAATTAATAGAAAAAATCTTTTGATGAGTTGGTCATATAATTTTATTGTTATACTCGTCTCTAGGTATGCTTAGAACTATCACGGCTTCACCTTCGTCGAATAACGTGGACAAAACAATGAATCAGCGTCCAGGTGGGCTACTGTGATCCGATTCTCCCAATTGTACCAGCAAGAAGTCTTGAACTAGCGTTGAAAGTGTATTCTACAAACACCCAGACAGTAAACAATGAATGCAAACACTCAAATTGCGTTCATTTATACTCCATAGAGACGTCCTTGGGACAGTCACATAGATAGCACACTAAAATAACACAGTAACCAATCACAGCCAAGGATTTTCGTGGTGGGAAATGTGATCTGAAGGTCAACTAATCGGTCCATGAAATAAATTCAAAATAAAGGTATTTATCAAGCGAGTTCTGGGAATCGAACTTCCCCAACATTTATACATCTTTCAATGCAAATAAATCAATTTATTATTGATTGAAAAACTTGGTAATTAGTTCAAACAAAATGTATCATTGCTAATAACCATTGAAAATTGATCGAAATTTAGCGTACACCTAAAGCCTAGTAAATTATACACATGAAATAAGCTACAACAAATTAATTTATAAATGAATTAAGTAGCCTTTTTTTCAAAATTTACAACAAACATGTTTAAGCTAATTTTAAGATTTAATTATTGAGTATCATCATTTGTTATAGTCAATCAAAAAATGTTGATTAAATTTCAACCAGTATTTTCATTCAAGTAATTGGATATTATTTTCATAGGTTGATTGTTATTTAGTTTATTAGTTTCATATTTCAAAATACTTAATTTTTAGAAAGGAAGTTGAAAATTTTGTTAAATATACGCTTGAAAACAAACATACGTAAGTAGAAATTTTTTTTCAAATGTTTACTCTGTCTAGATGATATTTTCAAAAAGGAACAATTATAAATTAAAACAAATTAAATGTTGATGCATGCTCCTTGAATTATTATAATGTTTTGTTGGTATTAAATATTTTAGACAAACTACCGAATAAGATATATTTCCAGTAATCAATATAGAGTAGTTAACTACGTTTTCATTCATTGGATGAGGCCGTATGACTAAGATAGAATTGCAATCAACGAATCGAATTTATTGACTTTTCATGCAAACAGTCATGGAAATGTACAGTTTTTTGATAACTTACTTACTTAGTTTACTTACGCCTGTTACCCTCAATAGAGTATAGGCCGCCCACCAGTTTTCTCCAACCAACTCTGTCCTGGGCTTCCCATCCCACTTCTTTCTAGTTTTCGTTCATTCTTCTCATATCTGTCTTCACTTCTAGGCGTAATGTGTTCATTGGCCTTCCTCTTTTCCTTTGACATTGAGGCTTCCATGTGAGGGCTTGTCTCGTGACGCAGTTAGGTTCTTTTCCTAGTGTGTGTCCTATCCACTTCCATCACTTCTTCCTGATTTCCTTCTCCACTCCAATCTGGTTTGTTCTCCCCACAGTAAGTTGTTGCTGATGAAGTCTGGCCAACAAATCCGAAGTATTTTGCGTCGACATCTGTTCATGAATACTTGTATCTTCTGGATGATGGCTTTCGCAGTTCTCCAAGTTTCCGTTTCATGCAGTAGAACTGTCTTGACATTTGTATTGAAAATCGTAATTCTTGTGTTGATTGATATTTGTTTAGAGTTCCAGATATTTTTCAACTGTATAAATGCAGCCCTTGCTTTGCCGATCCGTGCCCTCACATCTGCATCGGATCCACCTTGATTGTCGATGATGCTGCCCAGATATGTAAAGGTGTTATTGTCCTCCAAGGAATCTCCATCAAGAGTGATTTGGTTGGTGCATGTTGTGTTGCATCGGAGAATTTCGCTTTTTCCTTTATTTATGTTGAGACCTGCTGCTTGAGAGACTGCTGCTACACTGTTCGTCTTCTCTTGCATTTGTTGTTGAGTGTGCGATAGAAGAGCTAGGTCATCTGCGAAGTCCAGATCGTCCATCTGCGTCCTAGCTGTCCACCGGATACTATGCTCCCCTCCATATGTTGACGTTTTCATAATCCAGTCGTTTACCAGTAGAAAGAGTAAGGGTGAGATTAAGCATTCTATGTGACACCGGTCTTCACCTTGAACGAGTTTGTCAGCTGACCTTCGTGCACGATTTTGCAGTTTAATCCGTCATATGAATTCCGTATGACGTTTTTTGATAACCATATATATAAATATATGGAGCTAGGGGCGGCAATACCAAAACATGACAGAAATCCATGAAGTCACTGACAAGTGTACTGAGTCATGTTCGTAAGTGTAGACCACCTGATTGCGGTTCGTGTGACGATATTAATCGATGGTTAGAGTCCGTGAACAACATGGCTCACAATCGTTTGCAATGGGGCTGATGCATCCTTTCTTTGAGCTCTCTGAAATTCTAATCTTCTAAATTCCTCATTAGCTATATCTTTCTCTTTCTAAATTTTTCTCACTGAATTTTACTTCTTGAACAATATCTTTGAACCCTAATCCCGCCGATTACTGCTAATACTTTTGCTACATCTACTACTATGGGATTTGAATTGACAATTATACCTGTGCGCTAATGTGGTATGGCAATTTGAACTGATGTACTTACGTACAAAGTTCGGCGCTGCTGCTAATTGGTTGATATATATATATATATATGGTGTTACTCGATGAAGTTTCTAAAATGATAATGCACTGACATACATTCCTTTCAATGTAGTCTAAGACTTCTCTGTAGTACCCGGTTATAACCACCTCCTCAAGAAATGTAACCTACATTATATTCATTCATTCATTCAACCAGGTTGTACAAGAAGCATAATATCGTCACTAGACGATCATTGAGTAGATATCCGTTGGCTTTTACTGTTGCTTTCAGTCAATACAACGTGATTTGAACACAACAGATTTTTATTTGAATATCCTTATACTACTACTTATTCGTACTAATCTACTATACAACTGATATAATATGTGAATATTTCTTCATTTTACCATTAAATGCCTCTTTTAACTAACTAATTTACATATATATACAACTTTGATTCTTTTATTTTTATAAAGTACAATAAATATTTAAAACGAAATTTCCCAATTACATCATCTTCTATTTAACAAATGAAAAATTTTACAGTAATGTATACAAACAATTTAAATAAAATTTATGTTTATGTTAAAAATGAATTAAATGAAATTCAATGTTTTGCATTAAAAAATCCAGGTAATTTACAAAATTTAATGTAGAAACAGATTTAAAAAAAAAACATCAACAGTTAAGTTTCATCTCTTTGTTAATTTGTTTGTATATATACGACTGAAATTTAACAGTCCAGTCATATGGGGCTGCAACGTAGAATTTGGTACTACACTATGTTTTATTAAACTAATTACCAATTTATACACATGTGTGATAGACAGAATTCTTAATTACACCTTTGAAATCATCAATCAGTCATCGTTTAGACCACCATTAGAAATCTGGAAGCACTGAAAGACGGCCGTTTGGTATGGGACTCATCAATGGCAGTGCGCAGCCGTGACTCCTGCACCTCACAGGATTCGAACCCAAGGATCTTCGGTCTTGTGCGCGAACACCAAACCTCTAGACCACTGGGCCGGCATCCAAATGGTGTTATTGTCTAACTTTGATTGATCTAGGGATTTTGTGCGACCTCACCCATTTGTCTTTGGTAGTAGTTGCTGCCTACACCTGACAAGGCTGAACTCCACTGGTCACGTCTTCTCACTAAAACCCCAAGAATTTTCACATGAAGCTGATCACTAGTGAGTGTTTGATACAGTTATTGATGTTGCTTTCATTAAAGTCATTCACATAATCTCAAATCTTTTATTATCATTCTAACTAATAATATCATTCAATTTAACAGTTAATTCTTTCTATTAAAATTTTTTTACAATATTTCAAATAATTTATCGATTAGTGTTACATTTTCATTTAGAATATGTCAGGGTTGGACAAAATATATAAAATACGTTAGTGATTATTATAAATATAATTATAATCAGTACCTTTATTATATCTTTAAATAGTTCCTATGATAATATGATTTTTGACTGATTATTATAAGGACAGGAGGAACACTTGAAGAGAGCACTAAATTTCATAATTATACAGTCATTAACAACAAAGAAACATTGATTAGCTGTTTCGTTTTAATGTGGGACTTTTTAGCATCGAATACTTAAGAATCTATAAGGTGTTGAGCTCAAGATCCAGTGGTGTACTCGTCTAACTTTAATCGATCAATTCATACATCATATTGCGAGACCACTTTTTATTGATTGTGGCAGACGGTCATCTCATTAGTGAGATCATTGAACTCTCTTTTTTGGTTATAGCTTGTAACTAGAACGCCTAGCATTACACCTTTCAATTGATGATTTCTTCTTTATTTTTCAAAGCTCATAAGTGTTACTGTCCGTCAACCATGAATTTCTTACTGTTTTGTATAAGAGATAACATATTTATTTATCGATTGAGATTTGTTAATCACAGTGTACTGTATAGTTCCGTATGTTACTTGTATCAAAAACACATTTATTATAAGCTGAAACGATCACAACTAATTTCTATCATTTATTTGATCTTTCAGGATGTTCTTGTCAAAGAATCGAAGACGTGCAATTTCTGTAGCCTATAAGCCGTGTTTAATGAATTCAGTGTTATTAAACATCACACACTCGTTATTAGAATGAAGATTTCTGAAAACAGTTAACTCCGTTCAATGTTCATCAACAAAGTATAACAATTTTTAATGTAAACTAAACAAGTAATTAAATAAATGATTTTCTGTCATAGCTGTTAGTCTCATGCATGCAACCAGTGCATGCTAAAATGAAATAAATTTCAAACTAATCAATAATAAAGATCATTAATAATTTAGTCGAGAAATTTGATTGATGATTTTAGAATATAAGAGAAAAGAGAAAAATTTTGGAAAATTTACTTCTTTTCTCTATATCTCAAATGAAATATTAAAAAATAATAATGTCATTAATTAAAGTTGATTCAATGCAAATGGTTTAATGAAATTCTTGAACAAAGAATAAATTAGTCAAGTCAGTCAGTCAGTTACAAACGTAGAACTTCATATGCAAGTACATAAGTTCAGGTTGACAAAGAACATGGTAAGGCGTTCGCCTACAATGCCAAAGGTCCCGGGTTCGAATCCTGCGAGGAGCAGGAGTCGTGGATGCGCACTGATACTGATGAGTTTCATACCAGGACGAAACGGCCGTCTTTCAGTGCTTCCAGGTTTCTAATGGTGGTCTAACAATGATTGATTGATGATTTCAAATGTGTAAAAACGCAAACCTTCAAAACTCTGCCCCAAAATATCGTAACAGTGCTCACTAGTGACTAGCTTCGTGAGGAAATTCTCGGAGTTCTAGTTGAGAACAAGTGACTAATGGAGTTCAACCCTGTCGGGTGTAGGCAGTAACTACCAAAGACAAATGGGTGAGGTCGCACAAAATCCCTAGATCAATCAGAGTTAGACAGTGACACCGTTGGATGCCGGCCCAGTGGTCCGACGGTAAGGCGTTCGCCTACAATGCCAAAAGTCCCGGGTTCGGATCCTACGAGGTGTAGGAGTTGTGAATGCGCACTTCCACTGATGAGTCCCATACCAGGATGAAACGGCCGTCCAGTCCTTCCAGGTTTCTAATGGTGGTCTAACAATGATTGAATGATGATTTCAAATGTGTAAAGAACATTTCAAAAGAAAATGATAGGGACCTTATACTTCATTAACATCGAATTATAATTCACTCGTTTTGGCGTCATCTATGAGCATTTAAAATGAATAATTTCGATGGAAAATGAGATAAACTGTTTCATTGAAAATAGACTTGAAGATAACAGGTAAGTCTATCGCCTAGATTGCTTGCTGTATACAGTGAATATGTTTTTGACATAAACGGATTCAATCTATCTTTTCTGCAAGACAATCAGGATCGGTTTGTATCACTATTGAAAACAAGGAAAGTAACAACATATCAAATAACTTATTGGTATTTGAGAGCTTCTGTTTCAGTGTGAATATTCATCCACATTGGAATACAGATACAGATTTCTTTATTAACTCTCTCAAATAAAACAAGATAAATAAAATACTCTCAAAAAATTTAATTTCAATGTTTTGTTATATGAATGTTTAACTGTACGATCTGTTTGACTTCAGTGTACTAAATTATTTATCATTTTATTATTGTTGGTTAAAATTTGAATTTTCGATCTCTAATTTTCATACCATTGAAAATTGAACAGACTCAATTATTCATCCATTAAAAAGCAATATATATATCTGTAATAAATCAAGTATTACGTACTTATATGAGAATATTTTCAATATAGAAAACATTATTTACGTAGGACTTCGTAAGCAAGTACATAAGTTCTGGTTGCCATACCACATTAGCAGAGAGATGCAATTGTTAGTTCAAATCCCATAGGGGTAGATAGATAATAGAAGTATTAGCAGTAATGGAGAAGATTAGAGTTTGAATATATGATTCGAGCAGGATAATTCAGTTGAGATCACTTTAGAAAGAGAAAGATAGATATGATGAAGAATTCAGGAGGATTAGAATTACAGAGAACACAAAGAGTGAATGCACTTGCGCCATTACAAACGATTTTCAGCCATGTCGTTCAATACATCAAACGTAAATAACCACAGAAAAACACAACGGTTACTTTCTCGTGAAAAAAAGATTATTTTTTGGAAAAAATATCGATTTTCTAACTACTTATTTCCCTCACCTCAGGATTTTTAATCTAACATAAAAATTATGTTCTTCTTTATGGGTAATTAATTACATACAAAAACGTTAGGATTAATTCAAACAATTTCTAAGCTAATCATTAGTATGATGTATGTATGCATTGTATTGTATTGGATTGTATGCTATACTATATATACTATACAATTAAAATAGGTATAATTGCCATAATTCACATAATACTGAGAATAATAAAAATAAGTAGTATGAGAAAATGTACCTAAAAAGACTGACTGAAATCATCAATTCATCAATGAACACGGAGAATTTTCAATCACGTCATAAAAATGAGTAATTAAAATTAAAATAGGGGCGAAAAATAAAACAACTTATAAACTGATAGCAAGTTAACAAGGTCGTATGTATAGAAAGTAAGTGGGTAATTAAAAAAACCTTTTTCAAATATTTCAATTAAACTTGGTCAATAAAGTGTTCATAGACTTTAGTTAGTTAATATTTAAAATCATAAATCGATCAATGCTAGACCACCATTAGAAACCTGAAAGCACTGGACAGCCGTTTCGCCATGGTATGGGACTCCTCAGCAGTGCGCATCCACGACTCCTGCACCCCACAGGATTCGAACCCAAGACCTTTCGGTCGTGCGCGCGGACGCCTAACCATCGGACCACTGAGCCGATATCTAACGGTGTTAATGTCTGTCTAACTTCGATCAATTCACGGAGTTGCGCAACCTCAGACACTGTCTTCGGTAGTTACTGTCTACACCATAACAGAGTTGAACTTCACTGGTCACGATTTCCCACAAGAACCTGGAGCTAGTCACTACTGAGAACAGGTAATTGCATTACGGGCTTGTGAAGATTGTTAAGTTGCATATTTGAAATCATGAACCGATCAATGTTGGAATACTGCGTGGCGCAGGAGTCGCGGATGCGTACTGCCATTGGATGAGTAGCCCCATACCACGACGAAACGGCTGTCCAGTGCTTGCAGGTTTCTAATGGCGCTCTAACATTGGTCGATTCATGATTTCAAATGTGTAGCAATCTTCACAACCTCGTAATGCATTTAGTTAATACGTAAACGATAAAGTTAACAAGATGTGGAATGAAATACAGTCAGTTAACTTGAATTATTTTATCCTACTTATCATTGTCGATTATACTCAATCGAAAAGAAATTCGTCACACACTTGTTGAACTACTAATAACATTGCTGATTAACTTATTGCCTAAGCGTCTGGAAAGTAAGTTCGTAATCGGTAGGTTAATTGTACAACATAAACTATATGTATGTATATGATTGTACATTAGTTTGCTTGATACGTGACATGCACAGTTCACATTTCAGTATAGATTATGTACAGGCTTGAAAATAAATTATTATCGTCGTTCTCACTTCCTATTTCGCCCCACTATATCATAGAAAGATTTTATTGTCACCAATTTGGACTCATGTGCTTTCACGAGCCTATACTAATTTGGGTCATTTATGGTGTAGGCGACGAGTTAACTGCTCGACAGTTTGATCCGTCCTCCTCTATGGATGTGAACCATAGCCAGTAAGAGTAGAAGATATTTTTAGACTACTGGTTCTCGATTATAGGTGTCTCCGAAGCATTGCTCGTATATCATGAGACAACTAAGTAAGCAGTGCCGTTGTTAGGAAACGGGTACTAGGTGAGGATGGCAAATCAGTTTATGACGTATTAAATGCTCATCGTTCAGGATGGTTGGGAAGCATTTTACGAATGCCCAACCACTGACTTCCACGACAAGCGATATTTTATGATGTAGGAGTAGGTTTGGAAAAACCTAGGGGCGGCCAAACCAAAATATGGCACAGATCCATGAAGCAACTGACACTTGTAGTGAGCCATATTGGTAAGTGTAGACTACCTGTTTTGAGTCCATGAGATGATAATGACCGATGGTTAGACAGTGAATGACATGGTTAAAAATCGTGTGCAATGTCACATGTGCATCCACTCTTTGTATTCTGCCAAATCCTAATTTTAATTCTTTATGGCCTTCCTCTTTCTCTTCTCAAATTTATCTCACTGAATTATACTTCTTGAATAACATCTTCAAACCCTAATCTCTCCGATTACTGCTGGTACTTCTACTAATTCTACCACTATGGGATTTGAATTAATAGTTGCATTTATGTGCTAATGTAGTATAGCAACTTCAACTCATGTACGTACGTACGACTTTGTTGATCGACTGACTGACTATTTCATAAAAATGATTCTCCAATCTATAATTTATCAACTATTGCTGATTGACTCATGTTTTATTGATTTAATCCTTTAGAGAGGATTAATTTACCAAGCTTCTCAAATGATTAAATATATACATACAAACTGAAATATGTTATATCTCTCTATATAATCTTAAGTATTTTAATCAAAATTCATTTCATTTTTGGTTTATTTTGTGTTAGAATTAATGAAATTGATAAGATATATTTATTCTCAACAGAATTTAAATTTAAATCTGAATTTTTTACATGTGCACAAAAACCGTTTGTTAAATTCTTCACTTTATCAACACCGCCCTCTTGCACATTTTAAACATAATTTTTAAGATAAATTTTGTCATACTATTATTATTCAACATATGTCTAGTTATAATTCACAATACCTATTCGTTATTTCAACATTCACTTAATGATTGATATACACATTCACTCCGCTTACATTAACGAATTCTGTTTCATGTTTGCACTCTTGTCCAATGAAGAACTACTTAACTTGGCAGGCAGTATGTACATTATTATTCATTGGTCATTACAAACAGACAGTTTATAATTTCTTTGGTAATGAACTTGAGAAAGTAAAAACGTGTCTTCAAAAGATAAATTGTATTTTTTTTTAATTACATAAATTAGAATTCATGCTTTCTTTAATACAATATCTAAAATGTTTAATGAGATTATTTTATTGAAATGTTATGCAAAATGATGATGCATAGAAAAAATTATTCAAAGTGTTGATAGAATTTATTTTGTTATTATTATATGAATTTACGAATTTCAATAAATTGATTTTAAGAAAGTTGAAAATATAATTATTCGCTTACTGGTGAAACGTTTTGTTTCCGTTGAAGTTCTAGTTAGAATTTCAGATGAATGGAGTTCAAACAACAGAACTAATAGTCACCAATCACATTGCTCTAGATGTTGAATTAAAGTTGGAAATGTGTACCTCTTAACTGACACCCGATGGTTCTAACAATTAAAGCATCTGATCAGAAAGTTTCTAGTATCAACTTCCAGTGTAATTATCAATGTAATGTGTTGAGGATTTCCAAACTAGAACGAAATAGTCCGCCAATATTTCCTAGTTTGAAATGGCACTCCAACTAAGATTGATTCGTGACGAACACCTTCTAAGAATACATATTTCCTGTAAAACACTTTGTTCTTTATAGTTTGAGGATCAATTCATATAATATCTCATTTA
Organism: Schistosoma turkestanicum; assembly: GCA_944470395.2. Classification (NCBI taxonomy): domain Eukaryota; kingdom Metazoa; phylum Platyhelminthes; class Trematoda; order Strigeidida; family Schistosomatidae; genus Schistosoma; species Schistosoma turkestanicum. Next base: position 14,087,756 of record OX103973.1, on the reverse strand, counting down.
GGTGTGTTTATGATACGTATACTATAATAATTGACTTATCTCGAATCTGATAATCAGCTGTTTATTTGTCTTAATCTTATCTATAAAAAAGCTCTCCTACTTGTAAATTTTATTTAGATTCAGGACATCATATATGCACATATATATATCCATTTTCCAGAACTGACAAGACGCAGCAGAGTAAGCTTACAATTGATCTAATAAATTAGATATTCTTTCGATAATTAGCGTAGTCTGAGAGTAATGAGGACGAAGAAAATTTTGAATGTCACTTAATAGCTACTTATTAGTAGTTTGCAATCTCGAAAAGAAAATTACTTCACCGACCTCATATATTCATAAACAAAACACATTTTAAAAATGGTATACATATATGTTGCACTGCATTCCCTTTCCCCTCCCCCCCCCCCACAATAGAAAATTAAACAATACGGACATGATAATCAAGGTGTATTTTTTTTTCTTACTAAAAAAAAAACGACAAAATATCCTGCTAACAAACAATAGTAGTAACAATGATGTCGTCTATATGGTTATAGTTTTTAATTTTTTTTTGTGCATTATTCATTCATATTCAAACATACAAATAAAATACATTTTACTCCTTAATAAAAAAGAAACAACAACAACAATTTAGTACCTAAAATACTAAATAAACAATAAACAATAGAAATAATAGTTATTAGGGAAGTGTGCACAAGTTCCAGTAGTGATGAATAAGTTTGTAAAGACAAAAAACAAAGACGATTCTTTATAGTCATCATAATAAGTTCGAGTTCACTTATTTTTTAGTATTTAGTAGTATTGTTATTACAAACACCGGGGGGGGGGGGCTTTATACATATTAAACTAATACAAATATCATCATAAAAATAACAACGAATATAAAAAAACAAACAACACACACACAGAGAGAGAGATAAGCAATACAAACTGATTGAACTATAAACACTGATACAAAATTTCTGGAATTTATTATATATATGTGAACCAAAAAACACATTCACCGTGTTCCTTTTTCCCATTTCAATTAGAACGATGATATAAATTTAATTTACCATGACAATAAATTTCCAAATTAGTTTTATGCAATTGATTTAAACTATGAGTTGATGATTCATTTGATGAAAATGACATCGATGGACATTCATTACACACAGTTATTTCACTACTACTTATATTATTATTAGTAGTATTAATAGGAATATGGTTGCATACATTAACATCAACATCATCATCATGGTCATTATTGTATGAATCAATTGAACTACGATTAGGATCACAAACAGTAGAATATCGATCATTATTGTGATCTTTAATATTATTGCCCGATTCCATATTTGGTTCACATATATAATCCGATTGAACACGTTTAATAGTTAGCGTTTGTTTAAATTTTGGTGAAGTTAAAAGGCGAACATTTGAAGAAAATATTAATGAACCATTCGGTTGATTACAAATTCGATTATCACTATTATTATTATTATTATTATTATTATTATTATTATTATTAATTGAATCTGGTTTATGAATTGAATCAGTTATTGGTTCAATATTATTATTATTATTCGAGTTGACATTTGATGAATGGACACATTTTTCTTCAGAAGATAATAATTGATTTGATAAAGTAACAATTGGAGAAGAAGATCTTTCTTGTGATGATAACGTCTTATTTTTTAATAAATATTCTTTAGAATTATTCACATTTTTATGTTCAATTGATGATGAATTCAAGTGTGATGTATCACTAAACATAGATTGTGAATTATTCATAGTTGTACTTAAATGATCTGAGAAACGATTTGGAAAGTAAGGAAGATTATCATCAGAAAATGCACGATTTAAAAGACGAAGTTGATTGGTGGTACAATGTAGTAAACGATGACGACGTCTGAAAGTTTGTTTGTTTTTTTTTTAGAAAAAAAAAAGGAAAAATAATAAAAGGGAACATTTACCATTGAATAATTATAGGAAATAATTTAAATTAATTAATATTATGTATATTAAACATTTCGAAATTATAACTCCCAAGTTACCTAAGTGAAAAGTTTTACTACTAGAGTGTAGTCTAATTGAAAACTTTACATTAGAGAGCCCATATTTAAAAAAGTGTTCTAACGAACAGTTAATAGATCAGTGAAATATAATCATAAGAACTAATGAGATGATCATTTAAATCAATAACAGAATTTCAACTTGATACAAAAGTTGACGATTTATGATGTCATACTATGAAAAGGTTTCTTTTGTTTTTTTGTAAAAGAAAGCCCGAAAAACTATGTTCATGAACTAGGAAGTAACCTAAGAGGTGTTTTTATGCCCAATACACGAGGACATGTATGTAAATCAACAAATATTCTTCAGACTAAAACTAGAGATAACTATTTACTTGATTCAAAAGTAATTGAATTCATGTCATTGTTCGTGCCTTGAAAGAGTAGGTTACTAGTATTCGATCATAGATGTTTAAGAAGCATTGCTCGTATACCGTGGGACAGCCGAGTAAGCAATGCTGTCGTTAGGAAACGGGTACTAGGTAAGGATGGCAGGTCAATAGATGAATTGGTGAAACTTCATCAGTTAAGGTGGTTAGGACATGTGTTACGTGTGCCTAAACACCGACTGCCTCGACTAGCTATGTTTTGTGGTGTAGGAGTAGGTTGAAGCTAGCGGCGGCCAGATCAAAACATGGCACAAATCCATGAACTCACTGACAACTGGACTGATTCATGTTGGTAGATGCAGGCTACCTGGTTGCGGTCCGCCAGACGACAGTCACTGATGGTTAGAGGCCTTGAACGACATCGCTCAAAATCGTTTGCAATGGCGCAAGTTCATCCCTTCGTTTAGGTCTCTCAAATCCTAATCTTCTGGAATCGTCAGCACCTCTACCTTTGTTTTTTTTAACTTATCTTACTGATTTATACTTCTTCAATAATATCTTGCAACCCTTATCCTCTCCATTACCATTAATACGTCTACTATCTTTATCACTATGGGATTTGATTTGACATTTGCGTCTCTGTGCTAATGTGGTATGGCAACATGAACTTATGTACATACGTACGAAGTTCTACGTTGTAACTGATTGAATGACTGATTGACTTGTGCCTTGAAGTATCATCATTTAAAAATGCTAGATAGGTGAGTAGTGAGTGATTGATGCTATATTTGTGTAGTTCATTAGTTCTGATCGAATTCGAACAATAAAGTTCCGATGTAGCCACTGACTTGTTATTCCGTTCAAAATGTCAAGTGGTTAGAGGAGGCCACCCCTAGCTTTCTTCCAACCTACTCCTACACTACAAAACAAAGCTCTTCGAGGCAGTCGGTGGTTAGGCATACGCAACACATGTCCCATCCACCTCAACTGATGAAGTTTCATTACTTCATCTACTGATCTGCCATTCTTACCTAGCACTCGCTTCCTAATAACAGCGTTGCTCACTCGGGTGTCCCACTGACTCGGAATTCCGTGCAAAATGTCAAGTGATTAGAAGAGATTGCCAGAAGACTTAAACTTAAGTTATGTATGTATTTGTACACATGCACTGTTGATACAACTAAATGCTGTCCACAATGGAATTCATAAGTCGCAGCATCCTCAAGCTTCATAATTTGAGATATCATCACTGAGCCATTCGACGGGTGGCATGTATATGCAACAATAAATTGAGGTCAGAATATTATTTTTAAAAATAATAATCAATTAATTTGATTTGCATAATACAAATGCATAAGGTGTGGCTATCGAGGATATCGGTTAAAGAAAATGAATAATACTGAACTGAGCTAAGAAACGATAAAATAACGATAATAACTTTGTTTAAAAAAAATACAATGATATCAGATCAGTAAAGTGAAATAATGGAATTTTTTTGAGGTATCATGATTTAGGGGGATGAAACGTAATAGGAAAAAATACGAAATAATCTCTATTTCGTTTCACCAGCCATCAGCCATCTTAACTGAATGAAGACAAAACAACACTGAGCAATTGTTTCGTTCTACTTTGCAACTCTTTCAAGAGAGAGTGGGACCAACAACATCTTAAAAAATATCAAAATCATGAAGCGGTGATGATTAAGTGGTAAGGCTCTAAATTATCAGACTATTTTGTTCTTGATGTTGTGTGGTCAGACAATAAGTCATAAACCCGAACCCCTAACTTCAGTTTGGAAAAAATGGATTGTAATGGATAGTAATGAATGATCTTTCAAATAGTATGCATCAAATTTTTTTACACAAACTTGTATATAAGACTAAGGTAGACAGTTGCAGGAAATTGTTTAGTCCTGAACTAATAACAATAGAAGAAGCTTTGAATTCCAGTTCTTATTTGATAGTGAAAACTATTTATTTACCGTATGTAACATTAATTCGTTTCAATTTAGTCAGTTGTTAGATCGAGAGAGAGAGAGAGAGTATTACGGATTAGTTGATTTTCTATTGGCCGGAAATTGGCACATTAAGTCGTTTAATGTTAAGTAGCCTAATACACATAAGAATTAAAAATTGTTAAACTAAAAATGTTAGTTAGCATTTAACTGTTAGTTGAGTTGATATTTATTATGTAAACAAATATTAGCATAATCACTGTGAAATAAGCATAACTAATATCTTCCGAATCAATACGAAACAGCATACAGCCAGTCAGTCAGTTACAACGTAGAACTTTGTACGTAAATACAGAAGTCCCAGTTACCATACAACAATTAGCACAGAGAGATACAATTGTCAATTTAAATCCCATAATGGTAGAGATAGTAAAAGTATTAGAAGTCATCGGAGAGATTAGGCTTCAAACATGTTATTCAACAAGTATAATTCAGTGAGGTTAGTTTAGAAAGAGGAAGATAGAGGTGATGAGGAATTCAGAAGGTTAGAATTTCATAGAACACAAAGAATGAATGCACCTACGCCATTGCAAACGGTTCTGAGTCATGTCATCTCGCGGACCCCAACCAGGTAGTCGACACCTACCAACATAACTCAATCCACTTGTCAGTGACTTCATCCATTTCTGCCATGTTTCGGCCTGGCCTCCCCTAACTTTCGTCCAAGCTATTCCTACACCACAAAACATAGTTCGACGAGGCAGTCGGTGTTTAGGCACACGTAACACATGTCCTAACCACCTTAACTGATGAAGTTTCACTACTTCATCTATTGACCTGCCATCCTTACCTAGTACCCGTTTTTCCTTACAACAGCATTATACAGCATACAAACAATATTATTATTATTATTATTACTATTATCATTATTATTATTATTAATATTATTCATAACACCAATAATAAACATATAACAAACACAACTATTAATAATAATTATAATGCAGTTGAAAAACAAATAAAAAAATTTCAAATCACTCATGTGACAACATTTAGAAAAAAAATTTATAAACAATAGAATTACTTGGTTTCAATTTTTGGTTATTAGCGTAAATTCTTTGCAATGTTGATGCAAGTTAGAAAATTATTTGTTTTTTTAAAAAAAAAAGAAAAATGGAATGTTGAATGTGACTGATAGTTCAATATTCAATAAATCATTAAGTGCAATCAATATTACATCATTGTCAGTAGTAGTTATAGTTGTAGTAGTAGTAGTAGTATTTCGCATTAAATCGAAAAAAAATCTTTCATATACATTTATATATATGATTAACTATTATTATTGTTATTAATTATTATTTTCATTATAAATACTAATTTTTACAAATCAGATATATACTTGATAATTAGATAAACATTGTTTTCAATAATCACTATTATCATCATAATTTTTTCATATCATAAGCATAAGCATCAACGTCGCCGTTAACATCATCAACATCATCATCATGATCGTGATTTTCTGAACATACAGAACTTTCCACCGATGATCTAGGATAATATAAACTAAAATTATGAAAGGGAAAATTTTGAGAGAAATTAAAAAAAAGAAAACAACACAGTGAGCATATTTCACTGATGAGTTAGAATAATAATGCAGCATGAAATAAATGTTAATTAAATGAGAAAAATCAAACACACACATGTGACGAATGAAGTTTAAATGTTATACAATGTTAAACAAACACTTTTATCATAATTAAAGTAGGCGGTCTATGCTCCATTGGGGGTAACAGGCGTGAATAAGTAAGAGATATTGAAGGATATAGTTCAAAACCAGCTGTAACTGCGTAAATACATTCATTGTTTACATCTTGAGTTCTTAAGTGATTGTACAGTTTTTATTTTACGGATTAATTATTTCTACTAGAATCTTTTATACCTTCTAATTTTCTTATTAACACTATGTTACTACTTCTATTATTTTTACACTTTTATTGATAACTGAATTCTAGGTGCGTCGATATGATGTACACATATGTTGTCTAAGACTGACATTATTTGCTTTGATTAAATATTCTTGATCGCATAAATCAGAGGATATCAATCAATTCTTGAACAACTACTTAGTAGTCTGGATGATGTAAGAATGAATCGCACAAAAAGCATTAATTCCCTCAATATTGTACACAGCAAGAAAGCTAAGTATAAGGTATTTACTGCTTACTTTCAAACAAACTAACATCTCTATAATAGTCACAGGGATAATGACAGTTTACTTTTTGTATGTTGTTTCTTTGAGAAGCTCAATCGTTTGAATATTTTAAGTTATTGTTTATTCAAAAATCAAATTAACTCTTCTCCCAAATCGTAGCTTCTACCTTGTCTTGGTGGTTGGGCTTGTCTCTGGTGATGACACAACCGAGCTATATTGACTGGAACATATGTTCCTGAAGGTTCTACCATGCCAGGCAGGTCGATTGGAGAACGATGAGACCAAAAGCAGCTACTCAAGGTCTGAGTGTGAAGTCGTACTGCTGACTGTAGAGAGGTGTGGCAGCAGTAATGTGTTTCCCTCGGACAACCAGCGTCTGCAGCGATGCTACCTTCGCAAATGGAAGGAATAGGTTAGAAAAGGTTGACCCTAAAAATGTCACACCTCACCCTGCCTCACGGATTTCCATCTCCGGCGGTAAGGCCTATTAAAAAGAAAGGAGCTAACACTTTAAATACTACCCATAAAAAAGCGTTGCATGACCGGCCTGAAGCAGTTGTCCTTTGGGCTCTGCGGTCACGCTCTCAGGTAGTTAAGACCAACCTTCCTTTTCAGGTTCCTCAACAAACACCGTTCCCACGGTGTGGGCAACCGGGAAGTGACAACCACCTTCATACCCGTAACAACACGCGCTTAAAATAACACTTAGCCTACTACGGTTGATACTGATAGTAAAAGGCACACACACACTGAAAACAAACAGAAATCAATAAACACAGGTTATTACATAAAACAAAAAATAGAGTTTACCGTTAACAATGCCAATATACATTTAGTATAACACAAGAGTTAGCAAAAAGCAAGTATTTTTTTTAAAATTATTAACAACTAAAACAAGTAAATAAATTAAACTATGCAGAAAATTAGTACACAAACAGAAAAAAAAAATACTCAAACACCAAATCTTCATTTGTAACAACTAATTCTTCATTGAAATGAACAGAATATCAAATCTAACATTGTTGTTTTAAGTATCATAAGTTTATAAAAGTTATTATCATTTTTAAAGTTGATGTGCAAAACTGTAAAGCATTTTCATACTAATCAAATTTTCGCTAGATTATACTGTTATCCTAGCCCGGATAAAGGAGGAGGGTTGGGCTTGGGGATGGCGACCTCATCCCACAAAAAACTAATCCGCTAAAAAAAACGCTAACAAGAAAAAAACAATTTATTCAAACCATATAAACTCTGCTCTGAGAGTTAGAAGGTCTTCATTTAGAAGAGTTATGACGTCTGATGATGAAAGCTAACTTCTTTCGGAAGTCACGACGCCGATGCCCCCCTTCGGACAACCACAGCCCTTCCACAATGTGGGCAGGCGGGTAGTAACATCCGCCCTCATAACCATTAAAGCACACGAGACCAAACTGGTCACAACCAGTGATTGTTTGATATACCGGTTACGTAAACATCTTAGTCTTTAAAGTTATGATCCCCCCTTTTTGAATGGTGATGATAATTCGAGTTGGATAGGATGATTACAACAGAACTATTCCTAAGACTTATGAATAGTAGCAGTTACTCAACTGATACACATCTAATATAAACAACCTTGAGTAAATCAGTCAATATCAGAATGATTATGATATCGTGACATAATGAATAGGCAATTTATGCAACCACATGAAACGGAAAAAAAAATAAGTAATCAAATTAAGAAAAATTAATAACACTTGCTTTGAATTTGAACGTAACAATAATAGATCTTGTGAACTTTTAGTTGATTTATTTAATAGAAGATTTTCAACTGATGAATGATAATTTAATAAATCTTCATAATCCGATTCACTTTGTTTCGATTTAATTAATGCTTCTAAATCTTGTGTACGTCTTAACAGAGCATTCATTTCAGCACGTGAACATAATGCTTCATGCATAGCTTTACTAGCATCCATTTGTGCTTCTTCAGCTCTACGTTGTGCTGTTGTAGCACGTCTAGTTGCTTCATTTTCATCTTGTTGTGCTTCACGTAATTGTCGTGATAATTTACGATTTTGTTCACGTTCATTGGCTTCAGTAATTAATAATTTATCACGTTCACTAGTCAATTGATCAATTGTTTCACGTGCACGATCAAGTGAATATTGTATACGTATACGATTACTAGTTTCAATATCTAAACGTTGTTCTAATTCACGAATTTTTGCTTCTAAACGTTCTAATTCACTACGAGGTACCTAATTATCATAGAGAGAAAATAGAGACAAAGTAAAGAAGCGAGATTTTCATAATTTGAGTGTAAGAATACGATCTTATTAAGATAACTAATTCACTTTCATTTTTGATCAATTAACTGACACTGTTTTCTAGAAAATGAGTTCACATTTGAAAGACCACAGTGTTTCTCGAATACTTCAGGTTCTAAATGAGCTCCTGTTGAACAAAATCATTCAAGATAAGGTAATATTACCAACTTTATACTACTTATACAATAACAATCAAATGCGTTGGGGACGTTAGATCCCTCCCCCCAAAACTCGCTTGATAAATGTCTTTATTTTAGATTTATTTCATGGGCTGATCAGTTGACCTTGAGACTACACTTCCCACCGGGAAAAGCCTTGGCTGTGATCGGTCATTGAGTTATCTTAGTGTGCTATTTTTGTGATGATGTGTAAATAAACGAGATTTGTGTGCTTGAATTCGTTGTGAGTGTTTGTAGAATATACTTTCTACGTAATATCAAGACTTTTCGTTAGTTCCTTTGGGTCAACACATCAGAGTAGCCTATCCGGACACTGATTGATTGTCTGGTTCTCGTTTATCGACTAAGGTGAACCCGTAATAGTTTCAAGCATATCAAGTGACGAGCATAACAAAATGAATCACTCAAATGACAAATTTATGCTGTTAAGTTTTGAAGATCGGTTTTATAGGCAAATTATAAAATGGGTTCTCAACCTTAAGAAGCATTGCGTCTGTATTACACCTTGAAGCAGTGTTGTAAGTGAATACAATGGATTTGAAAAGCCAATGGTATAGTGTGATATGGCACCTAGTAAACTGTAGTATATACATATTATATATGATGTAGAATTTATGTACCCTACCAATACAATACTGTTACAACAACAATGAAAAATATGACCAACCTGATCAATACTATGAGTATTCAATTTCAATTTCAATTCATCTATTTGTGTTTGTAGTTTTTTCCGTTCAACTAAAAATTCTTCTATTTCTTGTATTTGTGCTTGAATTGTAGCCTCTTTTATTGTTAAAGTAGCGGTGGCATTTTGTAATTTATCACGTGTCTCCTTATGCGCTTCTTCTTGATCAGTAAATTGATTTTGTAAATCTAATACTTGACGTTTCGATCGAGATAATTCTTCTTCACACTGATGAAATAGAAAAAAAAGAAACAGAATTACATGAACAGTTGGGATGTGATATTGAATCGAATCATTGTTCAATAGTGAAGAGTGTATACAAATTGTTTCCGTTAGTATTTTGAAATCATAAATCAATAAATTTTAGGCTACCATGAAAAACCTGGAAGCACTGGACAGCTATTTCGTTCTAGCATGGGACTCATCAACAGTTCACATCCACGACCCTCACTCGCAAGGGTCGAACCCAGGAATTTCGGTCTTACGAGCGAATGCATATTAAATTAGCCTGCTACAGAGAGAAATGAATTCTTCAGGGTAATAATTCCAAATAGCCAACAGCATACAGCTAAACTGGTATACTGCTGCTGCATCAATCAATAACTATTCAAGTGATTTATTCATGAAAATCTGTAGGCTACCAACACTGAAATACATCTCTTTACAATATTAAGATTTGGTAGCTCAGAAGCATTTTACACAGAAAAACTGGTAACCATAGCAAAGATTCATTCGCTTAGTATATTGCTTTAAAACATTGTAAACAGTGTAACATATTCATTGCAAGATATTTCTGCCGTACATTTATTTACACTCCGTGTTCTGTTTATTTCAATATATTTTCATAAATATTTGGTAATTTTATTGCTTTTTTATGCCTTAAAAATACACAATAATTGCTGTATAGTTGTTTTCATTATTTTCAGTCTAGTTAGACGACCAGTGAAAATTAGGAAACACTGGACAATTTCTTCATCAGTTCACTAGATTCGTCCGTAGTGTAGATTCACCAACTCATCAGGGACTAAATAAAAAACGTTGAGATCTCATGACGATTACTCAGACTCTAGATCAGAGTCAGGATCCGATGGTTTACATATCTAACTTGTATCAATCTGAAATATTGAATTGCCACCTTCCAAAGTCAATATAGTAGGTAACTGTCCCACACACATACACACAACATTGTTGAACTCTAGTGATTACAATCTGGGAATTATCTCTTGAAGTTATTCACTAGTGAGTACAATGAGGATTATCAATATCATGATAAGACGTGTGCAAATTATTAATTATGAAAACAGATTAGTTAAAGTGACTGGTCACTGTTTTTTTTTTCGTTAATTTATTCACTTGTTTCATTAACAAGAAATATCGACAATTGGTAAGAGAAAGAAATCGACTAGTTTAACAACATTACTTTATCACGAATGGATTAATTAGAGTGAAAAATAAACAACTCAAAAATCACTGCATTTCAATTCCGGCGTTATATGTGCTGAGGACGTTAGATCCCCAGAACTCATTTGGAAAAGGTCCTAAGTTTGATTCTTTTATATTTTCGCGCATAAGACGCTTAGTTGACACTCAGCTTATATTTCCCACTCGGACAATCCTTGACTGTCATTGGTCGATGGATAATTTTAGTACATTATTTTGTGGCTCTCCCAGAGGCGTTTCTATCATGTATATGTGCTTTGTTACCACCTCGTATCTTTTGAGTGCTTGTAGAATACAGTCTCTACTCCTTATCAAAACTTCTTGATCTACTTAGTTGAGGCTAGGACAATCGGATTAGAATAGCCTATCGCGTCACTGAGTGATTGCTTCCATTCCGGTTACCAAGTAAAGTGAACTCGTAATAGTTTCAAGTATATCAATCGACTAGCATATCAATATGTTCACCTGTTATTTGAAATTATCAAGGAGTTTTCTTCCTAAGTGATATCCTTACTCAATTTCACTACTTCATAATGTAAACACATATTAACTAACAAAAATAATGAGAATCACTAAGTCGACATAGACATATAAATATACATATATACATAAATTTATACCTCTTTTTGTATACGTTGAGCAGTCGTCAGTTGTTGTTGAATTTCGTCTAAATCACTTTGTAATGTACGTTTTTGACGATTCAATATTTCATTTAATTCATCCAATTCATCAACCTTTAAATTAAATAAAAATTTTATGCACAAATAACCACAGAAAAAAAAGGGCCAATGATAAATAAAAAATTTATGCAAATTTATATCAACCATGATTAAGTATCATCTAACCTGAAGAATGTTACTTGCAAAAAAATTCAATAGACTAAGTGTAAATATACTGTCTGTTTCAGCTTTGTGATTCATGTCAACAAAAGTAGATAAGATAAGAAGGATGTCTGATGGATCGATGAAAAGAAAGTAAACATGTTATCAGTTGACTTTTATTAGACTAAACTATATTAAACGATACCATCTTACTTACTTACTTACTTACGCCTGTTACCCCCAATGGACCATGGGCCGCCCACCAGTTTCCTACAACCAACGCTGTCCTGGGCTTCCCTTTTCAGTTCTGTCCGATTTTCGTGCATTCTTCTTATGTCCTTGTCTATTTCTCGGCGTAATGTGTTCCTTGGCCTTCCTCTTTTCCTTCTGCCTTCAGGGTTTCATGTGGGGGCTTGTCTCGTGACGCAGTTCAGTGCTTTTCGTAATGTGTGTCCTATCCACTTCCACTGCTTCTTCCTGATTTCCTCCTCCACTCAAATCTGGTTTGTTCTCTCCCACACTACGTTGTTGCTGATAGTGTCTGGCCAACGAATCCGAAGTATTTTGCGTAGACAACTGTTCATAGATACTTTTATCTTCTGGATGATGGTTTTGGTGCTTCTCCAAGTTTCCGTTCCATACAGTACGATTGTCTTGATATTTGTATTGAAAATCTTGATTTTGCTTTTTGGTTGAAAGTTGTTTGGAGTTCCAGATATTTTTGATGGTAGAAATGCAGCCCTTGCTTTGCCGATTCGCGCCCTCACATCTGCATCGGATCCACCTTGATTGTCGATGATGCTTCCCAGATATGTAAAGGTGTTAACATCCTCCAAGGTATCTCCATCAAGAGTGATTTGTTTGGTGCATGTTGTGTTGCATCGGAGAATTTTGCTTTTTCCTTTATGTATGTTGAGACTTGCTGCTGCAGAGGCTGCTGCTACACTGTTCGTCTTCTCTTGCATTTGTTGTTGCGTGTGAAACGATACCATCTGGTTGGATATATACTCACGACAATTTCAATTGATGGTTACAAACAGTAAGTCATAGGATTATAAATTATTCACAGTGGTAATCTTTATAGTTTTCTCGAATGTGATATTCAGTACTATTACTTGGTATGAATTCAACTTCAATATATGCCGCCCACATTGTCAAAAAACAAACGCTCAACTAGCTGTATGTAATCTGGCTAACAATTATTTAGATCATTTCATCTTTCAATTACATATTTGTTATAATTCACAAACTCATATGAATCAATCAGAAGACTATGTTGCAGCACCCTACAAATAAGATATCATAATCTGTGCATAACTAAATTATATGTCACACAAAACTGTGTAACAAGTAACAGCAACTTATGAAGGACAACAGATAATATCATTAAGTAAATGAATTCAATAAAGCCTAACAATTAAGGCATCTGTAACAATTTCGCGATTTGATCACTTCACAAATACACAATAAAAATATACAGATTGTAACCTATGGAAGAGTAGTTCTCAAGTTTATCCACTATTAAAAATTTCGCACCATGATTACCAGCTATCGGTGACCAATCTACTGCGTTTTGCCCCTCGTATGTGGTCATGTAAAATGCACCAAGTTAGAAAGAATAATATTCTATTTACTGAGTTTCGCATTATTTACAACTAAGTAGCTTATGGAATATAAAGAAGAGAGATTGCAATATGTTTATATGTATTCACCACCAGAGTAAAAGATTTTTAATTGGATAACTTAGTTCGTTGGGGGTGTATATGTAGCGAATGCAGGAATACTGAATATCTCAAATCAAGCTATTAGTTGGTGAGGCAGATGTGGCAACACCCTATGCAGTTATTGAATGTTGAAACTAATTCACATTCGCTTGGTTATTCACAGTTACCGAAAATTAAGGGTTGTAACTGTGAGATGATAATGGCTTGCATGGATGCGATCATATTTTAGATATTAAGTTTTAAATTGATGACAAACTTTTCGATTCTGTAGACTAATTAGTTCTTTCTTGAATCATAACTTTTTTGTCTTTGATTATCTATACTACTAATGTGATTCTGTTGCTACTTTTATTAATATAGAATTCGTATTGATAATTTTTATGGCTCAGAATCGTTTGCAATGGCACAGGTGCATTCATTCATTGTGTTCTTTCAAATTCTAAACTTCAGAATTCCTCATCATTTCTATCTATCTTTCTCTTTCTAAAGTTATCTCACTGAATTATACTTCTCTAATAATATCTTCCATCCCTAATAATTCTCTTTTACCGCTTATTCTTCTACTATCTCTACCACTTTGGGATTTGAACAGACAGTTGCGTCTGTGTGCTAATGTGGTATGGATTTATGTACTCATGTACGATGTTCTACGTTGCAACTGACTGACTGCACTGTGTCAAAATAATGTAGCGAATTTGAACCAATGCACAAAATGTGTCAGTTTCTACCTTGCATAAAACTAGTTAACTAATGAACTTTATTTTATTGTAATTAACTCTAAATCAGCTAAAAACCATTTTAATACTTTAGATCCATTCAAAGGTCACAGAGTATTTGCTATCAAATAATCTGAAGAATGAAAATATTTCTCAAATCAACACTATAATTTGAAACACTACAATCTAACTATATCAAAGAGCTAGAACGTGTTTTTAGTTTCCTAATCTGTTGGGGACATTAGAACTCGCTTGATAAATGCCTTATTTTGGATTTGATATTTCCGAGCATGAGCTGATCAGTTGAACTTAAGATTCCATTTCCTACCAGGAAAATTCTTGGCTGTGATTGGCTACTGTGTATTTTAGTGTGCTATTTTCTTAACTGTCCCAAGGACGTTCCTATGATGTATAAATAAACGAGATTTCTGTGCTTGATTGTATTGTGATTGCTGGGTGTTTGTAGAATATACTTTCTACGCTACATCAAGACTAATGAAAACATTAGTCAGCAGATCAGGGTAGCCTACCTGGACACTGGTTCATTGTCTCGTTCTCGTTTATCGACTAAGGTGAACCCGCATACCTAGTGACGAACCTAACATAATCCAAATAAATGAGCCATTTTTAATAATTAAACAGTTCGAAATTTGTCAACAACCACTTTTTAAATGATATAAAAGAGAAATCTTTGTGAATAGAATTGCGAGATATTGAAGCAGTAATGTAGTAAACTTGTAGTAAAAAAAAAACTTACTCGATCACGTAGTTTTTTAATTTGATTTTGTGAATCACCAGGATTTGAAGATAATTCAATGATTAATGCTTCTTTTTCCTGGAGTAAATTTTTAATGATTTTCAATTCTTTCTTTAATTTATGTTCTAAAATAATAATTAAAAAAAAATAGTCATATGTTAGTTGCATTTTCTTAGAGACTCATCAATGTTAATATTTCTACTAGAACTTAATTGTCAATCAGTCAGTCAGATGCAATGTAGAACTTCGTACATAAGTACAACAGTTCATGTTGCCATATCACATTAGAACACAGAGATGTAATTGTCAATTCAAATCCAATAGTAGTAGAGGTAGTAAAGATATTAGAAGTAATCGAAGAGGTTAGGAAGAACTTAATTGAGCAGTCTATTCATAAAAAAAACCTGCAAGCACAATAACAATGCAATCAAGGTAAATCCCACTGACGAGTCTCAAGTGGGATGAAACATGTTCCCACGATTTTATATCTGATTAAAATTCCATATTCAATATTTACTTCTAACGATTAGAATATGCCGATGACATAGTCCTACTTGGTGAAGACACTGACAAAATGCAGAGTCTTCTGACCGCCCTAAGCAACAATGCAAGCAGGTTCGGGATATGGTTCTCACCCTCGAAATGCAAAATGTTGCTTCAAGATTTGCTTGTATCGGTACCTGAACTAGTGATAGGGATTGAAGTAGTTGAGCGTGTAGACCGTTTCACTTATCTGAGGAGTCTCATCAGTGCTGATAGCCTGGTGACTGACGAAATCTCAGCTCAGATACAGAAGGTTCGATTGGCTTTTGCCAACCTGCGTCACTTATGCCGCAGGCGAGATATCCGCTTGTTAACCAAAGGACGAGTATACTGCACAGCAGTTTGCTCTGTTCTACTATAAGGATGCGAAACATGGCCGTTAAGAGTAGAGGACATTCGTAGGTTACTAGTCTTCAATCATAGGTGTAACCGAATCATTGATCGTGTATCCTGGGACAACCGAGTAAGCAATGTTATCGTTAGGAAACGCGTTCTAGATAAGGATGGCAAATCAGTAGATGAAGTATTGAAACTTCATCAGTTGAGGTGGTTGAGACATGTGTTACGTATGGCTAACCACCGACTGCCTCGACGAGCTATGTTTTGCAGTGTAGCAGTAGGTTGGAAGAAAGCTAGAGGCGGCAAAACCAAAACATGGCACAAATCCACTAACTCACTGACAAGTGGACTGATTGATGTTGGTAGTTGTCGACTACCTGGTTGGGGTCCGCGAGATGACAGTCACCGATGGTTAGAGACCTTGAACGACATGGCTCAGAATCGTTTGTAATGGCGCAGGTGCATCCACTTTTTGTGTGCTTTTTAATTCTAACCTTCTGAATTCCTTATAATCTCCACCTTTCTCCTTCTAAATTTATCTCACTGAATTATACCTCTCAAATCATATTTTCGCTTCCTAATCTTCTCCATTACTGCTAATACTTCTATTATCGCTATCACTCCTGGTTTTGGACTGACAGTTGCGTCTCTGTGCGAATGTGGTATGGCAACATGAACTGATGTAATTATGTACGAAGTTCTGTGTTTTATCTGTCTGTCTGTCTAACGATTAAAAAAGTACAGTTTATTTACATTGATATTATAAAACCAATTGAAATATCAACTATTGATCAAATAAACATTAGGAATGTGAATATAATTTATAGCAAATGATGTCATTAGCTGAGGGAAAAACTGAAAAATTCAGGAGCACTCACTACCCGATGTCTTGCTGAGAATAAATTAGCTTTAGACGATTTAAACAAAAAGGGAGGTTGAAATTCATATCCACTTTAATCTATTATGCAATTAAACCGATAAGTATCTAACACCTTTACAGAACTGTCGTTTTTTTTAAAATCAGATTGTAAATTCACTAGAAAGAAATTCAAACAAGATGAGTCCCACACTAGAAGGAAATGGCCGGCCAGCGCTTCCAATGTCTTGTAATGGTGGCCTAACATTGATCGCTTCATGATTTCATACCCATTTGTCTTCGGTGATTACTGCCTACAACCGACAAGATTGAACTCCACTGGTCACACGTCTTCTCACTAGAACTCCGAGAATTTCCCTCACAAAGCCAGTGACTAGTGAGCACATTTTACGATTTTTTCAACTAGAGTTATGAAGGTTAGGCGTTCGCGTGCAAGACCGAAGATCCTGGGTTAGAATCCTGTGAGATGCAAGAGTCGTTGGTGCGCACTGTCACTGATAAGTCCCATAACAGGACGAAACGTCCGTCTTTCAGTGCTTCCAGGTCTCTAACAGTAGTCTAAAAATGACTGATTCATGATTTTAATTTGTGTATTAACGAGATAATAAACTGTAATCAATTGCATACAACAAACAACCTACCCAAATCACCATCATTAGAAGTACTTGACAATTCAATATTCAATGTGGACACTTCTAATTCCAATTGATGTTTATCACGTTTTAAACGTGTATTCTCTTCTTCCATCCTACTTAATTCTTCTTCTAATTGACGTAATTTAACTTGATTCGCTGCACGATTCGCTTCATAATCCGCTTCATGTTCATCTTGTATACGTGTCATATCGTTGCGTAGTTTTTCAATAGTTTTTTCAGCTTTTTGATGATTTGCATGCGCTGTGTCTAAATCTTTTTTTAAATCATCAATGGTATTTTGTAAGTCGGTTAATTGTATAGTTAATAATTGATTTGTTGAACGTAATTGATTTAATTCTGTTAATAATGGTTCAGGGGCATCTGGATATAAAATTGTATATTCTGTAGTAATTTTATTTTCTCCATCTTGTTCAGAGGTAGTAGTTTTCAGTGATTCCAATAAGAGTAGATTTCGTTTTTCAGCTTGTTCTAATTTTAAATTGATCACCTTGAAATATGGAGAGAGAAAAAAGAACATTTAGGAATAATGCAATGTAAAACTATTAAAAAGAAAATTAGATAGATGGTTAATAGTTGACTAGTCACAACAGGCAGCTTTGTCTTATATTGAAGATTCGTTAGTTGACGTTCCACTGCTAAACACAACTGAATTTTAGTATAAACCTGTGACTAAAGGGGAAATATCAAAGTAATCTGCTCAAGACACAAATAACTAATCAGTTGTATCAATAACCGGAAAATGTATTCCCTTAAAAAGAATGTTAGTGTTTTTCTTGATATTAATAGCGATAAATCACGCCTACTTCCTTTTTAAAAGCCAAAAAAATCTTTTTGTAGAAACAGATTTGAAGGTTTGAAGCAATAGGATGAATTTCAAATTGACACACTATTTTAAAAGCTGTTTTCAATTTGTACAAATTAATTTGTCATAGAAACCAAATGCATCCATTCGTTGTGCTTTCTCAAATCCTAGTCTTCTGGATTCATCAGTACCTCTCTATCCTTGTCTTTCTAACCTTATCTCACTGAATTATACTTCTTGAATAATATCTTCAAACCCTAGTCTTCTTCATTACCATTAATGCCTCTACTATCTTTATCACTATAGGATTTGATTTGATATTTGCGTCTCTGTGCTAATGTGGTATATGGCAACATGAACTTATGTACTTACGTACGAAGTTCTACGTTGCAACTGACTGACTGAGAAACCAAATAGATAAAATCAATGAAAGCATTCTTAATTGCTTTGGTAAATTATCGATCACAAATATATCAAAATATCTGATAACAATAATGATAATACATGGAAGTTTCAAAACAAACTGATAACACTAGTAAAAGTTCACATATAATTTTTTGTGTTTTCGATTTCAAGGACTGAAATCAGTGAGTCACTGTTAATAAACATACATCCTAAGTAAATTATTGTTTCAAAATTGTCATTTAGTCATAAGTTTTTATTATATCTGATCAGTGAATATTAAATCAACTAAACACATATCCTAGATATAACTAATATCGATTTAAGAAAAACAGTAAAAATCAAAGAGTACTCTGAACAGTTGTTTTGTCTTATCCCACATCTGATTTTATGGTCAACTCGGGACAACGTAACAAAGTGATAAAAAATATCATTGTATTACTGAATTGATGACTGTTAGACTACCAATAGAAAAAACCTGGAAGTACTGGACAACCGTGACCAGTAGAGTTCAACCCTGTCGAGTGTAGGCGGTAACTACTGAAGACAATGAGTGAAGTTGCGTAAAATCAGGGATTGATTTAAGATAGACATTAACACTATTGAATACCGGCTCAGTGGTCCAGAGGTCAAGAGTGCATGCGCAAGACCGAAGATCCGTAAGTTAGATTCTCGCAAGCTGTGGTCGCGGATGCGTACTGCTGATGAATCTCATACTTGGACAAAACAACTTTCTATTGCTTGCAGGTTTCTAATGTTGATCTAACAATCATCGATTCATTATTTAAATAAAATTTAACAATCTCCATAACTCTATCATGAATATGATGAAAAAAACAGTAATCTTAATTCAATCAGTACCCAATATCTGTAAGAAGGAAGGATTTGATTTTAACCAATTTAGTCTCTCGTGCTGTTACGGATATGAGAGCGGTTGTCACTTCCCGGCTGCCCACACCGTGGGAACGGTGTTTCTTGAGGGACCTGAAAAGGAAGATAGATTAGTGTTGGTCTTAGAGACCTAGGAGCATGACCGCAGAGTCCAAGGGACAACTGTTTGAGGCCGGTCACGCGCGGGTTTTTTATGAAAGGATTTTTGAGTATTAGCTCCGCTCTTAAAGGCCCTTAGTGGTCACCCTTACACAAGGAGACGGAAATCCGTGAGGTAGGTTAAGGTGTGACATTTTTAGGGTCGACCTTTTCTAACCCCTTCCTTTCTTGTGAGAAGGAAACATCGCTGCAGATGCCGGTTGTCCGAGGGAAACATCTTACTACTGCCACACTTTTCTACAGTCAGCAGTACGACTTCGTCCTCAGACCTTGAGTAGCTGCTGCTTTTAGTCTCATCGTTCTCCAATCGACCTGCCTGGTATGGTAGAACCTTCAGGAACATATGTTCCAGCCAATATAGCTCGGTTTGGTCATCACGATAGGCAAGCCCGACCACCACGTCAAGGTAGCAGCTACAGTCGGGACCCAATATCTGTAATCAGTAGTAAGTTAATTTTTTTTAAAAAAAAGATTTTTCAATCTTATAGTTTAGTTTTTTTTTCTTTCTATTTATGAAGATAAATAAATTAATATCAAAAGATATTAAAAGTTAATTAATAAAGGTAGTTGAGAATAATAGTAATTATAATAATAGTAACAATAATAATAATTATTATTATTATTACTATTAATTATATATATTATTACACACATATATATATCTTCTGAACTTATTTTATTTCACGCACATGCTAACAATTCAACCAAATAATTCACTAACTAACTAACTAACTAAATAATTGAATAAATGAATGAATATAAATTATTTTCTCTAGAAAAAATAATATAATAATAATAATCATAGTAAGTGGGGCATTAATTCTTTCCACAAATTAGTTTAATTATAATGAATACTGATAACTTCCTTAAAAAAAAAGTAATTATCAAATAAGTGCAATAAAATTATGAAAAATAAAGATGGAAAATTCATGATTTTATATTCTACTATTATAATGATTATTGATAATAATAATAATAATAATAATAATATTAATGAGAAAAATGAACAGAATATAGAAAGAAATGCATTTTAACTGAGACTTAAATTTACGCCTAAAAAAAAAGCAACACATTGAAAGCGCATATCATCAGCAGAACAGAAAAAAGAAAAGGAGAAATTATACTTTAAATTTATGAACTTTGATATTTGTAATAAAAATATATTCAAGGAAATTAATTTTCTTTTTAAGAACAATTCATGTTAAACGGTTTTTTTTGGTGAATTTGATATTAAATCATTAGAAGTGGGATATTTATTGCAGTTTTTAGTTAATCAGTTAAACAACAATAACAGGTATGATCAATTGTCAAGTTTAATTTACATTAACTTTCTAGATAATTTGTAAAAAATGAATAACAATTTATAAAGATAGAGTTTCGTTCATAGAATAGGTGAAAATATGAACGTATGTGTTACAATGAAACTGATTTTTAGAGTTGTCATTTATCTTTAATCATTGATTGAGGTTGTCGCTTGGAATATTATTATATGAGCCGACAATTTTATGAACTTATACTAGTCAGGTTACTTTTAGCTTCTTTTATTACACATTGAAATCATGAATCGATCAATGTTAGACCACCATTAGAAACCTGGAAGCACTGATAGACGGCCGTTTCGTCCTGGTATGGAACTCATCAGCAGCGCACATCCACGACTCCTGCTACTGGCAAGATTCGAAACCAGAACCTTCGGTCCTGGACCACTGGGCTGACATTCAACGGTGTTAATGTCTAACTCTGATCAATCTAGAGATTTTGCGCGACCGCACCCATTTGTCATTGGTAGTTACTACCTGCGCAAGACAAGGTTGAACTCCACTGATCACATCTTCTTACTAGAACTCCGAGAATTTCCTCACAAAGCTAGTGACTAGTGAGCACATTTTTCCTTATAAAACCTACTTCATATTCAGTAAATATCACCTATGTAGTTTTAAATATATAGTCTGTCATAACACTACTAATAGACAGAATAATTAACTTAACTAGGATACATACTACTAACAAAAAAACACTTCTTAAGTTAATTTGAAAGAAATTTCCACGCATTGAGCATTTTAAAGTCAGTCGATAAAATCAGTTAACGGATATTTTCAGCTATATAGAACTGAAACGGTAGTTGTTTGCTTTTCATGACTGAAAATTATTTACTTGAACAATATCTTTTCAAGCATGTCATTTAGTGATATGAGTTAGTGTGTTTTTATTTTTAAAGTTATTCTACATAGTGTTATTGATTGCTGAAATTTTGCATTTTTTATGTTTTCGCACATAACAGACGCTTAGTTGACCTTCAGCTTATATTCTCCACTCGGACAATCCTTGACTGTCATTGGTTGATGGATTATTTTAGCACACGCTATTTTGTAGCTCTCCCAACGGCGTTTCTATCATTGTATAAATAAGTTTGATTTGTGTGCTTAACAACCTCGTATCTTCTGGGTACTTGTAGAATTCATTCTCTATGCCTTATCAAGATTTCTTGATTCAGTTAGCCCGGGGCTGGGAAAAACGGATTATAATAGCCTATCGTATCACTGAGCCATTACTTCCGTTCCGTTTACCGAGTAAGGTAAACTCGTCACTCGTTAGCATTCAAGCATATCACATAGGTTATTATTATTACCAATCTCTTCATTGCACAAAACTATTGATAATATATATAAAAAAAAATGGTCATACTTATAAAACGCTTTATTAATTTTAGCGATTATATTCATTAAAACAAAATATAAAAAAATTAAATAAACATTTTACTATTTACTTTCATTTGTTGTTCAGCTTGTATACGATTTTCTTCAGCTAATTCTAAATCAATTCGTGCACGATCACAATTTTGTTTATGATGTGAATTTTCAATGGTCAATGCTGACAGTTTACATCGTACATCATTTAACATTGTTTCTAATTCTTTAATACGTTCCAATGCTTTCATATATTCATGTTTCATTTTATCCAATTCATAATCGTCAATATAATTATTCAATGAATTGTTATTATCGAATTGAATTGCTAATTGTGAAATAGGCGATGCCATTGATCTGATTGTAGGCTTATAAATAATATCATTATTCTTTAGAAAGAAAATAGGTGAATAAAAGTACAATAAAACTAAACGAAGCATTTTTCTTTGGTGTGTAGTAAAAGGATAGAATAAGTATGAGTTGTTGTATGAAATTCTAATTATGATATATATCCAGCGGTTGTGATGGTGTTTTTCGTTCTGTGTGAGTTGGATGTGTTGGTTGTGAAGCTTTCATTGTTGTTCTTCTGAACAAATAACATCATCACCAACATCAGCACATAATTCAGACTTGTATCCAGCTTAGAGAACGAAACACCATCACAATCATCCAACATCTCAACACCCAGCGGTAGAAATATCTTTGTATATTTTGCAAATATAAAATAACAATGATACTGTTGAACATTTTAAATGCTCAATCTTGTCTATACAAATTGTAAGTGCCAAGTAGATGGATACTATTTTCAAATAGTAACCTTAAACCTTTAATCATAAAACACTATATGGCACCATACTTTATGAATTAACTAATCGGATAGAGCCTCTTGGATTTATATGCAAAATTCATCCATCCATACGAGTTGAGAGTATATGTGGTTTATTGCTGATATCAGTTCGATAGGAAATAGTAGCCCCCCCCCCAACCTCTAATGCTCAGCTTAAATACCCAAACCCTCACTATGTGAGTCTCTTAAAAATCTATCTAGGGTCCTGTCGAGCATTCAAAAAGATCGATAATCTGTATCCGTAAGAGTGAATTTTCTCCACATTTACAAGCAGAGTAGTAACCTGTAGAATATACTCTCCATACACAAAGGTCGTTTTTCGATTGGAGATTGATCTCTATACTATTCTTTTGCCAGTGTTATCAAAATATTATTTCTTTTAAAAGAACAATTAATATACAAGCACAATTCATTACATGGTGGTGTCTAGGCATGAAGTTCATTGTCAACTAATTTTGTAAATCAATCTCGTATTTATTCAATTTACGACTTATTTCATTCATTATAATATTTCCATAATGTTTGATAATCATAATATCGTTCTGTATAATGTAACATTTTATTGAGTATAATAATTATGTGCATAATTTCTAGTGTAAAAATCGATCCTGTTTTCTTACTTCATGTATGTTGACTAATCATCAAATACCAATAAAAACCTGGACATAAAATGATATAGTTAGCGTTAATGAAGGGTTGTAGATTTTTTTTTTGGAGGATAAATCAAGTCTTTCTGTCTTTTAATGAGTAGGCTGAATCTTAGTTTCCTTGTTTGTACAAGGTCAATCTGTCATAGGAGTAACAGGATATATTGTAAATTGATTAGATTTTCAGATCTCTGTGATCAGTAAGTTTTAATGCATTGATTTTATTAGAAATTGTATTCAATCGAGATAATGAGTAATGAGTGGTGAGTAAATCAATTTTCAAATTTAACAACCTCCACAAACGCATCATTTCAGTAATGAAATTCCATTAACGGGAGGATGAATAACATTTTAAAATGTCTGTCATTATTAACTTACTTGATTAGTACATCCGGTTTTATTATTCAGTAATGCATCTGACTGAAGTTGATCAAGACGAACCTCTTGTGATGACAAATTCGTTGAAACTGTTCAAATTAGACATAAAGATAGAAAAGTACTTAGTAAAAGACAGCAACAAATACACAGTATTATTTATTTCACTTGTAAAATTTATGATTTATAAATGACAAGTTATTTCCCTTAACACTATGCTAAAAGTCTTTAAAGTTGATGACACGCCAGGTAGCATTTATCAGTAACGACGTGAATGCTGGATAGAAGACTTTGGAGAGCAATTCTACTGATCGAATGTCTCAGTATCTTTAACCTGGCCGTCATTAACTAGCGACTATTGATATGTTTTTTGGAAATAGTCTTCCAGTCTCCCACAATATTTGAACATTCCATGCACTTAAAAGAATGGTTGCTCTGGTTGTCAGGAGGGGCATCAGCCTTGTGACTTCCGAGGAAACTCGGCTTTCCTCACAAGACGTCATAATTCCTCTTCAAACTCCCAGGGCAGAGTCGAAATGGTTTGAATTATTTGTTACGGTTAGTATTGTTTTGGTGGGATGGGGTTGCCAACCCCATGCTCAACCCTCCTCCTTTATCCGGGCTTGGAACCGGAAGTAGCCCTGAAGGTTCTATAGGCGGAGGAAGGTGGAAGTGGATAGGATACACATGACGAAAAGCACCTAACTGCGTCACAAGACAAGCTTTCAAGGTGAAAGGAAAAGAGGAAGGCCAAGGAACACATTACGCCGAGAAATAGAGAAAGACATGAGAAGAATGAACAAAAATTGGTCAGCTGCCTATGCTCCATGGGGGGTAACAGGCATAAGTAAGTACTGATATGCTTATGTAAGCAACGGCCCGGAAGGTACTCCAGAAACTGAGGCTTAATAAGTGACTTCACACATATGAATTGTATTCATGAATAAGGGGAAAATATATGGCAAACCGATATAACTTATCTGATGATCATTAGAGTATAAATTAACGACTGGTCACATCTAAAATATCAACTTCTGTCAAACTCTAAACGCCCAAAATACTAATACATGAGGAACAAGTCCAGTTTCGTTCTATTAACAGGTAAATTTATGCATAACGTGGTTTATTGAACACTTTGCACTAGAGTAAAACAACTTCGCTGAACAGCATGTATTGTGAGACGCTACAATGTCTTTTTGTTCATAAAAGAATAAAATGCCATAATTATTAGATTACACTAAGACAAACTGCAGTAAACATCATTTTCTAAGAGTCTAGCTTACCTGAAAAAAAACATGGAACACACGAAGTAAGCTTATCTAATATTAATTAACGCATTAATTTGCTTTGCAGATAAAATTTATCACAGCACCCACAATCCCTTCAGTGCTAGTTTGCTTCCATATTTTAAAAGCTATCCTAATCGATGTTAATCAGTAAACAGTAACTACTACTACAAAGTAAATCAATACAAATACTCTTAATATGTTGAATATGTAGAGCTCGTTCCAAGCAAAACACTCTTTGTCATTTGATTCTATCCAGTCTAGTGCAGTAATCGTGCAATAAAATGTAACTTATAGGCATACTATGAAAAAGATTCAGATGACAGTTTTATCACTCCAATTCTCCGATCTACAACAGAGAGTGGGCATAATATAAATGAGAACAAACCTTTCTGATGATCAGTCTGATTAGATTCCGCACCATTTAATGAATCAGTCAAACGATTTGTTCGAATTAAAATCTATCAATACAGAACAACAAATGAAAACAGTTGACTGATCAATCAACAGATTTAAAGGATTCAACATAGAAGACGTTCTACACCAGTAAGATTGAATACGACAGAGACACCAACGAATACTATCGGCATCACATTTGTTATCAAACGGGCCAATTGCTTAAAATACTGTAAAAATAATACTTTCAATTTTAAAAACAATATTCTTCAATAAACAGAGATGGATAGTGGCTACCAGTGGAATCCAGAACGAGCGTTTCATTCTATTCGGAACTTGTCAGCTGGATGTAACTTCATCGCAGAGTTGATGCCCACACCACGACATTCGAACCGAGTACCGTTCGCTTCAAACATTATAAACTTATTTTCAATTAGAGTTATGGAGATTAATGTTTTTACACATTTGAAATCATCAATCAACCATTGTTAGACCACCATTAGAAATCTGCAAGCACTGAAAGACGGCCATTTCGTCCTGGGATGGGACTCAGCAGCAGTGCGCATCTACGACTCCTGCATCTCGCAGGATTCGAGCCCGGGACCCTCGGTATTATACGTGGACGCCTAACCATTGGACCACTGGGCCGGTGGTATCTAACGGTGTTAATACCTACTCAGATTGATCAAGGGATTTTGAGCGACAATCATTGATTAATGATTTCAAATTATAAACTTAGTTATTGAGTGCTAACAATTATTGGCTTGTGCAATGAGGTGATGCTTAATACATTTGTACCAGTAGTTTGAGTCTTCCCATTGATAGTTAGAACTGCAGTTGGTCAATATCATTCTGTATAAGTGCATCCTGTAAGGATGACTGCGATATAAGAATTAAGTCGCAAACATTATAATGCTTAGATATACCAAGGCAATTCAAACATGATGCACACATGTCTAATGAGACTGATCAATCACAATCCTAACTATCAATCATAAGACTTCAACTACTAATACAAACACATTAATCTCCTTCAATGGTTACAATTCCAAGTGCCAAAACAGATAAAAAACCAAACCAAATGGTGTTTTTTGAAGAAGAAGAGAAAAAAGTGTAAATAAATGACATAAACAAAGAAATCAGCGATAATTTCAAGTAATAATTAATTAATTAACTAATTAATTATTTAATTAATTAACTTGATTTTTAATTACTTGTTTATCAGATTCATTATCGGTAAACGATGTTCGTTGCAGTGTATTTTTTCGAGGTTTCACTTGTTTATCCTCATCTGAATCAATAAGTATAAAAACAGGAAATTGAAAATGATGTTAAAATTCCATAACAATAGTAATAATATAAAGTACTAATAATAACCGTAGATAAAAATAATATATATATGTTATTCAAATGATAAGATGATAATTGACAAATCAGAATAAGCTTTTTGAGAAAAAAACAAAAGTCAACCTTTTTAATGTATTTTATGTTGAACAGAAAACAGTAATTACAATTTCTTAAAATATAAATAATTAATTGACGCAGTTACACTGTCACTTGAATTAGAAAAAGAAGACAGTAGATGCCTAGTGATATTTTCTTTTCCAGTTATATGGTTTATACTTAATCTATTCTATTTCTGTTGATATTAATATGACTTTTACTATTATGAGATTTATCATGATTAATTTCATCTTTCAATGCTAATATTGTGTAGTAGCTCTTGACAGTATTGCGTTCAATGTTATTTATGATTGAACTAATTGAGTGACATTTCTAAAGGATAGATCATTTTTAAAACTAATATTATCTGAATAGGGAAATAGAACGAGAAAGAAAAGAGGAAAGTTAGTTCTGTATATGTAAAAAGGGATTTAGGTCATGAAAATATTCTTTCTTGTTCATGTCAGCTGGGACGGATGAGCTAGTCGTTGAAGGACTCAACCTTTTACCAAAATATTACAGTTCCAAACGTTGTTTCACTTAATTGGATTTAAGTGGCTCAAAAGTATAGTGTTCTTAAGCGTAGCTTCCAATATGACGCGATTATCAGGCTTGTATATCGTTCTGATGCAGTTAGATTATATTGGCTGGAATACGTATACCTTTAAATCCAAATATGTCAGAAATGTCGTTTGCAGAAAAGCAATACTAAAAGCAAAAACTTAAGGTCCAAGGGAGGAGTTATGGTGTTAACTGAAATGAAGTCTGACGACAATGAGGTTTTACCCTTCAACTAGCATCTGTACTGAAGTTGCCTTCCCATAACAGAAGGGCGAGTGTTAAAAATGGTCATTCCGAAATATATAACACCTTACCTTCTGATTGCTGGTAACCTTCTGAGAAGTACGAACTTAACACACCAAGAAGCACTCGGATTTATATGACCAATAGCAATGACTGTCAAATGAGCTCTTTGATTACACTGCTATGTCACCAATCTAGTTTCTGTAATTGATTTCCCAAGGAGAAATATCCCACCACAATGTAGACAAATCGGAAGTGACATTTACCAACACACAGTCTACCATCAGGATTCAAGATCACTTCCAACGGTATATCGTTAGGTTTCACAAAAATTGTATAGTTAAGAGACGAATACCTAACTAGCATTTGGTAAATGAGTTAAACGGTAGTGATGACTTTTAACGAATTATTTTAGTAACCTGAGGGACATGTTTATGCTGTTCGCACCGATAGATCTCATCTGATATCACCGAAAACAAATCTAACTGTTGATTAATATTTCATTAAACAAAAAATCCAACAATGAAAATATGCGATACATTATTACTATTGTTGGGTTCATCACTAGGTATGCTTGAAACTGTTACGAGTTCACCTTAGTCGATAAACGAGAACGAGACAATGAACCAACGTCCAGGTAGGCTACCCTGATCCGTTGACTAATGAAAAGTCTAGATATAGCGTAGAAAGTATATTCTACAAACACCCAGCAAGCACAATGCATTCAAGCACACAAACCTCATTTATTTATACATCATAGAAACGTCCTTGGGACAGTCACAAAAATAGCACATTAAAAAATACACAGCAACCAATCACAGCCAAGGATTTTCCTGGTAGGAAATGAAATCTCAAGGTCAACTGATCAGCCCATGCTCGGAAACATGCAATCTAGAATAAGGGATCTAACGTCCCCAACATGATGACAAATAAATTCAGACTGATTAATGTTATAATGATCGTTCGCTCTCAATTTTTATCAATTCTTTGAAGACTTAATATATAATTTGTACTGATATTACACTTTAGCTGAACAACCAGCGGTAAATAGTTATGTAATTCTTTATTGTTTAATCAATTTAGTTATTCAGCCAGAAATCTCACTTACACATGAATTAGTGACTTAGTGGTTAAGGAAAGCATTCGACTTTCAATCACTGTGCAATATGTCCTATTCGCGTTCCACCTTCTTTGGCTGGAGCAGCGACTAACGCTGATACACGCACAAGCACACACGAAATGAGGTTCAATGTCAAGTACACAAATCGGTCATTCATAAATGAATTTCCTTATAAATGGTTCTCTTATCTGTAATCTGTTTAATTTCAAACTAAGGAGAACTGGATCCTATAAGCCTATCATCCATTGTTGAACTACTTTAATCTTTCAATCAGTATCTAATCATTTTATACGACTTATCAAAATACAATGATAAATAAATTATTTTGTGAATCGTTGAAATTGAAATTGAAATTCCCACTTACTTTTTAATTCAACATTGAGATCATTTTTAACAGAATCAAATGAAATTATCACAGGTTGAGTATTATTATTATTATTATTCTGAAAAAAAAAGTAAGAACAATTGAATATTTAATCAGTGTATCTATTGAAACACTGAACTACACACAAAACAATAAAAGAAAGTTATAAGAATAAGCGACAACTTACATTTAATTTAACTTCTGTCAAATTATTTGATGATGATGATGGCGATGATGAAGTTGGTTTATTCAAGAGAATTTCTTTATTTAAAACTATTGAATTATCTGTTTTCACTATCATGATTTTTGGTATTTTAAAAAGTAAAAAAAACGAGGCAGGAAATAATATGAAGACATAAAAATAAGTTAATATTTAACAAAATATTTTAGAAATTAATTAATAGACTGATTAGGTTCATACTTTATATAAGGATTATGGTAAAAAAGAGATTTGAATGAATTAGGAAGTTTGTAATTAATAATTTATATGTTTAGTATGTAGGTAGTAGCAGCCTCTGCAGCAGTAGGTCTCAACATACATAAAGGAAAAAGCAAAATTCTCCGATGCAACACAACATGCACCAAACAAATCACTCTTGATAGAGATACCTTGGAGGACGTTAACAACTCTACATATCTAGGCAGAATCATCGACAATCAAGGTGGATCCGATGCAGATGTGAGGGCGCGGATTGGCAAAGCAAGGGCTACATTTCTACAACTAAAAAAATATCTGGAACTCCAAACAACTTTCAACCAAAATCAAAATCACGATTTTCAATACAAATATCAACACAGTTCTACTGTATGGAGCGGGAACTTGGAGAACTACCGAAGCCATCATCCAGAAGATACAAGTATTTATGAACAGTTGTCTATGCAAAATACTTCGGATTTGTTGGCCAGACACGATCAGCAACAATGTACTGTGGAAGAGAACAAACCAGATTTCAGTGGAGGAGGAAATCAGGAAGAAGTGGTGGAAGTGGATAGGGTACACACAACGAAAAGCACCTAACTGCGTCACGAGACAAGCCCTCACATGGAACCCTCAAGGCAAAAGGAAAAGAGGAAGGCCAAGGAACACATTACGCAGAGAAATAGAGAGATATGAGAGGAATGAACAAACATTGGACAGAACTGGAGAGGGAAGCCCAGGACAGACTTGGTTGTCGGAAACTGGTGGGCGGCCTATGCTCCATTGTGGGTAACAGGCGAAATCAAATCAAATCAATCATGTAGGTAGCAGTGAACCTATCGAGTGAATGTACGTGCATCCAAGTCTTGATTTTCTTACATTGAGACCTGGACCAAATATGCCTCACTTTAAATGCTCAACGTATTAATCGCTGAGCTAATGAGTCCATATACTTACCATTCAGTTGTTCAAAGAGTATAAGAATGGTGTGCATTTTTCTGTTGTCAATATTCAGGACTATGATTGATCAATCTTTGTTACTATATGTATAACCTGAACTGATTGCCTCGACATAGTGCTACGTCAAAAGTGATAACAATTTATTCTAATCCTATCTGTTATGCTAGTCAATTTATATGCTTGAAACTATATTACGAGTTCACCTTAGTTGGTAAACTAGAGCAAAGACAATTGATCCAGTGACACCAAAGGCTACTCTAATCCGAGCATTCCAAGGCCCCACTAAGTAGAAGAAGAAGTCTTCACAAGATGTAGAAAGTGTATTCTACAAGCACTCATAAAATCGAGGTTCACAAGCACACAAATCGAGTTTATTGATACATCATACGAACGTCCTTGGGAGAGCCACAAAAATAGCGTACTAACATAACACATCAACCAATGACAGTCAAGGATTTTCCGGGAGGGAAATGTAATCCCAAGGTCAAACGATCAGCCCATGCACGAAAGCGTGAAATCCAAATTTAGGACCTTTATCAAGTGAGTTCTGAGGATCTCACATCCCTAACACTATCATAATCCATGTTGACATTATTTTGTACATTGATCTATAATCAAACAGTGTGCCGTTCTGAATCGATAATCTACTCTGATGCAAATCATTGATCATTGTTTAAACTTTATCCATCAACATAATGATAGGTTTATAATCAAGCTATCATCTAGCTCATAGAACATAACATCAAAAAACAATACAGAATGTTACCAAGATTTACACCGATATAACTCAATCAGTCATAAACAAATAACACGTCTGTATAAAAATCCGGTAGCTCAAACTGTTATATCCAATATTAGATAAAATTGACAATAGGAATATAAAAAACAAAGCAATAGAAACGATAATGAGACAAATTCGAATAAGGCATTAAAATCAATCACACTGATGAAAATGTATTTATTGTAAAAACAAAAAAAGCATACCAATATTATTGTTTTCGGGATTGTGTTTTATAGTTTCCGATGAACCAACTAATACCACAGAACCATATTTATAAGTTTGCTGTATGATAGGTAAAATTACAATTAAAGGCGATTATGTAACTGAATGGTTAATATGAAATTTAAAATAAAAGAAATTTTGCTAAACAGTTCATTTTATCAGTGTTAAACAATTCACTGAAAGCCTGACAGACAGATACAATGCAGAACGTCGTACGTAGTAAGTACATCAGCTCAGGTTGCCATACCAACGTCAGCACAGAGACGTAACTGTCAGTTCAAATCCAAAAGTGATAGCGATAGTAGAATTATTAGCAGCAATGAAGAAGATTAGGGAGCAAAGAAACGATTCGAGAGGTATAATTCAGTGAGATAAATTTAGAAGGAGAAAGATAGAGATGATGAGGAATTCAGAAGGTTAGAATTAAAAAGCACACAAAGAGTGGATGCACCTAAGCCATTGCAAACGATTTTGAGCCATGTCGTTCAGCGTCTCTAACCATCGGTGACTTTCGTCTCGCTGACAACAACCAGATAGCCTACATCTACCAACATGACTCAGTCCACTTGTCAGTGACTTCATGGATTTGTGCCATGTTTTGGTTTGGCCGCCCCTAGCTTTCTTCCAACCTACTCCTACACTGCAAAACATAGCTCGTCGCGGCAGTCGGTGGTTAGGCATACGTAACACATGTCTCAACCACCTCAACTGATGAAGTTTCAATGCTTCATCTATTCATTTGCCATCCTTACCTAGACTCGTTTCCTAACGACAGCATTGCTTACTCGGTCTTCCCAGGATACACGAGCAATGCTTCGGAGACATCGATGATCGAAGACTAGTAACCTACGGACGTCCTCTACTCTTAACGGCCATGTTTCGCATCCTTATAGTAGGACAGAGCGAACTGCTGCACAGTACACTCGTCCTTTGGTTAACAAGCGGATATCTCGCCTGCGCCATAAGTGACGCAGGTTGGCAAAAGCCAATCGAGCCTTACTGAAAGCCTGAGAATGATGGACAATTTGTTGTATTGTTCTTATAGGAAACTTCATAACGGTGAATTGATTTGAAATATGAAAATAATGTTTTACGTAAGATTCTTATTCTTACGTAAAACAAGTTGGAAATAATTATGAAATCTCATCTCTTCATATTAGAATAAATCTACAAATCAATAATCCGTCATCGTCAAGAACAAAGACGCTAATTAAACTATGATTAAGATAAAAAAAAACCCGTAAATAATCAGTGCATCACATTGTCAATAAGGGAAACACCGATGAATATTCACTTTGATGGAAACAGTTTTTCTTTAAAAATACGACTACCATTTATTGATATTTAATAATAATAATAATAATAATAATAATAATAATAATAATAATAATAATAATAATAATAATGACACAATCAATTCACTAACATTTGAATCATCAGTATCCCGCGATATGGATATAGAACGTCTTCCACGTTTGTTCAGTGTAATTTCCTTATCAGTCGTTGTCATATTGCTTTGTGCTAAAATGAAGAATACAGTAAAAAAATCAAAATAAAAGAATATTATAATATGAAACGAAAACAAGTTTAAAACAATTCATTCCCTTTTATAAATTTTGATAGAACAGTGAGAAGACATAATTGATCTGTTACGTCTTCTCACTGTTCTAACAAAAACAAGTATTGGCAAATATTTTTACACATTTGAAATTATCAACCAATAATTGTTAGACCACCATTAGAAACCAGGAATCAATGGACGGCCGTATCGTCCTGGTATAGGACTACTCATTAGCAATGTGCATCCACTACTCCTGAACCTCGCAGGATTCGAGCCCGGGACCTTCGGTCTTGCGCGTGAACGCCTAACCTCTGGGCAACTGAGCCGGTATCCAACAGTGTTAATGTCTAACTCTGATTGATCTAGAGATTTTTAAGTAGTTTTGTAGCGAAGGGTTCCATGTTAATCAGAATGAACATAAACTAATATCGGTTGCAATGATGTTGCTAACCAGCTAGTTATAGAACGGCAGTCTAATTTATAAGTTATGGTAGTAGCGCGCTCTTGCTCAGTGACTTGGGGATATTGTCTTCATAATCATATCCGGAGATAGTAAGCTCACATAAGTGTCTTATGCCGGTGCATATATGAACAGCCATAGAGTAGAACAAAACAGCTATCTTACGGTACTTGCTTATCGATAATTTGACAGGTCACATTGATTTTCTCCAGAGTAAGGTGAAATGAAAAGATGTAATCACTTTTTTAACTTTGTATGATTTTAATTCATATTTAAAAACTTTTCAATATACTTCGTTCTCTAAAATAACGTGTTGAATTTATATTATTTTGATATTTTAAACTGTTAGTATTTTACAACACATTAGATTTTAGTTAGACAACCAATTAAAACTAAAAAGCTCTGGACCGCTGTTTCTTCCTAGTATCAAACTCTTTTGAAGTGTGAATCTGTTCTCTTGTTAAAGATCTTGCCGCGAGCGCATACAATTCACACTGATGGTTTATATTCGTAAGTTCAGTCAATTTGCAACATTGCGCAATCGTTTTTTAATGTCACCGTTGAGTAACGGCCTAGTACATAATATGACTGAACTTCATTATTCAAAGGTTCTTACTGGGACCATAGAAATTAGCTCCTGGAATCGGTCACTAGTGAGCATTAGTAAAGCTATATAGTGTTACCTAATTTTTATCAGCTGTTCAACTAGGCACCACTTAAATGATCTCCATATAACTCTTTTACTAAACTGTAAATAGCCTAAACATTTTGTTATCCTATAACAAACAGATGTAAATATAACCACACTGATTTATATGAATTGAATAAATCTTACCATTAAGCGTTTCACTAGACGTTGATTCCAACTCATCAGATTTCATCATCTAAAATAAAATAAATTATTTATATTATTATAATTATAATTTCAATGAATATTATCACTATTCAACTTCATAAATTTATATTACTTAGTATTAATAACTAAAGCTGTGTATTCATTAAGAATCGGATGATACTGAAAAGTTGTTTAATCCTCGTGAAAGACTGCATAGCACTGAGTAACTACAAGCGCACTAAGAATAGAATAAAAGATACTGAGTTTCAATATATTCAGTAAGAAGTGAAATTCAGGCTGTGTATTTCGTTCAATTTGGTATTCATAAGCGCGATATACCTGCATCTCAGTGTTTGTTGGGGATGTTAGATCCCCAAAACTCGCTTGATGAATGCCTTATTTTGGTTTTCACGTTTGCCAGCATGGGCTGATCACTTGACCTTGAGATTTCATTTCCCACCAGCAAAATCCATGGCTGTGATTGGCTGCTGTGTATTTTAGTGTGCTATTCTTGTGACTGTCCCAAGGACGTTTCTATGATGTATAAATAAACGAGAGTTGTATGCTTGATTGTACTGTGATTGCTAGGTGTTTGTAGAATATACTTTCTACGCTTACAAAGCCTTCTTACTTTAGTTGGGATTCAAGGTAGCCTACCTGGAAGCTGGTAAAAGTCTTGTTCGCGTTTATCGACTAAGGTAAACTCGTAATAGCCTCAAGCATACTAAGTGACGAACCCAATAGTGTTGATGTTCATCTTTACCCTTCAAAGCGAAACAATTTTTTTTCTTGAAACGCCAAAGTATTAATTACTGAGATACTGGAGTTCACACATCCACTCAATAGAACCCTATTTTCAAGTAATCTGTTCAGAATGTATATGTAGCCAAAGTAAAATTATTCAATCAAAGAAATGGACGAGATTTATTTTCAATAAATCTGTCTAATTAAAATTAAATCAATCTCGAAATGACTTACATTTGATTTTAAAAGTTCAGATCTCCCATGTTCAGTTGTCAAGTTATCATCCATTTTTGATGGGGAAATGGATTCCCGTTTAGTCAAGGTATCATCTTTATCTGATGATAGACTCGTGGGAGCTAATAAAAACAACAATGAGTTTTAATACATAAAACAACAAATCAAAAAAAAACATCCAATAAATTCAATAAAACCATGAATAATGCCTGAAATTTGTAGTCTTAGGGTAGAAGTGACGCGAACTAGTTGATAAAAAATGAAATCATTACCACATGTGTATTATGAAGAATATTTAATTATATTTTTACACATCTACTATCAGTTACGAGGGTAAGTTAAGAAAATCCAGGAGATAGTTAAGTTCAGGCATGGATTCACTTTATGCAGTTATTGATTGTTTAGATAATTCATACTCTGCAAACTAATAATGGTAATGCGAACTATTGAATATTGAGAATATGGTTCAAAAGTACCAGAGTAGAAAGGTATATTATTAAAAAAAATACTAAAATTCACAATCTATGGTAAGATGAAATGTGAATGCTGCATCCATATAATTTTGGTGGAATTTGAGAGACACTATTTAAAGTTATCAACCACTGATCATGATTATCAGAAGGATTCCAACCGGGTAATATGAATCTTCTAAAATAATTCAGGTCAATAGTTAATTACTTTATGAATTGATGCCAATTCTCGGTTTTCTTTCAGTCTCTCTCTAAACCAGCTAATATTTCTTGTCAAAGTAAACGGTAGTTAGGTATACATGTATCTATGCAACCTCAGTCAATAAAGCTATATAAGCTCATCGACTGATTTCTTACTTATTCATAGTTTAACATCATCAATGCTGATTCGGTTGCCCCATGAAACACAAACAATGACTTGAAGATACGTACGAGTCAGTTAAATATAAATAAACAAATATCCACTAAATAAATATTATTAATTGTAAATAGTTTGCATTTTCTTCGCGTTGTTTTACATACTCGAACTACATTCGATCATTGTATTTTGAATAATTTTTGATAGCTAACGTAATTCAAAAGCTTAATGGTTAATGTACTTGCATTTGAAGTGATAAAAACTGAAGCCATTATGATGTATATGCAGCATGATGCTATTGTATTCCGCTGCTAAATACTAAATATGACAAAATGCATGTGTGGGGATTAAGTGTAAATTATTAATAAGGAAATCATAATTGTCGGATATTGAATAATTTGTTGAAAAACTATTGATAAGTATACAACCGTTTATTAAAACAAAAAAACCCATAGTATTTGTAATTAACTATTACTCATCATGGGGTTGAGGAGATTGGTGAATTACTTATTGGAAAAAATAAATCGACCAATGTCAAACCATCATTAGAAACCTGGAAGCACTGAAAGGCCGTTTTATCCTGGTATGGGACTCACTAGTGACTAGCTCCGAGAGGAATCTTCTCCGAGTTCTAGAGAGAATTCATGACCAGTGGAGTTCCACCGTGTTCGGGTGTGAAGTAGTGCTCACCAAAGACAGTATATGAGGTTGCGTAAGACAGTGAATTGATCAAAGTCAGACAATAACAACGTTAGATTCCAACCCAGTTGTCCAGATGTTAGGCGTTTGCGCGTATAACAAAAGGTCCTGGGTTCGAATCCTGTGAGGTGCAGAAGTCGTGGATGCGCACTACCACTGATTAGTCCCATACCTGAACGAAACGGCCGTTTATTGCTTCCACGTTTCTAATAGTGGTTCAACAGTGGTCGATTCATGATTTCAATAAGTGTTACTCAATCAATTTTATTTTCAGTGAAAGTTTCATCACAGCCGAAGATATCGGATGATATGGCTTACGATCGACCACACTAGTTCAGATGTATCCACACTCCAACTTCTTAATCTAGATAGTGAATTCTAGTGTTGTTTTATTAAATGTACTTTTTCATCTAGTTTTATTGAACCATATTCTCAATGTTCAATAGTTCTCATAACGATTTTCATTACATAATTTCAATATTTTTTAAAATTTAATATCATATTAATGTTGTCTTGTTGTGTTATTATCTTACTATTAACTTATGGAATAACGTATATCCCAGCCACTACTATGTGAA
The DNA here is from genome assembly GCA_944470395.2 of Schistosoma turkestanicum. Lineage (NCBI taxonomy): Eukaryota > Metazoa > Platyhelminthes > Trematoda > Strigeidida > Schistosomatidae > Schistosoma > Schistosoma turkestanicum. The sequence goes on along the minus strand of OX103973.1, from coordinate 14,049,612 downwards.
TGACAACTTTTTTTTATCATGGTAGTTTGGTAAAGTGAGGCTTTTACTGTTGAAACATTGAATACTCTTGACAAATAAAATCATAGATTTGAATTATATGTTCTATCTGCTTACGTTAAACTGATTAAAGTAGACTAAAGCTTTATAACTGAGTAATAATATAGGATAACTGATAACAAAATTTACACTAATATTGATACTCATCATTCAGGTTTGTAGAACACATGAATTCACAAACATATGCAAATTACTGAGAAGAATATTTTTGACCAGAATTTGTTTAAGCTGGAAAATTTTCATGGAATTTTAATTTAAACCATCATTTGAAGAAAAGAAGCAAGAAGTACAGTACACCGAAGCCTAAACCAAGGTGGCACTGAAGTTTGAACCTGTGGCCACATTAGTTTAATGCGAGATTCACAAATGTATATAGAACATTACTCATGTATATAGTTTTACACAATTGTATATATATGAAAATTATTTCCAGGTGAGATATTTTAATAAAATTATAAAACCAAGTTATGTTTTATTGTTTAAAAATTAAACATTAGCAAATAAAACATCTTACCATTAACTTGTTGAATTTCATGAATATCAATATTTTTTGAATGTTCCACAGTGTTTGTGTAATTTGGTACAACAATACGAGGATTGATTTTATCTTCTGTCTGTTAAGTTAGTTATATGAATAATAAAATAAAAATTAGACTTTTAATGGGAAAAAAATCTCTTATTAGTGTTAAACCTTAAAATCTATAATTACTATCACCTCCTACATTGGGTATATCGATGGAATATACTACTATATGACACTTATTGATTATTGGATGGTGTTAAACGATGTCATTGTTTTATTTAATTAGTAGAGTTGACTGAATTCTGTCGATTAAATTGCTTTGCAAGTCATCAGTTTAAATGATTTCATACAATATGTTGCTGTCCTCTTTAATGAGTTAAAAGCAATATCAAAAAGAAGCGCATACTGGTTGGCACTCATCAGTTGAATACATCCGTAATTTCATATTGTGGGGATCGAACCCTTAATACAATCTCACAAGCAATGATGTTGTGATCAAGCTATGTACACCATGAAAGAAGACCTATAAGATTGAGATACGTACAATTTATGGTTGACTGATTTCCTATTTGTCTATCTACACAATAGTACCCATTTACACCAATGATCTTACATAATACTTGACAAACATTAGTCAGTCAGTCACTTACAACGTAGAACTTCGTACGTAAGTATATCAGTTCAAGTTGCCATACAACATTAGCACAGAGACACAACTGTCAATTCAAATCTCAAAGTGGTAGAGATAGTGGAAGTATTAGCGGTAATGGAGAAGACTATAGTTCAAAGGTATTATTCAAGAAGTTTAACTCAGTGAGATTAACTTATAAAAAGAAAGACATAGGTGATGAGGAATTCAGAAAATCATAATTCCATAGAACACAAAGAGTGGATGCACCTGTGCCAGTGCAAACGATTTTGAGCCATGTCATTCAAAATCTCTAATCATCAGTAACTATCGTCTCACGTACCCCAACCAGGTAGTCTACACTCACCAACATGACTCAGTCCACTTGTACATGACAAAACACATCTAGTGTCTAAAGTCACTTTACGCTTTAAAGCATAGAAATATATAATTCCAAAAGAGTAAAACAATTTTACCTACAATAAACTCAAACAAAACTTTTAAATAAAAGTTCATTTCATTCTCAATTACCATTTTGGATAAATTTTATGGCAAATAAAAAAATTCATTACTATTTACTTCACCTTGATTTGATAAATAGTTTTTTTTTTAAAAAAAAATGTTTATTATTTTTATTTTCACACACACACACAGAGAGAAAGAGAGAGAAAAGGACACGAGAAAAAAAATTAATTACTGATTTAACTGCTCAGTTAATTTAATAAAAAATCAAATCTTAGACAATGTAAACATATACCATTCTTCTTCTCCTTATTATTCAACGATGGCTACACACCAGATACACATGACCTTAGTTGAAATGATATCATCAGTATACTAAGGTAAAAGAGAAAAATTTTGCTAAAATACTATTAACTTTATATATATATATATATATATATATATATATATATATATATATATATATAGACAGAGAAGGTGACAATACAATGCCTACATAATTAAATATGACACGAAACGTTAAACTCAAATCCATTGGGTAATCCTCAGCCATATATATATAGATATAGATAGATAGTTCTTGAAATGCACAATTCATGGGTTCCTCATAAACTTATGATTCTAATCATCACATTGATTTGTTAAAATACATTGAATAACTCATCAAATCTCTTATCCCATTATCCATATACACATAGATAAATAAATGACGAAGAATAATACAACAATTAGTATAACCAAATTATGGCGATTCATTGATACACCATATGATACTTTAATTGACTGTGATGCTTATTATAATAATCAACCAAATGCTAGTTTAGCATTATGTGTCACCTCAAGTATGGTCGGTGCTATTTCCATTTACATTCTACCATTAATTTGTACATTCGGTATTTTAACCAATATTTACATTGGTTATGTATTTTTATATGAATTTAAAAAATTAAGTCGACAATCCATATATATGTCATTAATATGTTGGTCTGATTCCATCACGATATTATTTCTTGGTGTTCTATGGATGATACCAGCAAAAGGTTTGCCATTTGCTAGTAATGGACGTCTGTATTATTTCATTATTTATCAATCTGTTGCATTGTGTCGATTTTATCGTGGAGTTTATTCACTGACATCAACATTAGCTAGTAATTTGCTATTGTTAACTAGTATCGATCGTTGTTTATGCATATATTTCCCATTGAAATATCGTACTATACCAGTCTACTATGCATGGTATTTAATTGCAGCAGTCAGTATCATATCGATTGCATGTGTACTGCCAGTGATTATAGCAGTGGATTTTCATGATATCGACACATTTACAACATGTTGGTTAGATGAAAGTCAAGTATTTTTACAAATATTTGTTATATTATTTAATAATGCTGGTTTTATACAAACTATCCTCATACTTATATTAAATATTATATTTATGCTAAAAATGCGTAAAACCTTCTCGAAAGAACGTTTAATGGATCCTCAATCAATTGAAAGTAAAGAATGGTCAGCTAGTGTGATTTTATTTATTTTAGCTACAACATTATTATTATTTAATTTACCACAATGTGCTGCTTATTTAGCTGCATTTTTTTTCCCATCAGTTATGAATAAATCACAATCGGAACAATCAGTACGTTTAGCTTATAATATAGCAGATATAGCATGGCAATGCACGTTTGCACAGAATGCCTCAGCAATATTTGTATGTTGGCAAAGAATGCATGAATTTCGACAAGTATCTTATCGGTTATTTTTGAAAGGACCATTACAGCCAATTAGAAAGTATATACATGAAGCACAATCTACTGCTACTCATTAATTAAGTAGTCTATCTGTTGAATAAATTTCATCGACCACATGTATAGTTATATTAAATTGTTAGAGTTTGTGATGGAATAGTGATTTAAGGCGAAATGCGAGGTTAGTTAACACACCTCAATCAGTTAGTCATTCAACTTGTTTGATTTGACAGACCAGTAGTCAAATACAAACTAAACATGACTTGTGATCAACTATGGGAGTTGATATTTGAATGATCACAAATGATAAAGATGATTATTTTTATTTTAAACGTGCAAATCTAGCTCAGTTTTACAGTGTACAAACCTTCGATAAACAATACATGATCGTGCAAAAAAAAATCAAACTAACGCTGAAAACTATTCTAATTGAATGATTTTATTGTTGAACATTTTTTTTCATTTAAACAAAACTTTTATTTTTATTTAAAAAGTGAAGAAAGAGTAGATGAATTATCTGATTACTAGTACTTATCATTTGTATAGACAACAGATTTCCTTTGAACTGTTTATAAATACACTCAAAGACTGAACTAGTGATAAGTGAATATTTCGAATTCTACAATCTACCCCTGATGAAGAAGATATTCAACATGTATTCACTAGAGTAATGTAGCACTTTCATACTAACTAGTCCCTTCATTGTACAATTTCCAATCTTTTTAAAACAAAATTCATTTAAACTTGTTGTTTATTTTGATTAGCTTTACATTTTTAGCATCCATTTTTGTGATTATTTGTAAAAATGTGTTTATTTCAAAACAAATATAGAGTTTTTATTCAATAATGTTATTGTGTTTGCTTTATGATGAATAAGTGAATGTGTATAAGCATTCATATTAATTTAAAGTTTGATGATTATTATTTATTAATAGACAATTGGAAAAAATACTGTAATATAATTGGAACAGGGAATAACTAGTCCGTTTTCAGCTTAGAATTGATATATTCACAAAGTGTTACATAACATTTTTCAACTAGAGTTGTGGAGATTATTGTTTTTACATATTTGAAATCATCAACTAATCATTGTTAGACCACCATTAGAAACCTGGAAGCACTGGACGGCCGTTTCGTCCTGGTATGGGACTCATCAGTGGCAGTGCGCATCCACGGCTCCTGCACCTCACAGGATTTGAACTTGGGAATTTCAGTCTGGCAAGCGAACGCCTAACCTCTGGACTGGCATCCAACGGTTTTAATATCTAACTCTGATCAATCTAGAGAATTTTGCGTGACCTCACCCATTTACCTTTGGTAGTTACATAAAACTAAAATTATAAAATTTGGGCATTACAATGAACATAAAGAATTGAAACAAACTTTTTTCTGAAAACTGACAATTTACATGTGAAATATTTACAGATGACTCACAGAAGCCTCCAAAAACTCCCAAAGAAGGTGAGACGCTTCAATGAAATCAGAGCTTGATAGAACTTCGATGCGACATAAGGATGATGACTTAACGTCACTCACTGAGGATGAGATGATTTCATGTATTGTTTTCAATCCATTTAAAAAAACCATAACTACACACGGTTTCGCTGAATATTTTTGACACTTACTACAGTAAAGGTGTCTTCCCTTCCAGCTTATGTTTCGTGACCTATGGGGGGCGGGTACGGTTCTACTTGCCCTGGTGCCAGAGGTTTAACTGTGTATTAGTCTTTCTAATAGCATATGTAAAATAAAACTAATGATTTACATGTGAAACATTTAAAAATTTATATGCTCGATTTTGGCTCGTATTTTTAATGCGATAGCTAATAATACAACTCAATTGTCTGAACGGAAGTAGTGAGAGATTGACTGGTTGAAAGTATGGGGATTTAACCAGTAACCTGTCATACTTCTAACTACACTCAGTTTATGATAAAACATGATTGTCATTACGTTTCGTGAGTTTTGTTCGTATAGAATATGGACTCAAAGAATATTGAAAAAAATGAGCGGGAAGGTGTTCAATGAAATATTGATGCAGAAGAGATATTTGTTAAAATTTAGAAGGAAATATTGGAAAGAATGTTCAGCTTTAGTATCCTACTATTAATGGAAACAAAGATTTAAATTGGCGATCAGTTGAACTTACAGTGCGACTAAGGTGTGTATTATCATTATTATTATCCTTTTTGTAAATAGGAAATTTATGTTCAATGAAGTATAAAGTATCATACGTCATAGTGTTTACCAATTTACCTTTGTGTACTTACATACATACAGACAGACAGACATGCATTCAGATAGAGTATTAGTCGTAACTTGCAAGCAAACAGCTGACAACATTGTTACGAAATCAAATATAAATCCCATTAAGAATATACAATAAGCACCAACCATTCACTTGACAAGTGGACAGAGTCATGTTGGTAGATGTAGGCTACCTGGTTGGGGTCCGTGAGACAAAAGTCGCCAATGGTTAGAGACCTTGAACGACATGGCTAAAAATCGTTTGCAACGGTGCAAGTGCATTCATTCGTTGTGCTCACTCAAATCCTAATCTTCTGGATTCGTCAGCACCTCTACCTTTGTCTTTCTAACCTTATCTCACTGAATTATACTTCTTGAATAATATCTTCAAACCCTAGTCTTCTTCATTAACATTATTAATACCTCTACTATCTTTATCACTATGGGATTTATTTGATTTGACATTTGCGGCGCTGTGCTAATGTGGTATGGTAACCTGAAGTGATGTACATTCGTACAAAGTTCTACGTTGCAACTGACTGACTGGCTGACCATTCACTTATTATGAAGCATACAATTGAAACAATTCATACAACTGATCACAATTAGAATGTTTTGTTGTTCGCGAGCAAGACCGAAGGTCCTATGTTCCGCGGTGGATACGCACTGTCATCGATGAGTAGTCCCATATCAGGACGAGACGGCCGCCATTCAGTGCTTCCAGGTTTCTAATGATAGTCTAACTTTGATCGAATCATGATTTCAAATGTGTAATTTAAAAAAGTATCCGAAAGCCAGTGTAAATAGGGAGTTTCTTGTCTCCGTAAACATAATATGTCGTATCTTGAAAAAAATTATTTTTTATAATTAAATTTGATTACATGAAATGGTATTATTCCGAGATGATTTAGGTCATATAGGCATTCTGATAAACATTAACCACATACAGCTTATTACTACCCATTAGTTAAATAGATAATCAAAAGAGGAATAATTATTTTACGTAAAATATTTCATATTTTATTGTTATTTAAATTAAATTTTATTGTTTATGAATAGAGAGAGAAAAGAAAAAACCTTCAATAAACTTACGACCGTAAGCTGTTGATCATTGCAATAATCAATGATAAATGATTTACAATCAGGTTGTACATGAATTAATTCTTGTTCATTAGATAATTCCGATGAATAAGACAAACGATGAATTAGTTGTGGAATGATAAATGTTCGAAGATATACCTTGATGATGATAATAGAAATTGTCAACAAGCAAGAAAACAAAGAAAGGATAATATCAATTATAATGCAATAAAAGACAGACATGAAAAATACATGAAAGATAAATAAAAAAAGAACTCTCTTATGCAGTTTGATGATGAAATAATTTCGAAATAAAAATTATCGACGTTAGAAAAAAATCAAACATCAATTCTTGTTTAAACATGGAGGGGAGGGGTAGTCTAGTGATTAAATCATTCAGCTTCTAAACAGTAGGTTATAAGCATTTAAATCCCTCAACCTTATTTGTTTTAGTTTAGATAACTGATTAATATTAATAAACATGGTTGGGTACAGAAGTTAGGTATTCGCATGCAAGACCGAAGGTCCTGGGATCGAATCCTGCGAGTTACAGATGGCATGGATGCACACTGCCACTGATAAGTCCCACCATACCAGGACGAAACGGCCGTCCAGTTCTTCCAGGTTTCGAATGGTGGTCTAAAAATAATTCATTTGTGATTCCAGAGTAAAGCTACCATCTCCATAACACTAAATGAAGAATAATATCACTAACGTTACACATGTAAGATATGACTTAAAGCTGAGTGTTTGGAATATAGGTTACTTTATTTTTTATTTATTATTTCCATTGATTAGTATATTTGACAGACTGTTGTAAATGAAAGAACAACTAACAAACTCACTTTCAATTATTTTAAAATGTTCATGCACTCCCTAATTTCAGAGCTACGACTCTCTTTAAATGTATTTCTGTGATAAATATGTATTATGTCATTGATTTTAAGTGTCAAAAGTGAGACCAAATACTTTCCTAATGTTTCGACAAAGTCTTTGACTACTGCTATTATTATCATTATCATTACAACTTCTTTGCTATACTTTAGTATTTTCAGGATATTACAACTGGGCTGTTTATTACCGCAATTGTGTATATAAAATGAAAAACTATGCGGAGAGTCAATTAATTTTGTGAAAAAGAAATTTTCCTCTATTGAATTCTCTTTATTCTAATTAATAATCCAAGAAGTGGCCAAGTTTAAGACTAAATACATCATATATAATTATAGCATATGTGAATTTAGGATTGCTTGTAATATAAATCGTTAATGTTAATATAACTAATAATGGAGTGTATATCTATCAATTCAATTGCTCCTGTGAAGCAAGTTACATGGGTAGATGTTCCAAGATTTATATTTTCGTGATCGCGAGTACCTCCAAGTGTGATTAAGCAAAGGTGTATTCAAAGCTGTTAACGGCTAGATTCCAGCTTGCTTATAGCTGAAACAGTAGCAATTCGGATCAAAAGGTTGGAGCTTTGCATTCAGAAGAAATACATTCAACCATTCCTTTAGCCTCGGCCAATTTCGGACCTGATTGGTTAACAATCATTTTGATGATATATTAGTCTGATTAATGTTCATACAACCTCCATCTCTGTATTTAAGTGGCCGAAATTTATCTTATTCACAAATCGTATTATTATCATTATGTGCTTGCAATTTCTTGAGCTAGTTATTCAACACCCACCCTCATTTACTAATTTATACTTTATTCATGTTATTCTACGTATTACGTAATTCAGTGATTTGTAATTACATCATTATTCTTTCTCAATCACCCTGTGTTAACCATTTATTTATTCTGATCATTAATTTTGCAATTTCATTTTACGTTTAAACTTATTCAAGCGGACACTTCACACTTCACAATTTATATTACAAACAATCCTATATTTACCTATGATAAACGATGTATTTTGCCTTAAATCTGGTCAGTTTTTGGATTATTAGTTCGGATATATGACGGTAGAAGTTTGTGCTGATGATGTTGTTCAGGAAAACAACAATGAAAGCTTCACAACCAAAACATCCAGCTTACAGAGAACGAATCACCACCACAATCATCATCCATCTGAACTACAAATTTTACTCCACTATCTCAAGAACAACTATCTTTATTGTAAATAATATAAATATTGAACCTATATATATTATTTCACCAGAGAATGATGTAGAACGTTCACCTACAAATGTATCGAAGCAATTTTGAACCAAAACAGTTTTTCTTTTTGTGTGTTGAAGATTAATGGTACTACTCAAGTTGATAAGGTTGAAATTATTGTTGGTGATCAATCATGATTCGAATTGTAAACTGATTTTTTTTGTTCAAACATAAACAATGGTAGATCTTTTCTTACCAATGGAAATATTATCTTTAATTGATTTTTAAAACTCTTTCTCCTACATCGGTGACATCTTTTACAATTCCTACAAAGTCATAATTTCATTTTTAGCTGATTGTAGTTACCAGGTTACTTAGCTGTTTCATTGAGTAATCAAATTATTTTCTTTTGATATCTCTATGACCTTAAATACTGTTGTGATGTGCTAGAATCATTTCTCATGTGTTTTAATTGTTTGCAATCTAATTGGCCTTAATCGAATCTTCAATCCATGATGTTCTACATTTAAATTCTAACCAACTTTGTGCAAGGTTTGTTAACGTTTAGATATAATTTTGATTTGAAAGTATTATAAGCTAAAAGCAACTAATGAGAACTTAACACGATGAAATGAATTCATGTTATTCTATTCAAGTTCTTGCATGTGTTTCTGTTAAAATTTAATGAGAGTGGGTGAATGATACGTGTGAAAAAAAAAAATAATAATTGTTTACAAACAATGAAAATCATAATCAGAAAAATATGCTAACTAGATTATCACACTTTGATAAACCGCCCAAAAACCCATGTGACTAAAACCAATGACCTAGACAGTTCTTGGGTCATATGCCACATGACTGACTGACTGTTATATAATCATTGTCGAATATTTTGGTAGTAGTCATCATTACTTCAAAAAGTGCAGAAAAATACACAAATGTCCGCTTTTTTTTTTAACATATTTTCACAAATTAGTCAACCAAAATCTGAATGAACCTGAAGAACACCGACACACACACACACACACACACACAAAACCCAGGATAAAACAATCAAACCAATAAACTTACATTATTCTGACCAAGTTGAAATGTTTCTGGAGAATAATGCAATGAATTCAGAATTTCATGAACAATCTTTAATGTTGTTGTGAAAGATATAAAAAAAAAGTTTTGAAAGTAGTATGATAGTTTTTTTTTAAATGAAAATTTAATAAAACTTATACATATTCGAAAACATCAATCAATCATTCTTAGACCACCATTAGAAACCTGGAAGCACTGAAAGACGGCCGTTTCGTCCTGGTATGGGACTCATCAGTGGCAGTGCGCATCCACGGCTCCTGCACCTCGCAGGATTCGAACCCGGGACCATCGGTATTGTGCGCGAACGCCTAACCATCGGACCACTGGGCCGGCATCCAAGGTTGTTAATGTCTAACTCTGATTGATCTACGCAAAATCGATGATTTTAAACGTTCTATCATTATTGTTTTAAGGGTTAATCAAATTCGTCCTTTATTTTTAAAAACATTCTTTCATGTTTAATCATTTTTAAGTAACTTGACGATAAAATATGGATATAAGGCTATGGAGATTGTTGAGTTTCATTCATGCCGTTGGATGCCGGCTCAGCGGTGTAGGGGTTAAGCGTTCGTGCTTCAAACGGAAGGTGTTGAGTTCGGTTCCTGTGGGTAAGGGTCTTGAATGCGCACTGCTGATGAGTCCTATACTAGGATGAAACAGCCGTCCATTGCTTCCAGGTTTCTGATAGCAGTCTAACATTGATCGATTAATGATGTCAGTTAAATATGAGCAAGTCTTAATTATTTCTCTTTAAATCTTAATAAGATGTAGACTATTTGTCGATAAGTTTTGAATTATGCATAAACATTCAATAATTAAATATCTTAAATTTGATTTGTTCTTCAACAAGGTATAATTTCATGAATTTTTCGTTTTTTTTTCAAATAATTATATTTGATTGAACTAATATAGAATATTTGGTTATAAAAAAAAAACGCGAATACAAATGAAAACAACAAAGCTGCAGTTCAGTGAAATAGAGCTCTTTTGAAGTTTGAATCTCATTACATCCGCTGTAGAATAATCTGATGTAGAATGGTATAATTAGCCTTTGTGAATAAAACATACACGAAATTACAATCAACCACAAAAATACTAGTATATTTCAACATTTTCAAGGTGAGACATCAAGTAGCTATTTTATTTATATAACGGTGTTATTTAATTTAATGTGAAAATGCATTCACTTGGAAGTGAACTGTTACGAACGTACGTCAAAACGTCAATTGATATACTTGAACTATTACGAGTTCACCTAAGTTGGTAAACGAGAGCGAGGATCGATGATCCAGTGACACAATAGGCTACACTGATCCGAGCGTCTCAAACCTCCAATAAGTAGGAGAAGTCTTGATATGAAGTAGAAAGTGTATTCTACAAGCATTCAAAAAGTACACAGTCCGAGTCCAGAAGAGGATAAGGATCCTAAACTAAGGATCCAGATCATAAAACGTTATAGATAATGCATATTTATACAGTTAGGTCGAATAGGGAACAACATTTGAAGTATGTTATATTGATAGTTAGAACGACCAATAGGAACTAACAAATAGGAAATAGACTTACAAAATAAGTCTCTTAGAATATTTGATGAATATCCTAACATGAACATTGATGATAAGATACAGTTTAATAAATGTGTATTTAGCTATATAAAATCAATCCCTAAACACATTAAGCTGAACAAATATATCAGAAAAGAATCATTGAGGAAATTGAAATTCTCATCTCAATCTATAAAACAATGACCGAAAACAAGATACCTGTAAGTTACTTGACAAATAAATAAATGTATTTACAGTAATAACAATGTTTACAAAATAGACAATAGAGCTCTATATATATATGGTATCAGATAATATCAAGCAACACTATAAATGGAATTGATTGATAACAAATTGAATAAGAAATCAACATGGAAAATAAAATAGTTTGATTTGTTTTTTCTGGAACTCCAAACAACTTTCAACCAAAACCAAAATCAGGATTTTCAATACAAATGTCAAAACAGTTCTACTGTATGGAGCGGAAACTTGGAGAACTACGAAAGCCGTCATCCAGAAGATACAAGTATTCATGAATAGTTGTCTACGCAAAATACTTCGGATTCGTTGGCCGGACATGATTAGCAACAACCGACTGTAGGAGAGAACAAACCAGATTCCAATGGAGGAGCAAATTAGGGAGAAGCGGTGGAAGTGGATAGGACACACACTGCGAAAAGCACTCAACTGCGTCACAAGACAAGCCCTCACATGGAACCCTCAAGGCAAAAGGAAAAGAGGAAGGCCAAGGAACACATTACGCCGAGAAATAGAGAAAGATATGAGAAGAATGAACAAAAACTGGAAAGAACTAGAAAGGGAAGCCCAGGACAGAGTTGGCTGGAGAAAACTGGTGGGCGGCCTATGCTCCATTGGGGGTAACAGGCGTAAGTAAGTAAGTAAGTAAGTATAGAAAATAAAAAAAAACCAATGTATGCATCAAACTTACCGTTTTGTTCATTGTATCATTATGTTTCCATTCATTGACTTTTGAATTGATTGGTAATAATGAAACAAATCGATGACAGAATTCTTTCAATGATAAACGATCTGGATAACTTTGTTTCATTGCTTGTAATGTATGAATTAATTCTATGCCACGAATTTGTGCACGTATTAAATTGACACATATACGTGCTGGACTAAATACTAAATTTCTATTTGGATAAGATTTAATTAATTCCGTTAGAAATGAATTCGATGTTGTATCATGATTAATAGCATTATCAGTAGTATTGTGCTTTTCATCGATACTGTTATTATTATTATTATTATTATGATTAGATGGAGAATTTCTTGTTTGTATCAATTGATCAATTGGTATTTCTTCATTTAATTCACATAAACCAGCTGTAGACACTGGTAAAAAACAATGAATCCAATGTAGACCACTTGATGGACCGCCATCATTGAAACCGGAGCCTGGATCATTTGGATTATATGAAGCATTGTGTACAGCACAATCATATAAAGAACGTATAAGCGTATCCTTTGAAAAGAAAAGAAAACGTTAATCATGGAGACTATCTTAACATTTATTTCAGAAAACAATCAAAAATCAACATTGAGCCTACACTTATGATAAAAAAAATAATAATCATAACGAAGTTAGGTAGGGAAACAATGCTAGTAAAGTAACAAAAATTCAAATAACAGCCTGATAAAAATTCAATATCAGGCAAATAGCAATAGAGGGTTTACTATTTTAAAATAAGTTAATATTTAAAATAATTTTAACATTTCAATCGTCAATTTGGTTTGAATTTTTTTCTTGTAAAATAGTTGACAATATTGAAATTTGAAATCATCAATCAATCATTGTTAGACTACCATTAGAAACCTGGAAGCACTGATAGACGACCGTTTCGTCCTTGTATGGGACTCATCAGCAATGCGCACACAAACACAAAACTCCAAAACTGTGCCCCAAAATATCGAAATTATCAAAAGAAAAAAGGATTTACAACAAATGCATACGAATAATTATTCAATCCTGTTTCAATATTGATTTCGTGTACAAGACATTTAAGATGAAGTATTGCGAATATATGATGTGTTTGTTTACATATCATATTACCATGGTATTTTTATCAGAATACAGTGACTATATACAGACTTTGATTGATTTGTGCTTTAGGACCCTTATAGATATTTTTTCTAACGAATAGTTTATAAGGAGGTAATAAATAATAAAGCATGTGTACATGTCAATATGGTTGACCTGATATCATCAGTATAACACACAATAACAAATATTTTTAAGTTCATAAAGCTTATTCTCAAAAGTCAAACTAGAAGAACAGAAATGAGAATTAGTCAAAAAAAAGGAAACAGATCAAAAATAGTTAAATTTGAGCATTTTAAATCAGTAAGCAATAGTATCAAAACTCGGACTAGATAATATTTGCAAAATTGTGATACAGATTTATAAATACTTCAATTGTTGAACTCGAAACAAAAACACTAGAATTATCAAAAACCATTGAAATTCAGGAACTATTTATGGGCGATTAGTTTTTTAATTCTAGATAATTTATTTTTGATGTGCATTTAGACTACTTAATAATAACAAGTAGACAAATCACAAACCCATACATTAGTACGTTAAATACGTTCTAGCTAGTAATGTAATTTGAAACGAGTTTCGTTTTACTAGCGACTCATCGATTAGATGTACCTATATCCGGAAGTTTACATTTACACTGATAATCGAAAACAGTACATATTAATTCGAATACCACGTTATACTTTATTAACTAAACCACAAGTAAAAAAGTCACATAATTCATAAGGAACATCTGCAACATTAGAGGACAGTAACAATGTACACGAAAAATTGATACCATTCTTTGAAATGAGTACCATATAAATCAAAATATCAATGAGAAATTCATTAAAACCTGCCCTCAATTCATATCTATGTTTTACCAAGAGTAAAAAGGTCAGAACGATAAGGAATATCAAATCCTTTTTTTTTTTCTAATGGTTTTTCTATCTGCGACCAAAATTAACTTTAAACTGAACCAGTACTCCATAGATCATTTAGCTAATCAAACTGTTATTGATTAACATGCAAGCCAATTAGCCAAAAATAGTTTGTCATTATAAAATGCTAGAATAAAACCAAGTGAATTAGCTATGTTTTAATTTTATGAAATAGTAGGTTTCAACATTTGATATCTTAAATGAACCTATAGATTAATTATTAAGTACCAATGATACTTGTCAGTTGTGTTTACATTCCAATATATGTTCATTAAAGGTTCAATTTTTTTTTGAGTATCGACCAATCCTTCATAATTTAATATCAGTTTCAGTTATTTGTAGCACATTCACAAACACATACAATTTACCTACGTTAGAAAAATTCTACACGTTCAATCCATTTTACTAAAAATTCAACTTCATTGTTACACAATAGTTAAATCTCTAAAAGTGATATGCTCGTCCAGTGATATGCTTCAAACTATTACGAGTTCACCTTACTCGGTAAACGGAGCGAAGACAAATGATGCAGTGACACGATAATTTAATCTAATCTGTTTGTCCCCGGCCCGGCTAACTATATCAAGAAGACTTGATAAGGCGTAGAAAGTGTATTCTACAAGCACCCAGAATATACGAGGTTGACAAGCACACAAATCGAGTTTATTTATAGATGAGAGAAACGTCCTTGGGAAGGCCACAAAAACAGCGTACTAAAATAGAATATTAGCCAATGACAGTCAAAGATTTTCCGAGTGGGAAATGTAATCTCAAGGTCAGCTGAGTAGCCTATGTGCGAAAACAAAAAAACCCTATATTAGGACTTTCCAAGTGAGTTTTGGAGATCTAACGTCTCCAACAAAAAGATATCCTACTTAGAATTGATCATAAATTATTAATAATTTCGAAAAGATCAATTGTAAATTTTTAAGTCTAAAACAACCAAAAAGTTTACTTTATATAGAATAATCCAAGAAGAAAATTGCCATGACAAAAGAGCACTTACCATGACCGATTTCACTTCAGTATAAGTGCCAATATGACTTGAACTATTCGATAGAAACGAGCTTAAATAATCTTCTTTATAATTTAACACACTAACAAGCATACGTAAAGATCCACTAAAAGGGATAATAAAGGAAACAAAAGGAGAACAGGCGAAAAAATAAGAACATAGTCAGATTCCATTTAATGAGTGAAAATGTTCTATTGACAACTGACAACTGTTAAAATATAACATACATACTATTACATCGAAAACATTCTTTCACTAATATAATTTAGTGATACTGTGTACAGTTAACGTATACGTACTTCGATAAATGTTGCTGTCAAAAAGATAATTACTATTTTTTTCTTTTCAATGAGATGTAGTGAGTCGAAAAGTTACGGAAAAAGAACACTGAATACTATTTACCATTGTTTATCTCAAGAAACAAAATAGCTTCGTGAGGAAATTCTCGGACACCAACCAGATACCCTACATCTACCAACATAGTTCAGTCCACTTGTCAGTGACTTTATGGATGTCTGCCATGTTTTGAATTGGCTATCCCTAGCTTTCTTTAGGTCTTCTCCGACTTCATAAAACATCGCTCATCAAGGCACTCGGTGGTTGGCAAACGTAACACATGTCCTAACCACCACAAGTGATGAAGATTCAATACTTCATCTATTGATTTGCCATCCCTACCTAGTACCTATTTTCTAACGACAGCATCGCTTACTCAGTTGTGCCAGGATACATGAGCAATGCTTTGGAGACACCTATGATCGAAAACCAGCAACCTGCGAATAACTTCAACTCTGACTGGCCAAGATTCACAACCATAAAGGAGAACGAAGTGAACTATTGTGCAGTACACTCGTCCTTTAATCAACAAACGGATATCTCACCTACGCCATAAGTGACGCAGATTGGCAAAAGCCAATCGAGCTTTCTGTATCCGTACTGAGATTTCGTCAGACACCAGGCCGTCAGCACTGATGAAACTCCCAAGACTAGTCAAGCTGTCTACACGCTCAACTCCTTCACTTCCTATCACTAGTTCAGATGCCGATGCAAGCTAATCCTAAAGCAATATTTTCCATCTAGAGGGAGAGAACTGCTTGCATTGTTGCTGAAGTTGATCATAAAATTCTGCATTTTGTCAGCGTCAGCGTCAAACAGAACTATATCATCTGCACATTACCTCAAACATTCACTACTCTCCTAGTCAGTTATTATTTCTCTCAACAGTTTCAATTTTCAACTAAATATTTTAAAACATTTCACTCTGACAGAAATGAATCAATCACATTTATGTTTTCTGAAGAATAAAGAGTAGTAATATTCATACAGAAGTGTGAGTTTAATATGAAAGATAAATAAAAATGAACCTGTGTATTTACAAACACACACCCACACACACACACAGCTAGATAGAATATCAGTCAGTAAGTAGTAATCAGTAAATAGAGTGTGTTCTCTAGTAAATAACATTTACGGAAAGGGGAGCAATATGACTTAATCATTTCATTTCTCGACATTAATATTGATTGATATGTGATACACAAGATCGTGTGCATAGACAAACGAACACACACATTCATTCATCAAATACGACATCAAGAGTTTAATTTATATTACTGCGCATTTACACAAAATGCCAAGTATAATAAATCTATATTTGATCTATTGATTTTATTGACCTATATATACAGTTAGTTACACAATTTGATTCACATGTCATTGTGTCATCATAATACAGTAAGGTAAATAAGACTAAGAAATGCAAACCTTATATATGCTGGCAATAAGGATAATATGTTGACTAGCTTGAGAACAAATAGTAGATAAATAACTCTAACTTGAAAGAAACCAAAACAACCTTATGAGTCATGAATTCAATAAGACTAATTTTTATGTTAAATTAGAAAAAAACATCTTTCAAAGGTGATGGTTTAGCGAATTGACATTTATGCGGTTCCCGCTTCTTCCTACGATTATTTATTTTATATTAAGGAATGGAACACTGGACCTAGGTGTTGTGAGGCCCGATTTAGCTCGGTGGTAACGTCTCAAACTGCGAAACTGAGTGATTTGGGCTGAAAAAACAGTGTAAGAAAGATCAGTTCCTGGAAAATGGCAAGTCTGCCATGCTAACAAGAGGTTGTTAGCTAGTAAAAACTAGGTTTAGCATTTCATGCCAACAAACGCCAACAATCTGATTGTTACGCATGCACGTAAACATGTCATTTTAATATGCTTGAACTATTACGAGTTTACCTTAGTCGCAAAAGGAGAGAGAGGATCGATGATCCGGTGACACAATATGTTACTCTAATCCGAGTGTCCCAAAACCCTATTGAGTAAAATAAGAAGACTTGATATGAAGTAGAACATGTATTCTACAAGTATTCAGAAAGTACGAGGCTCGAGTTCAGAAGAGAATCAGGATCCCCGACTAGGGATCCAGGTCCGGTTCAGAAAACGTTACAGATAGTGCGTATGGGAAACAACATTGAAGTCTGTGACATAGGATGACCAATAGAATTAGACTTACAAACAATTATCTGAAGATATTGGATGACTATCCTAATATTAATATCTTGTGATAGCACACACGATCTCAAATAACTTATTAGATCAGCCGCCTTATTTCAGCTTGATTGATATCATTCAATCAGCACTAAATAAAGCCAATCCTATAATCCTATTTGGACAACATAAGTTTACAAAACCAATTTTCACTCTAGGGCATTACATCATATCTAAGTAGTTGAATAATAATTGATTGCTAATCAATATATTTTAGCAGTACATGAATGTACTGTGAATCTTGAACTTATTTTAAATATTATTATTATTATTATTATTATTATTATTATTATTATTGTTTTAAGGTCGATTCATATTAAGGTGAGAACGTTATTTTTTGTCAAAAACTTTAATAGTTCAAAAAAGAAACAAACTTTTATGTTAATCATATAAATCTCTACAAAACAATGAATTGTTGAATTTTTTTATCAATATTAATTTGATGCATCGCCGATGATTTTAAAATAAATACAAAACCAATTAAGTAACATTAACATGACTCACAGTGAAGATTGTTCCAAGAAATTGATTAGTTTCTTACGACTAGCTACAGATCGATGATAAGGTGTAAACCAATTCCAATTCGGTGAATATTCAATCGGGGTGGTAGATAAATTATGATTCAATATAAACGATGAAGCATTTCGTTTAAATCGACGAATACTTCGTAAATCTATTTCATAGAAAAAAAAATGTTTCATATCAAGTATTGGGGTTTCAACAATATTATAAAATTTTAATAGATTTTAATTCATGAACTGGTTTTATTTAGACTACCAATATAGGACTACTCATTAGTGTACATTCACGACCCTGTATCCTAGTACGGGACACAAGATCTTCGAGCCTCGTGTGAAATCACTTAACTTCTTAGCCACTAACTTCAATGGATTCACGGTATTGTACTGCCATCTTACAATGCATGAGGTGGATAACTGCCTTGTATCTAGTATGAATGAATTCCACTGTGCTCATTACTGAGGAGTCTGATTCCAAGACGAAAAGAATGTCCAATGCTTTGAGGTTGATAGGGAGTTGAGCGTGTCGACCGCTTCACTTACCTCGACAGTCTCATCAGTGCTGATGGCCTGGTGACTGACGAAAAATCTCGGCACAGATACAGAAGGCTCGATTAACTTTTGCCAATTTACATCATTTATGGAGCAGGCCAGACATCCGTTTGCTAACCAAAGGTCGAGTCGCTCCGTACTACTATATGGATGTCAAACATAGCCGGTAGGAGTAAAGGACACCCGTAGGTTATTAGCATTCGATTATAGATGTCTTTGAAGCATTGCTCGTGTATCCTGGGATAGCAGAGTAAACATTGCTATTAGTTAGGGAACGAGTACTAGATAGGAATAGCAGATCTATAGATGAAGTATTGAAACTCCATCAGTTGAGGTGGTAGGGACATGTGTTACGGATGCCTAACCACCAACTTCTTTGACGAGCGATGGTGTCTGGTGTAGGAGTAGGTTGGAAAAACACTTGTGGCGGCCAAACTAAAACATGGTACAAATCCACGAAATCACTGACTAGTGGACTGAGTCAAGTTGGAAGGTGCAAACAACCTGGTTGGGGTCCGCGAGACGGTAGTAACCGAAGGTTAAAGACGTTGAATGATATGGCTCGAAGTCGTTTACAATGGCATAAATTCATCCACTCGTTGTGTGCTATGAAATTCTAACCTTCTGAATTCCTCTTCACCTCTATCTTTCTCTTTCTAAACTTCACTATATTGGGTAATATCTTCGAACCCCTTATCTTCTCCATTACCAGTAATAACTCTACTATCTCTATTACTATGGGATTTGAACTGACCATTACGTCTCTGTGTTAATGTGGTATGGCAACCTGAACTAACGTACTTATGTACGAAATTCTACATTGTAAATGACTGACTGACTGAATGCTTTGAAGTTTTCAATGATGGTCTATTTAAGATCAGTTCATGATTTAAAACGTATGAAAAAAGTGTAAATTTAAAATCTACAATGAACAAAGAGAAACATTTAATAGTATTAAAGAAAATAAACTTGTTTAATTATTTGAAAATAGATTTCGTTTGGAAAAATGACATCATTTGGATACGGAATGATTGCTAATGCATAATAATGGATTGATAATTTGCATTACGTGGTTTTGAAGAAAGTTAAGTTACTCATTCAAATCATGAAACGATCAATGTTCGAACACCATTAGAAACCTGGAAGAACTGGGAGGCTGGCTCAGTGGTCCAGGGTTTAGGCGTTCGCGCGCAAGACTGAAGGTCCCGGGTTCGAATCCTGCGATGTGCAGGACTAGTAGATGTGCGTTACCACTGATTAGTCCCATACCAGGACGAAACGACCATCCAGTGCTTCAAGGTTTCTACTGGTGGTCTAACATTGATCGATTCATGATTCTAATAGATGATTTGGTTATTCACTAACTTATCTACTGAATCAAACCATTCAGTGACATTATAAACAAGATATCATATTTTTAAAACTTATTAAATATGATTATAATTATATACATATAAAAGAATAATTCAAACAAATGGAAACAATTCTTTCATTTGGATGCTAAAAGAAAATAATGAACTAAAAAAAAATGAAATTTGACCTCAATCTTATCGACTCTAAAAATTTATCATACATATCATTTCAGAATAAAATGTCTATAATGAATATTATGAACAGACCGTTTAAGCAGTAAAATCTTCATTATTTTATCAGAAAGTACCGATTCATTTGGTTATTCGTCGCCTATTGAATTTTATGTTATCAAGTCACATATACAACAAAAATCAATAATTTACGAAGGCAAACAGTTTAACTACTGTTCTTTATGAATAATAACAGCAACAAACTTATATATTCATTGAAAAAGTCTTGAATATTCATATCATATAGGAAGATGTGCACTAACATTTCTATGGGAAAAACAGCTTAAAATACAAGGTTTTCAGTAGAATAATCCCAAATGACACATAGTTAGTCACCTATTTATGCTCAGGACTGATTGATTTCGAGAGAAAATTCTGAAGGCTCCGGAAAGAAGTTATGATCGGCAGAGTTAAACGATATCATGGATCAGTACAGCTAATTCGTCTCAGACTAAAACTGTTAAGATCGTCACTAGATATGCATGAAACTATTACGGGTTCACCTTAGTCGATAAACGAGAACGAGACAATGAACCAGCGTCTAGGTAGGCTACCCTGATCCGTTGACTAATGAAAAGTCTTGATATAGCGTAGAAAGTATATTCTACAAACATCCAGCAAGCAAAATGATTTCAAGCACACAAATCGCGTTTATTTATACATCCTTGGGACAGTCACAAAAATAGCACATTAAAATACACAGCAACCAATCATAGCCAAGGCTTTTCCTGGTAGGAAATGTGAACCTCAAGGTCAGTTCGTTAAGTGTGCTCTTAAATTCAATAATCTCCATAAACTTATACTGATAATATGAAGATATTTATAAATAGTCAGATAATTAATTAATGAAGACAGAAAAAAATTTCTGTATTTATATCACTCCAAAATCGACAGGATTATCAAAGGAAATATACTTGTTTTTAAGTTTAATGAGAATTTACTGCTTTCAAGTTAACTTCAAAAGAAATTTCTAACATCATTTATGCATTGAAATAGTTTAATGACAACAAGAAAATCAAACAACAACAAAGAAATAGTTTAGTAATTTAATTTTTAATATGTCCTACACTTCGCTTGTTTCAATCATCTTAACTGAAAAGTACTACATGTGAATTGATGTCTGGAAATGGCATAGGCAGCAGTGGATTATTATTCATAGTGAAACAATGAATAAAAGCTTAAAATAATACAGGAGAAATTGGTGATAACAAACATATTAAGCCATATATCATAAACTATTCTTAAATTGCTTCTCTAGTTATAGATTCCTATGGGACAACCGTATAAGCAATGCTGTCGTTAGGAAACGAGTTCTAGGTAAGGATGGCAAACCAATAGATGAAGTAGTGAAACTTTATCAGTTGAGGTGGTTGGGTCATGTGTTACGTATGCCTAAACACCAACTGCCGTGATGAGCTATTTTTGGCAGTGTAGGAGTAGACTGGAAGAAAGCTAGGGGCGGCCAAACCAAAACATGGCACAAATCCATGAAGTCACTGACAAGTGGACTGAGTCATGTTGGTAGATGTAGGCTCAATCTGGTTGGGGTCAGCGAGACGATAGTCACCGATGGTTAGAGACCTTGAACGACATGGTTCAAAATCGTTTGCGATGGAGCAGATGTATCCACTCTTTGTGTTCTATGAAATCATAAGCTTCTGCATCCCTCATCATCTCTATCTTTCTCCTTCTAAATTTATCTTACTGAATTATACTTATCGAATCATATCCTCGCTCCCTAATCTTCTCCATCACTGCTAATACTTGTATTATTGCTATCACTCTTGGATTTGAACTGACAGTTGCGTCTCTGTGCCGATGTGGTATGGCAACCTGAGCTCATGTACTTACGTACGAAGTTCTGCGTTGTATCTGTCTGTCTGTCTATGGATTCCTATTGAACTAAATAACTTTCACATAAGACAAGTATATTAAAAACACTATCCACTATTATAGTTGTAGTAAACTGGTACTGAATGCAGGGAAATATACTGAGATTCACGTGACAAAATAAAGAAAGCATAATTGACAGCAGAAGAAAGTCAACCAGTCAGTTAGTTACAACGTAGAACTTCGTACGTACGTTCACAAGTTCATGTTACCGTACCGCATTAGCATAGAGACACAACTATCTGTTCAAATCCCATAATGGTGAAGATATTAGAAGTATTAGAGGTAACGGAGAAGATTAGAATTCGAAGATATTACTCAAGAAGTATAACGATTTTAATGGTTAAAGATTCTCTCTGAAATCTGAAAGTTCTTGGTTTAATCGACCGTCAGTATGTATTACTGAAGAGTCTCAATGAGACAATAGTTTTTTTGGTGTTCAACGGTAGTAATCCAAAATGAGATTTATCTATGTTGAATATCAACTACAAATCAAATCTTCACAAAATACCCCACTCAGTCAGTCAGTCATTTACAATGTAGAACTTCGTACGTAATTACATCAGTTCAAGTTGCCATACCACATTAGCACAGAGATGCAATTGTCAGTTCAAATCACATAGTGGTAGAGATAAAAGAAGTATTACTGGTAATGGAGAAGTATAATTCAGTGAGATAACTTTAGGACGAGAAAGGTAGAGGTGATGATGAATCTAGAAGACTAGAATTTCATAGGACACAACGAGTGGATGCACCTGTGCCATTGCAAACGATTATGAACCAGGTTGTTTAAGGTCTCTAACCATCAATTGCTATCATCCCAACATACATTAAAATGCATAAATCTACGTAGATTTAAAACAAATAATAATAATAATAATAATAATAATAATAATAATCACCTCGATTTTGATATAATTTCCGTTGTGTTTGATACAATTGACTAAGTGCATCAAATAATTGAGAATAGTCACCATTTTGACCAACTGTATCCAATAAGTGAAATAAACCAGGAAGCATTGTATTATTATTATTATTATTACACAGATCATTATTCGATGCAGTTAAATTACTTTTCATTGGAAGTGAATTCGGAGTCTATACGAAAAAAAGAAAAACAAAGGGTATGCAGTTAAAAATATATTCACAAAAACAATATTTACAAATAGGATAATTGATTTCATGGTAGTCTGTATGAAACAGCTATTACACACTAATTAGAAAACAAGGCGCCAATCAATAAATCAACACGGTTAAATTAGTAGAAAACCAAATGAAGATACATGTATTATAATGTAAATCAAATTTCTTTTATCTGATTAACATTGTCTCAGCGGTCTATGCATCCGCAAGGGGTACACTGGCTTAAAGTGAATTAGTAAGTAAGCAAGTAAGTGAGTATTAATAATTTACATGACATTAAGTATATGCTACGATGTAAAACTACAGTTCTCAACAATCTCCATTACCTCTTATTATTATTATTATTATTATTATGATTAATAATTATCATGTGTTTACAACTAACACAACCACTCAAAAAAAACTAATCGATCATGAAGTAAATAAAGTTGAAATAATAAATCGCTGCAAGTCAACTCATCTCAGTAACTTTACAAATTAAAACTGAAATTCCATTACAGAATTCAAATTGACATGTTAAATTATCAAAACAATCCGATGGATTTCTAACCGTTCCTGTATATATATATATATATATATATAACTCCGCCAGTAGAACCTTCAGGGCTACTGCCGGTCCCAAGCCCGGATAAAGGAGGAGGGTCGGGCATGGGGTTGGCCACCCCATCCCACCAAAAAACTAACTTGCCAAAAAAAAGCTAACCAGAAAAAATAATTCAAACCATATATATATATATATATACATACTAGTGAACTGAAGTAGGAAATGAGGACAATGAAAATCGGTTGATTACTTATGAAAAGACAAAATTATCACTTTAATTATTGCATATAATCTGCAATCAATGTGTACAACTATCAATTGTGATTGAAACTTGAATTTAAACAGGGAAACCACACAAAAAACTGCAAACCAAATTCGATTATTATTATTACAATAATACATAAATTCATACTGTTGAAATTATATTACATCGTATTTTCCAACAAAATAAAACTGCATGTTATATGGATTCCCTGCCCTTCCCTAATCATTTAGAAATGAGAAATTATGCGAAAGAGGTTAGGCATTCGCGCACAAAACCGAAGGCCCCAGGTTCGAATCCTTCGGGGTGAAGGAGTCATGGTGATGAGTCCCATACCAGGAAGAAACGGCCGTTCAATGCTTCTTTCAGGTTTCTAATGGTAATCTAACAATGATCGATTCATGGTTTCAAAAAGAGATAAATATATGCTTCACAAATGACCAATTCACCGGTAACCTGTCTCGTTTACTTAATTTCGCAAAGACAAAACCCACAATATCGACAGTAAATGAATATGACTAGATGAATGAAAACTTCTTTTCTGGTATTTTTTTCTTTATTATGTGATCAATTTACATTCCATTTCATCATTGAACAAGTGTTACATTTTTAATGAAAATACAACATTCAAAATTAATGCTTTGCATCAATCAACAAAAATGTTTATCATCATCATCACATAGAATAAATAACTTGTTGTCGTTGTGTGTGTGTGAGTGTGTGGAAAGAAGCCGGAAAAAATCAATACAAAATAAGAAAACAGAAAGCACACAAACACAATTACACACTTGTCTACATCTTCTCTCATAATCTGTAGACAGAACAATCAAAAATAAATAATAAAAAGATCAAAGAAAGAGAGAGAGAGAGATGAGACGAGAGAAGAGAGAAAAAGGGAAAAAAAACTTTATTTAACATGAAATACTTTTTGTTTATTTTGGGGGGGGGGATTGTTTTACACTGCACCAGTACTTTTCGTGGCTAATTTTGTTGAACATTCAATAGAATATGTATGATCTAACATTGATCGTAAATAATGTCCTTTTAATAAATGCAACAAGGCATGACGAAATTTTCTAATACGTATAGCATAAATGAAAATATTACATGATGTCTGCATAAAAATTAAATGCCAAAATATATCAGCAATATTATAAACCAAACGTAATGGTCCACGTAATTCATCTGGATTTGTTAATATCGATGGTAATATGAAAGAGATAATATAAGCGATATTTTGTGGAAACGATGCAATCAATGTAGTGACACAAAGAATCACTAACACAATTGAAGCTGATAATTCTCGGCTTGCTTCAGAATTCCTATGCAAATGACGTTGATTTTTCAAGAGTTTACGTAATTTAATCATAAAAGCAATATTACAACCGATTACAAGTAATAATTGTATCAAACATGAATCCGATGCAAATGCATGATAAACATTTAAAAATAAACTATCATAATTTAACCAGCAAATTAATAAATTATTTGATAAATGCCAACCAACTACAATACCAAATGGTAACATTAATAAACAACTGATGATTGTAACAGCTAGTATGAAATACCATGCATAACGCTGTGGTATTTTACTATATTTCACAGGCATATACACACACAGACAACGATCAATAGCCATTAATAAGAGTAGATTTCCACCAAGTGTACATGAGAATGAATAAGCGAATCGATGCAAACGACATAAATCTTCGGATGTATTAAATGTGAAAAAATAAACATTGCCTAATGTAGCATAGGGTAAACCTTTCGCTGGAAATACCCATAACCAACCGAATAAAATTTGTGTCAATGCATCAACCAATGCTAGAATACCCATATAAATCATTTGTCTTGATGAATTCGGTAGTATATAGATAAATATAACAGCAATCAATATATTACTAATTATACCAAATGTAGAATAAATTGGAAATAGATAAGCAGATAGAAATCCTAATATACTTGATGTAATACACATAGTATAATCATTAGATTGACCACTGTGAAAATTTTCACAATCCTCCAATAAATCCCAAGGTGAATCAACAAATAACCAATCGGATCGATTAATCATTGATGCTGCCGATGCTGCTGATGATGAGGATGATAATGAGGCGAATTGAAATTTTATAATCCGATTAATAAAAGTATTGACTAGTGTTGGGAAAAAAGATTGATTACTATTCATTGAACAAGAAAACAAACAGCACCACTACTACTTAAACGAATTTACATTCTGAATGAAATGAAATTTATCCTAATTAATGAATGATTGAATGAGATACACCAATAGAGACACAGAGACACATACACAGAGAGAGAGAGAGATTGATTGTTTTTTCGAATGAAGTGATGAGAATTTCCAAACAGTAAGGTTGAGAAGATATTTTTTTAAAAAAATAAACAATAACAACAATTGGAACGTGAAATTATCTCAAATCTCCAAAAAATAATCAAATATTTGTTATTTATATATATACATATATCCACCCATTTTCCGAAAGTTGACTCAATATATATTTACATGCAGAAACTAAAGGCTATTATTTTACATCCATCCAATCACTCTTCTGTCAAAATTTCTTTCATTATTTGATCTTTAACACAGGGGTGAGAAATATAATAATGAAACAGCTTGAAAATGACGCCCTATATGTTATATGTAAGAGACAATAATAATGTACAATGGTATTAATAAAACAATGGAGTTGATATGCGATTAAAAAAAAACAACTTCTCTTATTCATAATCTCATAGCGACACATACACAGTCATGATGATGATGATGATTGAAAAATGTATAATACTCAAAAATGAAACATTGAAGAAGTACAATTTGGAGGAGCTTAATTAAGTGTTAACTAGTTGGATAAAGTAAATGATAAAAAAAAGAAGAAATTAAGGCCAGATTAAGCAAACAATAAACAAATGTACACATCTATGCATGGACGTTGGTGTATGGACCTGTTTGTAAAGGGGATTGGTTGGTGAGGCCTCGCCCCACCCCCCACAGTTGAATAACTGAAATGAGGCAAGCTTATTCAATAAATTTTATTAAAAAACAATTGAATCATTTGTTATTTACGACACATCATTAGAGTAGGGAATTGGGAGACATATAATGTAAATATATATACACACACATAACAGTGAACTATTAAAAGTGTACTTTAAATCTTATAAATGATAAAATATCACGTTATATGAAACAGTATTATTACAACAGAACATGAATACTGATGATCAAAAACGACGAAATGAGAGATAATAATATTTTAACGCAACACTAACTTACAAAGAAAAGATAAAAGTGAAAAAAGATTACTTGAAATTTATTTCATGAATTATAAGCATATATATATATATAGTTGCCGAATGAAAAAATAAACGATTTATAAAACTATTCAATAAAATGATAAAAATCAATGTGAAAGAAAAAAGAAATTTTGTATTAAATTGTAAATGGAGCCGAAGAAAGAAAAAAAAATCAAAAGGGTAATGTGTTCAAGGTGAAATAGTAACTGATATTTTTTTAAGCAAACTTTCTGAGGAAAAAACTTTAAGTAATAATAATATATATTGAAGTCATCAATCAATCATTGTTAGATCACCATTAGAAACAGGGAAGCACTGAAAGACGAGCGGTTCGTCCTGATATGGGACTCGTCAGTGTCAGTGCGCATCCATGACTCCTGCATTTCGCAGGATTCGAACCCAGGACCTTCGGTCTTGTGCGCGAACGCCTAACCACCGGACCACTGGGTCAGCATACAACGATGTTATTGTCTAACTCTGATTGATCTAGTGCTTCTAGGATTCTAATGGTGGTCTAACAGTGATTTATTGATGATTTCAATGTGAGAAATTGGTAATAATCATCATTAAATTAAAGAATAATAATGTATAAACATTTTACAGACTGATTATTAAATTTTATAAAAAAAATTAAAAAATATATTCGAATAGATGTTTATGATTACTGAGAACATTTTTACAATCATTAAACAAATTAACTTTGAATAAGAAACAATAAAAGCAAAGATTATTATTTATGCATATAATAGTAATTGGGGGAGGGGGCCAATGTAGGGAGATTGTTCAGTTTCATTGTTTCCATCATGAACTGATTCTAGTCAGACTGCCAATGAAAATATATGAAAGGCAACAAATATAAACCAATGAATACCAATTATTCCATGGTCTGAAGGTTAGGTGTTGGTCAGTCCGTCTCGTGTGCTTCCTTGGGTATGAGGGCGGATGTCACTTTCCAGTTGCCCACACCATGGAAGGGTTCTTATTGAGGAACCTGTAAAAAAATCGCGTTAGCGTTGGTCTGTGCGACCTTGGGGCGTGACCGCGGAGTTCAAGCGACAACTGCTTAAGGCCGGTCATGCACGGCCTTTTTATGAGTTTTAAAAGTATTAACTATGTTATTCAAGTGGCCTTAGCGCCGGAGACGGAAATTCGCAAGGTAAGGTGAGGTGTGACACTTTTAGGGTCGACCTTTTCTAACCCTTCCTTCCTTGTGAGAAGGCAGCATCGCTGCAGATGCTGGTTTAACCGAGAACAACACCTTACTGCTGTCACACCTCTCTACAGTCAGCAGTACGACTTCGCCCTCAGACCTTGAGTAGCTGCTTTTAGTCTCATCGTTCTCCAGTCGACCTGTCTGACATGGTAGGACCTACAGGAACATATGTTCCAGCCAATATAGCTCGGTTGGGTCATCACGATAGGCAAGCCCGATCACCACATCAAGTTAGCAGCTACGGTCGGGTTAGGTGTTGGAGTGAAAAACATCAAATGTTTAAGGTTCGGTAACTGGTGGCATAGTTCACCACTGGTAAACACTACTAAGGAGCCTGATACTAGAATAAAATATTGATCTATTGTAAAGTTGAAATGATGCTTTAAAGAAAATCAATGTATGATATAAAACTTTAAAAACAGAAGAAAAGTGAATCTAAAGCACATAACTTACCTTAGACAATGTGTCATTGTCAATGAAATTTAGAATACTCTTTGTACGACAAAAATTTTCATATGGAATAGGTGAAGTTAAACCATCCTAATAAAATAAAAGAGGAAAAAAACGAGATATTTAGGGATGGATTTTTATTGGAGGAAATATCATACAGGAAGAAACATTTTATGGCTAACAGTGTGGTTAATCAAGATTTGTATCCCATCTGATTTGAAATTGAATGTATTTAAATTCAGTGTGATATTCCTCACTGATAAACAAAACTGGTACTGGTATGTAAAAGCATATCTACTTGATCAATAGTCCGAATTACGATAGAATGCGTACACTACATTTTACTCCTAGTCGTAAATTGTTAAAAATATAAAAATATGCATCTATAGACAATGAAGAGAGAACCCTCTTATGATAGTCAAATAGAGATTGATCAAATAAAGTCAGGAATATCAACAGCAGGAAGATAGTAAACACTTTCTAATAGTAAAATAAATTGCTTCAGATTAGATCGGTTCATAAATCTATGCATCAGTTTATGAGTTTCTGACCATTGGTTTCGATAACTAGACATTCTACACTTGCATATACGAATCAGTTCAATAGTTGAGGACTTCGTTGACTGATGTTACGTTTTCTTTTAGATGCCTACAACTTACTTCCAACCTACTCTTAAGATACTTGGCATCGCTTGTTGAAGGTAGGTGGTAGTTAGTCATAAGTAATCACCAGTCTATGAACATTTGTGCCAGCTGTTTAAGAGACTTTTAATGTTCGCATAATACTCCGTATTTAATCCTAGGATTGTTTATTCAATAGTCCCAAAATAGGTGACCAATAACATTGAAGATACACACAAATTGAATACCAATAACCTACGGATATACCCCATATTTAACAGACACATTACACAGCCCTAGATTGAAACGGAGCAAACATGATATATATATATATATATATATATATATATATATATAGAGAGAGAGAGAGAGAGAGAGAGAGAGATTCATAAAATGTATCTGATCAGATTTCCTTCTTTCACTTAAACATAAATATATAACGAAAAAGTTACACATTTCTTGGAAACCATGAATCGAATCCTGCAGGGTGCAGGAGTCGTGGATGCACACTGCCACTGATGAGTCCCATACCAGGACGAAACGACCGTCCAGTGCTTCCAGGTTTCTATTGGTGGTCTAACATTGATCGATTCATGGTTTCAAAAAAGTATTATTATATTGCTTATAATTTGATACA
This sequence comes from Schistosoma turkestanicum, assembly GCA_944470395.2. Classification (NCBI taxonomy): domain Eukaryota; kingdom Metazoa; phylum Platyhelminthes; class Trematoda; order Strigeidida; family Schistosomatidae; genus Schistosoma; species Schistosoma turkestanicum. Next base: position 14,018,845 of record OX103973.1, on the reverse strand, counting down.
TTATAATGGATATTTCTGACCTTTCTAATTAACAAATGATAATTTTAAAGTATCTTTGTTAGAACAAGTGAAAAAGTTCAACATTTTTGATATTTAACATTGTTTTTATTCAATAACATATACTTTAGTTTTGGTCTAAGAAAAGAGTAATACAATCATTATGAACTTATAACTCTATAAAGATTGATGATAACAAACTAATTGAAAATAATTGTTCACTGAAACATTTTTTTTTCTCATTTTTAAATATTCTACAGAGGTTTTTTAAACTGTTGATTTCCATTCATTAAATAAATATAAAAGCAAAAAAAAATTAACTCTTAATCAAAATTCCAAAATATTAAAGTTTTCTAATTTTAAAAAAAAATCGAAACCAACTATTGAGAATTAGTGCAAAAAAATGTTGTTTATTTGCTTATGACAACGACATTACTAAAAAAAACGAAGATAGTTGAGCTATATCATGAACTGATTGAATTTAGAAAAGTAATACATTGAATGTTAACTCAACTTGATTAAATATTAAGTGTTCGATTCAAAATGTTGGGTTCCATGCTTCCATACTTCGGATTCGTTGGCCAGACACTATCAGCAACAACTTACTTTGGGAGAGGACAAACCAGATTCCAGTGGAGGAGGAAATCAGGAAGAAGCAGTGGAAGTGGATAGGACACACACTGTGAAAAGCATCTAATTGTGTCACAAGACAAGACCTCACATGGAACCCTCAAGGTCAACGAAAAAGAGGAAGGCCAAAGAACACATTATGCCTAGAAGTGAACACAGAAATGAGAAGAATGAACGAAAACTAGAAATAACTAGAAAGGAAAGCCCAGGACAGAGTTGATTGGAGAAAACTGGTGTGCGGCCTATGCTCCATTGGGAGTAACAGGCGTAAGTAAAGTAAGTAAGTAAGTATGCTTGCTAAAGTCGTAGTCACTCAATGATAAGCTAGCTGTTCAATGTTTCCTGTGTTTCCAGTGACTGTTTAACTAAAACCGATTTGTAGCATAAGCCGAAAAAACACAATAAAGTATACGGAAATCTAAAACGTCGATTGGCAGGATTAATTTACAAGCCTCTACAAGCATTTCAATTATAGCAAGGAACGTAAAACACAGCCTCGTGAAATAATTGTTATTATTATTTAAAAAAAGAAATACTTATTATCTTATTAGGATGATAACAATAATTCTATTTTTTTTTCTAATCACTTACATGTTTTAAACGTTGTTCATCCAATAGAATATTAGTGTCAAAATAAAGTTGATTCAAACATTCATAAGCATAATTAAAAATTAAATCAGTGAAATGTCCAGTTTTTTGCATTTCATTACTTTCTAATGATGATTTTGGTGTTTTTAATGATGATAATATATTGGATGTTGTAGAAGAATAAGGTATTTGAAATCCAACTGGATCAATTAGAATTAATTGTGCTGCAACTTGAAGTTGATTAGATAAATTTGATTTTGATGTAGATAAACAGCTAAAAGAAAACACAAAAAAATGTATTATTCAGTAATAATAGTGAATCATAGTTTTATTCACTACTATAAACCTGATCAGTGGTACAAGTTTTTGAAGATTATTGAATGTTATTGATATTGACCGATGTTAGAATTCCATTACAAACTAGCGAGGACTAGACAATTGTTTCGTTTTTACATGGGACTCCTCAGTAGTGCATATACACCAACTAGCCATAAGGAATCGATCCGACGGGGCCGGAATTCCGTGTTGTAAATGTCCGACCTCAACAAATTCGCAATAATGTGTGACGGTTTTTCATTATACTCTCTATGTAACTGCATTAGATGTTTGAAATCTGTTAGATAATGATTTTCGCTAGAAATCCGGGAATCACCACTCGAATTCAGTCACCAATGAGTATATGTTTGAAGATTAAATGATCGCTTGTAAAAGCGGTGTTGGGTCTAATCTCTCTCTCTCACGGTATCGTGAGTGGGTGGTATTGCTGAGAAATCTTATACTAAAATGAAATAATACCTCCGGGTTTTCAGTGGACCTTCAACTTACGTCTGTTCTTGAAATCAATAACTACAAACTGTTCTACATTCAAACCATGTGAACAAAATTCAGGATCAGCAGATGACTATGATACATAAAAACACACTGTAGTCGAATTAAACATGATTTATTGAAGCAAACTTTAAATGATTGCAATAGTAATTCCGTTTTGCTAAATTGGCATCTGCAAGGGATACTAAAATGTCTATATATAACCGCAATTTTTTGCGATAAGAAAAAACTTCTGGCCATTAAATATTCCTTTCTACTATACTACAAGTCAAATTTTATATGGAATTTAAGAATGAAATTCAACTGTTTGATGAACTTTTAAACTACATTCATGGTTTTGTGATTTTATTTTTCCGCTTCCATCGTTCAAGATCTCTAACCATTGGTGACTTTCGTCTTGCGGGCAGGAACCATGTAGTCTATATCTGCCAACATGACACAATCCAGTTGTCAGTGAATTCACGGATTTGTGTCATGTTTTGGTTTGGCCGCCCCTAGCTTTCTTCCAACCTACTCATACATCCATCACAAAACATAGGTCGTCAAGGCAGTTGCCATAAGCTCTCACTCGACCAGCGGTGTTCGAGTAGAGAGCCTGTATAAGGTTAATGTACTTCTTTTGGTACACCTTTTAATGACAGACACTGCCACAGAACCTCACGATCCACACAGTCGAATGCCGTATTAAGGTCGAGAAATACTACTATTGTTGGGTGTCTGAACAGGTTTCTTTGTTCTAGGAGCTGAAGTAGTGTTAAAATGTGGTCCATACAGCCACGTCCAGGTCGAAAATCAGCCTGGTTTGCTCGAGTCTGCTTTTCGCGAGCTTTCGTTAAGCATGGGAGTATTATTTAGGCCAATATTTCAGATACTATATTAATTAGACTTATTCCTCTGTGATTATCACAAGGAGACTTTTGTCCTTTTTGTAGACAGGGACAATCACGGATTGAGACCAGTCAGATGGGATTACGCCCAGTTCCCAAATTCTTCCTAAGGTCTCAGTCCATTTAACTGCTAAAACTTGACCACCATCCTTGAAAGAAAATTATCTAATAGCCAATAAATTAATTTATCAAAATCAAAACTGTCTTTCACTAGCTGAACTATTAAACTTATTCTTCATTCATTATATCCAATAGGCATAGATTTTTGTCAATATATTCTTCATCTCTTGTTCTTAACAAAAAGTATAACACGAAAAAGAAAATAATTATCACTAATTGTAGTGTTCATATTTCAGACTACTACTTATCTATCAGCTTAATAATGCGTGAGTATGTCCCAGTTAACATGGATACAGTTTCAACAAATATATATATATATATATATATGAACTGAAAAATTTACACAATAAAAAAGAAAATAGCCCATACAATTGAGGATATCGACAAAATCATTATTATCCTGATTGAAAATTTTTTTAGAAATCAGTTTCACAGACAAGTTATCATGATCGGATATACAACAAAATGGATTGATATATTAAAAAAAAAGGAAATGATTCACTGAATCAAGAGTTCAACAATCTTAATTCACAATCACAATATGAAACATATTATAAGGCGTAAATCAAGTTCAAATAAAAATTGACTTGAAATAAAATGAATCAATAATTTGCAAGGAAAGTATCAATCACATCTATTCTCATGTTATAGATGGATAAACAGATTTTTTAACAGATTTACAAATGACAACATTATTATTTTAGTTAGAGATTTGGAGATTTGTGTTTTTCACACATTTGAAATCATCAATCGATCATTGTTGTTAGACCACCATTAGAAACCTGGAAGCACTGATAGACGGCCATTTCGTCCTGGTATGGGACTCATCAGTTTCAATGCGCATCCACGACTCCTACACCTCGCAGGACGCGAACCCTGGACCTTCGGTATTTTGCGTGAACGCCTAACCATCGGACCACTCGGTCGGCATCCAACAGTGTTAATGTCTAACTCTGATTGATCTAGGCATTTGGTGCAACCCCACCCATTTGCCTTTGGTAGTTACTGCCTACACCCGACAGGGTTGAACTCCACTGATTACGTCCTCTCAACTAGAACTCCGAGAATTTCCTCATGAAGCTAGTCACTAGTGAACACTGTTATGATATTTTCAGTTAGAGCTTTAGAGATTTGTGTTTTTACACATTTGAAATCATCAATTTTAAACAACGTGACGTATATATGTATATACATATATATATATATATATATATATATATATATATATATATATATATATATATATATATATATATATATTAATATCATCTAATTGATTTTCATTATTGTTAATCAAAGGCGAAAAAAACTGTTAACTTTTATCGATCATTCACAAAAACACCTCTGTATTAAGTTATATTATTATCGTTTATTTACCCAGTACTGCATCATTACTGAAAAATAATTTTAATGTTTATCTGTTTTTTGTTTTGTTTAGAATAAATAACAAAATGAGTTGAAAATCGATAAACGATGAAAGAATCTGATATAAATACATATATATATATATATATACCTGGTTCAGGTGTAGGTACTATGATATCGATCTTCAAAAAAAAATACATAAAGACTTTTAATACTAGTCGATTCTCTAAGCTACCACTACACGGCTTTAAAAACGTATGTCAATTGAAACCGATTAAGCCAAGTATAAAATTAAGATATTCATATATGGAATGTGATTATTAACAACTTATATGAAGCAGTCAACGATACAGTTGAACCATGTTCGGAACGAGACATGTAATAATGATGTATGAGATTGAGTCACAACTGACTCATATCCTAAACTAAATATGATAACATATCTTGAGCCCTTTGGTCACATGATTTCTGATAAGCTATTCAGGCGGTTTTGATGTACTGACAGATGTCAGTTTCGCACAGTCTTTTTTTCTGTAACACGATATCGCATCATAAACTGACTACTTTCCCTTTGACCATGTCGGTCGTCAGCTCCGTTTACGTGAACATCAATTAGCAGTCAAACGCCACGACAACGCTTCGCTTATCTCAATACATATCTACAACTATGGACACACATTTGATTGGAATAACGTGGAAATACTGGGTAGGGGGAGGACAAAGAACACTAGAGAATTTTTAGAAGCTTGGCACTCAGGTCAATTAGCAATCAACAAACACATCGACATTGACCCAATTTATCAACCAATCAGGAGAATCATAGATGACACTGGATCAAGAAACAGATCAAAAGAGGGAGGCAATCAAAACATAGTTGCAAACAACGACAGGTCAAAGGTCAACAACAACCAATCAAGATCGAGGTTAGCACAACAAGCTACAGGTCAAACGTGGAGAGATTCTAATGCTTCACTTCTATCTGAAGTTCGTGCTGACGATGTTGTTCAGAAGAACAATGAAAGCTCCACAACCAAAACAACCAGCTCAGAGAACGAAACACCACCACAAACTTTTAAGGTGCACCATTGATCAACATTTCATCACAGAATACACGCCTATCATACGAACCAAAGATACAACACCAATTGTTATCTTCGTGTTGAGATTTTCTCGCCAACTTGAAGCACACTACCTGGTTGGGGTCCGCGAGATGATAATAATCGATAGTTAGAGACCTTGAATGACATGACTCGAAATCATTCGCTATGGCGCCGGTGCATTTATGCTTTGTGTTCTCTCAAATTCTAATCCTCTGGATTCTAATCCTAACCTCTTCGATTACTTCTCATACCTTTACTACCTCTTCTACTATTGGATTTGAATTGACAATTACATCTCTGTGCTGATGTGTGGTATGGCAACATGAACTGATGTACTTATGTACAAAGTTCTACGTTGCATCTGACTGACTGACTGACTGACTGACACTATATATACATACATATATAGACACATTTAATGTATACACCTCACATGTATCATCCAATAACAAAAATTCTACAAATCTTAATTCGAATTAAGCACCAAATCTATTTTATCTTTGTGTTGATGATATATGTATGTATCAATAGAACCATCAGGTAGACAATAATAAAAAAAATTGGTATTAACAAATTTGTAAAAACAAAAAAACAAACAATCAAATGAAAAAAAAATTATCAAAAATATGCAGTTATGTTTGAGATAAAAAAAAACAGAAAAAAAGGTAGATCAAATAAGATATACAAATTAACATCAATATATATAGTTAGACCAAATAATAAAACCAAATAAAAAAACATACCGATTCATTAAATTAACTAATATATCCACAATGATATTGTAAAAATTTTGTACAAATGCATATAGACAATTTTTAGCAGTCCATTTCATTGATGTATTATTATGACTTTGATGATGATGAGGAGGAGGAGGTTGAGGATTTGTCGACGATTGACAAAGTATTGGATAAAAGATAAGTTCATTTAATGTATCCAATGAACAATGCAATAAATAAGCAGCATATTGTGCTGATTGATAATTTTTAAAATAATATTTTGAATTTTTAACAGGATTTAATTCATCATGACAATAACCAGCACAACCTAAATGATAAATTACAGCTAATAAACGTGTTATACCACCAGTTAACCATTCTTGTTTTATATTAAATTCTAATAATTCTGCATCATTACATAATTGATTCCAAATTTTTTTAGCTGATACTTTATCTTCTGGCTAAAAAAAAACAAAAAAAAAGAAAATACAATGAAGAATTGATCAAGTAATTAAACAATAAAAATTGTCTTACGGGGGTTGTGAAGATTGTTAAGTTACACATTTTCCAGGTTTCTAATGGTGGTCTAACATTGATCGATTGATGGTTTCAAAAATGTGTAACTTAACAATCTTCACAACTCCGTAATGCAAATTACCTATGCTCACTAGTGACTAGCTTCGTGAGGAATGTTCTCCGAGTTGTAGTGGGAAGACGTGACTGTGAAGTTCAACCTGTTCGGGTGTAGGCAGTGTCTACCGAAGACTGGGTATGAGGTTGCGTAACTCCGTGAATTGATCAAGTTAGACATTAACACCGTTAGAAACCGGCTCAGTGGTCCGATGGTAAGTCGTTCGCCTACAATACCGAAGGTCCTGGGTTCGAATCCTGCGGGGTGCAGGAGTCGTGGATGCGCACTGCTGAGGAATCCCATACCAGGACGAAACGGCCGTCCAGTGCTCCCAGGTTTCTAATGGTGGTCTAACATTGATCGATTCATGGTTTCGAAAATAAAAATTGTACAAAGCATGCATAAACAAGAGAATAACTGTACTGACATTTCCTATGTTCCAGTCCCAGTATATTACATACTCAAGTAAACAATGTTTGATCAATATGATTTGGCAAACTTTCGTCTTAAACTTTAAGTCTTGATCATTGTTTTATTGTGCTGTATACTTGAAACACTTCATTTAATCAACCAAAATCTATCGGTTGTAAATGGATACAGAAACAACTTCAAGTTTACACTCTAACTTTAATCAGTGCATCATTATGCGCAAGCTTATATCGATTGTCTGTGGCAGAAAATTGTCTTACATTTGGCAAAGATGCAAGACTATAACGTTAACACCGTTGGATGCCGGTTGAACAAACTTTAACTATAAGAAACAACGACACAATACTGAATTTCAAACAAATTGAAACACGCGTAGTCAGTCAGCTTAGTCGTAGAACCTGATGTGTACGTACATCCGTTCAATTTGCCATATTATAATAGCACAGAGAACGAATAGGCGATTAAAATCCTATAGTAGTAGAGGTAACAGAAGTATTAGCTGTGACGGAGAACACTAGGATTCGAAGATATGATTCAAGAGGCATTAACTAGTGAAATAAATTAAAAAAGAGTAAAAACGAGCATGAAGAATTCAGAAGATTAGAAACTGAGAGAATAAAAAAAACGGATGCATTTGTGCTATTGCAAACGATTTCGAGCCATGTTATTCAAAGTTTCTAATCATCGGTTACAATTGTCTGGCAGCACCCAACAAGACAGTCTATACCTACCAACATGACTCAGTCATATTGTCAGTGGCTTCATCAATTTGTGCCATCTTTTGTTCTGGACGCCCCTAGCATTCTTCCAGCCTACTTCTACATCACAAAACACCGCTCGCCGAGGCAATCGGTGGTTGGGCATAGGTGACTGACGGAGATTCATTAATTTATCTATGTATCTGCCATTCTTACGTAGTACCCGTTTCTCAACACCAGCATTGCTTACTCGACTGTCCCAGGATATACAAGTAATGCTGCGAAGACACCGATGATCGAATACTAATAACTTAAGAATATCCTCTACTGTTACTGGTCATGTTTCACAGCTATAGATTGGGACGGAGCGAACTGCTGCGCAGCACACTCGTCCTTTGGTTAGCGATCGCAAGTTGGCAAAAGCCAGTCAAGCCTGCTGCATCTGTGCTAAGATTTCGTCAGTCACCAGGACATCAGCATTGATGAGACTCTGGAGATAATGGAAGCGGGCGAAATGCTCAACTACTTCACTCCCTATTACTAGTTCAAGTGCCAATCCAAGCCAATCCTGAAGCAACATTTTGCATTTCGACGGAGAAAATCGCATCCCAAACACGCTTACATTGTTGCTTAAGTTGGTCAGAAGACTCTGCATTTTGTCAGAGTCTTCATCAAATAGAACTATGTCATCAGCATGTTCTAAGTCAACAAGCGGACCTCCGGATAGAACGTCAAGCTCAGAAAAGTGAAACGATGAAAGTTTCGTCTCTAAAAGCATGTGAGTAACAAAGTTGAATAAGAACTGAGATAGTGGACAGCCCTAACGAACACCTTTTGAAGTAATCAACTTGGATGACAGTTCTCCATAAGCTCTGACTTGGCCAGTAGTGTTCCAATTCTCCATGTTAAATGTAATTTATTAGGTTACAACAAATCAATTATAAATAAGGGAATGTTCAGTTTATCCAAAAAAGAGGATGATTGAAATGATTTGAAAATTATAACACAGCTTAATAATTCAGTTAATTACTGATATAAACTGGAATTCCAATCACTAAGTAAACAATTAAATGTAAACACTATGTTGTAAAATAAAGTAAGATTGATTATCTTTTTTTTTTAAACTTCAAAACAAGATTTTCATTTCATCGTTACATCATCATTAAATGCAATAGAAAATTTCAGTGCCTCCACATATATTCCAGTTCGCTTACATCTAACTTGGTTAAGCCCTTTCCATTAATTTATTTAACCAAGCCATTTGTATAGCAACAATTTATATGTACCATTCGTTCTTATTATTGTCTGGTTTGTATGAGCTCACATGACATGTCCCACTTGTCATTTGACCTTGTCAATCATTCGTCGCTTTTATTCATGTGTGCCTATTTCGCTTGTTGCATGTCTGCCTTATTTTTGTCTGACTGTATATTCTTAGTCATGCCCTATCTCTTGGAGTTGGCTCAACAGCCTTCTCCAACGCGCTTCGCCCATTCGTTTGCATTGTAATCCTAGGAGTTGGCTCATTAGCCTTCTCCAATTCACGTCGTTTCGTACGCTTTGTTCGCTGCTCTTCAACTTCGCTTTAAGGTGTGTCCAGAAATAAACGTATTCATTACTTCTAATTCATCTTCTGATTTATAACCGTCAGACGCTACTTTGTAACGATTGTCTAGACGAGCTAATTGCGAAGCATAAGAACACCTCGAATTCGGCACACTAACTAATTAACTATTCGAATGAGACAATTAAATAATGAAAGTAACCAAATATTAAAGGCGAGATGAAATTCAAATCAGCTTATTTAAAGTAATAAATACTAAAATGCTTATCCTAATGTACTTATTGTATATATAGAATATGATTATGTTGAAGAAAGAAAAAGTATTGATCGAATTCTGATATTGATTTCTATCAGTGGAATTTAACTTGTTTACATTTAATTTTAAATGAAAAGATTTGTATAGTTTTAAAATGAACTTTTATGATGAAATGAACTTGGTTAAAGTGATAATAAAAGCTACAAAGGAGTATTTATTGGTTAATTGTTTCAGTCTAGTTTGAGGCTCCCCTCATCAATGTGAATCAGCTGTCAGCTACTTAATCAAAAGTCTGAATCACGCTTTATATGATTTGATTTGTCCAACTGGTTATTCTCAATAGTGCAGAGAGACAGATACAACATAGAACTTCGTACATAAGTACATTAGTTCAGGTTGCTATACCACGTCAGCACAGAGACGTAACTGTCAGTTCAAATCCAACAGTGATAGCGATAGTAAAATTGTTGGCAGCGATGGTGTTTGGGATGTTAGATCCCCAAAACTCGCTTGATAAATGCCTCATTTTGGTTTTCACGTTTGCCAGCATAGACTGATCACTTGACCTTGAGATTCCATTTCCCACCAGCAAAATCCATGGCTGTGATTGGCTGCTGTGTATTTTAGTGTGCTATTTTCATAACTGTCCCAAGGACGTTTCTATGATGTATACATAAACGTGAGTTATATGCTTGATTGTATTGTGATTGCTGGGTGTTTGCAGAATATACTTTCTACGCTTACAAAGTCTTCTATCTTCAGCTTGGGATTCAAGGTAGCCTATCTGGACTCTGGTAATTGTCTCGTTCACGTTTATCGACTAAGGTGAACTCGTAACTAGCTTCAGGCGTACCTAGTGACGAGCGTAACAAATGGAGAAGATTAGGGAGCAAAGATATGATTCGAAAAGTATAATTCAGTACACATATAAAGAATGAGGCCTACATCCACCAGGTTACATGAATCTGTATATGGTAAGCGAGTTAATTTAATATGAATAGGAAGACCTGAACCCTAAAAAGCACTTTAACCTTGTTCTAAAGAATAAACAATGTGAATATAATTCATAAAATCAAAAAATGTTATTATTAATTTTAAAAACAACATACAATCTATTGAAAAATAGATTATATATACATTTTTCAGATCATAAGATCAATATTATGAATGGAAAGGATCTCTATTCAATGATGATTAATTATAAGATTCCCATTCAAAACATACTTTAGTATGTGTATTTTGCATCTATGAAGTGATAAAATTTCTGTGTCAAACCTGAAAACCCATTATTCTACTTGGGAATGATGATTGAATTTTTACAATAAATAATTCCTTGACTGTACAAGTTTTAAGCCAATAATCTGGAGATAAATTTCATGAACTAAAAAACGAGAGCCTATCGTCACAACACAAGCCCTTACTTGAGATCCCTCAAGGACAGAGGAAAAGAGGAAGCTCAAAGAACACATTATGCCGAGAAATAAAGACAAACATGAGAAGAATGAACAGAGATTGGACAGAACTGGAAAGGGAAGCCCAGGACAGAGTAGGTTGAAGAATACTGGTCGGCGACCTATGCTCCATTGGGGGGCAACAGACGTAAGTATGTAAGTAAGTTCTTGTCACATAAGCATTAAGTTCACTTCAATTACTAGGTGTCATAGTCAGTTATTATATGAATATATATACATATAATACCCGATTATCTAAATCCTACCACATTAGTTCCCTAGAAAATCCACCTTATAGAACTATATGTTAACATTCTATATTCTATTCAGTTCCTACATTATTTATACAATGCAGAGCATTTCTTGCACAATACTTAATTACAGATCAGATTAATTTAATTTATTAAAACAGATAAAAACTTTTCCACTTTTCTACTAATACACATGAGTATGAGAAATTAATCAGCATCTTGAAAGTAGCCTAATAATAATAATAATAATAATAATAAGAAGAAGAATAAACTTTTAGGCGACTAACATGAATGATGCTTATTAACAAACATACACAGGTATCTATCATAAGCAATATATGTATGTTTATTATCATTTTTATAAAAACCACTTATACATCTATAGACTTTTACGGAAAATTTGAATTTTGTGTCTTCAGTCATATATTATGAAGTATAAAGTATGATCATTATTCTCGAATTTATCATTCTACATACATACATGCATACATATATATATGCAGGTAAGTGGCCTTAATTATGACATTGTTAAAATTGTAAAATTAAACTGTACTCAGTGAAAATGAAAAAATTCTCAATCAATCAATCAATTAATCAGTCCATCAATCCAACAACAACAACTATAACAACAATGACGTAGTAAGTAATACACTACTGAGCATAATAAACAAACATTGAATATTTTGAAATCAAAAAATAGAGAAATGTATGAAGAATGAGAAAATGAAAGCAGAAAATGTATAGAAAATAACAAAAGAAAACAGTATGCAGTAATTTGAGTCATTCCTATTAGTCATGCGTAATGTAGAGCCTGATATTTATGTGAATCGATCCAAGTTGACAATTATAACACATCATTATTATTACAGGCAGATGAAGTTATCAAGACAAATCCCACAGCAGTACAACAAATAACAATATCAGTAGTAATAATAATGATAATATTAGGAAACATCTGGTGTAAACAATGCGATTCCACAATAATCAATCAATTAATAGGATGAAAAGCATAAAACAATGTCAAAACTTAAAATCTAAGTGAAAGTAAAGAGAGAGTGAATGTGTCTATGTCGGGGTAGATGATGGTTGTCCGACCGAAGCTGCTACCTTGACGTGGTGGTCGTGCTTGCCTATCGTAATGACCTAACCGAGCTATATTGGCTGGAACTTACGTTCCTATAGGTTCTACCTTTCCAGGCAGGTCGTTTGGAGAACGATGAGACTAAAACCAGCTACTCAAGGTCTGAGGGTGAAGTAGTACTGCTGACTGTGATTGAGGGGTGTGACAGCAGTAAGGTGTTTCCCTCGGACAACCAGCATCTGCAGCGATGGTGCCTTCTCGCAAGGAAGGAAGGGTTAGAAAAGGTCGACACTAAAAATGTCACACCTCACCCTACCTCACAGATTTCCGTCTGCGGCGGTAAGGGTGCCCACTAAGGGCTTTTAAGCGCGGAACTAAAACTCAAAAAACCTTTCATAAAAAGGCCGTGAGTGATCGGCCTCAAGCAGTTGTCCCTTAGGCTCTGCGGTCACGCTCCCAGGTCTGTAAGACCGCCACCAACCTACCTTCCTTTTCAGGTTCCTCAAGAAACACCCTTCCCAAGGTGTGGGCAGTGGGGAAGTGACAACCGCCCTCATACCCGTAACAGATGGTGGTTGGGCATACGTAGCACATCTTATTTGCTGAAGATTTATTCTCTTATGAACTGATTCACCATTTTTGGTAGAGTACTTTATATTTAATCTCAACAGTGCTCATTCATTGGACTAAGCTTACTACACATCAGCAACGCTTCAAAGACATCTATAATTAAATACTAGTAACCTATAGATATCATCTTACAAAATTTCAACAAATTAACTATAAGACACAGGTTTTTCAACTAGATTATTTTTTTTAGCAGATTATAGTGATTTAATACAAGAATATTTGAAAAAAATAAAAATATATTACGATATTACCAAAGAAATATTTTATATAATATTTCAAAGAGAAAAAAACAATCTTCTGTCAAAAGCCAACAATAAATGATTTCATAAATTTATGATAAATTCTTTCAAAATTTTAATCATTTTATTTCATGAAAACTATATGCGGCTACCCTCTCTCGTATAAGATATTTTCACAGTTATTTGTTTTAATTGGAAAATATTATTGATCAGTTAATGATATCAATGCCTCTGTACGCTTGTAAACGCTACTTATTTTCACAATAAACAACTTTTCACACGAAAATATTAAGCATTCTTTTCTATGTCCATTGGTGTATTACAAATAAAAGATTAGAATTATTGTAAGCGATAATATATATACAAGGAAAATAATATTCATTCACAGAATACGAGAAATTATGACTTACACGATGCAGACGAGTCATAAATAAGTTTGGTGCATCTAAATCAGTTAGGAATAATTCTCGTCTAAAAAATGAAACAAGAAAACACAAAATTGAATTCTACTACACCATGTAATATTACTTTAGTTATATGAAGGATTATTCATGAAGTGTCGTGCAAGCTAATCGCTGATCTCTTTATAACACGTAGATCCTACTGGTTATCAGTCAGTCAGTCAGTTGCAACGTAGAACTTCGTACGTAAGTACATCAGTTCATGTGGCCAGGTAACAATTTCTAATTATTAGCGATTTGGAATAATCGATGGCTATTTCAAAATCGAAAGATAATCTAGATGATTCGTATTTGATGATAATTTGGTATTTTCTGAAATTTCCATTACAAGGCTAAATGACATTTTCCTTTTTACTTAGTCCTGTTACCTCTAATGGAGCACAGGTCTCATCAACCAACATTCTCCAACCAACTCTGTCCTAGGCCTTCATTTCCAGTTCTAACCAATCGCTAATCATTCTTTTCATGTCTGTTTGCAATTTTCAGTACAGTATGTTCCTTGGTCGACCTCATTTCGTTTGGCCTTGAAGGTTCGTGAACCAGTTGAGTACTTTTCGTAATGTGTTACCACATCTTCCAGAGCTTTTCCATCAAGTGTGATTTGGTCGGTGTATGTTGTGTTGTGTCTAAAAATCTTGCTTTTTTGTTTGCAGAGGCTGCTACTGTACTGGCCGTTTTCATCTGCATTTGTTCGTGTGTGTGGGATAGCAGAACTAGCGAAGAACAAGTCTTCCAGACTCATCCTAGCTGTCCATTGCATGCCATGCTTCCGTTCAAATGTTGATGCCTTCATAATGCAGTCGATCATCAGGAGAAAGAGTGAGATTAAGCAACCTTGCCTGAACGAGTCAGTCAGCTGTCCTCCATGCACGATCTTGCAGTTTAATCCGTCATAAGAACTCCGTATAATGCTGACTATCTTCTCGGGCACACCATAGTGTTGCCCTGTCCACACGATTAAATACTTTCTCATAGTCAATGAAATTGATGTACAGTGGTGAATCCCATTCAATTAACTGTTCCACAATGACCCGTGGTGAGGCGATTTGGTCGGCACATGATCGATCCTTACGGAATCCAACTTGCTGGTCTCAAAGTAGGGTATCTATGGAATCTTTTATTCAGATTAACAACACTATGTCGAAAAATTTTCCTTGTATTGAGAGTAGCATAATGTCTCTGTACTTATCACACTTGTTGAAGTCTTCTTTCTTCGGTATTTTGTTGAGGTGCCCTACTTTCCAGTGTGTTGGTACTTGTTCTTCCATACAAGTGTTGCTGAACAAAGCATGAAGTATCTGTTCAGTTAATGCTTTGTCTGCTTTTAATACCTTAGCTGGCTATGTGGCTTTACCACTCTTGATTTGTCTGACTTGATAACATTTTATTGCGTCTGTCGGATAAGGTCATACGAGTTAGCCTTAATTTGAAGGGTGATGATATGTAACATTATTTTAACTACATCAATAATAATAGTAGTTAGATTAGTAAATAAATGTGAAGGATTGGGACAGTTCTTACCACAGACTAATATTATCAAAATAATAGCGGTTAACCAAGATATATTGGACTCATCAGTAGTGTTCGCTCACAACACTCTATCATGGTGTTCATGGTATTTCAATCTAGCTCTATTCATGATACAAAAACGAACACCATTTTATGAGAAATGTCGTAATTCTAAATTCTATAAATCCTATTTCCGCTTACAATTAAATTAATAACACTGTACAGAATTATTATAATAACGGAGGGATAAATATGCCTCCCTCTAAATATTCAAACACCAATCTTTCAGGTCTGAAGTCTCATTTATAACTACTACTGGGGTTAATGAATTACGACTTTGGACAATAACTGATGTCTGTTTAACAGGAATTACGTGGTTAAAACATCGAACAGATATCATTAACACACTGCAATCTACCAGGGGAAATATTTGAGAAAAAATAGAATGTTGAATTATCAGACTTCATAGTTGGAGCAGAGTCAATCACTCTGTTGTTAAATTGACCACAGATAGAGCTATCAAAATCCGATCAACAAATAATTTTAAATATCCTTTATGAGAAAAGATTACACTAACTAACCTTGACTCTTCATCCAAACCAGCTAACATATAATAAAATATATGAAAATTCGGTTCACCTTCAGGACGATCAGTGACACGACTACGTTCAAACAATAACAATCGTGTTGTTAAACCTGTAATAATTAAACTCATATTTTCCGGTTGATTAACTATTGGTAAAGAATGAATACTAGCAAATTCTAATGAGAATAAACGTAAAGCACGACTTCCATTGGTATTAAGAATAATACGTGAACAAGTGAATGAATCAAGCATATTGAATAGGGCACGTAAACGATTACCTACAGTTTTGAAAAAAAAAACAAGAAGCAAGATATATATATATTGATGAAATATATAGAGATAAGTGAATAACTGTTTATTATTATTATTATTATTATTATTATTATTATTATTATTATTATTATCGTTATTTGTTACATAAATAGTGAATGACTTCATGAAACAATATAGACAATAATATCTTGATAAATAGAAATACGAAGTAAACCAATGTCCATAAATGATGTTTGTATGCAAAAGAAATAGGAATTTATGACTCATTGGCTTACAAGATCTAAGCTTGCTTAATTAGATTTCATGCAATAAGTTTATTTAATTTAATTTAGTTTAATCAAATGGTACAGTTAAGTTTACAAGAATAGTTTGTGAAATCAACTTGATTATGAGCTCATTGAACTACGCTTAGAGCACAATGTATAATTGGGTTCGTTGTATATAAAGGAAACATCCATTGGAATATTATTTACTAACTTTCGCCTGTTTCACCCGAAGGAACATAGGCTGCCGACCAGTGTTCTCCAACCAACTCTGTCCTCGGCATCCCTTTCCACTTCTTTCCAGTTTTTGTTCATTCTTCTCATGTCTTTCTTTCTCTATTTCTCGGTGTAATGCGTTCCTTGGCATTCCTCTTTTTCTTTTACATTGAGGGTTCCAAGTGAGGGCTTGCCTTGTGATGCAGTTGGATGATTTCCTCAATATATATCCTATCCACTTCCATCGCTACTTCCTGATTTCCTCCTCCACTGGAATCTGGTTTGTTCTCTCACACAGTAGGTTGTTACTGATACTGTCTGGCCAACAAATCCTCAGTATTTTGCATAGACAACTGTTCATAAATACTTGTATCTTCTGGATGATGGCTTTGGTAGTTCTCCAAGTTTCCGCTCCATACAGTAGAACTGTCTTGACATTGGTTTCGAAAATCCTGATTTTGGTGTTGATTGATATTTGTTTGGAGTTCCAGATATTTTTCAAATGTAGAAATGCAGTCCTTGCTTTGCTGATCCGCGCCCTTACATCTGCATTGGATCCACCTTGATTGTCGATGATGTTGCCCAGATATGTGAAGGTGTTAACGTCCCCCAAGGCATCTCCATCAACAGTGATTTGTTTGGTGCATGTTATGTTGGATCGCAGAATCTTGTTTTTCACTTTATGTATGTTGAGACCTGCTGCTGCTACACGGATCGTCTTCTCATTTGTATATTAAGTGACCAATATATCATTTCAATAATTTAAATTGTATTACTCTATTGATATAAAATATGATTCATGAAATCAGGTATTTGTACGTGGTAAGTATTCGATGTAATCTCTGTTACAATAATCATTGATTGAATATGACAGGAAAACTGAATGGGTAATGAGAAGATTAGGCCAAAGACCTTATTAACTCGAATATTTGGAATATGTCTAAACCTTTCACAATAAACTGGTTGAAATCGGATTATATATTTAAGAACAGCAGTAGGAGTAATCTAGCCTAATCAGGATACATGATACAATGTAACAATTGGGATTAGTTACACAAAGAAAACGAAACTTAAGCACTTCTCAGTTTACTAACCACGAAAAACAATCAATTAACCGTATTTTAAATTGTATAAATCCTTTGGTATTGTTTATAAATAATATTTTCTTATTCAGATAAATGGAATGTAAATATTGTATAATCCCTTATTTGAAGGCTTTGTTTGTGAAAATCCCTCCATGTATACATTTATAATTTGTCCTTATTGATTCCTTCAGTTGTACATTTTGTTAATCTGTTCGATTCCATTTTGAAATGATAATATTTGTATTTTTGATTATAGTTTCTATTTCTTCTGCCTTTACTGAGTTTCGATGTTTCTTGGTGTTTAAGCTGATACTTAATCATGGCGACAGCCATATTGATTTGTTCCTCTTTTTATTGTGTCGGTTGCTTGCTTGGACTGGAATTGTGCATTTTGATTGTGAATTGAAGCACTTTTCCAGAATAGGAAACACTCTGTGTTTTAAAGCAACCAAATATTATCTGTCGAACGAATCTGATCTATCCAGTAGTGATAGAATATCATTTATTGGTTGCTGTTGATTTGATTAATTGAACAATCGTTGGTGGGATAGCTGTGGTAATATTGTCTAAGTAATCACGTATACTTTTATTTATGATGAATACTAATTAGAACCATTATTCACCCAGATCACTTGTTTTGATTTCAACTGGTTAACAAGACGCGTATCTAAACTACCAAGACAATTATTCCTACATGCCAAACCTCAGTTTGGATCCGATATGCAAAACTATGAATAAATCTTCCTAATACTACACATAATATTATCAAATAATGTATTGTGTTAGATTTCACAACAGTATAAGCCATGAAGTGTTGTTTGAATGTTTTTAACGTAACGCCACACTATGAAACTGTCTGACAGAAAGAAATCGATTATCTACTCTCAAAATTAGGCTTTTTATATTACATACACAGGATAAGTTGGAACACCTCCTGCCTACATTTACTAATCTATAAATTTTAGAAAAAAAAAAAAGACATTAAATTTGAACAGCATGAACAAATCAAAAAAGCACCAACAAAACAAAATGTAAAGCAAATTACTGTCAATTTCATTAAAGGTATCAATCACAGTAAGGAATAAATTCACTAATTAATTAATGAATTAAGGAAAAAGAAAAGGTATATTTAAATATATTTACCATTGATTTTACTGGATAATATCGTGCTGTTGCTGCTGCTGTTACTACTGTTGTTATTATGAATTGACTGATTAAAAAGATTGATAGATTTTTCAGATTGATAAATCATATAAGTGAATATATCATTAGAGATATGTGTTTTACCAGAACCGGAACGACCTAATAAGCATAGAATTTGTTGATTTAAAGAATATGGTAAATGATAAATTGGATTTGTGCTGTTCAAATGATTTTCTTGTTGTTCCATTGTAACTATAGAATAGAATAAACGTCGTTTTAAACGAGCTAAAATTAATTGAGCCACAGAATAAACATGCGGTGGCATATTATAGCGTACTTGACAATCGGTAAATAAATCCATTACCTTGAAAAATAAAATTATCAATGATAATGTTTGTTATTTTCAATTTTGTTTGTATAATAAAAAAATTTAGAAAAACCGAAATTGTATAGGTTGACGCATGATTGCCTTTCTATTTATTTACAGCTGTTGGGGACGTTAGATCCCCAAATTTCACTTGGAAGAGACGGTTAGTTGACCTTCAGCTTACATTTACCACTCGGAAAATACTTGACTGTCATGAGTTGACGGATTATTTTAGCACGCTATTTTATCGCTCTGTCAAGGGCATTCATATCATTGTATAAATAAGCTTGAGTTGTGTGCTTAGCAACCTCTACTTTTCTGGGTGCCTATAGAATACATTCTCTATGCCTTATCGAGACTTCCTGCTCTAGTTGGCGGGGCCTGGGACAACAATCAGATTAGAATAACCTATCGTATCACTTCATCGTTGATCTTCGTTCCGTTTACCGAGTAAGGTGAACTCATAATAGTTAACCATATTTTGCAAAATTTCGTCACATGCTTTATAATACAGATCGATTGTGGTTAGTTAGCAGTGGAATCCAAGATGCATTTTCTAGTTTATTTGGGACATTTTTAACTGGATGCTCTTGCACCATAGTGTTAATGTTCACTTTGGACCTCGAACCTAAGACCTTTCTCTTCAAGTGTCAATATGTTATCCACTGAACTAGTCAACTCTTATAATCACTATCTTATTCATCAGGTAAGACATTTATATGATTACTACAAAGATTTTTAAATTACGTTGTTTTTTTGCTATGCATAACTGAATTCTTGATTACTGATTAATGATTACTTCACCTAGACTGCCTATCCACTGCCAATCACTTTAGACTAACCAGTGACATGCTAAATGTGAAATAACTGCTGAGCATAACATTAAATGATTATTAGTCCAGAATGCAATTTTCCAAGCTTACTCGCCAGCCCAACCTCTAATTATACAGTTCGAAATTTATGCATCACTCATACAATAGTATACAGCGAAATACTGACTGCACACTAACAGAATGAAGAAATTACAATATAGCCATAACTACAACCTAACTGAAAGAGGATTGCATGATAGGTCTGCAATAAGTTACCAGTAATTTGGGAAAGATATCACACACAACAATGACTTCGATGTCAGATAGAAACAAGTATAGTTTAAGTATTTAGACAGATACAACGCAGAACTTCGTATGTACGTACATCAGTTCAGGTTGCCATGCCCCAATCAGCACAGAGACGCAACTGTCAGTTCAAATCCAACAGTGATAGCAATAATGGAGAAGATTGGGGAGCGAAGATATGATTCGAAAAGTATAATTCAGTGAGATAAATTTAAAAGTTTAGGTATTTAACAATTATACAAAGAAAATGTAGTAATCACAAGTAAATATAAACAAATTGGAAACATGAAATTCAATCATCATTACTATTATTATTATTATTATTATTTTATGATCTCTTATCGTGTTGGTGTCCATCTCTACTCTTCAATCGATTAAATATCATTCATCCATATATACATACATTCTCTACAACCATTACGATTTTTACATCAGATATATATATATATATATATATATATATATATATATAGAGAGAGAGAGAGAGAGAGAGGGAGAGAGAGTAGGAACTAACAGAAGTGTACTTTTTTTCAAGAATTACGAAAAACTCACTTTATCCGAATAAATATTCAATGGCATCATTGGATTAATACTGATTAAATTGACGCCAGAAGCATAAGTGAATATTAGACCAGATCCATATCGTTGAATAAATGAATGTGTCACACTAGATTCATTAATATAACGCAATTTGATTAGATCATCAACTCGATCGAAACGAGGCGGATTTGCCTAAATTATAAAAAGTTGTTTTTTTTTGTTTTTGAAATTATTCAGTGAAAAATAGTACAGAAGCAGAAGAAAAAAATAATATTGAAATCGATTTTTTTTTTTAATAATTAAAATAAAAACGTTAAAAGCATTCTTTTTTTTGTTTATTTTCAACTGGTACATATAACTGGCATCTTTGTAAATAAATAAATAAATTCTAATCAATATAAATCAATTTTAATCATCTGGGTGAAAATAATGTAAACCTAAGTTGCCATTATTAACAACACAACATCAGTATAGGCAAATCAAGTTTTCAAGACAAATCCCACAGCAGTACAATTGGTCAGTCAGTTAGTCAGTTGCAACGTAGAACTTCGTACATGAGTACATAAGTTCAGGTTGCTATACCACATCAGTACAAAGATGTAATTGTCAGTTGAAATCCCATAAAGGTGAAGATAGTAGAGCAGTAATAGAGAAGATTAGGGAGCGAAGATATGATCCGGGTAGTAGGATTCAGTGAGATAACTTAAGAAAGAGATGATGAGGAATTCAGAAGATTAGAATTTTAGTGGACACAATAAACAGTACAATTGGAAACAATATCAGTAATAATAATTATAGAAATGATGAAAAGTATAAAATATTTTCAAAACTTAAAATCTAAGTGAAGGCAGAGAGAGTGAATGCATACGTACCATTGTGAAGGATTATAACTGATCTCAACCAACGTCTTTAACTGTTGGTCGTAATAACCAATCGCGCAGTAACCAGATAGTCTGAACCTACCAACAAAGCTGCGTACAAGTCATCCCTAGTCTCTTTCACACCTACTCCTACACCACGCAGCATAATCAACTTGAAACTAGTCATATTTTTCCTAGATCCCATATTGTTCATGAATGTCCTGGGATGAAAAACTTTTTATAGTATTTCTACGATGGAAAATGTTCATTTCTGTCTGGTTGACAATGAAAAATTGACCAGTTCGATAATTTATGAAATTATTTTCATGATTTAGAAAGAAACTGAACTTCACTTATTGATTATGTAATAAAAATCGTCTACATTGGCTTACAATTAACTTTACAAGAACAGATATAAAGCAGTGGGTAACAAATACCTACCATTTATCTGGTCAATAGTCAGTTAACAACAACATAGAATTTTGCACGTACGTACATCAGTTCAAGTTGCCATACCACATTAGCAAACAGATGCAATTGTCAATTCGAATCCCATAGTAGTAGGGGTAGTAGAAGTATTACCGGTAATGGAGAAGATAAGCATCTGAAGATATTATTTAAGAAGTATGATCTAATGAAATGAACTTAAAAGAAAAATACGAAGGTGATGAGGAAACCAGAAGGTTATGATTTGAGAGAACACAAAGAATGAATGCACCTGCGCCATTGCAGACGGTTCTGAGCCATGTCATTGAAGGTCTCCAACCATCGGCTACTGTCATCTCGCGGACCCCAACCAGGTTAGTTGAAACCTACTGATATGACTGAATCCAGGTGTCAATGACTTCATGGATTTATGCCATGTTTTGCCTTGGCCGCCACTAGCTTTCTTCCAACCTATTCCTTTATCGCAAAGCATAAGCTCAACGAGGTAGTCAGTCGGTGGTTAGGCATACGCAACACATGTCCCAACAACCTGTTGGGATAGCCATCGAGAAGCCGCCCACACACATTGTGAACACACATTATGAACTTATCGATTAAATGCTTAAATATTTCAAGGACAGTCGATTGATGAACTATTTGATTACTGTTCAAATATTTTAACGACAATATCGATTATTTATATAACTGTGTATAAATACACATGTGTGATTGTATATTTTTGATTCCATTAATAAGTGTTCTCCAACGTCTTCCGTCTTCTTATTTTTTGAACGGTGGGAGTCTAACGTTCGGTGTTGTCATTTGTACAGTGGTTTGGCGTTACTCAAGTAGAGAACATAAAACCACCTCGACCGATGAAGTTCCACTTCTTCTGACAACCAAAGCCCTTTCACGGTGTGAGCAACCGGAAAGTAACATCTCACCTCATAACCATAAAACTTCACGAGACCAAATCGGTCAGAACTAAATCTGGTCAACCTGCTTAAAAACAAATCACATCAGTAGTATGAATAAATTTTTTTTTGATTCAAAAAATGCATATATATGTATCCATTATTTTTCGGCATAAATTCTTACACGTTCAACATCTTCCGAATTGACTTCAATTACTTCTTGACCTGGTAGAATCATCACACGACATCGTCCATTTGGCAGTGAATTAAGAAATTTTCCTGAAACATATCCTTGTTTAAATGCAATCCAAACTGGAAAATCGATTTCATTATTATTATCTTCATCATATACAGATTGCATATAATCATTATTCGTATTATTATTACTATTATTATTATCAGGATGATGATGATTGTTTGATTTATGTTTCATGCTATGAATAGCATTGAACGATGAATTCTCAAATGTATCAAGTTTTATCTAATAATTAAAAAAGACTGAATATTAAGAAACTCTTAAATGAAAATCAACAATCTATTTTAAAACAGAATTAACACTACAATATTCAAACAGTAATAATTTAACTCTGAATTCAATGCCAAACACAATAACATTATAAAACAGCTAAAAAAAAATCATAGATTTTTACGGCACTAGAAAAAGTTCCGATCAGTTTATCAGTTAAACAAACTAGACTTTTATTTATATTTCAATAGTTGAGATTATTTCAAATATCATGTTTACACGCAATTTCTTCCATATACTCTGCTCAATTTATAACAAATTGTTCATTTAAAATTACGTTTGCCCTATGTATAGATTTATTGAACAGTTTGAACATTGACATAAGACATAAAGATACTGCTGAATCAGAAAGTGGAAATTTCGTTAATTTGAAACCATAAAATTGATAACTAGGAATTATTATTTATATCATATAAGTCATGCTTTAATTCTTTGAAAAAAATGTGTATCTTTTTTGTAAAATAGATTAATTCCGATGAAATTTTGCTGTTTAATCATTGAATACTTTTATGCTACAAATAAATGATCAATGTTATATTTTAAATTGTTTAAACAAAACACGAATATCACCAGTTCACGTGTTGGAACTAATTTAAGTTATTACACCATTGATTATAGACAATACAGTTTAACTGAAATCATAGAGAAATGGTGGAGAGTATTTGTAGCTCAGGTGGACAATTGTGGTGATGGTGTTTGGCTCTCTGAGCTGGATGTTTTGGTTGTGGAGCTTTCATTGTTCTTCTGAACAACATCATCACCACAAACTTCAAATAGAAGTGAAGCCTTCGAATTTCTCCACGTTTGACCTGTAGCTTGTTGTGCTAACCTCGATCTTGATTGGTTGCTGTTGCTGTCAACAGCACAATCATAGAGAAAAAAATGTATTTTGTATGATTAACTAAGATAATCATTATAACATTTGTGTGACAATGATCATTTCATGTAAAGCATTGAAAACAGTCTTTTTTGAAAAAAAAAAAACAAACGTAAATATATGAAGAACAGTTGGCAAAACTGTTTAACAGAAACATTATTTAACTTAAATAAGCTAAATGTAAACATGCAGTCAGTCAGTTAGGTACAACGTAGAACTTCGTAAGTATGTACATCAGCTCAAGTTGACTATACCGCATTAGCGCAGAGACGCAATTGTTAATTCAAATCCCACAGTGGTGGAGATAGTAAACATGTAAATAAATTTTCTTCAACAATGAAATTGATATTGTTTCTGTGTAAAGATTTACATTTACACAAAAACACTAAGGTGCAGGTAGGTCTTAGCTGACGAGTCCCGAATGGGAAGACACGTGCATCCTGGATTTCATTTCGAGACACTGTAAAAAGTTAGTATATGACACTAAAAGTGAACAAAATACTTTATACAATCAGTACGTCAGTACAGATTGTGAAGAAGTGAGAAACAATGCGGAGAAAGCAGAAGAACACATCAGCTAGAATTGTACACTTAAGTTCTTATGACTTCTCTATACACAGATGGCGAGATTAAAACCCATCGGGGGAAATTGTATAAACAATACAGTAGGTCACTTGAAATGATTTAGTTTTATTTACCACATAACTTCATTTTTAAAAACGGTTTATAATCTATTTTTATCAACAAAAAAAAAGATTGATAGCATTGTCAAACAGATCATAGCTAAATAGTTAATTAGACTGTCAAATAATTTATAAAAATTTCTAAGTAAAAATGAAAACATCAATATTATTGGTTATACACATAGAAAAGAAACTATGGGTCCAATGTTTAAATCAAATCTCGCTTGAATGTTAAACAACTAAAAACTTTAAATTCCTATCGAGCACTCAATATGTCAAGCACATGTCACTAAAATGTAGGTTTGTAGCAGAAAAATAAAACAATAGCATCCTACACAAACAAGTTATCATCATCTTTCATATTTATTAAGTCTATTTGAAAATAATTTTAGATTGCTCAAACCATCAACATATTGATAATCTCAACATAATATTTCCCATTCAAAAACTCAGTCACTTTTAAAACAAAACAAAAAACCAACTTTTTCTCGCTAACCGAATACTTCATGTACTCAGCTTGGTTAAAATTTATTTTTCCCAACTGTACAGTATTATAATCACATCAACTACAATCCATTTACAATGAGTACTATCTATAGAGTGACTAACATTTTATGATTTACAAATGACTGAGCACTAAATAGTGTCCATTACCATACATGTCTATATTTTTTTTGCTGATTCTATTGATCAAGTCTCCAGTTAGCCACTAATCTAAGCAACTCGACATAGTGTGGACTATTTTGAAATACAAAGTAGTTGAAGTTAGCTGGCAGGATAGATACTATGAGTTGAGGTTTTAAGTTAGCTGGCACTCATTCACAAGGTATTTATTCCGTAACTTTGAAAGAACTCGTGTTTTCTGATGGATTTGATTTTACATCAACCAACTTTATAGTTTAAAATGTTGACGTTGAGCTAGCTATTTGAACCACCACTGATCTCTCGTAGGACTGAGATATGGAATTAGTGAATAATATCAACAATAAAAGTAAATTTATACCAAAAACAGGCTCAATTAATTAATAACAATGATAATAATAATAATAGTAACAATAATAATAACGAAAATAATAATAGTGAGAATTACCGCAGAGTTCATTGTAGCAGTAATACACTGTAGAATTTTCCCAAGTATTCACAAATATATAAACATCGAAAAAAAAAAGGAATATTACACTCGACAGAATTTCAAAACAAACAAAATTTTCCGTAATCAAAACTCAATTGTTCTCATGATAAATATATGGTTTTAAATCATTCAACATTTCACATTATATTACATCAATACTTAAAATGAGCATAAACATATAGTATATATATATATGTATATATATATATATATATATATATATATATCAGCCAATTCTTTCATAGAATAGTTTATTGATGTATATATGTGTGTATGTGTGCGTGTGTGTGTGTCTGATGTGACACATCAGCGGATGCAATTCACTTTTAACAAAAATCAACTTCATTTAGTTTATTTGTAAATTATTATTTATATTAACAAAATAAATCATGTGAACAAATGTGCAACCACCACATTTCAATGGTTCATAATAACATCATCATCATCATCATAACACAATAGCAATAATGATTGAAAGAAATTTAATAAGACATTTTTTATTTCATATTCTGTTTTAAAGAAGAGAAACAATAAAAAAAAATGTAAATAATAGTTTAAAAGTGTGTGTATGTGCGTGTGTGCATGCAAATGTGCTTCAGTATATATATATGTATAATATACAAACAAACATTTGTTTAACGATGTTTCTTGTCAGGATAGAAACTAGCAGCACCGTGCATAACTTTTGTTTGTATTAGAGATAAAGTATATATATACATTGATGACATATTGTTACCTAATACTGTATGAATGCAAATAAAAAGAAGACATTCACGTTCTTCCATATTCACACAGTGTTTTGACTAGCATGTGTAAAGTATTCTGAAGAAGTTTGAATTCTGTAAGTTGAATAGTTTAACTATAACGTTTTTAATAGCCTATTGTAATATTATCAGTATTGACTTCGGTAAACAAGTGAATTATTAGAGTAGTAGTATATTATGTGTGAAAAATTGCTTATTCTGTTGACATGACGATCGGGCTAGTCGCCGTCTATGATTATGTGAGCGTTGATTGCCTGTATGTTTACTTTGGCTGCCTTCACCTCTAACCTGATCTCAGACCTTGCAGTTGTTTATATTTTTTTTTATTGGTCAGTAGACTGAATTGATTCCAAAACATTTATCGATTTACTTGCTAAAAGACCATGTTGATTTTCGCATCATCAACAGCAACGCAGAACTTTGCACGTAAGTACAGCACAATTAGCATAGAGAGATGTAAATGTCAATTTAAATCTCATAATAGTAGAGGTATTAAAAGTATTAGCAGTAATGGATAAGATTAGGGTTCGAAGATATGATTCGAGAAGTATAATGAAGTGAGGTAAACTTAAATAGAGAAAGGTAGAGGTGATGAGGAATTCAGAAGGTTAGAATTTCATAGAACACAAAGAGTAAATGCACCTGCTCCATTGCAAACGGTTTTGAGCCATGTCATTCAAGGTCTCCAACCATCGATTATTATCATCTCGTGGACCCCAACCAGGTAGTCGACAATTACCGACATGACTCAGTCCACTTGTCAGTGACTTCATGGATTTCTGCTATGTTTTGGTCTGACCGCCCCTAACTTTCTTCCAACCTATTCCTAAATCGCAAAAAAGCTCGACGAGGCAGTCGGTGGTTAGGCATAGGTAACACATGTCCCAACCACCTCAACTGATGAAGTTTCACCACTTCATCTATTGATCTGACATCCTCACCTAGTACTCGTTTCCTAACGACAGCATTGCTTACTCGGTTGTCCCACGACACACGAGCAATGCTTCGGAGACACCTAGGATCGAAAACCAGTAACCTACGAATATCTGCTCTGACTGGCCATGTTTCACAGCCAGACAGTAAGACGGAGCGAACTACTGTGGAGTACACTCGACCTTTAGTCAGCGAACGGATATCTCGCCTACACCATAAGTGACGCAGATTGTTAATAGCCAATCGAGCTTTCGGTATCCGTGCTGAGATTTCATTAGTCGCCAGGCCATCAGCCCTGATGAAAATCCCAAGATAAGTGAAGCGGTCAACACAATGAACTGCCTCACTCCCTATCACTCAAGTAGAAAACATAAAATTGCATATCATGACCATAAATTAAACTTGATTATTCAGGTCTTAAATTCATTAACAAGCAAGTGATTGACAATGCTGCTATCCTCGAATCATTTATAATAGTTAATCACTTCATTTTTCTATTAATCATCTTCAGATAGGCGTGTTATTAGATTAGATTTTTAAAAAAAACAATTATTCTACTAGGTATTATTCATATCTTCAATATCCATTCATTAGTTGGTGCGTTTAATTCAATAATCCGATCGCAAGAAGTTGTGACCTGGCGAGCAGTAATCACACTGTTCATTTATCGATCAGTTAAAATCAACAAAATCCTAATCTATATATAACAAAGCATGACAATGATGTATTTCAATTTAACGAAATAAAAACGAAATCCAAATAATCCGTTTAAAAATTTACAGTGTACAAGTAAATAAACATAATCTATTTCTGAAAAATTAACCAGGTTATCACATTCAAAAACTTTCATCATAGTTCACATTACGTAAACTTTTACAATGAATGGAAAAAAGTAAATATTTAAACTACAAAAAGAAAACAATCTCAATTATTTTGCTTTAGAGTTATGAATGAAAAATTCATTCATTCTCCATAATATAATCTGTCGATAGTTATAGCATTACACATTTGAAATCATGAATCGATCAATGTTAGACCACCATTAGAAACCTCGAAGCACTGGACAGCCGTTTCGTCCTGGTATAGGACTTGTCAGTGGCAGTGCGCATCCACGACTCCTGTACTTCAAAGGATTCGAACGCAGGGACCTTCGATCTTGCGCGCCAATGCCTAACCTCTGGACCACTCAGCCGATATCTAACAGTGTTTATGTCTAACTTCGATCAATTCATGGTGTTGCGCAACCCCATATATTGTCAATATTGTAATGAATGAAAATGATAGGAAAAAAATTAGAAGCAGAATAAATTCAAGTAATCTTAATAAGAAGAATTATTTTTAATGAACACATCTATTAATTCTACTGACTACCTAAAAAAATTTACCTAGTAATAACTAATAGTCTGAATTATAAAGCAATATCTAATATAATAATAAAAACTAAACAAAATGCTCATGTCTGAAAAAAATCAAATAAACGAGAGTTCTGCAAATTCATTCATCAAACTGCATTGTAAATGAAATAAACTACCTACATATAATTAAACATAATTTTTTCAAAAATTTCAAACCAACTATTAGAATTTGTAATTATAGATTGTTTGAAATTAGATACATGCATTATTGATTGTAAACTTAATGATCAGTGTCTCGGATATGACTATCCTGATCTCAGTCCTTTTTTTGAGAGTTATAGTTGTACACAACATTTAGAAGTAATGCGATGATTAGGAAATAGTTATCTTGTATTCCTAGGAGTTCAAACAGTCTACTAACTCATTTTAAGTCATAACCAATAGTAACGTTAAAATATACAGATAAAAATATGGAATTTTACAAATTTATTGAAGTTAATCTTATCAATCTAATACAGTGAGACTAGAGTCCCATAGAGAACATATCGTTTAGTCTATAAATTTTATTGAATTCTATCGATGGAATTGAAATTTTATCACTGGTCTAAGTGAACCAACATGGGGCTAAACTATCATTATATTAAATGATATTGACAATGATCTCCACTGTACCCAAGTGTGATGTTAGTTGGTACTCATTAGATCCTGAAGGAATTCGAGCCCCGATAATTCATTAAGACAATCGCAGAGATGTTAGCTAAGACCCAGTGCACATTTGTACTGTTTGATCACTGAAATTCTGAGTGGCTTATACAAGTCTGGGTCAGCTTTGGTATTACCGTGATGTTAATTATGCCGTAAAAGGTTTGATCTACAATGAGTCAGTGAGAATGATGTTGCAATATGCTTGTGAAGCCTCATCTATCCAAGTTGAGGATGTTCAGTGTCCAATCACAATTGTTTTAAAAGGATTGTTGACATTCAGTACTAATAATATATTAGCCTCATCTGTACAGTTAATTGTCGTTTCCATTCTACTACATATTGTTCGTCAGTTATGCTTTTACTTGTTTTTATCCTCCTTCTTTTCAAATGAACTCCCTTTTCCTTACAACTTAATCTACACTTTGTTTAGCACAATTTATTTTCTTGGCACCTTTTGCAAATAAAGAATTGCTGAAAGCAACAAAACCTGTGAGGCTTACTGATCATTAACAAAGTCATCATAACGGAATGATATAGCTATGGCGAAATACACAAAAAAACGCAACTTTACATAAACTAGGCTCTCAATATGTCTTTCGAAATGACAACGACAGCTTAACAACCAAACCATCCAGCTCACGTAAAATAACAGAGCCAAGAGCATCCATCTAAGCTGCAAATCTTTCTCATCACTTTAAGACGTATTTATTGTTTGGAAATAGTGGTCAACGCTTTCTCTCATTATGCGGTTGTCAGTGTGAAAATATTGGTTAGATTATGTGCTGACTTTAAACTAATGAAAACAAGAATACACATTCAACAAACAGAGTGGCTATTATAATTTTGTGCACTTCCAAACAACGCTACTTACATCAATTTAAAGTAGTATATATCTATAACACTTCATTATAAAATACAGTAATTATCAAAGCATAAGGAAAACCTAATTTCAAAAGCACAGGCGAAAAATGAGATGAAAAACTGTATCGACAAAGCATCAGGTTAAATCCACTGCCTCAAAATCTCGGGTCTAATTTTAAATTCACCAACCGGTACCCAAATAAATGAAGACACATAAAAATAAACAAAGCATGAATTTTAAGTTCATTTTACATTTAGATAACAGAAAACAGTGATAACTAATTCCATATGTATTTAAATCAGACGTAATGTCAGATAACTGCCTTATATTTTCATCTTTAATATTACTAGAAATATTACTCACTCAAATCCTACAAATAGCAGCTATATAATCTCTGGAACTTCTAAAGATGTGATATTGGAAATCTAACTAGTAAGAGATTTAAGACCGAATTAAAAAAGACTTGAGTTCAGCAAAATCAGGCACATAAATTTCTTAGAAAACATTAACGTTATATACAGATCAATCCAACTGGCCTTCAGTGACATTTCGGTTGCCCACGATCTCTAGTCAACCTGAATGGCAAATCGATGTAGGTCCTCCGACTCTTAATGAAGTTGAAAAAGCTATGGGAAATCTAAAGCGAGGGAGAGCAGCAGGGCCTGACAGGCTGAACCTTGAGATTTTTATGGATGGTGGTTCGATTTTAGCAGTTATAGTGACTGAGATATTAGGTAGAATTTGGGAACTGGGCAAAATCCTATCTGACTGGTCTCAATCAATGATTGTCCTAGTCTACAAAAAAGGACAAAAATCCTCTTGTAGCAGTCAGAGAGGAATCATTTTAACTAATATAATTTCTAAAATGTTAGCCTCAATAATATTTAGACGCCTAATCGCAACTCGTGAAGAGCGGACTTGAGAAAACCAGGCTGGATTTCGACCTGGACGCGGATGTATAGATGTATGTATGTATTCACTCTTAATCAAGTCTTGAAACATAAGCACATATTTAGGCGTCCCACCAAGGTTGTATTCCTTGACGTAAAGCAGCATTCAACTCTGTCGATCATGAGGTTCTGTGGCAGTGTCTGTCGTTAAAAAGTGTACCAGAGAAGTACATTAACCTTATACAAGCTCTCTACTCAAACACCACTGGTCGAGTGAGAGCTTATGGCGAACTGTCACCGGAATTCTTTACTTCAAGTGGTGTCCGTCAGGGATGTCCACTCTCTCCATCCTTGTTTAATTTTATCATAGACATGCTCTTAGAAATAACCTTATCCTCGTCTGAATTTTCAGGAGTAGACGTATTACCAGGAGGCTCGCTTATTGACTTAGAATATGCAGATGACATAGTCCTACTTGGTGAAGACGCTGACAAAATTCAGATTCTTCTGACTACCCTGAGCAACAATGCAAGCATGTTCGGGATGCGGTTTTCCCCCTCGAAATGCAAAATGTTGCTTCAAGATTGGGTTGTATCGCACCTGAACTAGTGATAGGGAGTGAGGCAGTTCAGTGTGTTGACCGCTTCACTCATCTCAGGAGTCTCATCAATGCTGATGGCCTGGTGACTAATGAAATCTCAGCACGGACACAGAAGGCTCGATTGGCTTTTACCAACTTGCGTTACTCATGGTGTAGGCGAGATACCCGTCTGCTCACTAAAGGACGAGTCTACCGCATAGAAGTTTGCTCCGTTCTACTGTCTGGCCGTGAAACATGGCCAGTAAGAGTTGAGGACAATCGTGGGTTATTATTATTCGACCAAAGATGTCTCCGAAGCATTGCTCGTCCGTCGTGGGACAACCGAGTGATGTTTTCTTATTTCTGAGAGTTACTACGGAAAAACTAATGGTAAAATGTTCATATCACAGATGAAGAATATGATTTAGCGCCTACCTTCTGTAAATGTATGTACAAGTTTTTGAATCCTCCGTACTTAACAACGTAGCCCCGAACAGACACCGGAGTTAAATCACATAAGTTGTCTTGTACATATTCTTGTTCTGTATTTAGACTTTTTGTTGCAAATTGTGAGGTAAGCACTAGACGATAGAAAAAATCAGTAAGTTCAGGAAGACATTGTACAGTTAAACAAAGATTATGGCCGGAAGAGCGAATCAATTGCACGATTTCATTGCGAGAAAGTGATCCAACATGCTTTCCCCCAACAGCCACAATATAATCGCCTGGAAGTAAACCACAGGAAGGATTCTGCACGCCGTTATCTACCAAAAGGACCTATAAATAAACGTCAGATGTAATTAGTTAAACGATTTATTAAATAATGACTAACAGAAATAGTCCTATTTAAAGCTTTTACTGTTAAGGTTTTTTATACAACTTGAATACTTACTTTATTAGTACTTATGAAGACACTGAACACCAGTTTGAGGGGTACCGGCAGGTGAAAACTTTCTGGTTTGGTCAGACAGTTTATAATGACTACCGGTAGTAAACCATGAATAACATGAATTAAAATCTTTCTAATGACGATGATTTACTCACCATATAACTCCTCGTAAATCTCTAGCTTCATTAATCTTTTATTTCACTTTTTACCTTCAGGAATCACGAACATTACCACTACTTTTCTGTTACTTATTTTCTTTCTCTTCCTCACTGATTTCATTTTGTTTGATATTATGTTATGAATGACTAGTTAGTAATTAAGAGCTAATATGTAACAAGTTCTGGGTAAAATTATCAAGAAAAGCTTTTGTTTTATGCACAAATTAGAATATGAGCGATTACGTTCTATCCTAACTTTTATGAAGTGAGTTTGTTTGTTCCCCTATTACATAACTTGGTTTCGTATTGGATATGAGCAGTTAACTAAATTTCTTGGTAAGTAATAATTTTGTATGTTCTCAATCAATAATAAATATCATCCGGACAAAATTGTTAGACGAAGGAAGTAAATGTCTTTAATAAAGATAATTATCCGCAATCTGAACAACAGTTGACAATATACTTCGAAAAAATACTGCTAACATTTATCGCTTAGTCCAGTACAATATCAACACTTTTTTGTTGAAGGCCGATTCTCAAAACCAGAGCAAAAACAGTTTGCAATAATACCTATCACACTGAATTATCTCTAGCACTCCTTTCCCTTTTACGCTCATAAACAATATTTTTCGGTACCTTCCAACTAGTATATTGGTGAGTAGTCCAAACTCAAAAAACGAGAATGCCAACTCATTTACGTTAGAATAATGCAAAACGGCAAACTACACAAACAAATAGTTGTGCCAGACCCTACAATTTATATGGTTGATTGTTGCTGGTCTCTAGTTTTACAGCAATACCTTGAGTATTTAAACATTTATTATTTACAGCCCACTAGATTCCTTGAAAATAAAATTGTCTCGATTATAGCTAAAACAATAAATTTTTCAGAATAAAGTTACAATGTTCGATTTCGTAATTTTTTATAACCAAAACTGGTCGCAATTAGAGTAGTTGTTATGACTTAAAAAGAACAAATAATAAATTTGGTTTGTTCAGAGTAAGAGAAAAGTGCAAAGCAAATAAGACATCATTGATTAAAAAACGGATAATATAACCATGAGAAGACAACTTAAAAACTATTAATTAATTATCCTTTATAATGTGGAAGTCTTTGGGGGAAAAGATAAGAAGTAAAAGGGCGTTGGTAATAAAAAATAGGCACAAAACTAACAAAAACAAGTGAATCACTGTATGAGAAAAAAGATTCAATCAGAAAGCTAGGAAATACATTTATCTGTGCACGGAATTCAAGTCAAAAGAGACAAAGTTTAGTCGCGAAATCAAGCTGCTTCATTTAGCGCAATACAAATTGTCAGGAATTAGGTCGATAATGTTTGATCTAAATGTATGAGTTTCAGTAGCACAAATTAACTTGTTGTTTTTCGAGAGCATAAAATGCCTAAACATTATTTGGTATCCGCTATCAGATGGTCTGCAGTTGGATATGTTTATGTCTTTTTAGACATGGTCAGGAAATCTACTCAAACTCTGGCCTCGTTGTTGGGTACAAAACAAAAGTAAACTAGAACTTCCATATTGAGCTGGAAATGATATAGCCACTGACTCTTTCAAACTCTTTGAAGTTCTTTTTCCATTTTTAGTATCTCAAGCGTTGTAGACGTAAGCAAACAGGGATCGACGTCTATGGCTAAATGTTACAGTACTTGAACTTTGGAATCTCAAGGTATGATGTTCATTATTTTGAGAATCTCGATACCGAAACTTCTTGAATAATTCTAATTGGGTCCTTCCTCCCAAACTCAGGGTAATAAGTTCAGATTTTTCCGAAATCCTTTCCATCAAAAGAAAATACCTCGAAGCTAACACTTTTAACTTCCTTATAACGTCTACTCTTTCCTAAAATTAACACACAAATGAGATATATCTTAACCTGACATCAATAATGATCTGCGTATGGAATAAGAATTAACGCTTACACTAATCTGCCAGAAAGCACTGATAAAGTCGGATTCCCAGAATGAATGACTTTTAACGCAACACTTACTTCAGAACGGTTCTCTACTATAAATCCATCATCCGTTAGGTGAAAACGGTGGATCAATAGACCACGGCGTAGTAAAATCCCATAGCTTGAATCAGCATGCTTTTTTAGACGTACTTCGAAGTAAGGTAACTCAGCACGATTAAAGTTTTTTATATCGTAATGCGCTACTACAGTATCTGGAGAGCTACTCGATGCAGTAAATTTTTTGTTAGCTGGTTGGCGAATTCGTAGTCCTTCAAAACACTTGACAGACCTTCCGCCCGAAGGAAAAGATTGATCGCTTTTCTGCAAACCAAACGTAGGATTTTCGCCTAAACCGTAAATTTAACATTAAAGGGATTACCAAATATTGCTTCATGAAGTTTTGCAACTTTAATTGTCAGGTCACTTCTTGATTCATTCATATTCTCACATGGATAGTCTTTTTGTAATCGATCCACCATTTATTCAAGACACACCAATGACAGCTCTGTGTGTCCATCACTCATTGCCCATAAACATAGATTTCATGTAAGTGCTCTAAACTAACCTCATTATTAATCTCACGCTTATGCATATAAAGTACTCACGACATTCAAACTTAAAAATATCCCCAGTGACTGAAGAGAACTTTTAATCCCTTTATAACCTGTAACAACTTTAAAAGGATGTTACTGATTACAGAGATACGTAATTTCAGTCGATTCACTTTGAACCCAGAGAGTAAAACGGAATGTCAGTAGGGGGAGACACTTCCAATATCCAATATCTTTATCGTGAGCTAGTATAAACCAATGTATTTCTTTGCGCTCGTTTCTTCTTCTTTCGGTACGATTCCAGGTGCTTGGTAGCATCCAATGAATGGGGGTCTAGCCACTCGGCTGTCTAATTCTAATCAGTTGGCAGTTGCATGTGAGTTTTTACGTCCCGTGATTTGAATGAATACTTTTGTTTTAGGGTAGTAGGGTTTCTGGATACCAGCAGCTATCACATTACCAGACCGTAGATCACTTAGTTGCATTATGGAAAACAATAAGGAGAAAATTCTAAAGCTGATACGAGTAAGATTTCAGGACTAAGTAAATAAAGGATGATTTAGTTTATTAATTGGTAATGAAGATTGTGAGAGAGGACCTAAGTGTAAGCAATTGAGAGGAAACAGAGACAACTGGAGAGATAGACTGAATTAGTGATCTGAGGAGATGGCAAAAATAACGACTAACAAGTCTCAAGACATGTGTCAGCTACAGCTGAAATTCTCAGTAGACTAGAATATCGCAGTTAGGAAGGTTGGATAGACCAGTATTGCTGTCTTCTGTTGGTATTGAAGAGAATCAGGTTTCTGTTTGACCACTCATATGTACTCATCGAAAGGCTTGGAAACTCAAAATGTCACTAGGATAAATAGGGTCTTCCAAAACTCATGATTATCTGCTTATAGCATATTTTGAAAGTACAAGGCTAATTACTGGTCAACAATAAGCTTTTCGCAAAATTTAAGACTTGTGACACTCCCTACCACTGAATAGCTAACGATTAGTACTTTACATCAGGACTCTGAGTGGAAAGCTATCTAAGCCGGAAGTCTTTTAGAAACTTTAGTAAACTTAAAACTTTCGTGTGAAAGAATCAGTGAAACGTTTTGGCCCTAACCATCCTGTAAGCAGCCGACAGTTTCGAGATTTGGTCACGAAAATATTCCCATGTCTTTCTTGAACCTTAACTGATGACCTCTTAGGTGTAGTTCAGCGCCTAAGCAGACTATTACGCCGTAAAGATTGCGGATATTATGCGCGATATGATTCACAATGGTTATATAGCACTGCAACAGTAAATAAACCACCAAAGTAAATAGTTCTGTAAGTCATTGACTTTGAAGCTTGCCTCATTGCTTATACCGAATACTCTAATGCTAAAGGCGCCCCGCCGCGCGTCCACACTCAGTCACCCTGGAGTATGCCGTGTAACGCATCTCATAGTGTGGTGTGTGCTACTTATATGAACGATATAAGTAGTATAGGAAAGGACTTGAAAGAAGTCTCACGGTCAGAAGAGGAAAACGGAAAGCAAATGGAGCAAAAGCAAGAAGTAAATGGAGTACCAACAGGAAGGAAAGGAAGCAACAGCAGGAATGGAAGAAGGATGGAGCGTTGGAAGTCACGACCCAAAGATGGTGTGCAAACAAAGTGTTCAATGTAATGTTCTCGTTTTTAATTGACTAAGTGTAAATTTGCATAATACAACCTTCCGCGCCTGCCTCAGTCTCCTAAATAGTATCAACAATCATCCAAGGGACGTTCACGTAGCCCTGAATTCAGTCAATGGCTTATACCAAGAAACAGTGAAATTAATAAATAAAGCTGAACAATAACTAAAGTGAATACTAACGACTGAGAAGCATGAAACATGGTTAGAGAAGGTCTGAGTAAACATGGTCAACGGGCTAAGTAATAACAAGTATTTACTAAAACGCTGTGGAGAGATTTCTAGGGCACTTTTTCGTAACACTTACTTTTCCACAACACTGAACTGTAACACGATTTGGTAACAGAAATGATGTGTGGCATCTGAGAGGCCATTAGCCAACAAACACTAAAAAGTGGCCTTTACCCACAATTCCTTTAATTCATACATGTCTCATTCTAAAATAACTCCGTGAACAGATTGGCTACATTTGTATATCGGATTCTGTAGATGACTTAAACATCTACCTCTGAGATTTGTTAATAGTTATAATGGTAATCTGTTCCTCAATAACAAGTTGCAAGAGATATGCCTATTTACAGGCAAAATCAAAATGTTAAAATTGCTAACATATTATCTGCAAGAGGTTGTTCACTTACGTAACTATTTCGGAAGATATATTAGCTTCATGTATAGGGCTAAAATGTTTCAAATAAAATCACAGATGTTTCAGCATCTTCAATGCACAATACGATAGTTGGTGCGAGTTACGATGGTTGCGTTGCGACCAACCTCTGCTGGTTGAGAACCAATGAAACGTAAATCAAGGTCTGCATACGGAATGGATTAGTGAGGCAAATGTGCAAAGACCTTGTTGAGATTCGTCAGATAATAAATTTACAGGCTCCTAGGTAAAGTGACCAAGTCTTCAGCATTTATCCAAGCTAATATTTAAGGAGAATGATGACGTGCTGAAACAGAGGAATAAAAAGTAGATGAGGAGCAGAACAGAAAATATTTTTCTTTAAAGCTGAGTCATGACTCATCAGATAATATTTTTGGATAAAACAAAGGTATGATTACTCAGACCTTTCTTTTTCTGCACCAGAACACTAACTGTACACACGTATTTATGTAAAATAATGAAGATAAGTCGCTATTAAGATAATGAATGAGCAGAGGCAATTCAAAAGAACTAAATTGTTGGCAACAATGTCGATTTACAGAATATAATAATAAAGCACAATAATCTGGTGCCTTTTTGATATTTCATTTAATGTTTTTTAACGCTGCAGCTCAAGAAGTCACGAGTGAGCTCTTTTTGACCACAGCTGTTAAAATCTGCTTGTAATCGGATTTCTTGGTGGGAAATGAAACCAGTGCAAGCTTACAAACATGATTCTTAGATGGAGTCCACATGGAAAAGTAACGAATTTCATCGATTAGTTACATCCTGCTACATCGTAAGGAGCCGTCGAGCGAGGGCCACAAACGATCAGCAACGAAGTCAGAGAAAACTTCAATACAATAAACAGTTCGCATAACTTTCAGCAACATGCCAAGCGAGCAAAAACTCACTGAGCGGCACATCTCGATGAAGATGACCCTCTAGAACACATGCTTCTAAATATGCAGGAAGAGGCAGAAAAGAATTGTGAAATAAACATAGTTTCTGTCCAGTTTGATGATCTTCAATCGCGAATCTAGAAAAAAACCTCATCTGGACCTTGTTTTACAATGACTTTTAAAATATAGAACCAATGTAAACTTACATAAATTTTATTCGGAACCTAATTTTTCGCTTTCCTTGTGTATACTCCAAGTACACGCTCTCTGCAAAATAGAGTAGCGATATTTTCGGTTTATTCAGAAAACCCACGGCCAAACTACTATCCAGGCACAATACTTTCGAGAGGGAACTAAGTACGCATTGTGCTATGCGATACTTTCAACACCGCTAAACACCGAAATTCACTCTTTCAAAATGGATAAAACTTTGACTTTTACTGTCAGCTCATTTTCAGACAAGTAGTCCTTTCAAAAGTCCCGACAGCTGAGATGTATCACCCAATTTAAGTCATAAATACAACATATTTATGAGGCAAATAATTTACTTGCAGTTGCCTTGTCTCGTGTAACTTCCTTGAACAGTTTCTAAACTCCCCCAGATTTGTAAAAACACTGGTCTTCAGCATCAGTTATTATCCATAACCATGAAATTACGAATCAGACAATCGGGAAACGTCGAGGAGATTTTGCGATACATCAACAGGTGTGAGTCTTATAATTTTACCAAAACAATAATGAAGCAATATCTCCGAAATACTGCACAAACTTTCTCATCCAGGTATGCAAACAACCGTTGAGCTGATAGTAGGATGAGTTGTCTAGCGCAATACATACTCAGATGTACATTCAGCCTCCTACATAAGCAGGCTCATAAGTGATGGGTGGTCAGTTAAATCTCGTTCAAGTCATCGAACACTTATCTGTCACAAACAGGCACTACTGTAGATTTAATTCCATCACTGAGAGATGAAGTATACAAAGTAGCCAGACTAATCCAGGATAACAAAAGTCCAGACAGCATACCAGATTAGGTATTGAGGTCAGATACAGAGATAGTTCCTGTCATCTTCAAGAAAAACTTGAAGGTTGGAACAAGAAACAAAAGACTGGGAAGAGGGAGTCTTCACAAGGAAAAGAGATCTCAGTAAGCGGAAGAACTGTAGGTGTATCATAACACCCTGCCAGATTTCTATACAATGCACAGACAAATGAACAAAGTGGTAACTCAGTCTTAAATCATGCTAAACAGTCCGGTAACCTTTAAAAATGTTCTGCTTTTATTGGTATGGATTTCAGTATGCATTAAACTTGAATTTATAACGAATCAATGAAAAGTTAAAAGTCATTTTCTGAGTGCCTAGAGTTTGGAGGTTTGAATTAAGTCTTCCACACATCAGAATGTCTACGACATAGTCTTCACCAGTAGAATTGCCCTTTTACTTTGTAAAGAAGGAAGAAGTTCCTAGACAGTGAACATAACCTTGACACCTGTAGTATTGACACAAAAGCGAACACTAGTAGTGGTAAAAACCACCTAAGTGCTTAGAGCCTATCACAAGGGTTATATGATGAACTTTCGAATTTGAGGAGGAAGCATTAATTTGGGAACATCCTCTTTAGGTAATACAACTTTACTAACAAAAGATCACATCACAACACTAGTAGCACTTCGACAGACTTGTGTCACTGGGATACTGGAGCCCTTACAAGCACATGAAACTGTACAAAATGACGTCCTGCAAGTCATGTGTTACAAGGGAATTTAGAAGTACTTGTATGTCGACTGGTAACGTGAGTATCGTTACTTTTATTAGGATTTGGATTTATTTGTTTTGATTTAACTTTGAATCAGTTTGTTTATGACGTTGACCTTAGTCGTTTTCGGCTCCTATTCCTTGGCACTTTTGAAATTTAGATCTAAAAAATTTAACTCTGCCTAGAGACGCTCCATGGCTACTTCCGGCCTGAAACTCTGATAGATGAGAACAGTTGGGGCATTAGCTTAACGGACCAATCCGAGTAGAAGTTCAACTCACTAAAGATGCCAGAGGAGAAAGATAATTGAAGCCATTTAAACTCTGTTGTGACAGTTAGATGGTCCTTGTTTAGAAGAGTTATGACGTCTCATGATGACAGCCGAGTGACCTCAGATGTCACGAAGATAATGCCATTTCTCACAACCATATAAACCATTAAGTTAGGTACACTGAATGTTCGTGAAATGTGGGAGACTTGAAGACTGCTTCGAATTACCGCAGAAATGAAAGGCTTTCATCAGAACAGCTGCTATTATACTCCGGCCATGAAAAAGAAAATGCTACAGATACACAGGGAGTTGCACTGATGCTGTCCAAACAAGCAAAAAAAGCAAGTGTAGGATTGGATTATCATCAAAGCAACCTCAAAGCGAAAAGAGTATTACGGTAAAAATTATCCAATGCTATGCACCTACCAACGATTACAATGTCGACATTAAACATCAATCCTGTAAGAGGCTACAGTCAGTCGTTAGGAAATGCCCAACAAAGGACCTGACCATTACGATGGGTGACCTAAATGTCAGAGGTGGTATGGACAACACTGGATATGAAGATATTATGGGACTACATGTACTGGGAGAAAGGAACGAATACGTTGAGTGATTTGCATACCTATATGCCTTCAGTAAACTGGTAATCGGCGACACAGTATTCCCGCACAAACGCATACACAATGCTACATGGGTTTCACCGGATCACACTACTCAGAACCAAATGCACCATATATGTATCGATCAGACGTTCAGGACTATGGAGGACTTGAGGAGCTGATGTAGCCTCACGTCACTAATTGCTGGTCGCCAAACTGAAGCTAAAACTCAAGAAACACTGGACAGCGAAGAAAAAACATCACGAAAGTTTAATACGGCGTTTCTTCGGGATACTGTTTATCCCGACGAATTCAGGATAAGCCTCAGCAACAAGTTCTAGGCTTTTCACGATGTACAAATAGGTGCGAAAACTACCATGGAGAACAATTGGAAAGGGACCAAGGAGGTAATCACTTATACATGGGCCACAAGAAGTACCATCACAAGGAATGGATATCTGTTGGTATCCTTGACAGATTTCAAGAAAGGAGAAACAAGAAGGCAGCTATTAAAATCAACCGAACAAGAGGAGAAGAAGCCAAGACACAAGCTGAATAAGCAGGAGCAAATAGAAAAGCCAAGAGGAGCATCAGTGACGATAAGCATAAATGTGTGGTACATCTAGCAATGAGGGCGGAAAAGGCTGCAAGAGAAGGAAACTTGAGACAATTGTGCGATACAACAAGAGGCTCGCTAGAAACTATCGTAAACCAGAACGACCAATGAAAATTAAGGAAGGCAAAGTAATCAACAACACTGAAGAACAGATTAATAGGTGAGTACGGCGCTTTAAGTATCTCTTGAATCGACCAGCTCCACTGAGCCCACCCAACGTCGAAGCAGCATTCACAGGTCTCTCAGTAAATGTTGGCCCACTAACGATTGAAGAGATCAGCACGTACATCAGACGAAACAAGAGCGGCAAAGCAGCCGGACCAGATAACATTCCAGCAGAGGCAGTGAAAGTAGACGTGTCAGCAACTGCAAAAATACTCCACATTCTCTTCTTCAAGATTCGGGATGAAGATGAAGTACCAACAGACTGAAAAGAATGACAGCTCATCATGATGATAGCAAATGTGAAGACCACAGAGGCACCACTCTTCTCTCATTAACAAGCAAAGTAATCAACAACACCAGACTCCGTAAACAATCAACTCCCACACGCCACAACAAATGCGAGAGAAGACGACCAGGGTTGCAGCAGCCTCAGTGGCAACAGGTCTCAACATGCATAAAGGAAAAAGCAAGGTTCTGAGATGCAGCATAACATACATCAACTAAACCACACTCGATGGTGAAGCTTTGGAACATGTAAAAACATTTACAATTCTAGTAAGTATCATTGATGAACAAGGAGGATCTGATTCAGAAGCGAAGACGTGGAT
Organism: Schistosoma turkestanicum; assembly: GCA_944470395.2. Lineage (NCBI taxonomy): Eukaryota > Metazoa > Platyhelminthes > Trematoda > Strigeidida > Schistosomatidae > Schistosoma > Schistosoma turkestanicum. The sequence goes on along the minus strand of OX103973.1, from coordinate 13,975,512 downwards.
AGGTTTAGAAAGGTTAGCATCTGAAACTTGGAGAACTACGAAAGCCATCATTAACAGGAAGTGTTTACCAACATTTTTCTACACAAACTGCTTTGAATTCGTTGGTCAGGCACCATCAGCAGCAATTTACTATGGGAGAGAACAAGCCAGATTCCGACGGAAGAAGAAATCGGGAAGAAGCCCCGGAGGTGGTTGGGACACACATTGATCAAAGCACCCAGCTGCATTACAAGGTTAGCTCCCAGTTAGAATTCCCAAGGCCGAGGGAACAGAGGCAGGCCAAAAAGCACAATATGTCGAGAAATGGAGACACACGAGAAGAATGTACGAAAATTGGAAAGAACTGCAAAGGGGAGCCCACGTTAAGGTGGACGTAACTTTTGCAGTAAGCAAAGTTCGGTTTTCATTTTCCTCGTATAGATGTTAAAACGGGCTTGTGCAAACAATCGCGTCGACGGGATAGCGAACCTATGTCACAGCATCAGTGATGTTTAGAAACCGAGGATCAAAAACAGTTAACTTTGATGATGAGTCATCCTTGGATATTCTGTGTGATTTTTATTCTGTCAAGGTGTGCTACTGGTGGAGTTTCTAGAATGAATTTTAGTGACAAATGTTTGCGTTTGATGACAATGCAAGTTTCCATGGGATTTCCGGAGGTCTAAACCTGTGTTTTGCGACGCCAAAACTAGTCGATATTTTTCCTTACATACATCCCAGAAACAATTCTCCTACAATTCACACTTCTTCGCATGGCTTTAAGTTATCAACAGTCATTCTGAATGTTAAGATTATGAATGATATCTTTACAGAGATCTTTAATTATGTTTCCAATCAACCCTCGAGTCCGGTTTAGAAACCAGTTATCACAGAAACGGTTTCAGCTTAATTTCAAAACCCCATCGAAAGAGCAGCTAAATAGTTTACTGCTCTATTTCAAAGTGTGATGAGAGTGGTTTTCACTTGTTGAAAAGCCTAGATAGAAAGAATTAGGTGTAATGACTTACACTGAGGTTCAACGACCTTCACCCCTGCACGTGTACCAGCATTTATATTTCTGAGCAGGGTTTCCGTTCGGTGTTGTGCGATAGCCAGTAGAATAGTGAATTGATCGCTTAGGTTGATAAGTTTTCAGAATATCCTTTTTGAAGGCGTCATAAGGTTCAGAAACATCACTAACAAGTGCGCTTGGCTTGGCGGATCTGTTTAAATCAGGCATTAATCCCCTCACGACCGTGAATGATTGCGGAAATGGATCTGAAAAGACGGACTCGTGATAGTCAGCTTCTGCACAGTAGAACCAGGTTTCGATATTTTCTGGTCAGAAAAGTGTGGTGAGGATTGTCAGAGCCATGATATTTAATGGCTTCTTAATCTACAGCCGTACCCCTAGAAAGGGTTTACACTTTCGATACGTAGCAGCTCCGTGCAGGGGAGGCGGTTGGTCGGCCAAAGTGCGCTTGTAGTGCGGAACGGTTAACGAGCAGGAAGCGACCAATGAAGATCGAGTTATCATCAAAAGTCTTCTACGTTGAACTGTACCAGTAGTAACGTGCCAGGTTTGCTGTTCGAATCACAGTGCCACACCAGCGTGACTTGTGTCCAGAGTCTGATGATTGCGTTCGTAGGGGTCGGACCAGAAAACGCTTCAGACGTAGGCCGGAACCAGATTAGGCGAGGGAGCCAGAAAAGACTAGAACAACCAACTTCGAAACCATATTTATGCTAGATGTATTCGGATCTAGAACATCAACTGAGTGCGTTAACAAGAGCGTGGGTGATCAGACTAGCTTTCGCCAAGATTGACTGAAGTCGACGATACCAACAGGGCGATGGTTGGAGGCGTGTGCTCAGGATAAAAAATGAAATTACGTAAGTTCAGAGGCGGAACAGTGGATATCTGTCGTTGCTGCTCTGTGATCGCCGAGTCGTCTCCAACTAATGCCATCGTTTTCGCGAACCAAGTGGAGAGTGGAGGCTCAAGGACTGTGAGAAAGACGAAGTAATACATATAGCAGTAAACTATCAGACTCATGCTTAACGGAAATTAAATTGTCCAGTGCAACTCGGAGAGGTTTGTCGTGACTGGGGGTCTGCAGGTGACGATGTGGCTTCCAACATAATTAATCACCAGTTGAATCTACTCGGGAATTTATCGAATATAATATGAAATAAATAATAGTGTAAAAAATATGTTATATTTTATATATAGTGCTGCTACCAAACGATACGACAGAAACTTGGGCACTTGTGGCCACCAAGTACCTAGCGTAAGTGCAAAAATCGAGTACGTAAAATAATCTAACAACCTGAAGTGACGGGGAGGAGACAGTTGAAAATGCAATGAACTGCACATAGGAGTCTATTATTATAGCTATCTGCAAATATATAATATATATTAAAGACATTATTAATAGTATTGCAACATTATAAAAATGGTGATAGATGAATAATAGACTCACGGTAATTGACTTCTTTAGAAAAAACGACTACTCACCAATTTTAATGGTGGAAGATACCAGATTGACTATGATCACCACTAAATGTTCCATACTGTCCCGTCATTTAAATCAAAATAAATCCATGTATCAATATTTTGTTGAAGGAGAGAGTGGGCGTTACATGGGGAGCAGCAAGTTGAGAGAAATGGCAGCAACGCGAAGAGAACGTTGCGAGCAAGAAGTGTTTTTGATACAGTTAAACAAAACGAGTACAGTAATGTATATTTTTCACAAATCGTATTTTCTTCGTAGACGCGTTCCACTGCAGACTCACCGTAATGGACTTCTTTGAACGAAACGTCAGCTTACCAACTTTAGTGGTGATCGAGTCGAGATTGACTATGATGACCATTAAGTACTTATTACTAGCCCTTCACGTTGATCAGAAGTTAATCCAGGGTAAATAATATATTTGAAGGAGAAACTGGTCGATATAACGGGTAGCCAGTTATGGATGACAGCAGCAATACCAAAAAAGGAAGTCGCGCGTGTTTTTTAGTACATTTAAATAGGAGGAGTACAATAATAAAAGTTTATTCGTAGAAGTGTTCGACTACAAATCACTGTACAGATAAAGGTTTGTTAAGCTTGAACACGCACGCTTCATTTCTTGGAAGCAATGCAAAATATCGTGGCATTTATTACACTGGTTCAGTTTATTTTGTTAAATCTGTAACAGTTTGTGAAAAACAGAAGGGAAACAACCTGTAAACTGATAATAATTACTAATGTAAAGGAAGGCGGGAATTCAGTCTTCGTGCGTTACACTTACATGTGGTCAGGTTTCGTAAATATATGTTTCAAATATACGTAGTTTGTGACAGCATAGCTAACAAATGAACAGCGTTATTAGGACATGGTCTCATCTCTGCTGTAATACCCATGCTTTCTTGACTGTCTTAAAAAAGTATATCTGAAGCCTGTCGCGAACTTTCTAGAAACCAAGTATCTCCTATCTTGTTGCATGAAGAGAAGGATAAACTAAGCCATATGCAGACGCTGTAGAAATTGTACTTGAGTTGAAAGATAACAGCCAGGATGTTGAAGTGATTTTCTTCCGTTATAGACAATTACTGGTAAGTCATGCGACACATACTCTGACAATTGTAACCTTCATAAAACACTGTTTCTTATCTCTTGAATAAAATTGATTCAAAATATCTGTAACCCAACTAAATTCTCCCTAGACAGATACATGAACTGGTAGCCTCCATTAAGGTTTCTTGGAGTTTATGATATGTATCCGTAACCCATTTTCGAGACATAAGATGTCTAAACTGACAGTTAACATCCTTTAGGCCTGAGCAGCGTGGTTGTCAGGATCCTATGGAAGACTTCTGAATGAAATGCTTATGTCTGTGGACGAAAACCTGTTTTTTTCTAAATAAAGCATGGAGCTGGAAAGTTCTACTTATGTCTCACAAATATCTTAGTACCATGAAAGTTGCTAAGCTTTGCAAAGACAAGCTTCCTATAAATTCCATCTTCTGACCAATTTCAATATTATAGATTCTCTTCATATTTATGCTACAATATAATGTTGCGCAAACTGAACGGTAAAAATTAGCTTCCAAGTAAATCATAAGGTAGTGGCGGTATTTGTCATCAAAAATGTACCGAGGAAATATAACACCTTTATACATGCTTCCACTCGAACACTACAGGTCGAGTGATGGCTTATGGCGAACTCATCAGAATTGATTGCTTCAAGTGTTGTCCACTTTCTCCATTCTTCGTTAAGTTTGTCATTGATGTGCTTTTATCGACGACACTTCCATCCCCCGACTTTTAAAGAGTTGAACATTTACTAGAAGATTCATTTGTCCACTTACAACGTAGAGCTTCATACGTACGAACATCAGTTCAAGTTGCCATACATCATTAGCACACAGACGCAATTGTCAATTCAAATCCCATAGTGGTAGAGATAGTAGAAGTATTACCGGTAATGGAGAAGATTAGGATTTGAAGATGTTATTCAAGAAGTATAATTCAGTGAGATACGTTTAGAAAGACAGGTTGACGTGTTGAATCCAGAAGAATAGGATTTGAGAGAACACAAAGAGTACATGCACCTACGTCATTGCAAACGATTTTCAGCCATGTCATTCAAGACCTCTAACCATCGATGACTTTCGGCTCGCGGACCCCAACTAGGTAGCCTACATCTACCAACATGACTCGGTGACTTCATGGATTTATGCCATGTTTGGGTCTGGCCGAGCCTAGCTTTCGTCCGACCTATTCCTTCACCGTAAAATATAGCTCGTCGAGGCAGTCGGTGGTTACGCAGACAAAACACATGTCCCAACCACCTCAACTAAAAAACTTTCAACACTTAATCTATTGATTTACCATAATAACCTAGTACCCGTTCCCTTGGATCGGCTCATATACTAGTGATAGGTAATGAAAAAGTTGAGTATGTTGACCATTTCATTTATCTCGGAAGTGCAATCAGTGCTAATGGTACGCAGTGTAACTAAATCTCAGAACGCCTACAGAAGCCTAGAATACCTAACGTCACAATGCATTACTCATAGCGTAGTATAATTATCGGATTACTATTCGGAATTGCACTCTTCCATAATAAGTAGTGGTAAAATAGGTACATAAATAGGTGAGGACATTCTGATCTTGCTCGTATAAAAACGTAATGTTTGAACCTGTTCCCGTGCTGTGCTGTGCTGTTTTCTTGTAGTTGTAGTTGTAGTGGAATTGGTGGTATGAGATAGGAGATGCGCGTGTGTTTAGTGTGTGGTTGTAGTGGTGAATGTTAGTTAGGTTGTGATTTTGTGTTGTTTGTTTGAAGATGTTGCTGTGCTGTGCTGTGCTGTGTTGTGACTGGTCGTCGCTGTTGGTTTCGGTGAGATGAGTTGAATAGTGATGGTGTTAGTGTGTTGGTTGGTTGTGATGGTTGATTTGCACATGGGTGTTGTGTTGTTGTTAGACAATCGCTATTCGTTTCATGATGAAGAATTGTCCATACATTCGCGGTTTCCACTGACTCGAGAATTGATGTTGTTCTCCGTCACTTGGATGTCTGACTTTAGTGTTTCTGTGACGGTAGTTGTGTATATTGTAAGCAGCGAGTGAGATGTTGTTTATGTGTTGTATTTGTTTATTTTGTAGGAGAGAAGTCGGAGTCATTGGGATGGTGATGGAGATGGCGAGGGAGAGGTCGACGGGTAGAGAGTGGATGTGAGTGGATGGTGTTGTTTTGAAAAGAGAGAGGGAGAAAGAGCGAGAAATGAGTGAACGATTGTTTTGACTTGCAGTGTAACGAGGAGATGCTAGCACAGTTTTGTGTGCGGAATCGAATGGATTGGAGGTGGGTCATCGGTGCGAGGACAGTGTGTCGGTGATGAGTTTGAGGTGAGTTTACTTGTGTGAGAGAGAGAGTGTGTGTGTGTGACGACGTGTATTTTCGTGGTTAATATGACACGGGTTGTCGGTGATTGGTGAATTGTTTGTGTGTTTGATGTTTGAAATGGTGTTAGTGAGGGATTGTGTCATGATGTTTGGTTGGTGAGTATAGTGAGTGTGAATGATGTGATGGATGTTGTTCTTGATGTATATATATATATATATATATATACATATATATATAGTGACGGTTATAAATGTCGGTAGATGGGTGTTTGTCAATGTGAATGGTTAGTAGATGGAGTGTTGTGAATGTGCTTTGGTCAGTGAACAATGTTGCTTTGTGTGTTGATGATGGGTGATGTTGATATGGATATGGACTGATTATTGTGGTTGTAGTTGTAGTTGTAGTTGTAGTTGTAGTGGAATTGGTGGTATGAGATAGGAGATGCGCGTGTGTTTAGTGTGTGGTTGTAGTGGTGAATGTTAGTTAGGTTGTGATTTTGTGTTGTTTGTTTGAAGATGTTGCTGTGCTGTGCTGTGCTGTGCTGTGCTGTGCTGTGTTGTGACTGGTCGTCGCTGTTGGTTTCGGTGAGATGAGTTGAATAGTGATGGTGTTAGTGTGTTGGTTGGTTGTGATGGTTGATTTGCACATGGGTGTTGTGTTGTTGTTAGACAATCGCTATTCGTCTTCATGATGAAGAATTGTCCATACATTCGCGGTTTCCACTGACTCGAGAATTGATGTTGTTCTCCGTCACTTGGATGTCTGACTTTAGTGTTTCTGTGACGGTAGTTGTGTATATTGTAAGCAGCGAGTGAGATGTTGTTTATGTGTTGTATTTGTTTATTTTGTAGGAGAGAAGTCGGAGTCATTGGGATGGTGATGGAGATGGCGAGGGAGAGGTCGACGGGTAGAGAGTGGATGTGAGTGGATGGTGTTGTTTTGAAAAGAGAGAGGGAGAAAGAGCGAGAAATGAGTGAACGATTGTTTTGACTTGCAGTGTAACGAGGAGATGCTAGCACAGTTTTGTGTGCGGAATCGAATGGATTGGAGGTGGGTCATCGGTGCGAGGACAGTGTGTCGGTGATGAGTTTGAGGTGAGTTTACTTGTGTGAGAGAGAGAGTGTGTGTGTGTGACGACGTGTATTTTCGTGGTTAATATGACACGGGTTGTCGGTGATTGGTGAATTGTTTGTGTGTTTGATGTTTGAAATGGTGTTAGTGAGGGATTGTGTCATGATGTTTGGTTGGTGAGTATAGTGAGTGTGAATGATGTGATGGATGTTGTTCTTGATGTATATATATATATATATATATACATATATATATAGTGACGGTTATAAATGTCGGTAGATGGGTGTTTGTCAATGTGAATGGTTAGTAGATGGAGTGTTGTGAATGTGCTTTGGTCAGTGAACAATGTTGCTTTGTGTGTTGATGATGGGTGATGTTGATATGGATATGGACTGATTATTGTGGTTGTAGTTGTAGTTGTAGTTGTAGTTGTAGTGGAATTGGTGGTATGAGATAGGAGATGCGCGTGTGTTTAGTGTGTGGTTGTAGTGGTGAATGTTAGTTAGGTTGTGATTTTGTGTTGTTTGTTTGAAGATGTTGCTGTGCTGTGCTGTGCTGTGCTGTGCTGTGCTGTGCTGTGCCGTGCTGTGCTGTGTTGTGACTGGTCGTCGCTGTTGGTTTCGGTGAGATGAGTTGAATAGTGATGGTGTTAGTGTGTTGGTTGGTTGTGATGGTTGATTTGCACATGGGTGTTGTGTTGTTGTTAGACAATCGCTATTCGTTTCATGATGAAGAATTGTCCATACATTCGCGGTTTCCACTGACTCGAGAATTGATGTTGTTCTCCGTCACTTGGATGTCTGACTTTAGTGTTTCTGTGACGGTAGTTGTGTATATTGTAAGCAGCGAGTGAGATGTTGTTTATGTGTTGTATTTGTTTATTTTGTAGGAGAGAAGTCGGAGTCATTGGGATGGTGATGGAGATGGCGAGGGAGAGGTCGACGGGTAGAGAGTGGATGTGAGTGGATGGTGTTGTTTTGAAAAGAGAGAGGGAGAAAGAGCGAGAAATGAGTGAACGATTGTTTTGACTTGCAGTGTAACGAGGAGATGCTAGCACAGTTTTGTGTGCGGAATCGAATGGATTGGAGGTGGGTCATCGGTGCGAGGACAGTGTGTCGGTGATGAGTTTGAGGTGAGTTTACTTGTGTGAGAGAGAGAGTGTGTGTGTGTGACGACGTGTATTTTCGTGGTTAATATGACACGGGTTGTCGGTGATTGGTGAATTGTTTGTGTGTTTGATGTTTGAAATGGTGTTAGTGAGGGATTGTGTCATGATGTTTGGTTGGTGAGTATAGTGAGTGTGAATGATGTGATGGATGTTGTTCTTGATGTATATATATATATATATATATATATATATATATATAGTGACGGTTATAAATGTCGGTAGATGGGTGTTTGTCAATGTGAATTGTTAGTAGATGGAGTGTTGTGAATGTGCTTTGGTCAGTGAACAATGTTGCTTTGTGTGTTGATGATGGGTGATGTTGATATGGATATGGACTGATTATTGTGGTTGTAGTTGTAGTTGTAGTTGTAGTTGTAGTGGAATTGGTGGTATGAGATAGGAGATGCGCGTGTGTTTAGTGTGTGGTTGTAGTGGTGAATGTTAGTTAGGTTGTGATTTTGTGTTGTTTGTTTGAAGATGTTGCTGTGCTGTGCTGTGCTGTGCTGTGCTGTGCTGTGTTGTGACTGGTCGTCGCTGTTGGTTTCGGTGAGATGAGTTGAATAGTGATGGTGTTAGTGTGTTGGTTGGTTGTGATGGTTGATTTGCACATGGGTGTTGTGTTGTTGTTAGACAATCGCTATTCGTTTCATGATGAAGAATTGTCCATACATTCGCGGTTTCCACTGACTCGAGAATTGATGTTGTTCTCCGTCACTTGGATGTCTGACTTTAGTGTTTCTGTGACGGTAGTTGTGTATATTGTAAGCAGCGAGTGAGATGTTGTTTATGTGTTGTATTTGTTTATTTTGTAGGAGAGAAGTCGGAGTCATTGGGATGGTGATGGAGATGGCGAGGGAGAGGTCGACGGGTAGAGAGTGGATGTGAGTGGATGGTGTTGTTTTGAAAAGAGAGAGGGAGAAAGAGCGAGAAATGAGTGAACGATTGTTTTGACTTGCAGTGTAACGAGGAGATGCTAGCACAGTTTTGTGTGCGGAATCGAATGGATTGGAGGTGGGTCATCGGTGCGAGGACAGTGTGTCGGTGATGAGTTTGAGGTGAGTTTACTTGTGTGAGAGAGAGAGTGTGTGTGTGTGACGACGTGTATTTTCGTGGTTAATATGACACGGGTTGTCGGTGATTGGTGAATTGTTTGTGTGTTTGATGTTTGAAATGGTGTTAGTGAGGGATTGTGTCATGATGTTTGGTTGGTGAGTATAGTGAGTGTGAATGATGTGATGGATGTTGTTCTTGATGTATATATATATATATATATATACATATATATATAGTGACGGTTATAAATGTCGGTAGATGGGTGTTTGTCAATGTGAATTGTTAGTAGATGGAGTGTTGTGAATGTGCTTTGGTCAGTGAACAATGTTGCTTTGTGTGTTGATGATGGGTGATGTTGATATGGATATGGACTGATTATTGTGGTTGTAGTTGTAGTTGTAGTTGTAGTTGTAGTGGAATTGGTGGTATGAGATAGGAGATGCGCGTGTGTTTAGTGTGTGGTTGTAGTGGTGAATGTTAGTTAGGTTGTGATTTTGTGTTGTTTGTTTGAAGATGTTGCTGTGCTGTGCTGTGCTGTGCTGTGCTGTGCTGTGTTGTGACTGGTCGTCGCTGTTGGTTTCGGTGAGATGAGTTGAATAGTGATGGTGTTAGTGTGTTGGTTGGTTGTGATGGTTGATTTGCACATGGGTGTTGTGTTGTTGTTAGACAATCGCTATTCGTCTTCATGATGAAGAATTGTCCATACATTCGCGGTTTCCACTGACTCGAGAATTGATGTTGTTCTCCGTCACTTGGATGTCTGACTTTAGTGTTTCTGTGACGGTAGTTGTGTATATTGTAAGCAGCGAGTGAGATGTTGTTTATGTGTTGTATTTGTTTATTTTGTAGGAGAGAAGTCGGAGTCATTGGGATGGTGATGGAGATGGCGAGGGAGAGGTCGACGGGTAGAGAGTGGATGTGAGTGGATGGTGTTGTTTTGAAAAGAGAGAGGGAGAAAGAGCGAGAAATGAGTGAACGATTGTTTTGACTTGCAGTGTAACGAGGAGATGCTAGCACAGTTTTGTGTGCGGAATCGAATGGATTGGAGGTGGGTCATCGGTGCGAGGACAGTGTGTCGGTGATGAGTTTGAGGTGAGTTTACTTGTGTGAGAGAGAGAGTGTGTGTGTGTGACGACGTGTATTTTCGTGGTTAATATGACACGGGTTGTCGGTGATTGGTGAATTGTTTGTGTGTTTGATGTTTGAAATGGTGTTAGTGAGGGATTGTGTCATGATGTTTGGTTGGTGAGTATAGTGAGTGTGAATGATGTGATGGATGTTGTTCTTGATGTATATATATATATATATATATATATACATATATATATAGTGACGGTTATAAATGTCGGTAGATGGGTGTTTGTCAATGTGAATTGTTAGTAGATGGAGTGTTGTGAATGTGCTTTGGTCAGTGAACAATGTTGCTTTGTGTGTTGATGATGGGTGATGTTGATATGGATATGGACTGATTATTGTGGTTGTAGTTGTAGTTGTAGTTGTAGTTGTAGTGGAATTGGTGGTATGAGATAGGAGATGCGCGTGTGTTTAGTGTGTGGTTGTAGTGGTGAATGTTAGTTAGGTTGTGATTTTGTGTTGTTTGTTTGAAGATGTTGCTGTGCTGTGCTGTGCTGTGCTGTGCTGTGTTGTGACTGGTCGTCGCTGTTGGTTTCGGTGAGATGAGTTGAATAGTGATGGTGTTAGTGTGTTGGTTGGTTGTGATGGTTGATTTGCACATGGGTGTTGTGTTGTTGTTAGACAATCGCTATTCGTTTCATGATGAAGAATTGTCCATACATTCGCGGTTTCCACTGACTCGAGAATTGATGTTGTTCTCCGTCACTTGGATGTCTGACTTTAGTGTTTCTGTGACGGTAGTTGTGTATATTGTAAGCAGCGAGTGAGATGTTGTTTATGTGTTGTATTTGTTTATTTTGTAGGAGAGAAGTCGGAGTCATTGGGATGGTGATGGAGATGGCGAGGGAGAGGTCGACGGGTAGAGAGTGGATGTGAGTGGATGGTGTTGTTTTGAAAAGAGAGAGGGAGAAAGAGCGAGAAATGAGTGAACGATTGTTTTGACTTGCAGTGTAACGAGGAGATGCTAGCACAGTTTTGTGTGCGGAATCGAATGGATTGGAGGTGGGTCATCGGTGCGAGGACAGTGTGTCGGTGATGAGTTTGAGGTGAGTTTACTTGTGTGAGAGAGAGAGTGTGTGTGTGTGACGACGTGTATTTTCGTGGTTAATATGACACGGGTTGTCGGTGATTGGTGAATTGTTTGTGTGTTTGATGTTTGAAATGGTGTTAGTGAGGGATTGTGTCATGATGTTTGGTTGGTGAGTATAGTGAGTGTGAATGATGTGATGGATGTTGTTCTTGATGTATATATATATATATATATATATACATATATATATAGTGACGGTTATAAATGTCGGTAGATGGGTGTTTGTCAATGTGAATTGTTAGTAGATGGAGTGTTGTGAATGTGCTTTGGTCAGTGAACAATGTTGCTTTGTGTGTTGATGATGGGTGATGTTGATATGGATATGGACTGATTATTGTGGTTGTAGTTGTAGTTGTAGTTGTAGTTGTAGTGGAATTGGTGGTATGAGATAGGAGATGCGCGTGTGTTTAGTGTGTGGTTGTAGTGGTGAATGTTAGTTAGGTTGTGATTTTGTGTTGTTTGTTTGAAGATGTTGCTGTGCTGTGCTGTGCTGTGCTGTGCTGTGCTGTGTTGTGACTGGTCGTCGCTGTTGGTTTCGGTGAGATGAGTTGAATAGTGATGGTGTTAGTGTGTTGGTTGGTTGTGATGGTTGATTTGCACATGGGTGTTGTGTTGTTGTTAGACAATCGCTATTCGTTTCATGATGAAGAATTGTCCATACATTCGCGGTTTCCACTGACTCGAGAATTGATGTTGTTCTCCGTCACTTGGATGTCTGACTTTAGTGTTTCTGTGACGGTAGTTGTGTATATTGTAAGCAGCGAGTGAGATGTTGTTTATGTGTTGTATTTGTTTATTTTGTAGGAGAGAAGTCGGAGTCATTGGGATGGTGATGGAGATGGCGAGGGAGAGGTCGACGGGTAGAGAGTGGATGTGAGTGGATGGTGTTGTTTTGAAAAGAGAGAGGGAGAAAGAGCGAGAAATGAGTGAACGATTGTTTTGACTTGCAGTGTAACGAGGAGATGCTAGCACAGTTTTGTGTGCGGAATCGAATGGATTGGAGGTGGGTCATCGGTGCGAGGACAGTGTGTCGGTGATGAGTTTGAGGTGAGTTTACTTGTGTGAGAGAGAGAGTGTGTGTGTGTGACGACGTGTATTTTCGTGGTTAATATGACACGGGTTGTCGGTGATTGGTGAATTGTTTGTGTGTTTGATGTTTGAAATGGTGTTAGTGAGGGATTGTGTCATGATGTTTGGTTGGTGAGTATAGTGAGTGTGAATGATGTGATGGATGTTGTTCTTGATGTATATATATATATATATATATACATATATATATAGTGACGGTTATAAATGTCGGTAGATGGGTGTTTGTCAATGTGAATTGTTAGTAGATGGAGTGTTGTGAATGTGCTTTGGTCAGTGAACAATGTTGCTTTGTGTGTTGATGATGGGTGATGTTGATATGGATATGGACTGATTATTGTGGTTGTAGTTGTAGTTGTAGTTGTAGTTGTAGTGGAATTGGTGGTATGAGATAGGAGATGCGCGTGTGTTTAGTGTGTGGTTGTAGTGGTGAATGTTAGTTAGGTTGTGATTTTGTGTTGTTTGTTTGAAGATGTTGCTGTGCTGTGCTGTGCTGTGCTGTGCTGTGTTGTGACTGGTCGTCGCTGTTGGTTTCGGTGAGATGAGTTGAATAGTGATGGTGTTAGTGTGTTGGTTGGTTGTGATGGTTGATTTGCACATGGGTGTTGTGTTGTTGTTAGACAATCGCTATTCGTTTCATGATGAAGAATTGTCCATACATTCGCGGTTTCCACTGACTCGAGAATTGATGTTGTTCTCCGTCACTTGGATGTCTGACTTTAGTGTTTCTGTGACGGTAGTTGTGTATATTGTAAGCAGCGAGTGAGATGTTGTTTATGTGTTGTATTTGTTTATTTTGTAGGAGAGAAGTCGGAGTCATTGGGATGGTGATGGAGATGGCGAGGGAGAGGTCGACGGGTAGAGAGTGGATGTGAGTGGATGGTGTTGTTTTGAAAAGAGAGAGGGAGAAAGAGCGAGAAATGAGTGAACGATTGTTTTGACTTGCAGTGTAACGAGGAGATGCTAGCACAGTTTTGTGTGCGGAATCGAATGGATTGGAGGTGGGTCATCGGTGCGAGGACAGTGTGTCGGTGATGAGTTTGAGGTGAGTTTACTTGTGTGAGAGAGAGAGTGTGTGTGTGTGACGACGTGTATTTTCGTGGTTAATATGACACGGGTTGTCGGTGATTGGTGAATTGTTTGTGTGTTTGATGTTTGAAATGGTGTTAGTGAGGGATTGTGTCATGATGTTTGGTTGGTGAGTATAGTGAGTGTGAATGATGTGATGGATGTTGTTCTTGATGTATATATATATATATATATATATATATACATATATATATAGTGACGGTTATAAATGTCGGTAGATGGGTGTTTGTCAATGTGAATTGTTAGTAGATGGAGTGTTGTGAATGTGCTTTGGTCAGTGAACAATGTTGCTTTGTGTGTTGATGATGGGTGATGTTGATATGGATATGGACTGATTATTGTGGTTGTAGTTGTAGTTGTAGTTGTAGTTGTAGTGGAATTGGTGGTATGAGATAGGAGATGCGCGTGTGTTTAGTGTGTGGTTGTAGTGGTGAATGTTAGTTAGGTTGTGATTTTGTGTTGTTTGTTTGAAGATGTTGCTGTGCTGTGCTGTGCTGTGCTGTGCTGTGCTGTGCTGTGTTGTGACTGGTCGTCGCTGTTGGTTTCGGTGAGATGAGTTGAATAGTGATGGTGTTAGTGTGTTGGTTGGTTGTGATGGTTGATTTGCACATGGGTGTTGTGTTGTTGTTAGACAATCGCTATTCGTTTCATGATGAAGAATTGTCCATACATTCGCGGTTTCCACTGACTCGAGAATTGATGTTGTTCTCCGTCACTTGGATGTCTGACTTTAGTGTTTCTGTGACGGTAGTTGTGTATATTGTAAGCAGCGAGTGAGATGTTGTTTATGTGTTGTATTTGTTTATTTTGTAGGAGAGAAGTCGGAGTCATTGGGATGGTGATGGAGATGGCGAGGGAGAGGTCGACGGGTAGAGAGTGGATGTGAGTGGATGGTGTTGTTTTGAAAAGAGAGAGGGAGAAAGAGCGAGAAATGAGTGAACGATTGTTTTGACTTGCAGTGTAACGAGGAGATGCTAGCACAGTTTTGTGTGCGGAATCGAATGGATTGGAGGTGGGTCATCGGTGCGAGGACAGTGTGTCGGTGATGAGTTTGAGGTGAGTTTACTTGTGTGAGAGAGAGAGTGTGTGTGTGTGACGACGTGTATTTTCGTGGTTAATATGACACGGGTTGTCGGTGATTGGTGAATTGTTTGTGTGTTTGATGTTTGAAATGGTGTTAGTGAGGGATTGTGTCATGATGTTTGGTTGGTGAGTATAGTGAGTGTGAATGATGTGATGGATGTTGTTCTTGATGTATATATATATATATATATATATACATATATATATAGTGACGGTTATAAATGTCGGTAGATGGGTGTTTGTCAATGTGAATTGTTAGTAGATGGAGTGTTGTGAATGTGCTTTGGTCAGTGAACAATGTTGCTTTGTGTGTTGATGATGGGTGATGTTGATATGGATATGGACTGATTATTGTGGTTGTAGTTGTAGTTGTAGTTGTAGTTGTAGTTGTAGTGGAATTGGTGGTATGAGATAGGAGATGCGCGTGTGTTTAGTGTGTGGTTGTAGTGGTGAATGTTAGTTAGGTTGTGATTTTGTGTTGTTTGTTTGAAGATGTTGCTGTGCTGTGCTGTGCTGTGCTGTGCTGTGCTGTGTTGTGACTGGTCGTCGCTGTTGGTTTCGGTGAGATGAGTTGAATAGTGATGGTGTTAGTGTGTTGGTTGGTTGTGATGGTTGATTTGCACATGGGTGTTGTGTTGTTGTTAGACAATCGCTATTCGTTTCATGATGAAGAATTGTCCATACATTCGCGGTTTCCACTGACTCGAGAATTGATGTTGTTCTCCGTCACTTGGATGTCTGACTTTAGTGTTTCTGTGACGGTAGTTGTGTATATTGTAAGCAGCGAGTGAGATGTTGTTTATGTGTTGTATTTGTTTATTTTGTAGGAGAGAAGTCGGAGTCATTGGGATGGTGATGGAGATGGCGAGGGAGAGGTCGACGGGTAGAGAGTGGATGTGAGTGGATGGTGTTGTTTTGAAAAGAGAGAGGGAGAAAGAGCGAGAAATGAGTGAACGATTGTTTTGACTTGCAGTGTAACGAGGAGATGCTAGCACAGTTTTGTGTGCGGAATCGAATGGATTGGAGGTGGGTCATCGGTGCGAGGACAGTGTGTCGGTGATGAGTTTGAGGTGAGTTTACTTGTGTGAGAGAGAGAGTGTGTGTGTGTGACGACGTGTATTTTCGTGGTTAATATGACACGGGTTGTCGGTGATTGGTGAATTGTTTGTGTGTTTGATGTTTGAAATGGTGTTAGTGAGGGATTGTGTCATGATGTTTGGTTGGTGAGTATAGTGAGTGTGAATGATGTGATGGATGTTGTTCTTGATGTATATATATATATATATATATATATACATATATATATAGTGACGGTTATAAATGTCGGTAGATGGGTGTTTGTCAATGTGAATTGTTAGTAGATGGAGTGTTGTGAATGTGCTTTGGTCAGTGAACAATGTTGCTTTGTGTGTTGATGATGGGTGATGTTGATATGGATATGGACTGATTATTGTGGTTGTAGTTGTAGTTGTAGTTGTAGTTGTAGTTGTAGTGGAATTGGTGGTATGAGATAGGAGATGCGCGTGTGTTTAGTGTGTGGTTGTAGTGGTGAATGTTAGTTAGGTTGTGATTTTGTGTTGTTTGTTTGAAGATGTTGCTGTGCTGTGCTGTGCTGTGCTGTGCTGTGCTGTGTTGTGACTGGTCGTCGCTGTTGGTTTCGGTGAGATGAGTTGAATAGTGATGGTGTTAGTGTGTTGGTTGGTTGTGATGGTTGATTTGCACATGGGTGTTGTGTTGTTGTTAGACAATCGCTATTCGTTTCATGATGAAGAATTGTCCATACATTCGCGGTTTCCACTGACTCGAGAATTGATGTTGTTCTCCGTCACTTGGATGTCTGACTTTAGTGTTTCTGTGACGGTAGTTGTGTATATTGTAAGCAGCGAGTGAGATGTTGTTTATGTGTTGTATTTGTTTATTTTGTAGGAGAGAAGTCGGAGTCATTGGGATGGTGATGGAGATGGCGAGGGAGAGGTCGACGGGTAGAGAGTGGATGTGAGTGGATGGTGTTGTTTTGAAAAGAGAGAGTGATAAGTTCGTCACTTAGTATGCTGGAGGCTATTACGAGTTTACCTTAGTCGATAAACGCGAACGAGACTTTTACCAGCTTCCGGGGAGGCTACCTTGAATCCAAACGGTAAAACAGAAGTCTTGGTAAGCGCAGAAAGTATATTCTACAAACGCCGAGCCATCACACAACAACCAAGCATACAACTCTCGTTTATTTATGCAACATAACAACGTCCTTGAGACAGTTAAGAGAATAGCATACTAAAATACACTGCAGCCAATCACAGCCATTGATTTGGCTGGTGGGAATTGAAATCTCAAGGTCATCTGATCAGCCCATGCTGGCGAAACGTGAAAACCAAAATACGGCATTATCAAGCGAATTTTGGGGATCTAACATCCCCAACACTCCTCCCCTTTTCAATAGCTTGTTCTCCTGGGGTCGACCTGCATCTTGACTATTGTTCGCCGCTGTCTGAGGGGATACCTTCGGGAACGAAGAACAGCTGGCTGCTGACTTTCTTCTCGTGGCGGGGCTCTCGGCAGGTTGAAGGTATCAAGCAAGATGTCAAGGGGAAGGCTTTCTGCTCTTGATGGGCGATCTGGGGCTAGCCGTCTGCGTATCTGATTGCGATGACGTGACCATTTATCACCTCCTACCTCTACTTCGTACATAACTCGACCAACCCTTCTGACCACTCTCGCTTCTACCCAAGGACCATGGTTCGTTCTGTGGTCGCGGGCAAACACAGGGCGTCCCACCTCGTAAGCGGATTGTCTTTGCTGCTTTGTCTCTACTGATGAGGGTGCATTGGTCGGATGCATCAGGCTGTGAATCGTTTTCAATCTTCTTCCCATCAGGATTTCAGCTGGGGACTTTTGCTCCGGTAACAATTCATTTGGTGTTGTCCGATAGACGTACAAGAAATTTTGTAACGTTTCGGCTGGCGTCCCCTCCTCTTTTGACTTGAGCAGTGCTCTTTTAAACGTATCCACAAACCTTTCCGCCTGCCCATTCGATTGCGGGTGGTATGGTGGCGAGCGTAAGTGTTTAATAGCTAGCCGTTGACAGAAATTCTGGAATTGGGAAGAGGTGAATTGAGAGCCATTGTCGGATACGATCACATCTGGTATGCCATTTCGTGAGAAAATTTCAGTTAGGAGCTGTATAGTCTTAGTTGTAGTGGGCGGCATAACGGGGCTGATTTCCGGCCATTTAGAAAAGGCGTCGACGACAATTAAATACATAGTTCCATTTATTGGGCCAGCGAAGTCGACATGTATCCTGGACCAAGGATGCTCAGGTTTGGGCCATGAAACCGGCGGAATTTTGGCATTCATCTTTGCCGCCTGCTGACACCGGATGCATTTTTCAACCAACGCTGTGACATGTTGATCCATGTGAGGCCAGTATGCATAACTCCTGGCTATGGACTTCATTCGTTTAATCCCAGGATGACCAAGATGGAACTGTCTCAGCACTTTTGCACGAAGGGATTCTGGCACCACTACTCTTTCACCAAACATCAGACAATCGTTGACGATGCATAGTGACTCCCGCCGCTGATACAGTTGCTTCATGTCACCTTCAAACTTTTTCGACGGCCAACCGTTAGTGACATATTTCATCGTCATCTTGATGATGGGGTCGTTTCTAGAAGCATTTTGTATGTCTGTTGCAGACACCGGTAATGCGCGAACTGCGGTTGTCAGATAACATTCTGCGTGGTCTTCTACTGACAGAGATGCGATCACCATGTTTTCCTCAGCCGCCACTTGATCATTAATGAGTCGTGACAAGGCGTCTGCTTGACCGAATTGTAGAGTACGTCGATATTGGATTTCGAAATCATACCCCAAAAGTACCAAGGCCCATCGCTGAAGACGATTTGCAGAATGGGCTGGAATGCCAGACTTTGAACCAAATATTGCTAACAGAGGCTTGTGATCTGTGAGGAGCGTGAATCTCCGACCGTACAGAAACTTATGGAAACGGCGAACAGCAAACACAAGGGCAAGAGCTTCTTTCTCTATCTGGCTATACTTCTTTTCTGCTGGGGTCAGTGTACGGGATGCATGCATAACGGCTTTTTCCGACGCGTCTGGAAATTGATGTGAAATAACAGCACCTAGGCCATATGCTGAAGCGTCTGCTGCTACGATGATCGGCATGGATGGATCGTAGTGTGTTAATAACAATTCCGAGCTAATTATAGACTTGAGTTTACCAAAAGCCGCGTCACACTCTTTAGTCCAGTTCCATGTGCTATGCTTCTGCAGTAGACAATTCAATGGAGCGCGAATATCATGCATCGAGGGAACAAACGCTGAATAATAACTGATCAAACCGAGAAAAGATCGTAATTCGGAAACATTAGTGGGAGTGGGCATCAGTTTGATAGCTCGGATGTTTTCAGGATCCGGTCTGCGACCGTCGGCATCAAAGATGAATCCCAAATACTTTACCGACTGCAATAGAAACTGGCATTTTTCTGGGCGTAACCGGAAACCATTGTCACTGATGCGTTGTAGTACCAATGTCGTGCGTTCCCGTAGCTGTTCTAACGTCTTCGCAACAATCAAGATATCATCGAGATAAGCTGCAACCCCTGAGATATCTGACAGGATAGTATCCATTAGTTGTTGGAAGATAGATGGGGCAGTCTTAACTCCAAAAGGTAGACGGTTATACTGGAACAAACCACGATGAGTGTTGATAGTAAGCAGCTCTTTAGATGCTTCATCGACTTCCACTTGCAAATAAGCATCAGCTAGGTCAAGCTTTGCGAAGAACTTTCCCCCATTCAGCATAGTGAACAGATCTGCTGGGACTGGCAGAGGATAATGATGCTGTTCTAGAGCTACGTTGAGACCTGTAGAGAAGTCAGCACATATACATATCGTGCCGTTGGCCTTCTTGATAACGACTATAGGTGCTGCCCAACTGGAGTAAGAAACGGGAGTAATAACTCCTTGTCGTTGAAGGCGATCCAGCTCTTCATCTACTGTTGCTAATGTAGCGTACGGTACAGGTCTCTTTGGACGAAAAGCAGGCTTAGCCCCATGTTTCAACCGAAGTGTTGCTTTCATAGCAGTGCAGCGACCTAATCCAGGTTCAAAAATGGTTGAAAACTCTGTCATCAGCTTCTTCGTATACGCTTCTGGGTCATGTCGTTGTGATACCAGGCTGCATATGGTATTTAGCGGGACATCAGCCAATTTTAGCTGGTCGAACCAATCTAAACCAAGTAAATTTAGATCAGCTGGCGTTATATAGCATACCCCAGTAAACGACGAATCTCGGAAAGCAACTTTACATTCCAATTGTCCTAACAGACGAAGATAATTACCACATGCTGTACGAGGCTTTTGTGTTGTGTGCTGCAGGCTTGGGCTGCCCAATTTGGTCCAATTTTTGCGTGAGAGGATAGTGACATCAGATGCAGTATCTATTTGCATTCTACACAAATAACCGTTAATATTAAGAGTAATAAATTTCCTCTCACCTGGTGATGAGCTTTGGCAGGAAGATATTAGGCTCAATGCATTGGTACTGGATCTAGGAACAGGCTTCTTAGCACTTCTGGATCGCTTTGGCTTTTTCTGTAGGCAAAAGCCATCTTTATGACCGATGACTTTACACTTCCTGCATCTATGCTGCCTAAATGGGCAGTTCCGTACATAGTGCCATGAACCGCAGTGCCAGCAAGCAGAAGGTGGATTCATTTTGGGTTTTTGGGCCGAATTGGAATTTTTCTTTTCACTAATGGAATGCACGTATGATGAGAGGCCCTTGTTTTCGACCATGGAGGTATCATGCTTCAAGTTTACTAATCTCTGGCACTCTGCAGTTATTTCTTGAAGCGAGATGTTTGGGCACTGTTCAATTTTACTTAGGATTCTGGTTCTTATAATAGCATCGTCGGGAGATTGTAAGCTGCACACAAACACAAGGCACTTAAACTGATCTTCCGTCATTGATGATAATTTAAATCGTTCGCATTCACGATTTACTAAGCCAGCATGCTTTACCCAGTCATCTTCATTTGACTTGATTATTTTGAGGCATTGATAACGAATATTAAAGAGAGATAACTGTTCAGAGAAGATTTGCGACAGCGTATCAATTGTAGCATCAAAAGAGAAATCTCGTGGGTTCTTTGGGAGGATGAAATTACTATAACGTTCGTGTTCGATTGTGCCGAGCTTTCTCAAAAGGATTCTGACTTTGGTGGCGTCATCAAGATTGTTGAGGTCGACCTTGAACAAATCCTCATACTTCTTAAACCAAGACTCGAAAGTCACACCAGCAAGGCCATCAAAATGAAATTCATGAATGGAATTAACTATCGAGTCTGTATGCGGATTATATGAATCATCGGGAAAACCTCTGTGATTCAAATTCATTTGTTTCATTAACAGCTCCAACATACGTTCCTGGAACTGTTCATATCGTTTACCTTGACGTTCCAGTAAAGATTCTAACTGTTCAAGATTAATTGACATTGTGAATTGTGAGCCCCGTCGCCACTGATAAGTTCGTCACTTAGTATGCTGGAGGCTATTACGAGTTTACCTTAGTCGATAAACGCGAACGAGACTTTTACCAGCTTCCGGGGAGGCTACCTTGAATCCAAACGGTAAAACAGAAGTCTTGGTAAGCGCAGAAAGTATATTCTACAAACGCCGAGCCATCACACAACAACCAAGCATACAACTCTCGTTTATTTATGCAACATAACAACGTCCTTGAGACAGTTAAGAGAATAGCATACTAAAATACACTGCAGCCAATCACAGCCATTGATTTGGCTGGTGGGAATTGAAATCTCAAGGTCATCTGATCAGCCCATGCTGGCGAAACGTGAAAACCAAAATACGGCATTATCAAGCGAATTTTGGGGATCTAACATCCCCAACAGAGAGGGAGAAAGAGCGAGAAATGAGTGAACGATTGTTTTGACTTGCAGTGTAACGAGGAGATGCTAGCACAGTTTTGTGTGCGGAATCGAATGGATTGGAGGTGGGTCATCGGTGCGAGGACAGTGTGTCGGTGATGAGTTTGAGGTGAGTTTACTTGTGTGAGAGAGAGAGTGTGTGTGTGTGACGACGTGTATTTTCGTGGTTAATATGACACGGGTTGTCGGTGATTGGTGAATTGTTTGTGTGTTTGATGTTTGAAATGGTGTTAGTGAGGGATTGTGTCATGATGTTTGGTTGGTGAGTATAGTGAGTGTGAATGATGTGATGGATGTTGTTCTTGATGTATATATATATATATATATATATATATATATATATACATATATATATAGTGACGGTTATAAATGTCGGTAGATGGGTGTTTGTCAATGTGAATTGTTAGTAGATGGAGTGTTGTGAATGTGCTTTGGTCAGTGAACAATGTTGCTTTGTGTGTTGATGATGGGTGATGTTGATATGGATATGGACTGATTATTGTGGTTGTAGTTGTAGTGGAATTGGTGGTATGAGATAGGAGATGCGCGTGTGTTTAGTGTGTGGTTGTAGTGGTGAATGTTAGTTAGGTTGTGATTTTGTGTTGTTTGTTTGAAGATGTTGCTGTGCTGTGCTGTGCTGTGCTGTGCTGTGCTGTGCTGTGCTGTGCCGTGCTGTGCTGTGTTGTGACTGGTCGTCGCTGTTGGTTTCGGTGAGATGAGTTGAATAGTGATGGTGTTAGTGTGTTGGTTGGTTGTGATGGTTGATTTGCACATGGGTGTTGTGTTGTTGTTAGACAATCGCTATTCGTTTCATGATGAAGAATTGTCCATACATTCGCGGTTTCCACTGACTCGAGAATTGATGTTGTTCTCCGTCACTTGGATGTCTGACTTTAGTGTTTCTGTGACGGTAGTTGTGTATATTGTAAGCAGCGAGTGAGATGTTGTTTATGTGTTGTATTTGTTTATTTTGTAGGAGAGAAGTCGGAGTCTTCGGGATGGTGATGTATAAAGGCAATAGAAATAATCACAATGCTTTTGGTTTTATCGTGAATATTTTCAGTTAGTACAATATGATGTGCTGTATGTACGATAATTCAATACGACAATAAAGTCCTTTTTTTAATTTTTCTGTTTGAATTCGATCCCCCAGTTATATGTTTTCCTTGTCCTACAATAGTGATTTTTGGTTGTTCTGCGCTGTTAGTAGCAGTATGATCTTTTTGAGCATTCGTTATAGGTAGACCGTCAGTAGTAACAATTACATCTCCGGCGCTTAGTCCTGGTCTGTAAAACAAATGCATTAAAAATCTTTGCTGAATTTCAATTATTCTAAATATAATGTACTGCAAAATTAATTGGTAAAAGTAAATCATTGTCAGAAAACCATATTCACCATAAGGATTTGTTATTCCCTTTCCCTTGCTTCGTCCATGCTTCGCATCTTAGATTTATAATACCAATCAAAGTTTTTAAGATAAATGGAAGTTAGTAGTTATCGGTTCTTTTGGTGGAAAAGCTAGTATCGTTCTCAAACAAAAGATAAGTTACTTGAATTTACCTCCTCGATGTGCGTCAATAAATTTGCCTGCTGTTGTGCAGATAGTTATATTAGATGTACTACCAAAGCGGCTTATATATATAACCAACTACATGCGCATTTGTAACTTACTTAATTACCTACGCCTGTTGCCCCGAATGGAACATTTACCGCCCACCAGTTTTCTCCAACCAACTCTGTCCTGTGCTTCCGTTTCTAGTTCTTTCCAGTTTTTGTTCATTCTTCTCATGTCTTTCTCTATTTCTCGGCGTAATGTGTTCCTTGGTCTTCCTCTTTTCGTTTGACTATGAGGGTTCCATGTAAGGGCTTGTCTTGTGACACGGTTGAGTGATTTCCGCAATATCTGTCCTATCCACTTCCACCGCTTCCTCCTGATTTCCTCCTCCACTGGAATCTGGTTTGTTCTCTCCCAAAGTAAGTTGTTGCTGATAGTGTCTGGCCAGCGAATCCGAAGTATTTTGTGAAGACAACTGTTGATAAATACTTGTATCTTCTGGATGATGGCTTTGGTAGTTCTCCAAGTTTCCGCTCCATACAATAGAACTGTCTTGACATTTGTATTGCAAATCCTGATTTTGGTGTTGCATTTGTAACTACATGACCCAATCGATCTACAATTAAACCAGAACCAGTTGATGTAGAAGAAAACTTTTACTAAAACAAAAAAAAAACAGATACTATACGGTAGATGGGAATAATAATTCAAGAATGAATGACAATCTGAATGTTAAGAAAAAACAATATGATTAATTTGTGAGAACTAGATTGTCATTTCACAGGAAAATGAAATACATTTCACGAAAAATGCAACAACAACAACAACAGATAAACAAACTGAAGTTCATTTTCTTCTAAAATTAATCGTCTCACATATAAGTAGCGACGGTCAATATAAACTCTACTCATATTTAGACAAGAAAAACAAATATGACACATTTTCATAATAGGATAGTGCAGGCTGTTGAGTTTCATTGAAATCAACAATTGATGAACTTTCGACTCCCATTAGAAACCTGGAGTTGAGTTCCACTCTCAAGAATCCTGGAGACAGTTCATTTAGTTCCCAGAATGGAATAGAGGTTTGGTTAACGTTAAGGGCATTGTCTATGGGGTTGTGTTGTGCTGGCCAATTGATATGCTTGAATGTTATTACGAATATACCTTATTCTGTGACACGACTGGCTACTCTAATCCGTTTGTCCCTGACCCGGCTAACTAAAGCAAGAAATCTTGATGAGGTGTAAGAACTGTATTTATTCTACAAGCACTCAGAAAATACGAGGTCAACAAGCGCACAAATCGAACTTATTTATACATGATAGAAACACCCTTGGGCTAGCCACAAGAGTAGCGTACTAAAATAGTCCATCAACGAATGAAAGTCAAATAGTTCCCGAGGGTGAAATGTGAGCAGAAGTTCAACTGGCACGAAAACATGGAAATCAAAAATTAGGACCTTTCTAAGTGAGTTCTGGGGATCTAACGTCCCCAACGGTTTGTCAAGCAATCACCTTCAATCAATATTAACTCAGTGGTCTAAAAACATAAATTATTCAATGAGAATTGATCAGATATTTTTCAATACTACTCAACCTTATTCAAGTGTTTTATGACCGGGTGCCGGGTCGCTACCCCGGGGTCCTGATTCTGTTCTGGACTCGGACCTCGTACTTTCTGGATGCTTGTAGAATACATGTTCTACTTCATACCAAGTCTTCTTCTTTTACTCATTGCGGTTGGGACACTCGGATTAGAGTAGCACGTGGTGTCGCCGGATCCCCGACCCTCGATCTCGTTTCCCGACTAAGGTAAACCCGTAATGATTCAAGCATATCAATTTGACACGTTTACGTGCATGCGGAACAAAGTGATCTAGATTCTTATGTATGAATACATATGAAGTTCCCATTTATTATCTTCAAGCATGCAAGAACAAAGATTGAAGCAGAATAGCCTAAACTCATTTAATTTCATTATGTTTTAGTGATGAGGGATACCAGATTGACTATGATCACCACTAAATGTTCCATACTATCCCGTCATATATACCAAAATAAATCCAGGTTCCAATGTTTTATTGAAGGAGAATGTAGGCATTACATGGAGAGCAGCGCATTTAGAATAAATGGCAGCAACGCGAAGAGAACGTTGCGCGCAAGAAGTGTTTTTGGTAAAGTTAAACAAAACTAGTACAATAATGTTTATTCTCTATAAATCGTTTTTTTTTTTCATAGAAGCGTTCCACTACAAGTTTAACGTCAGATGCTTACATCCTGTAATATATTAAAACCAAAACTATCATAGAAGTTGATTAGAAATAAATACTAATAAAAATAGTTGAGAAAAACATTTCAAGTCAGTTAGATTGTGTAAATCGTTGTAGTTACACACTACGTTTAGAAAATGATTACAGAGCACCAAAACGACACTAAAGGTCATAAAGCTAAAGAATTATTATTTAATGGTGTCATCAAACAACTGGACATAACTTAAAAATAATTCAGAGAAACATGAGTTGAAATCAAACGATTAAAAAGTAAATTTCAAAGAATCAAAAATGATGCAATCAAAATACGAGAAAGAATTAGCAAAAAAAAGAGATGTGGTAAATGATAGTAAGGAAAGATTTATCATTGCATATCCAGTTTGAGGCATACGAGTTTTACGAATTCAGAAAATTTACGAAGACTAGAAGATAGAGTCTATTAATCAATTTGAAACCTTTCAGTGTATCAATCAACCTGATATCCTACGTCAAAGAGATATTTTGAAATAGCACTACTGAAATTATTTAATCTATTGCACCTAAAACTAACTGGAATATGGGGTTGATATAAAGTATACTGTCAGACCAATGAGGAAAGAAAGAGTTTCTCCAAGTTTTTGGTGCAAATGAACAAAAATTTTATTCGCAGTTATGTTTTCTGTTTGCATCAACAAATAGCTTCATCTATAATGTTAAGATTTTAGAATCCTTATCATAATCCTGATTCCCATCACACATAAGAAGTCGTTCAGCAATTTTAACCATCTCCTAACCGGTTGCAATGGGTTGTGATCTCGAGATCACTCGGTTGTTAATCATGAGTTTACCAGAATTCGTTTTTGGAATAGAACATAGGTCCTTCTTCCTGTCCTATCAGTGAAACTGCTTTGGCAGATTAGGATATGTTCTAGTTAACTCAGTTGGAAAGAGTATACTATACTGACAACCTTAAGCGGCCTTATCAGCCAGTCAGGAAATGCAACTTAGTAGTAAAACAGTTCACAGCTATAAGCCATAAAATATCATTGGAATAATTGCTTTGATTTGAATAATCAACCCTAGCATCTCGAATTATTCTTTCTAGTGGAAAGAGGAAAAGGTTAAAGTTTACACATTAAAATTCGGGCTAGTTTTATGAGTTAGGGCTATCACCCTAGAGATTTTTTGTCACCAGCTGGGATTAGCTATAATGCAAAAACTTTAGGGTTAGTTACTAAAAGTTAAGCTTTGAGTTTGGTTTTTCAAATTACAGTTAGTATTTTCATCCTGAAATGCCACAATGCAATGAATGCTATGTCATCCTATTGTTTATAAACTTAAGAGACTTTTAGTTGAAATTTAGAATACGGTTTAGAAAGAGAGGATATTACTTAACTTAACTGAACACTCTTGGTAGCTCACTGTATCACGACAGGTACTTTAACACACAGTTTGCTTTGAGAGAAGTTATGTTTTGTAACTTTTAGGTGCCATAACAGGAACGTTTCCTGATTTCAAGTATTTTAAAGATCATATATTGCTAATTTTCACTTTGTTAGTAATAATAATAACATACAAGTTATCTATCGCCGGACTTTGAACCTAGCACAAACTATATCGAGTGTTATCTTAATTCTCGCTGATTCACACATTTGGTTCTTAGTCTTGTAATAATTATCCCTGTAACCCCATCTCCTTGGAATTCAAGTGAATTAAAAATAGATTTTCTGTCTACTACGGTTTCCTTAAGCGTTTTGACTTCACTTTTCCTGTGTTTCTCTAGGAATCTCAACGGAGACGCGTTGCCCCTTATAAATTTTTTAGCATTCATTAGTCCCGCTTTCAGTGTATCGGTAGTACGTATCCAATATGTTTTGACCAACAAGATTTCGTAAATGAATTGAAAAATAAAACCATTAAAATTCGGATAAACTCTATTTCATGTGTTTATTAGAATCTCTCCATCGTCTGACTATTATCAGTAAAGTGGAATTTTGCTAAACAATGATTCCACCCCAACAGAAACTATCAACTTATCAGAAATGTTTATGTGATTCTGATTGTCAACACATTGTAATGAATCTTTACTGTCAGTACTGTTATCAATCAATTTCGTTTAACTGCAAATCAGCTAGAATTTCTGCAATGACATCGAGAATTTTTGGGACAAAATTTCAACTTTAATATGAGGAAGATAGTGTATCAAGGTTATCAACTAATCTGGATTTAAACGGTTCCTTCATTTTTTCACTCACTGAATGCAAATCCTTCAAATGGATAAATAAGTGCTTTGAATTCTAAAGATGTGAAATTTAAATTCTAAGGATAGAGTTTCAGCTTCCCTCTGCTCCAAATGCACGTTGGATAGGTTGTTAATGAAATTCCAGGATTTTTTCAGATATTTTATGAGGAACGTTTGCTTAACATAGTCTTCTGAGATCCTGTATAACATTTATAAATTTTATGTGACACGTTATTTTCGTCAGTGACCACTAACAAAAGCAATCTGTTCTCAATCATTCAATGAGTAACTTGATTGATATTGTAACATGTCAAAGATAATTAAGAAAAGGCGTTAGTTAAAATGAGCTCAAATATTGTACAAATTTTTGTGGAAGACAGAATAAATTTTTAAAAATAATTCTAGTCACTTCTCTTGATACTCTGCAGTGTCATTTTACCGAGTAATTCAGTAGCATAATGAGTGACAGATATTCGTATATAAAGAACTTTAAATACGTCTAATAGATTAACTGACTGACAGTATGATTTTGATGAGGTTATCATTTGATTAACTTTACGTTTAGTATATTGGCTGGAATGCCAAAGTCAGGGCATGGACAAACTAGAACCCTATTCACGATCAGTACAGTATCTAAATAAGTCCAACTAGACCTGTGTTTGACACTAGGAACTTCTTAGGCGAGGAAACTGTTACTTAGATGTTAAATAGAAGACGTTGAAGCAATGACTTACTAATCTGATTAAGCAAAATAAGGTCGTACGAAAAAAAGTTTTTTACTTATTTCAGTATCATTTCGGTAAAAGTCTGTCTGATATCTCATTACAGTAATCGAATTGCTAACACTAACATGTCTGGTCACGAAAGTTCAACACTAGCTTCTGTTTGTCACGCACACGAAATTTTAAACTGTCAGGTTCAGGCGAGTTTCGTGAATAAGAAATTGACAAAAATAGTAGACATGTAAGATTAACGTGTTGTTCAACTTTTCATTGGATTATTTGTCTAAAAATACCCAGTACGTTAAAACACTAGTACATGAACGAATATTGTTTTTCGAAAATTCACTTCAGGTTACACAACTGTAGATCCAAATCAATGATCCAAAAAGGCCAGGTTAAATAGTTTCAAATTATTGAATTTTAGACCAAATATTTGTTTAACTACAGAAATTCCATGAAAATTATCGTTTCAACAAATTATTAGACTAACATACTATATGATGAGAAATTAACCAATTTATAGAAACAATAATTAAATTTTTATTGTTAAGACGTATTTATGATGTGACTTCATATTAAAAAAAATTTAGTCTCATTGCAAGAAGGTCAGGATTATAAATTTTTTGTGTGCTGACCACTGAAGTCTGATCATTTCGTAAACATCATTAAAAGGTCAAGTTGTAGATCAGACCATGATCTTGTTTTCTTTGTGATGTTCACCAATCCAAATTAAGACTAGGTAGGGGGGTTGAAATCAACGTGTCAACTAACTTAAACCATCTGCCCTGTAAAATTGAGGGGCTGTCAATAATAACCAATCGGTAAGCTTGATTTATTTATTTGATTCCGCTAAATACATGAACAAAGGCCGACTGTACAGTTGAACAGTGGGATTTTTTGGAACCAGTTACCTTCAATCATGGTGAGTTATATTCAACGATTTGAAGCATTTCGTTGGATTTAAGTTTATTGCATGTCCTGTATTTATGAAATTTTCTGATAATCAAAAGGATAGTAGCTTGATTAGGTAACTTCAAGCAAATAATTATATTTCACATCAACACCCAGTTTCATGGTCTCTGTTGATTTTCTGCTAGTAGTCTAAATAACTACGTACTTACGTTGTATGCTAAGACAGTTTAAATCCCCCAAATATACATAGATGATAAGTCTGTTTTTACTGACGTAAGTTCTCGTGGCCGAATAGTCTTCTCGATTGGTGCTTATAACCTCGAATGATATTGTTCATATTGTTGTATTAGCCTTCATTACTAACTAGCTCTAAGAACTTATAATGTAAGCGGTTTTCTATTAGAGGTTAGTCAATAGAAGTATTCCTAATAAATCTGTGCGTAGTAACATCATAATTTTTTATTTGGAAATGTATTTCATTATATTTATACTTTGAATTTTCTAAGCGCGAATGCATCAGTTTACATGTTGGTCAAGCCGGAACCCAAATGGGCGATTCCTGTTGGGAGCTCTATTGCCTCGAACATGGCATACAACCTGATGGAAAAGTTCCTAGCGACTCAAACATAAAGAACGATAACGATTCTTTCAGTACGTTTTTCAGTGAGACAAGCTATGGTCGTTACGTCCCACGTGCTGTCTTTGTGGACTTGGAACCATCAGTTATTGACAGACTGCGAACAGGCGCTTATAAGCAATTGTTTCACCCAGAACAAATGATAAGTGGGAAAGAAGATGCTGCTAATAATTATGCTCGTGGTCACTACACAGTTGGTAAAGAGTTGGTCGATGAGGTGCTAGACCGTATACGGAAGCTATCTGAAAGGTGCACAGGACTGCAAGGTTTCTTGGTGTTCCATTCGTTTGGTGGAGGAACTGGATCTGGTTTCACATCCTTATTAATGGAGCGTCTTTCAGTGGATTTCGGTAAAAAAGCAAAGTTGGAGTTTGCTGTATATCCTGCCCCTCATATCTCAACAGCTGTTGTTGAACCTTACAACTCCATTCTAACTACACATACAACGCTAGAACATTCAGATTGTGCATTTATGGTTGATAATGAAGCTATTTATGAGATCTGTCGTCGAAACCTTACTATTGATCGACCATCGTACAGCAATCTTAATCGGTTGATTGGACAAATCGTTAGCTCCATTACAGCTTCTCTTCGATTTAGTGGTGCTTTGAACGTAGATTTGAACGAGTTTCAAACTAATTTGGTTCCTTATCCACGTATCCACTTCCCTTTAACAACGTATGCACCTATTATATCAGCAGAAAAAGCATTCCATGAACAACTGAGCGTTTCAGAAATTACTAATTCATGTTTCGAACCCGCGAATCAAATGGTGAAGTGTGATCCAAGGAATGGAAAATACATGGCATGTTGTTTGTTGTACCGAGGTGACGTTGTTCCTAAAGATGTGAATGCTGCAATTGCTAATATCAAAACGAGAAGATCTATTCAGTTTGTTGACTGGTGTCCTACTGGTTTTAAAGTTGGAATTAACTATCAACCTCCCACTGTTGTTCCTGGTGGAGATTTAGCAAAGGTACAGCGTGCAGTTTGTATGCTCAGTAATACCACAGCGATTTCGGAGGCCTGGGCTCGTTTGAACCGGAAGTTTGATCTTATGTATGCAAAGCGTGCATTCGTTCATTGGTACGTCGGTGAAGGTATGGAAGAAGGTGAGTTTTCGGAAGCTCGCGAAGACTTGGCAGCCCTTGAAAGAGATTATGAGGAAGTTGCTTCAGATACTGTAGATGCAAACTCTGATGATGGCGGATTTTAATGTAATATAATTTAAAAATAAAAAAAATTTTACATCCCTGTAATTTGAGGACTTTTTATTTTTACGCCTAAGATCGTGACCTATAGTGAATGTTGTTGTGTGCTATTGATACTCCGCAAACATTTGCGTTCATATTTGTATTATCGTTCAAGGACTAGGCTATCGATCATGTCATTCAGTTAATTAACGGAGTCATCAGAATTTCTTTTTTGATTCAATCTTCGTCTTCCAAGCTTTCCGGGTCCTCTTCGTGTCCTACTTATCCGTTGGCACCAGACGACGTTGACGCTCGCTCAAAAAATAAGCTGACCTAGGTGTGATTTAGGTGTATCGTGCTCGTCTTATATTAGTACATTGGTAATAGATATGCTCAACTAATCTCCAAATAGTTCGAGATGTTTCTCTAGACGTTGTTTTCATTAATTTCACAGCTATTATTTCACAACAAAAACTATCAGAACTCTCTAAAAAAGCTGAATTAATGTCTTTGACTTACAAAAACTATTTTAAGAGAATTTTTTGGAGAAGTAACCATAAAGTTGCTTCATGATTACTGTTATTCAATTTAAACCAGATTTATTCTGTTCCACTGATCAAAACAACCTCAGTTGTACTTAATGACTGTATTCCAGTGAAAATACATACGATTTATTTTACAGAAAAACTTGACAGTGTTCTAGGAATGAGGTCCGTTGATACCATGTTCGATTCGAGTAATGAGGAATTCCAATTTAGTGTGCTTTTCGTTTGACAAATTTATTGACCTCCCTACATAAAAACATCCCATTAGGTCTTCATGTAAATAGAAGAACTGTAAATCAGTTTTCTCAGTGATTAAAATCTAAATGGTTCCGAACGTTTCTCTGGAAGGTCGCATGAGTAATTATTTTCATTTATTGAATTACGGTGAATGAGTAGACGTTTATTCGGCTATAGTGTACTTAAAAGAAGCTGACAAGTACCATTCTTTTAAATCACATGAATCTTCACTTGCTACTGGTTCGTAACGAAGCTATAAACGATTATATTTAGCACTCAAACTAACGTGTTTTCGATCTATTCAACCTAAATATATGCACAATTAAACGATAGTGTCAATCACATTTGGGAATGAGTCATTTCTCAAAACCATTACTACTTTTAAGTCCATTCCAACTATTAAAAACTACAAATCCAATTATGGATTATTTTTATCAGACCGGTGTTGGCATATGCGTATGTGTATTGATCTGATAGGATTGATCTCTCATCTATGCGAGGCTATCAGACAAAAATGTGTGACCTATATATTTCACCCGTTTAAAAAGAAAAACACTGAATATGTTAAAAATAATCGACCTTTGTTGTCTAAACTAACTGTATTAGTTAGTAAACATATTTATTTATGTTAACATAATTAGTATTATGTTAATATTCATTTTTGTTCTTGGCATTGTGAAAACAGACTATAACTCAGTGTAGTTATATTTTTGTTATGTTAGAATCTTGGCCTTAGTAATTTGATGATCGTTTCCTTAAAAGTGCATTGTTGAGATTACTAGATTTTCACTCAAAATAACCAAATATCCATCTGAAATAAACTGTTCAGTACTATGAAATCATTAAGGCTTTAACGTATAAAGAAGATATAAAGACACATATTTCATTACTTAACACGAATTTAAACATTTTAATCTGGGAGAAAGAATATGGTGACACTAAAAACAACTATGAACTCAAATCAGTATAGAATCCTAGGGACAATGTTCGATTTAAATCATCTACAGATGAATATTTAAGTAATCTCAACCAATTTACTACAAAATGTTTGTATTGGGATAATTGAGTATATGCGTACGAATAATATAACGAATCTAAAGTGTGCATACCATTCACTTTAACTATCGATGATTAATAACGAAGTCAGTAGTATGTTTTGCTTTCACAGTAATACACTACATCGTTCTCTTCAGTGTATTAGGATACATACCGGTTCGGTGTAGTCTAAGTGGAATTACAGCTAGAGTATAAATTACTACTCTAAAATATAGTGATTGGCTAGTTATCTTTCTTCCAGTCGTGGTTGGAATCAAGTCAACAATAACAAAATACCATTATTCTCTCTACAAATTTAAATATAACAAGAACGATAATGATTGTAAAATACGATGAATTTATTGTGGTTCATTGTTTTCTCCTCAGTGAAATACATATACATATATATATATATATATATATATATATATATATATATATATATATTTTAAAATACAGTTACCTTTAAACTTTCATCATAATAAATATAACACAAGAACTGGTCGTCTTCTCTTGCATTTGTTGTTGCGTGTGAGATAGAAGAGCCAGGTCACCTGCGAATTCCAGATCGTCCAGCTGCGTCCTAACTGTCCAGTTGATACCGGGCTTCCCTCCAGATGTCGACGTCTTCATAATCCAATCGATGACCAGGAGAAAGAGAAAGGGTGAGAATAAGCAACCTTGCCTGACACCGGTCTTCACCTTGAAAGAGTCTGTTAGCTGTCCTCCGTGTACGATTTGGCAGTTGAATCCATCATAAGAGTTCCGTATGATGTTAACTAGTTTCTCAGGCACACGGTAGTGTCGAAGAAGCCTCCACAGTGTTTTCCTATCCACGCTATCAAATGCTTTCTCGTAGTCGATGAAGTTGATGTAGAGTGATGAGTTCCATTCAATTGATTGTTCCACAATGATCCGTAATGTAGCAATTTGGTCAGTACACGATTGATCCTTACGAAATCCGGCCTGTTGATCTCGAAGTTGGACGTCTACGAAGTCCTTCATTCTGTTTAACAATACCCTCATTAGTGGTTATAAATTATCAAATGAAATTAGTCACAAATGAAGAAAATTTTCAGAAAGATATGTCCTGAAGTAAAAACTGTTTGCAGACAGGATAATACCATGCTAAAAAAGCGAACCAAAAATACGAAAATCTTTTCTAAATATAACGTCCAACTGCCTGATGTAGATTTACTGGTTCATTGGAAGGATATAAAGTTAGGCATCCGTTTATTTCATCAAGCATATTTCCAATAGGATAAGTCGCATTTAGGCAGTGTATAGCCCATAGGACACAATAGATTTAATATATACGCGCAGAATTTTCAATAAGCAGTTTAATTCTGCCTTATTGTAATTCTTACAGATAATATTAATGAAGAATCTTGAATCTAATTTTGTATTCAGAAAAAGTCAGAGGTTCATTGTCGACTGCCTTAATCTTAAAAATACTTTTTCTTACCTTTCGTGTTCTTACATTTTTGAAAAATTCTAATGATATTCAGTAAATAAGATTATATACCCGCCAATAGTTTAGAGGGATTATTCATCTAGTTATTCATAATAACTAAGCATTAAAATATTCATTTCAAATTTTTCACAAAATGTACCGTTCGTTAGTGTAAAATTTGCTTTTCTTTATAACTTTCTAGCTTGAGGATTATCTTTAATTAATCAAACTCACTAGATTGACTGATACTTGAGTATAGACGTAATGAAGGACATTGAATTAATTGTATTTTACAAACGATTTTGTTCTGTTATTTTTCACATTAGTTTTAGAACTGGTTAATGAAATGAGTAGTATTTAAAAAGTAAGTGAAAAAAACAGTTATGTTTTCTAGAATGACAATAAAAGCTTGCTTGATAGTCAAATCATTTAGCTTATTGAACGTAACATTAACACAAGCGATTGAATTTATAGGATTAGCAACCAGTTTCTAAATGATCTGGCAAAGTGTAAACACTTACTCAAGAATTTTATGAGTGAGTTGAAAATCTCACTTCTTTAACAACAATAATTCTAATTGACAATTTTCATTGTGACGCATTTTCCTCAAAAAGTATTTTGTTAAGTAATCACTGCATGCAGCTTACAATTGTTATACAAAGTAAAACGGTTGTCATTTGTATGGTTGGCTGAAGTATTCTTTCACTCAAAATAATCAAAACGATTTTCAATGTTTGATATGAAAGCTAACTTGCCTAAGACAACAACTTAATTGAGCATCAGAGTTCATAGCTTCAATGACCTGGGGCAAATGATTAGAATTTTGTGCTTTATCTATCTACCTATCTATCTATCTATGTTATATAAATTATTTTTAATATAAAGCTAAGAGGTTTCTGAAAAGTAATTCAATCTGAAAGCAATTGCCATCATATATATAGAAAACAGTTGGAAAATCGTTGGAAACTAATTAGTGTGGCATAAGTGTTCTTTTCCTACCTCCAGAATTCATAATGGCCCATATTCCAGGACCTCACTTTTGATCTAACCTATACATGCAGCTTAACAATTTGATGTTAGATTCATTGATAATCGACAGATCATTTTGTCCGAATATTATCCTACTCTAAATAACAGATTATTCACTGTCTCCATAATTAGCTGGGCTGAAGAGTCTAAGCCGTTCCTCTCTTTTTGAAAATCTAAAGACAGATACAACGCAGAACTTCGTACGTAAGTATATCATTTCAGGTTGCCATACCACATCAGCACAGAGACGCAGTTGTCAATTCAAATAGTGATAATAGAATTATTAGGAGTAATGGAGAAGATTATGGAGCGAAAATGTGATTCGAGAAGTATAATTCAGTAAGATAAACTTAGAAGGAGAAAGATAGAGATTAAGAGGGATTCCGAAGGTTATAATTAGAGAGAACACAAAGAATGGATGCACCTGCGCCATTGCAAACGATTCTGAGCCATGTCGTTCAAGGTCTCTAACCATCGGTGACTATCATCTCGTGGACCCCAACCAGGTAGCCTACATGTACCAACATGATTTAGTCCACTTGTCAGTGACTTCATGGATTTGTGCCATGTTTTGGTTTGGCCGCCCCTAGGTTTCTTCCAACCTACACCACAAAACATTGCTCGTCGAGGCAGTTGGTGATTAGGCATACGTAACACATGTCCCAACCACCTCAACTGGTGAACCTTCATCTATTGATTTGCCATCCCTACCTAGAACTCGTTCCCTAACGACAGCATTGCTTATACGGTTGTCCCACGATACACGAGCAATCTAAAGGAACCAAACACTGTCCTAAAGATTACTTTTTGATAATATCACGATTTTAATAACTACGAATATGGTTGAAGTTACATCGTTGAAAATGATAGCTTTTCTGGTTTCCTTTGAAATTACATGAGTTTATATAAATGAGTATTTTTGTATTACCAATCTACATTGATATGCCTATTTAGCAAATCCAATATTTAAGGTGCACTAAAATGACAAACCTGAATTTGATTAATGTTCAACCATTATGGACAAATAAAAATTGCTAGAAGGATACAGATTGGATTAAATCATGTCCAATGCAGGATTATGTTTGAGCAAGTTGATTGGGACATTTTTAGTGAATCAGCGCTAGTGGATAGCTTGAGAAGACTCGAGAACATTCTCGTATAAAAATCATAAATATACTAGCGTTTTTATTCCTGTGATTCCTTCACATTCATCTTGGTTTATTACAATATAGTTACCTACCTATTCAAGCCATGTTCTGATTTTCGGACTAGTTGAGTGTTGTACAGTGTTGGAAGAATACTAAGCAATAAGATAGGTGGGTTGTATAACAGAGATCATAAAGACAAATATACATCACTGTATTATTCTAATGATCAATACCCAAGTTACTTGGAGAACCAAGCTTCACTTCCATTACATTTTTCCTAAACTAAACATGACGGTTGAAGTGTATATTACATTGACAGCTGTGCGATGTGAAGGAGTCATTGATGCGCACTGCTGATGAGTTTCATACCAGGATGAAACAGCCGTTGAGTGCTTCCAGGTTTCTAATGGTGGTTTAACAATAATCGATTGATAAGTTCAATGTGCAACAGACACTAATCTCCATAACTCTAATTGAAAAATTCACTAACTAAGTAAATTATTTCGATATTTTTATCCTTTTTTTTATAAAACCAAGAACATACAGTCACAAATTAAAAGTTGACAAATAGATGATTACTTAACTAGGGAGATTTTGACCTCAATTGTTAAACAGTCTTTGTTATCTATAATTCTAAACATTTTTCATTCAATAATCACGTAAACAATTGAGTTATGTAATCACTTTGAATGTCTACTACAACTAATTCTCACCTGCTTTATGCAATTGTCAACAGTATCGATGGCGTAACCTTAATCTACGGTGAGGAAGACCTAAACTCATACAAAGATTGTATCAGAAAAGTTTTCATGCATTCCACCTGTTATGCTAATTAAGTTTGACTTTGTCTGTAAAGATGTGACATTTCAAAAATCTCTTTTTTTTCAGTTAGATCAACTGATTTTATCAAAACTAATTCAATAATTACTTGCTTAATACTAGTGCCAAATGTTACTTACTCACAACAAGTCTATATGCAGTTTGACCGGAGTTCAGAAATCTCAGATACAAACAATCTTGCTGTCCTCAAGGTTAAACATTATTTTGTGAATATAATTAGGTACAAAACTTCAATTCAACAACACATAATGTCAAACTGAGTTAAGTTATTCAAATTATAAGTTAGGAAAAAGTCTGTACAATTTCTTTCTTAATGAACGTAACTCGTTCTACCCAGTCAAATAACCTAATCTAAAGAATACTCCATATACAATTGATATGTAGTTCCTTTTCTTCTAACTATGATCATTATTATGGACCAGTTACTCAGCAAATGTTACGCTAGTTACTTGGTAAGCTTGAAGCTATTACTAGTTCACCTTAGTCGGTAAACGCGAACGAGACAATTACCAGCGTCCAGGTTGGCTACCTTGAATCCGAAAGTGCAAAACGGAAGTCTCGATAAGCGTAGAAATTGCACTCTACAACAAGCACAGCCATCACACAATGAATATATATATATATATATATATATATATATATATATATATATATATATATATATAGGATAATCGATACTGTAATCGAATTTTTCAGATACAAACTTAGGGTCAATACAGTTATCGATTAATTCCAACGAAAGTACAATGAATGGATGATGAGATACTACAATCTCAAGGTCAACTGGTCGGTCCATGCAATAAATCCAAAATAAAGATATCAAGCGAGTTCTGGTGATCTAACATCCCCAACAGCTAACTATTTTAACATTCACAATGGTATTTTGTAATTGATCAGCTTTAATAATTTAATAAGAAGTTTTCCGTTAATTTTCTAGTTGTTTCAATTCATGAAATAAAATAACGTAAAAATAATTAATTAATTAACCTTTATAGCCAAATTAGTGAATTACTTTGTGTGTGTTTATTTTTATAACTCATAGTTATTTTCATTGATGATGATTAAACAATTTTTTATACTCTTAACAAACTCTATGATATTATGAGTGTTGATTTTCGTATCGACTTTAATTATTGATGTGGAGCAATGCTGGAGTGATAATCGTTTAACTTGTAATAGTACATCTCTGAGGCTTTAGGTACTGAATAATTCAATGTATTAGGCAGGAAAATCATCGACATATGAGGTTATTTTCATAAATAGATCAGTGAACAATAGATTTCTTAAGCAGAATTCAAGTTAAATTTGTTTTTCTTTCCCAATATGTTATTTCTTCGACAGTTGATCCTTCGGTTATGGACTTCTTCTAAGACTATTTTTAAATACTTTCTCCTTATAATTGAATTGTTGAATAGAAAAGTTTTTTTCTTAATGTATTAGTTAAAAGTATATTTTTATGAGATCTGCTTCAAACCACTGTCCCAAAAGTGTTCTTCAAATTGGATTTCTATACTCTAAGTCTCTGTTGGCTCATAAATGTAAATCCATAATTATAATTCTTTAAAAATTTGTTTGATTGTACACATGAATGACAGCGCTGAAAATGACTGCTTGCTAAGTAACCAACACCGAAAACAAAGCATGATAACCATTCATGCTGTGTGATTAAGTTTTCTTGTAAAGTAATATACGCTAACGCAAAAGCACTCACATAGTTGTCGAACATAAGTGTACCGAATGACAGAAAATGAGTGTTGCAAAGCTATTGAACTGTGGAATCCGCTCAAGAGATTAGTAAATGCGAATCATACATTGATTTATTCCCCGATTTATGGGGCACATATTTGTATAGTATTTATGAATGATAAATTTTAAAAAATATATTGATAATTTAAATGTTGATATTCATTCAGGCAGTGTAAAGACTAATATGGATGTATATGCCATCAAATCCAGAAAGAAAATTGGAAAATAGATGTGAAGTATGTCAATGGAAATATTTTGAATTTCAGCTGAACTTTAGCATTTTAAACAATAAGTTTCAGATCAGTCAATAAAACTGAGTAACAAAAGGAACTGTAATGCAGAAAACTTAGAGGAAAACATTTCATGAATACCAAAGTGTCTGATTATGCGACTCGTCATCATTCAACACCTTTAATTTACAGGATAATTTTAGAAAGTTAATAGGTAAATAATTATTTCTATCTTTCATATTTCTTCTGATTTGTAATGTTATTTTCCTGATTTAAATATACTTTATTAAATAATTATTGCTCGAACTGCACCGCGGTCTCTTCTTCGCTCTTCGTTATCTTTTTCCACTTTTCTGTTATTCTACATGGTCACTTCTAACAATGTTGATATTTTTACAATTTGGCTTTTGAATCCCAATTCGACACATCACTTTTGGACCGAAAAAGTGGATACAATATTTTTGGAACTGTAAATTTATACTTCCCATATGTTTCAAACATCCTGTAAAATCACTGCTTGTTGTAAATATCCTAAATGTATTCTATTACATTTTATATACTTATACATGCTGTAATCTTTGTTAAACTATTTTTATAACTTGATCATGCTTAGACCACCGCAAACTATGAACGAAGATCGTCTCATGGGTCTGAACCTGAAGGCCTACAAGTACTGATGTGTTCAATTCGACGGTCAATAATTCTACTGACTGGTGACCTGAATTCTTTTAATTGTTACAAACCTTCTTCTCATTCACTTATGCGAGATCTAAAGCTTCACATCATGGGAGCCGGTGAATAAGCGTTTGAAATATCTATCCCAACTAAACAAAATGGTCAAGCATCAAGCCTCTGCTAAATCTAAATCTCTGAACCCTAATTCCAGTAATAATGGCTTGGTAGTTGCCTCAAGCACGAGCAATCGCCATATAACTACAACAAACACATTACTTCTGTTCTCAAAAGTCACGCTTAAAAACTGTAAGGTAATTCGGGAAATATGATGAGACAATCATCTTTAAAAGCATGTCTGCGGAAAAAAAATTGTCAAAAAATCACAGTATACTTTAACGTGACTGACGGTGTTGCTTTAATGTCACTTCACTAACATTTGGTGTTTTTTATGTTCAATGAGGTAGATTTTTCAGTTGCGGAGCTGTCACTATCGTTCTGGAAACGACTATCGGTGCTTACGTCATGCAGAGGAGAGCTTTCCACTTACTTCACAGGTGCTGAATCAGATCATTTTGATGGTCTTGTTTGTGAATGGTTGTCTTCATTAACTTTGTTAACTTTAATTTGTTGCGAAACTAAGAACGAAGTAATGGTAACCAAATAAACCACTTTATGGGCTAATCATAACTACATCCTTATTATGTAACTACTGGGTGACTAGAGTGCTATAGTTCTATATTCAGTCTGTTAGAAACTTCCCTTTGACCACTAACTGTTGGTAAACTTTTTGTTTTTCCTGATTTACTGCTAATTAATTATTTACTTGTTACCTGGATCACTGCCACATTTACTCTATGTACAAACTGCGACCCATTTTATGGCCTGATTCAACCCGGTACATCTGTATATAGACCCATATGTGCATAGAACAATGATAATAATAGTTAAAATAATAATCATAACAACAGGATTCGAGGCTGGAGTCGGAGGACCAGTAGGAGTTTAGCGAACGTTGATCTCAGCTTAAGGTTAACCGCGTAAATCATAAGTGTAGGATTTAATTTGTCCTATAGATGAACTTCTAGAACTATAAACGCAATATTGGCGAGCACAGAGTCTATGGGCGAAAGCTATAGTTAAAACAAGACCAACTTCGCCTTAAACTTTATCTGTTTCTAAACATAAAAACAATTACATTAGTACAATAAATAAGGAAATTACAATTATCAAGTAAGACGAGCAAACGTACCGACCAATATAGCGTGTCTTATGGAAAAGAGTACAATTATGAGTCACATCAATATAATAAGATAATAATGTCAATCAATTTGTAGGTCATTTACAACAAAGAAGGTTTACAGACACGTCAGGTCAGATCACTTGATGGGCGCTTAAACCACAATTTGATTGGTTAGTTATGATGTAACTACAATTAGTTCTGAAAATAACTAACCATAACATATCCCTAGTCAAGTCTCAGAACACATCTCCATAGAGGGTATAGTATATGCGGTGGTAAAGATATTATAATGAGAATTCTGACTCGCCAATCTGTAGTGAATCCACTTTTATCAAGGGAACTAAATCGGTTCAATGGAAACATTCATTATTATAACCAATTGTATCGATGATTGTTTTACTGAACCTATTCGTTGATTACTACTCTGTACAAGCAAACTTTCTGTTTGTGTTGCTGCCATTTTTGGCTCCAATTCCTTTGTAATGTCGCCTCTTTTTTCTAGCACGATTTCGGTATCCTTTTGGTACCACGAAATATATTTACTGATACGGATTATTTTATCTTCTCGGTGACGGGCATGTAATTGTCCGGTAGTGATGATCTTAGTCAAATTCGACTCGCCACTAAACATCTATCAAGTAATACCTTGCTTATAGTCTATTTTATCTGATCTTCGATAATGTGATGAATTGGCTTTCGCCTTATAGATTGAAAAATCGGAATGCTGATTTTCAGTGGTTGTCAAACGATTTGAATCCCTCGATTTCAGGAATATGGGATGGGAATTTCGGGTTTAGGTTTAAGAACCAGTGGGTATACCTATGTTTCCGAATCGGATTAGAGAACTGAGATTTTCGCAAATACACCCCCCTTGGTGTTTGAAAGTAAACTAAATTTTCCTGATGTAGTTTAAATAGCAGTTGATATTATAAGTGACAGTATTATCCTTATAGATTTCCTTGTAGTTATTACAAGCAGATTTATTTTCATTTTAGTTTTATTTAACGTTTCTCTCAAATTTTGATAATTCTCAAGAACTGCATCTACGCCGTTTAACTTGATGTTCTGGTTACAGCGACTTCTATATTGATTCATTTCCCCTTCCATTGTGTTGCCTGGACTTAATAGATTTGTACGTTACTAGATTGAAACAAACTTCCGGAAATGGAAATATTTAGCGCTGTAACAAGTAAGACTTATTAAACTTGTTACTGATATCTTCATTAAATTAAATATTACCTTTTGAAGAAATTGCAACTGAAGGGTGTAGTGATTTCACTTTAACGAAGAAAACATGGTTGGTTAAATAGAAACATTCATTATTATGCCCAGTCGTACCAGTGGGCGTTTTACCGAACATTTTGTTAATTTGTACTTTTGCACCGACTTCGCCTGTAGACCCTTAGGGACTATTGTTGGTCCCAAGCCTCGATAAAGGAGGAGGGTTGAGATTGGGCTTGCCGACCCCATCTGGCAAAAAACTAACTCGCTAAATAACACTAACAAGAAAAACTAATTCAAACCATTTAAACTCTACTCTGAGAGTTAGAAGGTCTTCATTTAGAAGAATTATGACGTCTCATGATGAAAGTCAAGTTCCTTCGGAAGTCATGAGGCCGATACTACTTCTGACAACCAGAACCCTACCACGGCGTGGGCAGCCTGTAAGTAACATCCGCCCTTATACCGATAAAAGCACACGAGACCAAATCGGTCACAATCAAATCCTTTCTACACCTGATAACTCTCTTATCTCCTCGACCAACCCTTCTTTCGAACGTTAATCATCTCGCGCCGCTGAAGCAAACGGTACGAGCTCACGAAACATTATTCCTAGTCACCAAAAACCCCGTACTAAACTACATATCGGAGCCTTTGATGTTCGAACCTTGTGCCAAATAGGTCAACAAGCTTCATTAGGTAGAACTCTGGAATCCCGAGCTATCGATGTATGTTGCGTTTCCTAAAAGCGCATACAGGATCCTAGTAAAATCATCAAGTTGATTTCAGTCAGCGCAGATAGAGACACAACACGGCTTACACTTCTTGTTTCTGGTAGCGCTGATGCTGCTTCCCATGACCTCGCTGGTGTAGATATAGTATTAGGTCCTAGGGCAGAACCACCTCTCTTAGACTGGATCCCAATAG
Source organism: Schistosoma turkestanicum (assembly GCA_944470395.2). Classification (NCBI taxonomy): domain Eukaryota; kingdom Metazoa; phylum Platyhelminthes; class Trematoda; order Strigeidida; family Schistosomatidae; genus Schistosoma; species Schistosoma turkestanicum. Next base: position 13,932,058 of record OX103973.1, on the reverse strand, counting down.
ACTGTCGCTTATGCCCTGTCCAACTAAACGGGACAGTACGGACTCGGGAAGATAGGGAAACTGGCTGTTGCCTCTTCGTCATATCTGCCTACGTCCCTACTGACTGCAGTTCAGACGAGGTTAAAGATGAGTTCTACGGAAAGCTTTCGAACCTTCTCCAAAACATCAGGCGCTCTGATATAGTCATAATGGCTGGCGATTTTATTGCTCAGGTAGATAAACTGAGTGACAAGGGAAGACACCTAGGTGGATCTTCTGGTGTCGCGGCTAATAGAACGGATAATAGCGACCGTCTGCTGCAGGTATGCTCAGATGACCACCTATTCGTAACAGGCACTAAATTTAAGCATAAGGTGAAACACCTTTTGACCCGGCGATTCCCAAAGCCGACCCAACGATGGACCCAACTAGATCACATGGCTATAAGCCATCAGTGGAGAGGCTGTATTGAAGACTGCCGCCCATTCTGGAGCACCTGTTTAGACTCAGACCATACTTTAGTGCGAGCATGGACAGTGCTGAGAAGACTGAGGCAGGCGCGTTCGGTTATTCCTTTCCGTTAACCCATTCGTCTGTGGATGATACGGCGTTGTTCGTACTCTCTTGATACCTAACTGTTTTAGACGGGACTTGAACTCATCACTCTCGAAACAGGGACCTTGATCGGTTAATATTATCTTTGGTATTCCATGTTCCGCCACAATGTGCCGCATAACGGCTTCCGTCACCGTCCTTGCACGTTGGTCCGCCATCGGCACGGCATTTACCCATCGTGTGGCATGCTCAGTCATCACCAACAGGTACTGGTTACCACTTTTCGTCTGCGAGAACGGCCCATCCACTGACCACAACTCATCAACTGCTGTTACTGGGATTGACTGCAATGGCGGTCGTATGCATCGATCCCCTTTCATTAGTTGACATCGCTGGCACGCTAACACATATCGTGCAACATCGTCTCTCATACCTGGCCAGTACGCACTTTGTCGCAGCAAATCAGTTGTCCTTGCAATACCTGTGTGCACTACCTGGTGACATTCACGAATCATCTCCTGGCGCAGATCTTTCGGGATTATTGCTGCCCAATTCTCGTCATCATCCCGCCAGGTCAAGGCTCTGTATCCGTTCACTCTCAGTCTCTCCTTCTGCCTCAGCAACACTGTTAATTCTTTATCTGTTCCACTATTGTCGACATCTTCTCCCTCTTTTATCACTCTGATTACCTCTCGAAGGTTAGAGTCGGCTTTCTGATGTCGGACGAGTTCTAGGGGGTCTCCCTCTAGGCCGTTAACTGCACACACTATCTCTGGAAGTTCGGCTTCGGTGTCCGGTCTTGACAAATAATCTGCCATTACATTTTCCTCCCCTGGCACATGCCCAATGCTAAAATCATACTCCTGCAGACGTAGCATCCATCGAGCCAACTTCCCCCGAGGGTCTTTTGCTGTTTTCAACCATTATAGGGGATTATGATCCGTCTCGATGTGAAATCGCCGACCCAGTAGATACGGTCTCCATTTGTCTACCGCCCATACAATCGCTAAACACTCTTTTTCTACTGTGGAATACTTCTGTTCCGTCGGCGTAAGGACAAGGCTGGCATACTCCACCACTCTGTCAGACTGCCTCAAGACCGCACCTACACCGTGATCGCTCGCATCAGTTGCCACTGTAAATGGCTTCTCGGGTTTCGGCAGTTTCAGCGTCATTTGGTGGTCATCTAACAGCCCTTTGATTCAGTCGAAGGTTTGTTGAGCGGTCTCTGTCCACGTAAACTTCGCATTGCTTAGCACTTTATATAGAGATGCTGCTATATCGTTGAAGTTCTTCACGAATCTGCTGTAGAACGCCGCTCTTCCCAGGAACTGTCTTAACTTCCTTTTTGAGTTGGGAACTGCAATATTCTTTATCGTTAGAATCTTCTCCGGCAGTGGTTTTATTTCTCCATAGCCTACTTTATGCCCCAGCAACGTGACGCTTCTTTTCGCTATCTGAGACTTGTCTTTGTTAATTCGTAAACCAAACTCATCAATTCGCCTTAGGACCGCCTCCACGTGCCTCACATGTCCTACCTCTATATGACTATGTACGACCAAATCATCGCCATACACCTCGACATTCTCCAGGTTTCTGAGCAGTAATATCATTAGTCTTCGAAACGTAAACGGTGCGCCCGCCAATCCAAAGGGCATTCGTTTAAATTGATACTGCTTCTCCAGTACGGTAAATGCCGTTTTGCTGCGATCACTGTCTTTTATTGGTAGCTGCCGATAGCCCGACCGTAAATCTAACACTATGAACACCGTAGCACTCTGTAGACGATCTAATATCTCCGTTATTGTTGGCACTGCACATGGTTTTAGTTCTGTCACGTTATTCAGTTCTCTAAAGTCAACACAGAATCTATACTTTCCATTTGGCTTCTTTACCAAAAGTACCGGTGAGCTGTACGGGCTATCTGCTTCTTCAATTATACCTGCCTTTACCATCTCCTGTACCTGCTGGTTTTTCTCAGCTTCCAAATGTACGGGGACCCGTTGTGTTGTGAAGATGGTCACTTCTTCGTTCTTCATAGGAATTCCATGTTTAACTTTATTACAAAATTCGTACGGTTCTCCATCTCCCGTGAACAACTTCGTATATTTGGTGAGCACCTCGCTAATGTTCTGTTTCTTTCCATTGTCCTCTTCTGCTACTCTAACCTCAGCCACCTCGCTGCTTTCATGTATTGTCAGTGTGCCGTACTTTGTAATCACCTTCTTACTTCTTGTATCAATAATTGCTCCTACTTCTCTCAAGAAATCTGCTCCTAGGTAACTCCTAATAACTCGTTCTGTGCTCAATGTACCCGTCAGTTTATTTTGTTTCGAAATTTATTTTCGTATTTCAGATGTATCGCTCTAATGTTTGCAATGATCATCATACTCATCATACTCGACAAGTTCGTAGTTACCACAAAGGGAAACTGTATTTCCGAATTGCCGATTTTCACGATATCATTTGAGACTCCTAGGATTTTTAACAAGTGGCCTCCGATGGTGTTAACAACTAATGCACTCGGCCTGATACTTCTACACCGCTCTTTGTCTATTAACGAAACTGCCGCCCCTGTATCAATCAGGCACACTACCTCTCGCTCGTTTATACCTACTCTCGCATAGACCGCACCCCTATCTACTAATGCCGCGACCCCCAGTTTCGAAAGACATAAAGAACACCTTGTATATGGTCTAAAATGTTTACGTTTTCGTCTTGTTGGGCAGTTCCTCTTCCAATGTCGTGTTACTCCGCAAATATAGCATTTATTATTTCTTCCACCCTTTATTCGTAACGCTGCCACCTCGCGTTGTAATTCTTCTACCTTCTTCGCGACATCAGCCTGTCTTTCGCACGCCACCGAGGCGACTGTTGAGTTCATCAGCTGTCTTGTTACTTTTGCCAGCTCGGTGACGTCCATTGGTTGTGCCGCATTCACCGGTCTCAACTGTTGGGCAACCTCTGCAGGCACATTTTCAATGAATTGCGACGCTAGCAGCTGTGCTTGCGACTCCTCATCCAAGTTTGACAAACCCCGGCGCAGCAATCTTGTCAACTCCACAGCCAGCACGAGTGGGTCGCCATCCACCATCAGTCTTGCCTCTCGGAACTTCTGCAGCGCGTCCTGCCTATCCGCCGGACTGTCGAACTCCACCAGCAGCCTTTCCGTCACCACCTCCCAGTCAGCGTCCTCCACATTATTGTAAAACGCCCTCGCCCTGCCTCTTAGTAGAGTCCCCAACACCACCGCCTTCGCCCTCTGCTCCTTGACTCCGACCAGCTCCGCCACAGCCTCGAACCCCTTCAAGAAGCTCTCTACATCTCCATCTTCAAACTCCCGAGGCCATGGGATCTTCATCCTGTGTAGAGGCAGCGACACCGATTGAGAAGACTGAGGAAGATGCGGAAGATTGTATTGTACAAATTTACACTCTGAGTCAATCAAAAACGAAAACATTACATTGAACACTCTATTTGCACACCGTCTTTGAGTCGTGACTTCCAACGCTCCATCCTTCTTCCATTCCTGTTGTTGCTTCCTTTCCTTCCTGTTGGTACTCCATTTACTTCATGCTTTGGCTTTCCTCTTCTGACCGTGAGACTTGTTCCTTCACGTCCCTTCTCATACTACTTATATCGTTCGTATAAGTAGCACACACCACAGTGCGTCTTACTGGATGCAGGAAAAATATTGCAAGGAAACCTGTTAGGGCTCTACTTAATGATAATAAAGCTAGGAATATGTTTCAGGAACAACTATAAAAACAGTTAAGTAGTCATGTAGTAAGTGATGCCCACCCTGAGGTAGTTTGGCCCAAAAGCTATGAAAATAGCAGTGATACCTGCTGGTAAGGTAAACCATAAGGTTAGGGAGAAGTTATGGATTTCAGGAGCATCTACGGAACTAATGGATGCTCGACAGTAGGATGCGACAGTAGGTAACTATTCAGACTCACCAAGGAAATCGGCATTAGAAATCTGACTGTTAGGGATACTACCTCAGAAAAGGATGGGACTATTATTTACTCTCAATCCAGAAAATTGGAACAGAACACTTCAGGGATCAGTTCAACTGTCTTTCAGACACTTTGGTCATCTACGACCTCCAGTCAATCTGAATGACAAATCGACGTTTGTCCCCAACTCTATATGAAGTTGAAAGAACTAAAGAAAACTGAAAGTGAGGGAGAGCAGCGGGTTCAGATAGAGTGGCCCCTCAGATGTTTAAGGATGGTGGTCTAGTTTTAACAGCTAGATTGCCTTAGATCTTAGGTTTGATTTGGGTTCTGGACGTCATCCCATCCAACTGGTCTCAATCACTGATTGTCCGAGTCTATATGAAAGGACAAAAGTCCTCCTGTAACAATCACAGGGGAATAAGTCTAACTAATATGGTTTCTAAATTGTTAGCCTCGATCATACTTAGATGCCTAACTAGAACTCGTGAAGAGCAGACTGGAGAAAACAAGGCTGTTTTCAGACCTGGACGTGGCTGTATAGACCACATCTTCACACTACGACAGGTCCTGGAACACAGTCACACATTTAGGCGTCCGACAGTAGTCGTCTTCTTTGATCTTAAGGCGGCGCTTGACCAGTGTTTCGTGAGATTCTATGGCAGTGTCTGCCATTGAAAGGTGTACCAAAGAAGTACATCAACCTTACACAAGCTCTTCACTCGAACATCACTGGTTGGGCGAGAGCCTATAGCGACCTGTCATCGGAATTCTTTACTTGTCGTAGTGTCCGTTAGGGATGTCCACTTTCCCATTCTTGTTCAGTTTTGTCATAGACATCCTTCTAGATATAACATTATCGTCGTCTGAACTTCGAATAGTAGACCTTCTGCTATGAGATTCACTTGTTGAATTAGAATATACCCATAACGTAGTTCCACTTGGTGAAGACGCTGACAAAATGCAGTCTTCTGACTACCCTAAGCAAAAATGCACGCATGTTCGGGATACCTTTCTCCTTGTCGAAATGCAAAATGTTGCTTCAAGATTATGTTGTATCGGCACCCTAACTAGAGATAGAGAGTAAAGCATTTGAGGGTGTAGACCGCTTCACTTATCTCGGGAGTTTCATCAGAGCTAATGGTCTGGTGACTGACAAGATTTCAGCACGGAAACAGAAGGCAAAATTGGCTTATGTCGACTTGCGTCACTTGTGACGTGAGCGACACCCGCCTACCATCCAAAGGGCGGGTTTACACTACAGCAGTCCACTCCGTCCTCAATATGGCTGTAAAACACGGCCACTCAGAGTAGACGGTATTCGTAGTTTACTGTTTTTCGATCGTAGACGTCTCCAAAGCATTGCTCGTGTATCCTGGGACAACCGAGTAATCACTGCTGTTGTTAGGAAACGGGTGCTAGCTAAGAATAGCAGGTCATTAGATGAAGTAGTGAAACTTCATCAGTTGATGTGGTTGGGACATGTTTTATAAATTCCAAACCAACGACTGCCTCGACGAGCTATGCTTTGTGGTGTAGGAGTAAGTTAGAAGAATGCCAGGGGCGACCAAACCAAAACATGACAGAAATCCATCAAGTCACTGACAAGTGGAGTGATCAATGTTGGTAGGTGTCGACTATCTGATTGGGGTCCGCGAAATGACAGTAATCGATGGTTATGGGCACTGAATGACATGGCTCAATATCACTTGCAATGGCTCAGGTGCATTCATTGTTAATGTCCCAGCCTTCTCAATTCCTCATCACTTTATCTTTTTCTTCTTTAAGTTTACTTCACTAGATTCTACTTCTTGAATAATATCTGCTAACCCTGATCTCTCCTATTACTGCTAAGACTTTTACTACCCCTACTACTATGTGATTTGAAGTGACATTTGTATCTAAGCCCTAATGTGGTATGGCAACGTGAACTGATGTACGTAACGATTTCTCTTCTGTGCGATTACCATCTTGGTTTTGCAGGTCTGTACCTTTTTGCCCATTTTATCTGGCACGATTTTGGTATTCTTCTGATACCACGAAGTCGCCAGCAAATATACACTTATTTATTTGGGCTATCCCTCATTCCCTGTTGATGATTCACCATGGGATAAAGTTTAAGACCCGAACGTAATTGGTTTGTAGACGTGTTCATAGTCATCCACGACTGGAAAAACTACAAGGGTTGAATAATAGTCCTCTATTCGCGAAAGCGTTTATTTGTTGGAACTGGTAACTGCGTAGATGAAACATTTTCATCCCAGGGCTTGACACACACGTCAGTGCATTCACTCTCTGTTTCTTCTGAAATCCCTGCTTAAGAGGACATACTAATATATTTTCTATATTGTACTGTCTGAGTGTCACAGTAGGTCCATGTAGGCTAAATATTTATTGTGAGATATGTCTGTGGCCTGATCTACGCGGTCACACCACTACCTGGGATAAGGTGTGTAGACAGCTAATTATGAAATCTTGGTGATTCTGACCATAATCCTTCATGTTTCAACGCCATACAAAGCACCTATTTCGCTTTTAATTCTGAAACTTTTCACTTTGATCCTGAGTGGTAACTCGTTCAGGTACCATGAATTCCCCAGTTTTCGGAAAGCTTCCCTTGTGGGCCGGTTCGCGCAATAACACATGGATTAGATCGTCCTTGTTTATGAATAATTGTCCTCAGGTATATCAAACAATTCAAGTCTTCTATAGAGTCAAAATCAAGTGCGATTTGATTGTCATTCACAACACTGTATTTCAGGATCTTGCTTCCTCCCTTGATGAAGCCCTAAACCTGTCGCTATACTGGCTACATTAGTCCGCATTTGTTGCTGTTTGTGATTACAAGACTAAATCATATGTAATATTCAAAACAATCAACGTCACACTAGGAATCCACTGTATACCCTGCCTGTCTTGGAATATGAAATTATTCACATCCCTGTCAGTGACCAAACCAAAGAGAGGAGGCTTTTTATGACAACATTTTTCACCGAAAATGCATTGGTGGCCTTCTGTATACCCTCAGGTTAACAGCTTGAGCCCTTGTGTGAATTTCACGCCATGGCGACACTGTACTCAGATTCCACAAGGTTCTACTGCAAATACTGACATGAGAAGTTGATGTATAGTGATAAATTTTGTTCGAATGATTGTACAACAACGAATAAATATCTCTGGATCTGGCTTTTATATGATCTATACTCACAAAAGCAATTTTGTCGATTTTGAATTCAAGTGTCTTCTGAATCCTTTACTTGTCTTGGATTAGGAGAAATGTGGTCTCTGTATTTCAGGTAACTACACGTATTTTTATGAGATGATCCTCTTTTCACTTCGTTAGTACTTGCTCTTCCTCTTCTTTTTATCACGAGGAAGTGGAACATCATTGCAGGTACCTTTATGAATGACTTGTTTAAGCTGGTATTCTGTAGGTCTGTGTGTAGTTTTTGATGCTTGATGGAATCAATCATGCTTGTCATAGTGCTCTATTAATGAGTTTCGCTGATCTCAAACACTGGTAACTGGATTTCTTTTTGTTACAGACTGATCGCGTTCGTCTAATGTGTTTCCCTGCAAACTTCTTGATTGTCATTTTCTTTACTCAACGACTGAAGACAGATTAATTAATTAGGAACGATAATACGAATATTGCTGAGTGTGTACCTAAGGAATTCAACTAACTAGCGAGTACATTAGTAATTAAAAGACAAAGCATAATAGGAGTGAGTGGAAATGGATTTACCTATTTTAATCAGAAAACGAGGTTGTCTTCATTATGAAGGGCTTGGTGTATTTTGTACTCGTCAAAAGGGATTGAAGATTTAAATATTTCGTTTGATGATGCGTCTGTATAAGTTTCCATATTGGTATCATTGATAGGCTTTTTTTTGAGCTACAAAACGACCGGCACTGAAACTGTAGTGCGTGCAGTAGTAAGCTGAGCCTATATGACTTGTCCTAGCTTTCGGTAAAGCCAGTAAAACTTTTCCGGTTACTATCCATGTTTCTTTTGACCTCGTCAATTATTCGCTTAAAATCTTCATGACTTGCTTCACTTACTACATGTCTAGCTTATTTTTGTATGATTATAAATACTTAGTCACGTGTCCTAGTTGACCTCCCACCATTTACAGGAAAATGCCCAGTTTTGGAAACCAGATTAAAATATTTCATCATTCCCGAAGATATAAAGTTTTTCTCCATTCATTAGTAGACACTTTGAATAACCATTTGGACAACGGAATCACTCCAAGTCAGAACCACTGTGCAGTTTGTCTAGGTTTCTCGATCGAGTGCTCTTTCCTAGTTGCTTTGCCAGCATACACATATTAATTCACTCACAAACACAGGACTTGAAGAAAATTTACTCGTTCCAAAGGAAGTTGACCTCGATCAACAACCCACTTCACAAGACACGAAGAAACTGGTCTCGCCAATTAAATGAACTACACAGACAAAAGACCTACAGAGGCCAGTTATCACAGAACTGACCAACTCGGTAGGAAAAGCTGGTTTAAAAATCTGACAACGGCTAATGCTGCAAAGGTGCACCAAGCACCTAGACAAGGGGCGAGTTTTTCGAAATCACGAATATATGCTCTCAGATCGATCTGAAGATCATAATCTTAACTGAAAAATATCTATTTTCTGACATTGCAGACGACAAAGTGAGTTTGCAAGGCATGACACTCTGTCGATACGATAGGGTGAACTAAACAGGAGGCGGAGTGGCTATGTATCAAAGCCGGAAGATTACTCAGCACTCAGATAATCAGTGCTGCAGAATCTTACTGGTGTTGCTTCACCACAAATCACACAAAATAATTGACTGTAAGTATTTACCGACCCCTCTCATCTCAGCAAACACGGTAAAATTCCCAATATTTGGTTCCAAAAACGATTTGGAGGAGCCATAAAAATTTTTGGGCTGACTGAGCAAGTATGCAGCTCCACTAAATGGACTAAGGATGGAAAATCCTGAAACATGGATTAAAGAATGACCAGCTCCTGGTCGAGGATGTTTACGTCCATATACCAGTTTTAGAAGTGACCATGGTTTTAAACGAAACACTCAGGTGAGAAGAAAACGAGCTCTACCTTTGCTACACTACGGCGAATTAGGCGCGCATGAGAGAGCATCTTCTAAATGCATCATGGCCACGGAAGTAGTGGAGGCTAACACTAGATGATCACTGGAAAGCACTGAGGGACATCTTCCAGAATGCTGTACCAAACAATGTACCTCGGGCACACCACAAATCTAGGAAGAGAAGAACATGGGTCATGCAAGGCACTGAACGATTGCTACAAGCGAAAACGAGAGCCTGGCACAGGTGGAAGGTCTCTCTGAAGGACTCCAACCGTAGTTATTGAGAAACAGATGCAATGACAAAGTTCAAAGTGATCGGAGGCACTTTCAGATGAAGCTAGCTGTCAACATACGGGTAAACCCTGAGTATCTGTTTGGGTTCATGACAAAGGGAAAACCTATGAATCAGGGTGTTTGTGCCCTAAAAGTTTCAAATGGCAAAGATGTTACCGACCTAGAAATGTCTGAGATCTTCGACACCAACGTTACCAATCAATTAAACACAGTGCCTACACCTTCAGAGAACTACTTAAACATAGTACCAATTGATCGCCTAGGTAATATTCGACTTATTCCTGATCTGGTACTAAGAAAATTAAAATCTTTTCCCCCAGGAAAGTCACCAGGACATGAAAATATTCACCCCACAGTCTTGAAACAGTATGTAGAAGGCCTCAGTTCACCGATGTGTGACCTGTGCAGACATTCACACAAATTTCCAGCTGAATGGGAAGAAGTTATTATCTCTAAAATCTTCAAAGGAGGAGATAGGAACGACCTAGCCTGTTACTGACCAGTCACATTACTACCAATACTATCAAAGGTAATGGAAAGGCTGGTGAACGAACAGATGAGGGAGTACATGGATAAGGACAAAATACTCCATGAAGCTCAACACTGGTTTCGGGAAGGCAGGTCGTGCGCATCCAATCTACTCATAACATTGGACAGTTGGAGATCCTGCTGGGGACGAAAAGTACCAATGCACATAATATTTGTTGACTCCGTAAAAGTTTTCGACACAGTACCCCATACACTCCTAATTGCGAAGGTAAATAGAGTGCACACATATTGGCGAGTCTCAATATCGGGAGTTTCGCAGGGGACCATCTTAGGTCCACTTACCTTCTTGTTATTTATTAACGATGTGGTAGACAAAATTAACTCGGCGGCATTTATCTACGCAGACGATGCAAAGATCTGGAGGTCCATTAGAAGTGAAGAGAATTCATAAGAACCTTACATCTATTGAGGAATGAACAATGGAAAACGGGTTAAAAGTAAACCAGTCAAAATGCCACATTATGGATATTCTGCCCACATAGCATATACAACTTAGACCCTCAGTGGAAATCTGCTCCACACTGTCTTAGTTTAATAACCAGTGAAAGCCTAGACACCAGTTCGCACTACATAGGGGCCGCAACTAAGGCTAACGTATTGCTTCACTTTATGCGAAGAAAACTTGGTGCAATCACTTCAGAATTATTCTTTAGAATGTGCAAAACATACACACGCCAACACCCGGAAGTTCACAACGTCGTCTCTCTGTAAGAGACATAATCTCCGGGGCAGTGTGCAGTGACGAGTAACTAAATGGGCGATATGGTTGAAGAATAAATATTACGAATATAAACTTAAGCAATTGGGAGGTACAGGAAAATCCGAGGAGACCTGATAATGACGTACAACTTATTAAGCACACCAAACAATCCCGACGTGAGCATCTTATTGAAGCATCACCACCACGTCTCTGAAGGTAATCCTCGAAAAATTGCTCATCAGAGAGAAAATGCTCAGGTTCGTACACACTTTTCCTCACCAAGAGTCGTCGCAACTTGGAATGTTCACCCATTCGAGGTAACCATGGTCCCCTCAGTGAACAGTTTTAAGAAGAGGCTTGATAAACACTTACTCGCACACCGATTGTCGTACCTCTCGTTGACCAGCTGTGCCTGATGCATATCTTGAAACTTCCTAGTTGCTATTATTGCCATCTCCTCAGATCACTAACTTCATCTATCTCGCCTACTATCTGTGTTTCTTCCCCCTAGATAACACTCTGGTCCTCTCACACAATCTTCATCACCAATCAATAAACTAAATTATCTATTTAATTACTGAGTTCTGAAATCCTCTTATTACCATTAGATTTTTCTCATTAGCTTTCTCCATAAAGCAGCTAACTGATTTCCTGTCTGGTAACGTGCTAGCTTTTTGAATTCATAAACCATACTGCCCTGACACGAACGTACTCATTCAAATCGCGGGACACACAAATTCACAAACAACTACGAACTGACTAGAATTAGTGCAGTCAAGTGGCCAAACCACCATTCGTCGGACAGTGCCAATTACCTGGGCCCAATACAAATTAGAACATTATGTACATGTTAAGATGATAGTTTGTCCTTCATCGACTGAACGGGTTTGTAGTATCGAAAGAACATGAATTGAGGGCAAAGAAATCAACTGGTTCATACTAGCTCGTGAAAAAGATATTGGATATTGGATCATGTTGGTGTTGTTTCCACTCGAATGGCACGAAATACTTGATTGGAGGGATCTAGCGACCTCTTTCGGGTACTAAGGCCCAGAAAAGCAAACTGATTGAGGTAATACTACAACTGCTACTCCTAGGGTTTGATCAAATACTCTTAGCCGGAGATTTCAATACCCCATCTTCAAAATCTCAGCAATCAGAGTATAACTCCCACTGGTTGGTTCCAAAGACAACTTGGTACAGCCATTAGAAGCTATGGGCTAACTGAGCACGTACTCAGTGCCACTAGGTGGACTAAGGAAGGGAAGTCCTCAAACCTGGATCATTTGTTAACTAATAATGACCAGCTCCTGGTTGAGGATGTTCACGTCCGCGCACCAATAGGGAGTAGTGACCATGGCACAGTCTTGTGTAACTTGGTGATAAACGAAACACACACAGGACAAAAACGAGCTCTATCTTTGCTGAGAGAGGTGCTCCTACATGCCCCATGGCCACGGGAGTGGTGGAGACTGACAGTAGATGATCACTGGCAAGCAGTGAGAGATATCATCCAAAACGCTGTCGTAGACAGTGTACCTCAGTCACACCAAAAACGCGATAACAGAAGAACCTGGGTTAGGCGCTGCACTGAACGCTTGCTGCAGGCGAGAAGGAAAGCCTGGCACAAGTGGAATGTCTCCTTGAAGGATTCCGATCGCAGTTCTTACTTGGCATTGAGAAACAGATGCAATACCGAAGTCCGAAGCAACAGGAGACAATTCCAGACGAAGCTAGCCGCCAGAATAGAGGCAAACCCGAAACATCTGTTTAGGTTCATGTCCAAAAGAAAACCTAATAATCAAGGGTTGTGTTCTCTAAAAGGACCAAACGGGGAAGACCTCACCAACCTAGAGATGGCCGAGATCTTCAACCCCACCTTTGCTGATCAATTAAACCAGGCGCCTACATGTTCAGAGTATTACGGCAACCCAATACCAGCTGACGGCTTAGGGAACATCCGTATCACTCCTGACCTAGTATTAAGGAAACTAAAACCCTTACGCACAGGCAAGTCACCAGGTTGTGACAAAATCCGCCCTATAGTCTTGCAACAGTGTGCAGAAGTCCTCTGTTCACCGTTATGCAACCTGTTCAGGCATTCACTGGAGTCACACCAATTCCCAGCTGAATAGAAACAAGCTACTCTCTCTCCAATCTTCAAAGGAGGAGATAGGAAGGACCCAGCCTGTTACTGACCAGTCGCACTACTCCCAATATTATCAAACGTTATGGAAGGACTAGTGGACGAACAAATGAGGGAGTACATGGATAATAATAAAATACTCCATGAAGCTCAACACTGGTTTCGCAAAGACAGGTCGTGTGCATCTAATCTTCTCATCATATGGGACAGTTAGACAACCTGCTTGGACCGTAAAATACTGGTGCAAGTAATATTTCTCGACTATGCAAAAGCCTTTGACACAGTGCCCCACGCACACCTAATCAAAAGGTTGTGGAAATGGGCTTCACTGACCCACTCCTATCCTGGCTCATAAACTACCTTGAGAATAGAAAGTTTCGCACCAAGGTAAACAGAGTGCACATGAGTTGGAGAGTATCCACATCGGGAGTTTCCCAGGGGACCATCCTAGGCACACTCCTCTTCCTGATATTTATTAACGACCTGCTAGGCTCAGTTAGCTCACCGGCATCGACCTACGCAGACGATGCGAAGATCTGGAGGTCCATTAGAAGCGAATAGGAATTGACTGAGCTTCAAAAGGACCTTACATCTATTGAGAAATGGGCAGTGAAAAACGGTTTAAAACTCAACCAACTGATGTGCCACGTCATGCATTTCCTGCCTCATATGACGCAAACGACCTTTACCCTCAATGGAAGTCCGCTCACTAATGTCACCTCAGAGCGCGATCTTGGTTTAACAACCACAGAAAGCCTCCACACCAGTCCAAACTATGTAGTAGATGCAGCCAAGGCATCTTCACTTTATGCGAAGACAGATTGGTGCTATCAACCCGAAATTATTTTTTACCCTGTTTAAGACATACGCGCGCCCACACTTGGAGGTTCACAATGTCATCGCACCCCCTCTGCTTAAAAGAGACATTAATCTCTTGGATCGAGTGCAGAGACGAGCAACGAAATGGGTGATAGGGTTGAAAAATAAACCCTACGACGATAGACTCCAGCTCTTGGGATTATTCCCACTGAGCTACAGGAGAATCAGAGGTGATCTGATTATGGCATACACCATATTAAACACGCCAAACCATCCCAATGTGAGCATCTTACCGATGCATCACCACCACTCCCCTCGAGGCAATCTTCGAAAGATTGCACATCAAAGAGCAAATACTCAGATTCGTGCACACTTTTTCTAATTGCGAGTCGTCGCAACTTGGAATGCTCTCCCAGCCGAGGTAGTTACAGCCCCCTCAGTGGACTGCTTTAAGAAGAGACTTGATAAACACGTACTCACATATGGACTATCATCTCCCTCTTGGACAAGCTGTGCCTGATGCATATCTCGAGACCTGCTAGTTGTTATGATTGCTAGACCTCCATCCATTGGACATTACCGAACACCTGGAACCGCACCGAAAGAACAAGAATCGAGCGCGAAGAAATCAAATTGGTTTACACTAGCTCGTGAAAGAGATATTGGATATTGGGTATTGACCTTCAAGTACAAATACCCGCAGTTTCCACTATTGCAGCAACAGCTGTTTTATCTATTTATGGATTTTAGTTTATAAAGTGGTATTTAAACAGTTCAGTCACATGTGCGACAACAACTCAGATTTGAGGAATTTTGTTTTAGAGGTAAGGTTAGTTGGTGTTATCTTTTAATGATCATTAAAAAGAACGATTGTAACTTTGCTGTCGACAACGTTGATTTTAAAACTAAAGAGGTAACTAGTGGATTTCTACTAACTTTAACAGACAATTTTGGAGAAATGTCGTAAGATTTTAGAGGATCATACAGTTTGTGAACTTTATACTTGTCTCTGTTGCTTGCGAATATTGACGCGCGATGATATCCTCCGGAAGGAATTAACATCCGAGTTGTTTTTGTCCCGAATCTTCAAATATGCCTTTGAATACCACTCCAACCCTGAGTATAGTAAAATTACCCTAGAAGCTCTAAAGTCTCTTTCCAATATCGTATTTAAAGAGTCATGCGTCATAAACCAACTTAAGTCAGTCATACTATTTCATTTTAACTGTTTAGGTCTATGGGTTTCATAAAAACTGCATTGGAAAGTGTGAATATTCTCATTACGAATGGAGATAAGGAAAAGCTCCTGTTATGTCTTAAGCTTCTTTTTCTTGTTACCGCCCTGGATTCAGCTTCAAGGTATTGTAATATTTTAAATCACATAAAATCCAGACAAGATTTAATCAAATTCAACGCTCTACAAATGCTTTTGAAAGTCGTTAAGCTGAAAATATCAAAAACAATTGATTCAGATGTTGCAGCAGAAGCACTTAAAGTTGTATATAATATACTCTATTCAACTAGAGATGAAGATGTTACGACAGAGGTTTCAAAATATTCTCTTAATTTATGTGATAGTTAGGTGATGATATCCGAAACCTGGTAGTTATGTTGAGATGCATTTTACAAGATCCGATGTTGGACCAATCCAATAATTATGCTTTGGCCAGGTGAGCAGTTACGTTTTTTACGCATTGGATCATTAATCGACAAAAGTAGTCAGCTGTGATCTCTGTTTTAACTGGGAGTTTTGTTGGTTGAAATCACGACTAGAACTTCAGACCTCACCTAATCTGGTAGCTTGTTATGGTATTCATTTTCTGGTGATCTCTAAGCATTCATATATAAACATTGTAAAACGTGCAAATTGTTTCTTGAATCCCCAGTTATGCGAACAAAATGTCCTTGATGTTACACACATCCACAGTCCTTCAACGGAATCAATATGAAAATAGTGTGGTGTTATGTTTACCTTAAATTTTACTTGAAAATGTAGAACCAGGCTTCTTTATATCTTTTTGGAAGCATTCTCAATTACAGAAAGCCTTCTCTTACATTCAGAGTTCCAAAATTACTTTCTGGCCTAGGTTACTCTTTTGTTCTTAATTGTAAGCGTAAGCATGAATAATAGCTTTCCCTTGAATAGCCGTACTCTGTCCAATGGATTTATAATGAAACTACTATTACGTCGGGTATACGTTACAAGTCTTAAGTTACTGCATATGGCATCAGTAAATGAAATTCATCTTGCACGCTTGGAGAATGTTGCTAGTAAGTCTTTCGTTTTAACCCATCAAATATAGTTATCATGATTTTAACACTGGACACCTACTGAAAATATATTGCAGCTGCATATAATTATTCTGTATCAGTTTATTTAACTGTCTTTTTAAATAAAACTTATATTTCTCCTCGGAACTTTTTCAGTACACTTTTCTGACTTGTCATTTCAAATACTCAGATTAATTTATCTGATATTTTTGTCTGTGATGATTATGTACTCCTTAAGATCAGAGTTTGGGTTTAGTGACTTTTAACGTGGTAATTTACAAATGTGTTCGATTATTATCTCCGAAGGATTGCTAGAATATGCAAATGCATGTTGGAGTACGGATGGCAACTAATTGGTATCACTATTTTGGACACGTTCTACACATATCATTCCAGCGGCTTCCACATCGCGAACTATTTGCGGATACTGGGATAATGTAAAGAAAGCAGACGTAGAGGGGAGTCAGTTTATAACGCAGCTTCTCAGTATGAAAGATATCGATGTAGGCATGACATTTTAATTTCGATAATACCTCTCAGTTAAGGTTCTAGAGATTTCGAAACTCACTGGCTTGAGACTTCATAAGATATAGCTCAGAATAAAAGTCATTAGCGATCCTGTTGTAGTTTATTTGTACTCATCACTGAAACAAAATGAACTCCTCTCCTTTACCTCTACAATATTTTCGCCTCATTTTTATAGCGCATTTTCCGGTAACTTGCTGTACCAGAATTCATGTGCTTATCTAAATAATCAAAAAAGACTTACTCTGATGCTCAGTGAGTGGAAAGTCTCATCACTGAAGTAAACATTTCTCCTCATATGACCAATCGAGATAAGGTCATGTATGTCAAGTTATGAGCATTAAATTTCATTAGTCCTAGTGTTGTTGTTATTATCTTTTTTTCAGTCAGGTTATCAACGTATTGAACATCATTCCAAAACATTTATACAAATACCTTTTAGATGAGGCTTCTGGTGACCATGTCGTTGATAAATTGTCAAAAGGTTCAGCTTCAGTGGATGAAACAGATAAAATGTCTTCTATCGAGTTCTTAATAACCTTTCTCCACTCTCAACTTAAATTGGTACGTCTTTCTTCAGTTCTTTTTCTTTAAACTTTCCCCATAATTATTTAGTTGGTTTCTTTTTGAAGTGTATATATCCAAAAGTCTAGATAGAATAATTATTATGTAACTCTCTCATATTCATTTATAAATGAAAATCACTGCACAGTAAAGTCCTGTCGAGATTAGGAGATTACTATGTTAACTCTTTAGTCCTATCTAAGCGTTACGAAATAAATTACTCACGTTTAATGTAAGTTTCTTTTAATTTTTAGGATGCTAGTAAAGAATCCGAAACTGCTAGCGATTTACGAACTGATGAAAGAATTTGTCCTATCCTGAATTGTCTTACTCGAGCAAGTAAATCGAATCGCCAGATTAGGAAATTCTGCCGTTTAAAAGTGAGTTAAAATTTGAGCTTATGTAATAAACGGACATTTTTTTGACGTCCTTGATATGTATTCTTTGAATAAACAGCCTGATCAACAATAACTATAATTGAAGTTAACTTCACATTAACACCATTACGGTAATAGGGAAATGCATTAACTAAATTATAACAATAAACAACAGGACGGAGGCTGTGGATCCATCGACCACAAATCCTTTATATAATTATTTTAGTTTATTAATGTACATAGATTTCATAATCCACTACTACTGCTAATGATCACATAAAATTTATATGTATGCAACTAAATATTTTGGACTATTTTTACCGGTCGTATAATACAGTAATTTTTTGAATACGATATGAACTCTGGTGAACGTTTTTATAAGTTCAAGGTTTTTTATTCGCCTTAGTAACCATTTGGGATGTTTATATGTTCGATGGCTACACGTAGTTCACCTGAAATCCACAAATATTTTATGAAAGGGCACTTAAAGTTAGTGTTAAGCAAGCGAAGTTACTAAAACAACAATTTAAAAGATTAATCTTATTGATACAAAAAACTGCCATTCTCCTAAAAAAAGTACAATTTACATGTTACTTTCATAAATTTGAACTTATCACAGTTAAATGTAATACCAAATTAGTGAGTGAAACCCCTTAGTTAGTATACGAGTTTAATATATAAACAGATTTTCAGTCACTAAGACTCCTAATTGAAATAATTGGGAGAAGTATGCAAGGATCACTTGGTTCAAACAAGAAAGTTGGTTGCAGTATTTGCAGTTAGAAAATAGCCCAAACGTTTGGGCAACAAACTTCGTCTTATTTGTTTTCTGTAAGTAAAATCGATTTCAATTTATCCTGGCTTTCTACAACATAAATCAAATCTTTTTGAATTCATACTGGCAGATGTAAAATCTGCCATCAAATTGTCACAATTCGTATCTCTGTGGGAACAAAGAGTTAAAATGATGATACGGCAACCAAAGAAAACAGTAATGCAACAGAGCGCAAAAGAACCAAATGAAGTTCAGCACTTAAAAAAGCGTCAGCTATAACTAGGGTAGACTAGTCATTCGTGTCTGCTGGAGATGACGAACTTATCCCATTCTTACTTCGCCACTCAATAGGCTCAACGTTCCTACCAGACAGCAATACATCTATAAGTTTAAAAATGATGAGAGAATCTAATTAAAAACCGACCGTTGAAAGCCCCAGAGTTTATTAAGGAGCTTTTTAGTCTCTTACAAGCAGTTTATTGCACGCTAAAAGTTTTCTGATGATATATGGAGGAGGAGGAACCAGAAACATGGTCATATATGGGGACATATTCTGTCTCGATAGGCAAATAATCAATTTGTATCCAACAAATTAAAATTGTATGAAGTAACAACAACACAGAAAGCTTTGAAACCATCGAGCTGTCAAACCATATGAAAATCTAGCATATTTATCAGTCTTACTGAATTTACATTAACCAACTGACTTCCGTCTTATTCACTTAGGTACTACCTTACCTGGGTAAAGATGTTACACGTCTACCAGAAGATGGTGATAGCATCAGAAATTAGTAAGTATAAAAATATTGTATTTGTTCTAAATTTGACAGCCTTTGTCACTTACAACACTATTTTACAAATTTCAGGATTAAAGGCTTTATGCTTATAAAATACTCCATACATTTTTATCTGGACATACTAAGGTGTATTTTTTTTCAAAATGTGATCCCTGAATAGCAATGTTGATCAAAATGTATACATACAGAAATTAGTACTACATGGTGAATCATTTTGTAAAATATAGTTAGGATAGACTTAATCATCCAAATGGAGACAAGTTTCTATCCAATAGCATCACTTTGTAGATGCGCGTCGTTTACGAAATTCGCATATTAAACTCAATGGTCATTCTTTACGTGGAGGAGGCCAATTCACTACGTATCCTTAGCTGTAGATTATGTCCATCTTAATTATCTCAATTTGTTAGGAACTTAAGAATTAACTCAGTACTATTACCGAAATAAAATAGGGTCTGTGGAGATGTACTAGGCTTCTGTAGCTACTTAGCATTAAAAGTATGGTTTGTTGCTTCACTTTACAAATTATTTAACCAAAGATGTTGTGACTATACCAGATAGTGCTGAG
>OX103973.1:13765181-13911851 GCA_944470395.2 Schistosoma turkestanicum | reverse complement strand
CTAAGGTGTATTTTTTTTCAAAATGTGATCCCTGAATAGCATTGTTGATCAAAATGTATACATACAGAAATTAGTACTACATGGTGAATCATTTTGTAAAATATAGTTAGGATAGACTTAATCATCCAAATGGAGACAAGTTTCTATCCAATAGCATCACTTTGTAGATGCGCGTCGTTTACGAAATTCGCATATTAAACTCAATGTCATTCTTTACGTAGACGAAGCCAATTCACTACGTACCTAGTTGTAGATTATATCCAACGCGGAGCACATCTTTAGAATTTATTTAGCTTCCTGTTATACAGAGCAGACACAGCAGAACCATCGCTTAGGTATATAGATACTACAGCCTATCCTCAAAAAACATATCGTATGCAGATACACATTGGGGGTGGTAACCTCCATTCTCATGAGTTCAATATACTGATCCACTTTTCCACAAGTAAAACTCAACGATTAGTAGGAGAGTCTATCTAGGTGGATTATTATTTAATTTTGCCCATATTTGATAAAAGCTAACAAACTTGAATTTTATTTTCCAGCCTTTGTAAATTGTTAACAAATCCAGTTCAGATTGTTGGTGAATCGGCAGCAATTATTTATCTTTGTACTTTGCAAGGAAAACAGTAAGTAGTATTATTATGAGTCTTTCTATTTATTTTCAATGGGTAACCTCATAAAAGTAATGTTTCATTGATTCAGAGTTATGGTAGCAAAGGAGATTATAACTAATGAGTAAATTTCTGATGATATTAGGATTGTATTTAGAAATTTAACTGAAAAATAGTCTTATTCAGTTAAATAGTGGGAACAAGTCATGTTGATTTCGGAATTTCTTAGCATACTTATAATAGGTTCAGGAAAAATATTTCCAAATAGTCTGGTGATTGAAAAGAGTTAGTTAAAAAAAAATGACTGTAACCAGAGAAAGTGAGTATACACTCAGAAATTACGGCGTACCAGCGAAGAAAATCCTAATCATGGTATTTACTACTCTCTGTCCAAGAATAGGTGCGAAATTCTAAGGTTAGAAAGAAACTTGGGAGAAACCTAGTTGGTACTGTCATAGAGACCGAAGTACATTAACTGTGACTAGGAAGAAAGAAAGAAATATTTCGACGCTGAACTATGTAAACTAGGATATCGAATTTTATAAAGATTTTTAATGTAACTATTTGTCTCATCTACCATGTTGTCTTTCGCTGAAATCATGAACCGACCAATGTAGTTGTTTTTCTTATATGAATGGCTTTTTCCCGATCTATGGATTGATATATTAAAGTAGTTTTTACCAAGATATTCTGATTAAGATTTAATATTTTACTTGACGTATTTAGTTGGACGAGCAGTGAAATACACCGGTTTTGGCAATTTTGCTGGATTTCTCGCACGTCATGCTTTACTTGGGAAACCATCAAAAGCTAATAGAGAATCTAATTGTACTGGAGAGTCAGATGATGAATATTCGGATACATCGACGGAATCAGAAACAGAGGAATATAAAAAGTTGAAAGAAGATGTGAATCCTGTGACAGGTCGATGGGAAATTCCACAACCGAATCCAATGGAAAATATGTCTGAAGAACAAAAGGAATATCTTGCTATGGACTTAGTACAGAAAATTGACAAGCTTGAAAGGTGAGTTATTGTGACAGGTGATGAAATGAAGTACGAATATATCGTATAAAATAACTTGAACACTACTTGTAATTGTAACAACCAAAGTTATTCAACAATTGATTTATAACTTGACATGTTGGTTCCATTTCAGATCTGGATTAATTCAACCAGGAACTATCGGTGAAGATGGACGGGTGAGACCTGTACAACATGTACTTGAACTTATCCAAACAAAAGAAGATGATCAAAAATCAGACGATTCAGAGAACTAAGAAGACAGACTTTAAAGAATTTGTATGCATAATACGGTTAGACTGACTACCAAAGAGTTAACTGTTTGATCATGTACCAATCAATTAACTGAAATAATATCGGCCGTTGTGCATTTGATTGGCTTTTGAAATGCTTTAATCAAAATCACTGAATAACGAAAATACACTTTTAATTATACAAGTATGCTTAGTCTCGTTTTTTTTTGTTTTCGAACTAAAAAAAACAATCGGAAAGTTACAATGTGAAGACATAAAAATTAAATTGTTTTAAAAAATAGTTACAACCTGTGGATAAGTTCATACATATCTTGTTTACACTGCACCTAAAGATAATTTAATTTCTGCAACTGCACGAAGTTCTTTCAATCGATAATCTGCCGGCAACCCTAATTTAGTCATACAGACAAGTTGATGCTCCAGGTAGTTTAATGTATTTTGTTCTTGATTATTGATGAATTCATTTGTCGATGAATTTTGTTCGTCATTAACGTTCTCCAAGCAGCTGGCTGCAAGAAAGGCAGAAGTTAAATGTATGCAGACGGCAGCCATTTCTGTGCGTACAACTCTAAAACAGTAAAAAAAAAATTGAAAATATTCCTTTAAAGAAAAGATTCGAAGTAATGAATAAACAGAAACACAACCGTAATATTATATTTCTTACTGAAATAGCGAAAAGATAAAATATACGAACCTTTAGGACTTGGTGTTTATCATACATATAAATCGATAGTCAATCAATAATTCAATAATCCCATGCTGTTGTCGTATATTACAAATATGGCCGATTATTGTACGCTTAATTAGTTCGCGTTAGTAGTATACGTAGGAAATCTAATCAGAAGTGAATCATCCTTTTAGGCTATGGTAAACTGTTTTAAAGGATAAAACAAAATTCAGAAGTGACAATTATAATACACTGACAGACAGACAGACAGACAGATACAACTCAGAACTTCGTACGTACGTACATCAGTTCAGGTTGCCACGCCCCATCAGCACAGAGACGCAGCTGTCAGTTCAAATCCAAGAGTGATAGCAATAATAGAAGTATTAGCAGTAATGGAGAAGATTAGGGAGCGAAGATATGATTCGAGAAGTATAATTCAGTAAGATAAATTATAGAAGGAGAAAGGTAGAGATGACGAGGAATTCAGAAGGTTAGAGTTTCAAAGAACACAAAGAGTGGATGCACCTGCGTCTTACGTTTCCAGGGATAATACACTGGAAACAAGCTATATTTCATATAGTCTGCAAAGACTGTCATGCTTATGTCGATATAATGTATGGTACGTACGACACCTGAATAGACATATTCTAATTTTATTGGGATTTGAAATCTCTAAATTTCAATTGACTTCTAATCATTTTGTACTTATGGAGTTTCTTAATGAATATTATAATTTTATTCAAGTAAAAATTCTTTTAATCTGAGGAGTGAATTTAAATTAATAATTTAATCTCTTTTTAACAGTTAAATTGTATCAATTCATTTTTAATCTATCCGCTAGCTGCTTTTAGTCTCATCGTTCTCCAATCGACCTGCCTGGCATGGTAGAATCCTCAGCAACATAAGCTCCAGCCAGTATAACTCGGTTGGGTCATCACGGTAGGCAAGCCCAACCACCACGTCAAGGTAGCAGCTTCGGTCGGGAGGAAACGGGTACTAGGTAAGGATGCCAGGTCAAAAGATGAAGTAATGAAACTTCATCAGTTGAGGTGGTTGGGACGTGTGCTACGTATGCCCATCCACCGACTGCCTCAACGAGCTTTGTTTTGTGGTGTAGGAGTAGGTTGGAAGAAAGTTAGGGACGGCCAGGCCGAAACATGGCAAAAATGCATGAAGTCACGGACAAGTGAACTGAATCATGTTGATGTCCGCGAGATGACAGTCACCAATGGTTAGAGACCTTGAATGACATGGCTCAAAACCGTTTGCAATGGCTTAGGTGCATCCACTCTTTGTGTTCTCTCAAATCCTAATCTTCTGAATTCCTCATCACCTTTATCTTTCTAAACTTATCTCACTGAATTATACTTCTTAGATATTATCTTCAAATCCTGATCTTCTCCATTAGCATTAATTCTTCTAATATATATACCACTATGGGATTTGAATTGACAACTGCGTCTCTGTGTGAATATGGTATACCAACATGAACTGACGTATTTACTTACGAAGTTCTACGTTGCAACTGACTGACTGACTAGTGTACATGTGCGCAAAATGTGTTCGTTGATGAAATGAATGAAAAGTGAAATTGTACTAATTAGAAATTCGACAAATTTTCTTTTGTATAAGGCAACACATACTACAACTTCCAGCAATAATTTTCTTTGCTCAACTTGTTGAACCCACATAGCTATTTAAAAATTTCTACCATAAACAAATTAATGATCAGCTTAACAAAGTGACTATCAATTAATTAACGTTATATATACATATCATTTATTTCACATGATTGATAACTTACTTTTCAATAAATGAATTAGTTTTCATTAAATTAATCTCTTCTATTACACTAGGAACTTTAGATTTTAATTTTGATAAAATTAATGCTAAATTATCTAGTCCATTGAAATCAGTATCTTCTTTCCATTTTTTCTTGCTTGGACTATACAATACACTGTCTAGTGATGGTGATTGCTTGCAGAAATTGGTAAGTTCATCTACTAGACAAAGTAGTTCACCGAATGATCGATAAACACCGACACCTTTCGAATAAAAAAGGAGAATAATAGTATCATATCTATGGAATCAATTAATATTTATCATTGTAAAATATGGTTACAGATCAAAAATACTAGAGATATATTCTATTTAACATGTTAACTTATTGGAAATCAGCCAACTTTATATTTTGCACTATTTGTTTCCAAACAACAAACACATGAATAGAAAATGTGTTAACAAACAGGCATATCTAGAGAAGTAGATAGTCATGTTTAGTGACTATATATCTTGATGTTATGAACGTCGGATGTTCCATTTTATTGATTTCGACAGCATATCGGACTAACAGCTTCTTATTAAAAGTAGTGAGCGAAACAAGTACTTTTATTTCGTCAAGAACTATGAAATATAAATACCAAGTTATTGCAGAACAATTTACTTACCCGAATGAAAATCACTTGGTAGACAATTTTCTGCTAAGGAATTATATGGCTCAAGTAAATGAGCAATACGATGACCTAATGCAGAGTATACAGATTCAAATCTTAGTTGACAAGTTGAATAAGGTGAAATATTTGTATGTAAAATAAGCTCTGGTAATATATACTTTGATAAAACTTCATCTGCAGCTTGAATACGTCCAGCAGCAAACCAATGACTTGCTTCAAGCATTGCTAATATACAAAATTGGCTACGATCTTCCGTACAGATTAAAGTACGTTGTGACACAGTGTTGACATTTGTTCTATGTAGAAAAGCTTTTAAACGATGTCGTGCTAATATAGCCTGAAATAAATTTTTTAAAAAAAAGCTTGAAAAGATATCCAATTTCTGACTAATATTACTACTATTCGTAGGCTTTGATGTTCGAATGAGTTTATCCGAAAAGTACAATGTATCAATAAGTTAATTGGGAAATATGGAGGACCAAGCGTATAATTTCATGAAGAAAACAATAATCAATAAAGGAGACAAGAATTTCAGTTTCTACAAATATATTTTGATAAAAATATCATTTTTTTTTTACTGTACAACCACCACAGAAGCTCAAGTAAACGTAATCAGTCTGAATGGATTTGAATTTGTACGTCTCTAAAGATGTGCTATTTACTTAATCAATAAATTTGTTCAAATTTGTAAAATATAACTTGTACGATATTTTATTAAAGACTTTCCTTGTTTCTTGAACGAGTAATTTTTAGCTTATAGAAGATGTTAAACTAATGCAACATGATTTATCCACAAAATTTTTTTGTAATTTTCACGTAAATATCAAGTTAAAAACAATTAAGATAGTAGTGCTTTGTGGAATCAGTTCATAGAGAGCAATAATATCTCCAAAGTATTTAACTAATTTCTAGTTTAATTGCCATCATTATCCTATTAAGAAGCGAATGATTTAATAGGGTTACTCTATTTACAAGAAATATTGTAAAGGTATTTATTCACAATAACTGTATTCCTAATGAATGATTTCTTTTTATGTGAAGAGGATATTATACAACATAATGATTTAGAATTTCAAAAGATCATAATTAAATATTCTTTCGCTGTCACTGAAGATGCACCGATTCTCGTCGAAATGGGTATTTTTATATTTGCGATTGAATATGACATGATGGACGTGTAACCGACTGATCCTTGAGAAGTCAAACAAAGAAATGGTCACTCTTAGAAGTGCAAACAATATCGATCAATAAATATTGTGAAGGACTCAATTCAAATAGTAGTTAGATAAAAGTAGCAACTAGAAAAAAATGTGTTCTATTGAAGAGTTGTCAGTACGATGATATACTTTGACACTGTTCCAAATAATAGACACTCATGAAGTTTATTGATCAGTCAGTTACAACATAGAACTTCGTACGTGAGTACAACAGTTCAGGTCGCCATACCGCATCAGCACAGAGACGCAGCTGTAAGTGGTAGAGATAGTAGAAGTATTACTGCTAATGCAGAAGATTAGGGTTCGAAGATATAATTCGGGAAGTATAATTCAGTAAGATAAATTTAGAAGGAGAAAGGTAGATGTTTGACGAATCCAGAAGATAAAGATTTGAGAGAGCACAAAGAGTGGATGCACCTAAGCCATTACAAACGGTTTTGAGCCATGTCATTCAAGGTCTCTAACCATCGGTGATTTTCATCTCGCGGACCCCAGTCAGGAAGCCTACATCTACGAACATGACTAAGTCCACTTGTCAGTGACTTCATGGATTTGTGCCATGTTTCGGCCTGGCCTCCCCTAACTTTCTTCCAACCTACTCCTACATCACAAAACATAGCTCGTCGAGGCAGTCGGTGGTTAGTCATACGTAACACATGTTCCAACCACCTCAACTGGTGAAGTTTCACTACTTCATCTATTGATCTGTCATCAGTAGATGATACATAAAGTCAAATGTAAATTTTAACGGAGACCTAAACTTTCTTCTGAATTGAAGACAATTGTCAAGTTAATGATTATTTGCTAAAATCCATTTCTAGAATGTTGTACTCAAGCCACTCTGGTGATGGTAATCAAAATTGTTACATGGTTAAACACAATCATCACTAACTAACTAAATAATCAAGTTTTCAAATAAAAATCAATCTCATACACAATGAATAATAATGTTCAAATGTGTATTTTGAATATTATAAATTTACCTTTGCTTCATGAATCCAACGAACAGGAACACCCAAACGATTCACTACAAATAATTCCGGTTTAGTTAACGATGGTATAGGTAGTAAAGAGATTTCATGTGACATGAAATTTATACCCGATAAACAAGATGGAGAATTTTTATTAGAATTATTCAATAGACCTGACGGTAGAACTAATGATACATGTCGACCGATAAGACATTTTACCGATGCTTCACGAGTTTTTGCATTATCTATATGCAGTAATACAAACACTGACCATTCCCAAAGACCTGCAGCTTCTAATTGTGTAGCGAATTCATTGCAAATACGAGTAGATAACTCATAAAAGTCTGTAGAAAAATCATCGTAAAAGTGATGATATCCATATGATACAAGAAAACGCCATAAATGCCATGACATAGACCAATCCAAAAGATTATTACGATCCAAAACACATGTTGATGAAGAACCTCGGCTGAAAGAACATGGATCCAATGTTCTGTGTAAGGAATGAAACTGTTTACGACACAATTCCAGAAGATGATAAGCTGTATCACGAGGCCAATCTCGAAATTTGATTTCAGGATTTGGACCTATAAATAATGAAATCAATGACAAGACATATTTAATAACTAGATAGACAAGGAACATTTTACAAAAAAAATCTGTATGAAATTAAAGGTGAACGTACCTTCTATTTCTTCACTAATAGGATAGTCTTTGACTGGTGAAACAGGTTGATTTGTATTGAGAAGTTTGTCAACTGTTGGTGGACTTGGTCGTGGTACTCCTTGTGTTGTGTTTGGCCTTTGATCAGAATGCCAAGTGGCACTGTAGACGGATAAAATCTCGCCTAAATTTGCTTGATAATCACATATATACCATATATGTGCACCGAATGCTTGAATCCAATAAAGTTCAGCAAGAACAGAGATAGCAGACATATTTGATGGGTGTGGGAATTCTGTAATTCCAGCTAGTAGACAATACACTCGAAGCATATTAATTGGAATATGCTGATCGAACTAAAATCAATTAAATATTTTGTGATAAATATGGATAAAATATTTCAAATAAGACATTAAAGCTATAAATGAAATGATAATAAATCCGTTTTTGAGTATATATGGCATTTATAAACAGCAATCTGTACTAATTTTGAAGATGGATAAAAGTCGGGCGATACATAGTAGTAACTAAAGCTCTATTGCGTGCTGTTACGCGTTTCCTAACTATAGCATTGCTCGCTCGGCTGTCTCAGGATAAACGAGGAATGATCCGAAGACATCTATAATCGAATACTAATAACCTTCGAATGTCCTCTCCTCTTATCAGCCATGTTTCGCTCCCGTACAGGATCCTAGTAAAGTCATTAATTTGATTTAACCATGTCAAAATAAATCAAATTAATGACTTTACTAGGATCCTGTACGGGAGCGAAACATGGCTGATAAGAGGAGAGGACATTCGAAGGTTATTAGTATTCGATTATAGATGTCTTCGGATCATTCCTCGTTTATCCTGAGACAGCCGAGCGAGCAATGCTATAGTTAGGAAACGCGTACAAGGTAGAGATGGCAGATTAGTTGACGAAGTAGTGAAACTTCATCAGTTGGGGTGGTTAGGACATGTGTTACGAATGCCCTACTACCGACGAGCAATGGTGGTGGAGTGTGTTGGAAGAAAGATAGGGGCGGCCAAACCGAAATATGACACAAATCCATGAAGTTACTGACAAGTGGACTGAGTCATGTTGGTAGATGTAAGCTACCTGGTTGGGGTCCGTGAGACGAAATTAACCGATGGTTTCGAGACCTTGAACGACATGGCTCAAAATCGCTTGAAGTGACGCAGGTGCATCCATTCATTGTGTTCTCTCAAATTCTAATATTCAGAATTACTCATCATCTCTATCTTTCGCTTTCTAAATTTATCTCATTGAAATATACTTCTCGAATCATATATTCCAACCCTAATCTTCTTTATTACTGCTAATATTTCTACTAACTGTACCACTGTTGGATTTGAACTGACAGTTCTGTCTCTGTGCAGATGAGGTATGGCAATTTGAACTGATGTACGTACGTACGAAGTTCTGCCTTGTAACTGACCGAAAGCGCTATCAGAATGTAATGTTTGATGAAAAAAAAATCAAACACCTTAAACGATCGTTGTAACCTTAGTAAAAATATTATTTTTTTCTGCAGAATAGTTTACAAGATAACATACTTAAGATGGTAAGTAAAGTAGGTATTAAGTAGATATAATGTACACACACTCAGTGACAATGAGGTTTAAAGATTACAGATTAATATGAATACATGATGAAGTACCTCAGTGACGATGTAACTAGCTATGATTCCAGTACCTGATTGCTTAATTGTCAACAAATTATTTAAGTAATAATTCCATTCTAGTTTAAAGTGTGATTCTTATGAGTTGTTTGGCCAGCTTTTTTATTTAGAGTTTAAACTGTGAACCGATCTTGCTTCAATTGAAAACCAAGAAGCATTGGACAATTGTTTCGTCTTAGTATGCTCGTCAATCAATATGTATGCTTGAAACTATTACGAGTTTACCTTAGCCAGTAAACGATAGCGAAGACAAGTGGTCCAGTGACACGACAGGTTACTCTAATTCGAGCGTCCCAAAGCCCCACTAAGTAGAGGAAGAAGTCTTGACAAAACGTAGAAAGTGTATTCTACAAGCACTAAGAAAATCGAGGTTCACAAGCACACAAATTGAGTTTATTTATACATGATAGAAATGTCCTTCGGAGAGTCACAAAAATAGCGCACAAAAATAATGCATCAACCAATAACAGTCGAGGATTTTTCGGGTGGGAAATGTAATCTCAAGGTCAACTGATCAGCCCATGCGTGAAACTGCAAAATCCTAATTTGGGACCTTAATCAAGTGAATTCTGGGGACCTAACGTCCCCAACACCAAGAAGTGAGCATCCATGACTCTGACACAAGGAATAGAGCTCAGGACTTTTGATCTTAAGCGCAAATGTTTAATCTCCAGACTACTGAGCCGGCACCCATTGGTGTACATGTCCGAATTTCAACCACCTTCAATTGCCTATTGTGGATAACAGTTTCACACTAGATATGGTTGGATTCTACTCGTTGTGACTGCTCACTGGAACGCCAGGAGTTGGGTCTTGAAGTAAGTCACCAGGGAGTACATGATAATTATCAGTTTAGGGTTTCGTAGAGTTCGGTTCATTATTTACAACCACGTGGCCGTATACTAGATTTTGTCTCTCGATTTCAGAAGATCGAAGTAAGGCGTTATAGATTTCGATTTACGTAATTACATTAAACATCATCAGCATGACAGTACTCATATACATTTCAAAAAGCTAACTATCCTTTAAAAAAAGTAGAATTTTTTTCAAAAAGTAAACAACTAACTTTTATCTCATGCCATTTACTCAATTGATGTTGTAAACCTCTCCGGACAACTGGATCACCAGAAGTTGACTGTGCTATTAACGAAGCTAAAGCTGGCATATTGGATACAAGGGCTAAACGACATGCAGCACCAGATTCACCTGATACCAAACAAGCAAACACTCCTTGTGCTAACACATCACTGTTATAATCCTTGGAATTGAGTTTAGACATAGAAAATGGCTCAAATGAATCAGTACCAATTTCATTTAAACCAGCTGCTTCAGTTAAATGTAAAGATTCCAGTTTGTGTTTCAACCATGGGAATGACTGTGTTCTAATTAACCAGAAAAAAAGGATAAATAGGATAAAATAACAGGATAAACGTAAACATATAACATAGACAATGAAGACAGAAAATAAAGATTTAGCAGTGAACGTTAATACTACTAATCGAAGTACTTATTTAACAAGAAAAGCAAGATAGGAATCTTGTTTATCCATGATTATGATGTACTTAATGTGCCAAGAAACAATAATCAGAAAGTGTGGACAAATCATATAAGGATATATTCATTTTGTATTCACCTTCTTGTTATATTCGTCTCTAGGTATGCTTAAAGCTATTACGGGTTCACCTTAGTCGAATAACGAGAACATAACAATGAACCAGCGCCCAGGTAGGCTACTGTGATCCGATAGTCCCAATTTTACCAGCAAGAAGTCTTGAGATAGCGTAGAAAGTGTATTCTACAAACACCCAGCCGGCACACAATGAATCCAAGCATACAAATCGCGTTTACTTATACTCCATAGAGACGTCCTTGGGAGAGTCATAAAATAGCACACTAAAATGACACAGTAACCAATCACAACCAAGGATTTTCCTGGTGGGAAATGTGATCTTAAAATCAACTGATCGGTCCATCAAATAAATCCAAAATAAAGATATTTATCAGGCGAGTTCCGGGGATATAACCTCCCCAACACTTCTACGCTAGAACACTTGACCATCATGAAAAATAGACAATTAAATAACAAACATACGGCTAGTTGTATCATCTTCATACACGTTGTTAATTTACAAAAAAAGTCATATTACACTACTTTGAACATCGATCTGTTCGTATATGCGTTAAGGAAAGTTAAATACCTAATAAATTAGCCAGACAACTTGATGCAACAGTTATTACGAATAACAAAAAAGATTAAATTATGAAATTGTCTTTATATGTGAAAAATATGTGGGGAAAAAAAGTCAAACCTTATCCATTCTGAAACAGCTTGTTTTCTGGCCAAAGAACGCATACCAGAAATTTCACGATAACCATTGACCGGATAATTGCCCAAATTATAATTACGATAAACATCATTATTAATGCATTCACTACCATTCCAAGGTTGATTAGTTTCAGTTAAAATAGGAAAATCTGAATTGGTTAGCTTTGCATTGAATAGTTTATCGGAGGTACTGTCAATTTCAGCCATTGCTTCAGCTACAGCTTCTTGTGGATGACGTCCCCAAAGTGCTTGACAAAGACTGAAAATTCGTCGAAAACCAGCTAATCGAACACTAGATTTTTCATTTTCATCTAATTCATGAAAATTCATAGTGATATTATTTAAAGGATCACAATTCAATATACGTGTATATGATTCCAAAGCGACTAAACCAATAATTGGACGCCATAATGGACATTGATCACATGGTGGTTTTAATAATGAATTATTATCATTAGTTTGTATAACTTTTATAGATGTAGTCAATGCTGAATTAAGCATATCCTAAAATAATTTTTAAGGAAAAAAATCTATTGACAGATTAAAATGTCTAGTAAATGAACAATACAAGTAATTAACAAGATAATATGATAACTTATATATAAATATACATGATGAAAACATTAATATCATTATTCTATAACAGATTTAAGACCATTGATTTATTTAAGCACATAAACACTGTTACAAAAAAATACCTACATATCTATGTGCTACAGAAATTATTGAATTTACAGGTGGACCGGGATACTTCTCGCGTCCCCAAATCTAAGCAGGTGGTTTTCTCAAGGAGCCACTCCCTCACAGATGGATCTACTTACTACTAAAGACTGTACGATTGGCGCACTGAACTAACTAGCTAAAAACGACGATAAACGTTTTCTTTATGCACTGTTCTAAAGTAGCATTTTGGACAGTTGCATATTTACGCTAAGACCTGAAGTTTTTCTAGTTTATTTTGGCATTATTTATATCACGACACTAGTTATTTACCTTTAGTTCAGGGAGGTATCAACAATAAAATTCATAATGAATACAAAGGCATTTCTCTGTAAACATTTAAAATTATTCTATAATAGAACAGTGGCTTAGCGGTTATGGGAGTTGAACTTCTAGATATTAAGTCTTCGGTTCAAACTTAACTCCGTCTACTTTAGTCTTGGCAACTATGTGGTATTATACTAAACCCTACACGTAACCCATAGCTAAGTGTACCTGGTAAATGAATTGTTCAAAAAATTAAGAATCTATAAATTTGTTCAGGCTCATTGAAGACAATCTGATTGGTATTGTCATCTTGAAAAACCGACTTCAATGGCTTGGACATGCGTTATGAACGCACTTTCAAAGAGTTACATTTCGTGTGAACGACAACGACAGGACTGGGTGAAAAAAGCTGAGATAATCACTTGATGACATACAGTATTGTCAGTAGATGGAGACTCACTAATTGAAGTTCCAGAGATTGTACAACTTCGTACTATGGATCGTCATTAGATATGGTTCAGAATTTGTCTTTGGTTCTTTTTAGTTTTCATAAACGTGGAATGAACTCTTTCCTACCCTTTCTTTCTTCTCTTTGATTGCACTTCCTTTCTCAGCTTTATTTCTTCAAAGTGTTACTTGTCTATTTTGTAGTACCCATTTGTACCAGGTTTTGTGCTAATCAGTCCTAACCTGGAATTGATATGCACTGGCTTAATTTATCGAATTTTGAGTTGATGTTGTGCATTTAAAAATATTGCTTTTATTTTTAATTGAAAGAAAATAATTACGAAAAAAACAAGATGTACAATATCAATGAATGCGAAAAACTAAAAAAAACGTGTTTCACATTTATTCTAACCTCATCAAACAATTCAATCGGTGATGATAATGTGAAGAATGTAATGGAATTTGTTCGTCGGAAATTCATTTCACCATTGCACTGATTATTATTATCATCAATAACATCAACAACATCATCAGGTGATGGACAAATTAGTACCATCGAATGAAATTCAGGAAATCGTGAATATCCAAACGATGGACGCATACCATGACCATGCCAAAGACCAGAATCTAATACCCAATGTGAAGCATGATTTATCAATGTTATATTCTCATGATTTGTAATAGATTTCATTAATGATGTATCTACAAACAATCATAGTAGAACATTAATAGTAGTAGTAGTAGTAGTAGTAGGTATCAAAATTAATGAAAAAATAACTGAATTAAATGGGCTAATAATAAATGTTATTGATGAGAGATTCATCAGTAATAAAAATATTAATGAAATGTAGCAAATCAACAAAAAAAATATCATGAAATTAAACAAGTCTCTACTAAAACAGCAACATAGAACTTCGTACGTACGTACATCAGTTCAAGTTGCTATACCATATTAGCACAGAAAATGCAATTGTCAATTCAAATCCCATAGTAGTAGAGGTAGTAGTAAAAGTATTAGCAGTAATCGGAGAGATTAGGGTTCGAGGATATTATTCAAGAAGTAGAATCTAGTGAAATAAACTTAAAGAGAAAAAGATAAAGGTGATGAGGAATTCGGAAGGTTACGATTTGAGTGAACACAAAGAATAAATGCACTTGCGCTTCCTGTAATATAGGCATATGTAGACTATTTTTACAAACATTTTCGTAGTGTTTTCACTCATCACATACATATTTGAGACCATTATCACCTGGATTGAAATCTAAAATTCAATGACTAACAAGGCTGAGTCTATTCATCTGATTATTAATAGAAGGCTTAACTTAAAGAATAAAAGAAGAGTGATAAGCTATGAAAATGCATGGATTGTATTCAGAAACATTAAAACCTATATAAACTCACCACATAATTTGGTTATAATATCATATGGATACAAAGTCATTGGGAAGTTGTTATCATTGGTCAATTGATGACTATTCATTTCCATAATTGACAATTGTAGACTTTGTGGTAGATCGTTTCGTTGGTCTAATTTATCATCTTTATATAATGCGATACCATCGTATGTTGGAGGATACGATGGTAAGGTGCGAAATATTTTGGGAATGTAAAAATCATTCTATGAAGTATTAAAAATAAAAATAACGGTGAAATATTCACGTGAAAAAATCAACAAAAATAGAGTAACTCATTATTATGTGGAGGTTTACGCATTTAACATTGAATCACAATGTTTCTGTTGGGGCAAGTGATTCTCTATTCGGTTGACTAGACAGGAGTAAGGTTTCAAACTTGAAATCTATTTGGTGAAACTAAAGTGCTTCAATCACTAAAGTAACGTTCAAACGTAAAAAGTGACTAAAACTTCCTCATAACTGTAGAATCAATGTAAACGGATAGATTCATAACGTGATCAACTTTTCGATAAGACGATTTGTTGCTAAGAGGGAAGTGAAATACGAAACCATTAAAAACTATTAAGTGTCGTAAAAAATAAAGGTACGGTGATTGGTACACAACACGCTCGTCCTCCTGTTATTACTGTTGAGTCTCCAGGCCTGTCGATCAGTGCAAAAAAATCCCATCCAGGCCTTCCAACACCCTTCCTCGTCAACAGAGGCTACTCTCCCTAATGCCGTCTTCGCAGCAGTGCCCCAAAGACTCGTAGACCTCCTCTAACCTGTTGAGAGCGACTGCAAATGTAATGAATAAAGACGGTAAAACCAGATGGAACAAGCGAAGGCACAACTGACTAGTCAAAATATGTACACCTTATCATCACACATCCATTTGCAAAACAAGCATATTCTTGGCAATCTTTTTCTACATGTCTTCTATTCTTCAAAGCACTGATCGCACCAATATATCCGGGTCCGACATTCTTCGCTTCGTCCATAACTTATGAGAAACACTCTGCTGAGGATAATATGTGCAAATAAATCACTTATTCCATCCAGTTTTAATGTCTTTGTTCATTACACTATGACAAAGGATACTGAATTTACTATCAAACACAAGAAACTAATGAATTTGACAAGTTAACAATCTTATCTAGCATAAATTAGTTGAATAAATTTCCAATAACTTACTTCTTCATCGAATTGAGGATCAATCACCTTCATACTCACATACGATTTCAATTGAAAATCCTTAAGTGTTTCTTGATCTGAATCAATAGCTGCATGTTTCTGATAGCGATAAGTGCAAAAAATTAAAAATAATAAAATCAGATAGAATTTCAGTTATTTAGGTCATTGTAGAAGAGCTGGAGCTTTGATTTATAACAACTACTTATATGACTTAATATTGTATCCTTTTCTTAACATGAATTTGCGTTTTCTACTTTCTCTTAACTTGTTCTTCACCTTTCGAATATCCAATGCCGGTTAGTATACTGACAGATTGAAAAGAGTGTGGACGACCAGACCATGAAGTTGTTGTCATTGGTCTGAGTGGTATCAAACGCTAAAGGTAATCTAAGTGGAATTCAAAAATTGCCGTAAGCCATGGTTAGATATGTTTGATTTCTGACATAATCTCATATTTTTTGTTATATGGTGGTAGCTGGAAGTAGTCGAACAGAAACTCAGGAGTTACTGAGCGTTATTTGACACTTATCAACAAGGTGCACCTGCAGTTTTGATGAAACTGTTTCACAGACAGAGATGTTAATACTGAGCTATTCAAGTCACGACTAACCTCCTGTAGGACAGGGATAGAAATTGATTGATAGAATTCGACAAGCAATTAGAAGGGTTTGCCATGACACGACATTATTCACAACTTAATGATCCGTAAATTGTAAATACCTTACATTCTTTCTTTTTAGACTACAAATTAACTGTAACTTGTTTGCTTTTTATCTGGTTAATTCTGTTTCACTATGTTGATGTGAAATGTGTTAAGTGAAGTTGATACATAAGGATGTGATATCTTATGATGTTGTATGTATCTGTCTGGAATCGTTAAGAGGAAGTCACATTATATTACAAGCTATTCTAGGGTGAAATAGTCAATAACAAAAAATAGAACATGGATATGATTATCTAAATCTATGTTAAATATCTTATTTGAATATTTATTTTATTAGGTCATACAGGCCATATTTCTAATCAGGTGCTCACTACACGTAGTTTATTATTCAGTAGTTTGGTAATTTGTTAAATGTATTATTTGAAAGGCTGTATAGTTTACTGTGTAACACGTATGTAGATACTTGATAATGAAATGATGAGTTCTGATCAATCTTGTCAATATATCGATGCTTTCAACTTAAAAGAAATTAGAGAAACGAGATAATGGGAAGCATAACAATGTATACCTAGTAAGTCCTAGATTTATTATAGCTCATACAATTTTTTTAAATGTTATATCTACTACTAACAGATGTAAATTGAATAACAGTATATGACTTTTGGATTCAATGCATATGTTTGTGTGGAAAATTTATTGGTGTTTAATAAAATCAACACTAACACCATACTGATTGCATCGCAATATGTAGTTGACAAAAGTTTGTGTATTCATTGTTTATTAAAAATATCTATCAGTTTCATTTGTTACAAATTATATTAACAGAAATTAAAAACACCTCGAACTACTGGTAAATAAAACAAATGTATTCACGAACAAAAAAAGCACAGTTTTCAGACGACTGCCTCCAACTGTGGTGTGAGCTACTTATAAGTAGTATATGATGTGAGTGTCAACGTAATGTCTGGCAGCAGAAGATGGGGGACGATCAAGAAAAGAAGAGTTAGAAAACAATGGAATTTGCATGAAACGCATGAATAGTGACAATGGATTGATGTTTTGCAACAGGAACAGTCTAGTTCGATATGATGGACTGATATTTTGCAAATTAACGATTTACGATATGGTTTTCCGATTTTACTGAGTAACTCTGTAATTTTCGTTAAATACGATTCGGTTGCCCTCACCGGTGTTCTCCTTCACAACACAACTACTTCACAGAACAATATAAGAAAATAGTGATTAATGCAAACAGAAATTAACCAATTCATAAATGTGTATACAACATGTGAAAATCTATTGTTATTTACCTCATTTCTATGCGTGATACTGAATGCATCCTCATCTCCATTGAATGATTGATCGTTATCGAATAAACTTTTTGCTTTGAAATCAGTCGTTCTTGAAATAATTTGTGATTTGTTGAGTGAGTCTGTATCACAACTGCCACCTTCACCTTCATCATCTGAATCGTCTAATCGGTACTTGGAAAAATGTTTGACTTCAAATACCCAAGAACCGGATTCTGGTCGATATTCAATGAATCTACATTCGTTAAAATAATATACATATATATATATATATATATATATATATGGTGAACAAGTTAATAGAATGGAAATTTGAGATAGCGATTTACAACTAAAGATTTTATAGTATAACTTAAGATTACCTGGCATCCATTCTTCTGGTGGCTTTTTCCAGACGTTCTTCAAAATGCATTAAAGCTAATCGTTCAGGAGATTTAATTGGTTCTCTTGTAGATTTATCTGTAGGCCAAATAGATTCCAAACAAACTTCAGCTCGTTTATTCAGACTAGTACCAACAGGAGGTTTCTTTTCATCATCTGGATAAACAACAACTTCACGTCGACGAATATGTACAATATTATCTAAATTGAGTCCATAAACATCAGTAATACCCGGAAATAGTATATGTCCATAAAGCTGAATATTAAGAAGTGATAAAAAAAAGAATAACATAACAGTATGATGGTATAAAAAGAAATGATAATATGAATAGTAGTATAACTGCATAAATCAAAGTGAAGCTGTAGCTTCGTATTTAAGGTATTCAACGTTTAACCATTAGGTTATAGGTTCAACAATCGCTCTAGCTAATTCAACTTAGGCCACTGGACAGTATTATCAGTACTCACACATAGATTGTGGTTAAAAAACCCGATACACGTAACTGTACTCAGTACGTCCGTTACATTACCATCATCATCAAAAATGAAAAAAGGATCAATTGAAATGAACCAGTTTAAATAAAATGGTAAGGATTCAATTCGTCAAACAATTGTATTATGTATGATAACGATTATTTCTCAGCATATCGTCTAAAGGATATCATGTAGGTCTAAACAGTCACTAGCTTTTCGGTTTGACCATTGATAACTTTTTCTCAACCTCATATTATTAATCAGCAGAGTATATATATCAAGGTGAATGTCAACTTTATTAAGGAAACAAATAACACAACAAATTTCATTTGTATTAGTCCATAACCGAACTGATTATTATATATCTTAGTAACTAAAATTTTGCATCTTCATATTACTTGACTGGTGGTACTATCACAGAGTGAAACGAATCAAAGAAAATACCTACAATCTATGCATTTATTTCCATCTCAAAAGTTTTGTAATGGAAATATAAATGACCCGTAAACTTAATGCATCAGTTTAAATCATTGTACAAATTTATAGTGATATATTTAGTCGAAGTAAACCGTGATTGTCTAGTGGAGAAAAAACAGACATATTTGCCTATTACTATGAATCTACACAAAAAATGTTCATTAGTTTATGTTGACAAATCAAATAAGTACAGAGGGATAAAATTATCAAGCCAAATGACAAAGTTGTACAAATAATAACAGTACCAATGATAGTATAACTCCGCGTGGAACCTTTCTACGGTTACTGCCAGAGTCCCAAACCCGGATAAAGGAGGAGGGTTGGGCATGGGCTTAGCGACCCCATCCCGTAGAAATCCAACTCGCTAAAAAAATGCTAACCAGTAAAATAATTCACTGTTTCGGCAGCCTACGCTTCATTAAAGGTAATAGGCGTAAGTAAGTAATGGTAGTAACCATATATCAGGTATAGATAAGATAATTCGAGAAGAAAGAATTGGTAGAATAAATAAGTAAAGCGTATCAAAACTTATGATACATATGAGAATGAAGAGTGAATGCATTTGCGTCATTGTAGACGATTGCTGGTAGGGCAATATCATGTCTTCAACCACTGGTTATGATAATTATGCAGAAATCAACCGGATAGTTTTTATTCACTAACACGGGCTCCACAACCACGCTTAGTTTTATTAATTTTAGTTGAACAAATAAAAAATTTACTTGAAAAGAAAAAAAGTTGAAGAATTTGTAAACGATTAATTAATAAGCCAACAAAAAAATACCCCCACAAACTTACACGACGACCAATTACAAAATCTTCTACTAAACATTTTTCATTATCTACCATTTCAGCTAATTCATCTAATGTCGGCAAAGTATAATAACCAGGTTTTGTTAAAATTACACCAGAAGCATTTAATGTAGGAGTGGCAGTATTAGATTTGGAATGATTTAATTGATCCCAATCTAGTGTATCTCGATCACCAGGTTGTTGTTGATCCGAATTAGGTGATCGAAGTATAGAAATATCATCATAAGTAATATTGGATGGACTAGATAATATAGAATCGGTATTATTTTCACTGATAATACTTCCTTGTAATATATTATGATGCATTCGAATTGGAGTATCCATTTTATTCTGTCGAGGAATATGATTATTCAATGGAGAATTTAAAGCTCTTCTATTGACATTATCAGTTGATAATTTTCTTGATGATTCATTCATTGTCACTGGAGTCGACTAATGTTGGTTGGTTAGAGTTTTTTTTTTAATCAGAAAAATAATGAAAAAGTATAATTGAAATAAAAATTTACACATTTATTAAAAATATAGTGAGTGTATTTTTCTCTAATAGAAAAAAAATGAACGGAAATATGTAAACTTTTAGAGAGAAAAAGTGTGTACATTTGTGCTTTTTGAAAATTGAGTTGTTCAAATTGCAAAGCTTTCTTTATTGATCAATAGTAATAATGACGACAACAACAAAACAATATTATCTGTGTACTACAAAAATTAGGTAGTTTGAGATAATGATACTCTACTGTGGTATATTAGTAGTATGCAGTGGAGCATCGCCTACGAGTCGTTAGCCAATAGAAGAGGGTCAAGCAATCAGAATGCATGGCCTCATCGAAGTATATTGAAGACCAGGAGAGATATAAGACAGTCAATACCTTGTTTGGATAACAAACAGATATCTTCTTCAAATATGTATATTCCATCTAGTCTTGACTGTTTTGTACGTTATTATACTACTTACTGAACAGTAATTAATTTGATTCATAATTAACGCTTATTTAGTATTGATTTTTACAAATTGAATAAACTAAGAAGATATTAATACCAAACTGTAATCTAGTTATCGTCTATTTCATTCAATCATTCATGATCAACATTGGATTGATGTTATGTCGAGAATTCTTCTTCACTTTAACTCTTTCTCTCAATCTATTTTATATTGACTAATATTACATATGAAAATAGGTGATTAGATACACGTAACACATAATCTAACCACTTCCAGTTGACGTAGGTTTATAGTAGTCTCAATGGACTTGCCTATTTTACTTAGCCTACTCTGTGCCTAATCTAAACTTTGTTTTTATTCTTCAATGGCTCAAAACCTTGAATCAAGCAATGCTATCATACTCTAATGGAGTGAAGCATAATGAATTATTCATTAAAATAAAACTCACTTTCTTGTCAATAGTACCAATAGATTGATTCAATTCTTTTAATGGGATATTATCAGAGGTAGTAGGAATTTGTTTATTATTCATTGTCATATCAGAATGCATTGTGGTGTTGGTGTTGGTGGTAGTATCCAAAGTTGATTCGGCCAATTGATTTAATTCACTAGTTATAGCATTGGATCGTTCCAATATTGAATTTCTTACATTCTCAGGCAAATGTAAATGTTTCCATTCTCCGCGTTTAACAAAGAAATTGCTAGTGTTGTTATTGTTGACAGGACTTAAAACATTAGTCGGTCCTAATGAAGCGGTACGTCGAAGATTTGATGATAAAGGAGAATTATTATTATTATTAGTTAAAGCATCTTCTTCATAGAAACCTGAAAATAACTGAAAATGAAAAAGACAAACGGATAATGAATATTTATGAAGTCAATATATTAAGTATGTTTACTTACAAAGCAATTACTAATTAGTATTTTGGTTCAGAAAAATAAACGGTTATTCAATCACTTATCTATCTACAAGTAGAATAACATATTAACATACTTAAGCAAATCTAAACAATATTCGGTAGACTAGTTTTTTGGTCACAATTATTACTCATCAATTAAGGACGACGGCGTTTTTTTTGGGTGGAATTACAAAAAACCCACACCAATTGAGTGAGTTCGCGATCTATACAACCAGTGAAGATGAAGTAGACAAACTCAAATTTCTCATTTTACGATGAATATTAAGTGATTTGTGGTCGGATTTTCAATGTCAGATTATGTTGACACAAATAAAATGAGGAGAATCTATTGTAGGAATGTTTTCGAAAAACTAAATACCAACTGTAGATGTCCAATAGATAGATAGACAGGATTATTTATATTCTTTTTTGATGCTAAAAAGTATTAAAATTGCGACGTGATTTGGATCTTAATAGATTCAACTGTAAAAGTTTTATAACAGTTTAGCCCATTTTTAAGACATTTCTTTGGAATAACAAGCCTATAATTATCCGTTCCTTGCGGTAGGTTGCTGTTTAGTTTTAAACTCAGTTTCGTCTCATATTCGGTGGAGATGCTAGACATAGTCAAGTTTACTAAGTCTATGTAAAACTTGCTAGGCTGGTGACGTTCAGATGATAATACTAAAATACTGTCATGTCCTGTTGATAAAGTCCACTTACCTTGTTGCGATTAGCTACCTGCAGGAGACGAGCATTAGAATTAGCGGGGCGACGAAAACCAGAAACATTTAAACCAGAACTAGTTGGACTAGATCCAATTAACAGCCCTGCAGCTTTATTACGCTCAGCAAATACATTGGCGACATATTTAGCTGGTACAATAACACCCCCAGCAGTAGAAGTAGTGGGGGCTATAGCTCCAGGAGCTTGGGCTTTTGAATCCGCGTTGGAAGCAGGTTTTGTGGGTAAGTTTAAGTAACGAAACAGTGAAGACTGACCATAAGGCATACTACGAACAACTTCCAAAACTTGTTGTTGAGCTTTAATAGACTGAGCAACTTGGTCATTTGAACCCAGACCAAGAGCAGAACCTGTTGCATTGATCTAAAAAAACATGCAGAAAGTACATAAAATAGAGAATAGACAGAACTGAAAGTAGATTAAGTATGAATACAAGAACCACACCAGCATAAATTTGAAAAAATTCATAAAATAGGCAATAACAATCCTTCCAAAAAATAATATAAATATAATATGTACATTAGAAATTAATAAATTTTAGTCTTAAAATAATTACCCCATTTACAAGTACATTTTTAAAGCCATTATTAAGAATAAAACTGCTTCACAAGACAAGACCTCACATGGAACCCTCAAAGTAAAAGGAAAAGACGAAGGCCAAAGAACACATTACGCCAAGAAATAGAGAAGGATATGAGAAGAATGAACAAAAATTGGACAGAAGTGGAAAGGGAAGCCCAGGACAGAGTAAGTTGGAGAATACTGGTCGGCGGCCTATGCACCGTTGGGGTTAACAGGCGTAAGTAAGTAAGTATTAAGCATAAACAGAAAATTTCTGCTAAAACCCAGTTAGAACGGCCATCAACATATTTTAAATTAAAAGTGATTTATTTACAGTTAGAACACAGTAAACATATAAACTACATGAACAATTAACAAGTTGGTTATCCGATATTTAATGTACTGAAATTCAGTAACCTAATTATAAGTCCCCCTGGTT
This sequence comes from Schistosoma turkestanicum, assembly GCA_944470395.2. Taxonomy (NCBI): domain Eukaryota; kingdom Metazoa; phylum Platyhelminthes; class Trematoda; order Strigeidida; family Schistosomatidae; genus Schistosoma; species Schistosoma turkestanicum. The sequence continues at coordinate 13,888,249 of OX103973.1, read as the reverse complement.
TGTGACAGCCAGAGATAGTAGGTTGAAATCCAAAAATTGAAAAAGGTAAGAACTTTGAACTTGATAATTGAAGGTTGTACGCTTAAAATACAGAATTAAAATCCTAATCAGATGAGTAACTAGAGATTGTATGCCCAGATTAAATACAAGCTGGTATTAAATTCAATTCAAATATATTTTATACCACATTTTCATGTTTATACGTAAGGAAATATCTTTATCAAGATTTACATGTAAAACACAAGGTTACAACGACTTTCGTCAAGTCAAATTACACTGAATGGAAATTGACAGATGAGAAGATGTCACACACTATAACCAAGATGAACAGTTTAATGTCTGACATTAATAGAATCATTGTCAGATGATTGACAAATGAATATTGTGACGTAAATTTTAAATAAAAACTTACAGCTAGCAACTTGGTCAAGAATAAACAAAATTTACAATAGATGAGATGAAAAACATTTTTAACATTGTACACTCACATGATATTCTAAACTACACTTAATCACATTACTGATTATATGAATCTTACGTTAATTAATGTTGTCTAAACCTTCATATCTAGAAGTAATCCACTAACAAACAAAGGCAACACTAGAGAATTACATTTTTGTATTATATGCCATATAATTCGCTGTACTCACGAATAATTCGCAATTAATTTCAACAATATCCCGCGACCAAGATATTTTTTTATCATGAAACAGTAATGAATTAAATGATAAGCTTTAAAAGGAAAAACGAAAAAACTCAACTTACAGTACCAAATCCAGTTAGTGACGAACCGATGGGTTGAACTCCGGTAGCGCCTAAACCTTGAGTACCAACATTAGTACCAAAAAGACTATTTCCAAAACTTCCAGCAGTTGGTGCCGTACTTGCTCCGAAACCGAAGCTACCACCAAATGTACCACCAGCAGAAGCATTTTGCAAAGGCTTTTGACCAAGACCAAAACCTGTGCTAGTTTGACCAAACAACGATCCTGAAGTAGTCCCAGTTCCTAGATTGAAACCTGTAGCTGCAGTTGGAGCTCCAAACAAACTAGTTCCAGTATTAGGCTGATTAAAACCAAACGATCCAATGCCAGTAGCATTAGCTGTCCCAAAACCAAAAGGCTTCTTAGCTGTTAGGCTATTAGCAGCAGGCTGACCAAAAAGTGTTGTTCCAGCGGAAGATGTTGTGCCAAGACTACCAAATGCAGTAGGTTGATTATTTAAACCCGCCCCGAAAGTAAAACCTGTTGAGGTCCCTGGAAAGACATTTAACATGTTATTCATACAGATGTTTATGATAGATAAATATCATGTTTTTAACAAATCAATGTGATCAAAAAAGTTCTGAATAATATTCTCCATTTTTGATAATAATATAAATCACATATAAACCTAAGTGAACAAAGAACATGTATTTAAGAGTGAACAAAAAAGAAACGTGCTAATGTTTTTTCTAAAGAGGAAAGGGTCAGGAGGGAAATATGCCGAAAGCCATGATTGTTAGGCTTACATTTTGAATTAATCCGCTTTGCGATAGGCTGTGATTTTATAAAAACATATGTATGATTAATATGCATACTTATTCATTTAAAACAGGCCCAAAATAGTAAATTTTTTGAGGCACTTATATATTTGGAATAAAGGTGATCCCGAAGTTTGAGAAGATCATCTTATGGGCAACAAGATCTGACTATAACTAGTTAATAATAGTAATAGTAATAGAGAGATTCAGGGGTGAATTAGAAGGTAAAAACATCGACAGGGATACAATGAACTTATAGTGAGAAAGTGATATGACATTATGATAAGTCATTTTACTAGTGTTATTACTGTACATTTTAGACCTAGCTCATAATCAAATCGGTTTATTGGACATGTAAAAAGCGTTATAGCAACAAATATCGGTGTATAAATTCATTAAATATTCTGAAAACTATTCAGTAAAGCTTTATTTCTTTAAAGCTGTAGTAAATAAAATTAATGACTAGATCACTAGTTCATAATATTACAGTGAACTCAGAAAATCGATTTTATAATATTTCGATTTTCGCCTCTCTACACAAACGAACTGTAAAACGATGAAACCTCCTTAGTCTTGAGGTATTAAATAAAGAGAGTCGACCAGTTTTGAATAATAGGCGGGTAATAGTGAAGAACAGTTACATAACAAGAAACGATCAGGACAGATAACGCTGCGCACAAATTACAACAGCTAACATATTATTTAATGACGTACCAGATCCAAAAAGACCACCGGGATTAAGTGCATTAGAAGTTGTAGCCGCTGTATTCGTTCCAAATATACCTGTTGTGCCAGCAGGTTTCAGTCCACCAGCTGTGCCTAATGGGGAACCAAATGTAAATCCAGTCTGCTGTTGAGTACCCTGCAAACCCGTTAACCCAGTAGCGGGGGTACCAAATACTGACGTTGCTCCTGCAGGTTTAGCTCCACCGAAAATACCGGTAGACTAAAAGGTAAAAAATACAGTTTAGAAAATCGATAAATGAAAGCCTCGGAAATCTAAGCATTTTTATGCATACCGGTGATCCAAACATGAGACCTGTACCAGTCGTTGGCTGAGTCCCAAAAAGAGTAGGCTTAGCAGCAGATGTTGCCTGATTTGACTGACCGAAAAAACTAGTAGACGTGCCTAATCCAGTGGCCTGTTGTTGCGGTTGACCAAATGAGAATCCAGTACTTCCAAGTTGTGGTGTAGCTTGCGCAGTTCCAAAAAGAGAAGTACCAGTGCCAGCAGTCGTAGTGGTTCCAAACAAGGGTTTCGCACCAAAAACAGAAGTAGCTGGAAAAAATAAATTTCAACAAAAACATTCATTAGCGTGGTATGGATATAAGGAGAGAAGGTAGTTGCAGTTGTTAAGAGATATATGAGTTTATATCACAGTTATTGAAATAGCTACAAATCAATCGGAAAGTCGTTGGATTAGGATTTGTAAATTGTGTAAGTCAAACAAGCAGGTTGCTGAGATAGTCACGATGTTTCAAGTCTACCTGAAATAATTTATCGCCACATACAATAACGTTGAGTCATCAAAATAGAAATAATTTGAATCAGAAGTCAGAATTTTTAAGCAGGCTATGAACCACATCTTTCGCACGACAATTAAATGCTGTCTTTCTGGATTCAATCTGAGTAGGGGGATGCTTTATTCTCATTGGGTTTTACACTTACTGCCCAATTTATCGATTATGGCCGACACAATTACCTACTGCTTTAGCCCTATCAAGTTATAGGGTGGGTGAGTGACCAAGACCTCTTGATTTAAATATGATAAGATAATAACCTAATTTAAAGTATGATGACTTGATTTACACTAGGAAATATGCAGTTATTATATGAGAAAGCTACTGACATTTTTAACACGGATTAAACATACAACAACTGTTCTTAATCAGTTAAATTCGGTTAAATACGAATCATGTATGCATTGCATACAGCTTGATGTGTTTATATAAATTAACTATTGTGTACAACGTCGAAACCTCTGAACTTATTTATTTGAACACATAGACACTGGTACAAATGGGACACCTAAATATTTATGAGCAACACAAATTACTGCATTTATGAGTGAGCTGGAATATGGGATTAAGTGGTTTTCTTAGCAAGCCATTCTCTGAGCCTTAGATCCAAATATCTAATCCACAAGACAGTGTAGCAACGTCAGGAGACGCAGTCTCATGGTTGTCGGTGAATAAGTAGGTTCATACGCCATTCGTTCTATCAGGATCCTGCAACTCATGTGCACCAGTGATCTGGAATCAGGGTTTTCAGACTACCCTAGGGGATCCTCCGTAACCATCAACTCTACTCAAGCGCCGACCGTTCGCTTTCCGCCCTCTCGATTTTATAAACAACACCCTAGCAGTAAGAATGGGACTTCTCTAGCAGTGGCTATATAAGCGTGGCCATAAGAGAGCATTTAGAGAGGGAGAGCGGACTCTTCCCATCCTCAAGCGTTCCAGGTCATTTAAATGCGATGTTCTCATTACATTAAATAGTAAGTTTCGATTTTAAGTGAGATCGATCAGGATCTCCTATAGATGGATTAGAAAAATAAATCTGCATTTCTTAAGAGTAAGCCTAATAGAGATTTCTTGCAATCCGAAGTCTGATCTATCATTCTTAACTAAGGTTCAATTTTTCTCCGATGCTATGATCTCTTTAAATAAAACAAAACTGATGGGACACTGTTGCTATGGTTTCATACACTTTAGACAACTTTCTGAAACTTCAAAAGAGCGATCCAAAAGATTGTTCAAAAAAGCTTTACAACAGATAACAAAGATGAATGCTTGACTATGCCAAGATAACTGTTTCCACATATCAAGTAAAGATAACACACACACTGGAATCAAAGAGAGGGGATTCTCAGTAATCTAAAAGTACTAAGTAACAGCTGAAGAACTACGTGAAGTAAAGAAACGTTGAAGAAAATAGAGAAAACAGTGAGCAAAAGGTAGCTGAATTCGACGGGAGTTTATTGAATCATCGGTGTTATTGAAGTTTTCTTGAACGCTTGGAAGTTAAGACTGAATATTTGCAGAAAACAAGCTGAGGTAACAGATGGCCATAAGTAGACTTTTCTTAAAAGCCAGTATTTACTGCCAGAAATGATATACAAATATTATATATAATAATAGAAAATGATAGTATTTACTTTGATTTGTTTGACCAAAGGCAAACCCAGTGGACTGTGAAGCTGGAGTTGAACCAAATATACTAGGAGTAGTTGAAGCACCAAATTGAGGTTTCAAACCTAAAAGACCTAGAGTAATAATATACAGTTGCATTAAATGAATCGTTCAGTAAAGAAAAGTAATTTGCTTTGATTACATTTTTAACCAGATAGAAATTTATTCGGAAGATGCTTATGAACCAGTAGACGAATTCTAAAGTGTAACTGAGGTAAAGAAGATAACAGATAAATGTTACTCATGGCTAAACCTATTTCTTGTGATAAAATGTAATCACTGTCAGGCAACTGATAGTTTATGTTTGAGAATTTATCATTAATGGTAACACTTTAAAATAATCAATTTATTTCATAACCATGGGGGAAAGATGGGTTTTAGTAAATAGCTATGTTTATATACAAGCCGAAAAAAGAGTAACATACGATATAGTCTTAAAAGCGAGTGTGTAGTGTCAGATTAAGACTCCGTAATTAAAAACAAGTAAGTATGCATACTATTATGTTGATTACGACTGACTGAGTACATAATTACTGCGTAAATATCAACCACAGTTTTGTCGTACAGATATGAACATTTGCTTATGGAGCAAATAAAAAAGTAGCAAGTGATATAATTGGTAAATTGATGGGACAACCAAAATTTTGGAACAATCATTAAACATGAGTTCTTGTATTGACCAAGTTATACTTTTTTATGATTGCTAAACAACTGATTAGGTAGTTAGATTACAAATGGTTGAATTTAAAGCAATGATTCTGTTAGAATATTACGCCATTCTTATCGGCGAAACTATAATGAATGGATATTATGAAACAGGTTTACATAAACGTAGAGAACAAATACACACAGAATACATAAGTGATAATAGAGTATAGGATAAATAGAGAACCAAAATAATGACTACTAACAGTCGAAATTGTCAATAGAAGAAATACATAAAAATTACTTGTCAAGAAACAATAGTACCTTGAGAAGTTTGTCCGAAAGCTGATTGAGTCGCAGTACCTCCAAAAAGCATATTATTGCTACTACTAACGCCACTGGTTGAAGCACCAAACAAAGTATTTGTAGGTTTATTAGTCTGACCAAAAATAGATGTTGTTGCATTCATTTGAGATGACCCGAATTGAAACGGTTTTGCAGTGGATGAGGCAGAAAAGATTGAAGTCCCACTAGTTGCTGTTGATGGGCCACGGCGATTCAAAGAATAATCCTCTAGACGAAGTTCCTACAAATCAACAAACGTTAATAGTTTATTAAATACGCGTTACTGTTCGTATAACGATATTTGAATATGCATTATACAGGTAAGGGAATAAAATTGTGAAGAGGCTAAAGGAAAGGAATTCTTGCAATTAAAGTGGATGAGAAAACTCAGAATTCAGTCGGTCAGTCAGTTACAACGTAGAACTTCGTACGTACGTGCATCAGCTCAGGTTGCCATACCAAAAATCAGAATTAGTACTAGCTATTGCTAATAATAGCTTGTTTCAGTAATTGTGCCTTTTAACTTTATTTTAACCTAAAGTATTGACAACCCAGTGTAACTGACATTGCCTTCGTGACTAAAGTATTAGTTAGTCAAAGATACTATGGTCGGGGTTTTATCTAACTTATATTATGTTTTATTTACTGCACATAAATACTGGTACAACTAAACATCATCATCACATGCTAACCAACTCAGCTTTTTCCAACTGGTCAGCAATTAATGCAAGATATCCAATTCACTGGAATTACATTTACAAAACATGTTCAGGTCACCGAGGTCGGTGTTTCAAAATAGGGAAATTAAGTGAGTTATGGTCACTGAGCCCTAAAACACATTGCTGAATCTCTGTATTACTAACATAGCGTTGTCACTTAAAGTCAACAATCCTATGGGGATAAGTGATCAAACAGAGTTGTCGAACAACAACTAGGAAGTCAGGTTTCTTGAAAACAGATCAAAACCGCTTTATCCCGATCTTTTATGATCATATCAACTTCACGATGGCGCAAAAGACAACTCAGATAGTGATAAACTGCCATAGCTTTCACTATGTGCAGGTTGATTTTAATAATTACGAAACCACTAATACATAACCACCCAGAAATGCCAACTTTCCAATGACTTTCAACAACACTTTTGGATAAATCAGAAGTATAGATAGATATGGTTTGGAAGTTATGAAATTAATCTGAAGTATTCAAGATATGCAAATGGTAGGATGAAGATGTGAGGCAGAAACAGTAGTTTTAAAATTTCAATGCATGAAGTGGTGCTATGGTTGCACTTAATTGACATTAGCCAAAATTAACATAAACTAACAAATAAAATACATTGAAATTATGATGATAGATGTAGCACTTGGAGTTTACAAGCCCATAAAATATTTTGTATGATACAAACAAATTTTATACTCAATTACCTCTAGGCTTTTGTCCTGATACTCTTTCATGGCGGTGATGCACATATGCTTTGCATTTACTTGTGAAGGTTGACCTCCCCGTTGAATTATTTCGGTTGTAATTGGTGGATTAAATGCAAGCGCTGTCCCGTTAGAGGTCATATTCGTAGAACCCCACGATAACGTATTCATTTGGTTTCCAGTGAAAAGTTTGTTTGTCCCACTGAGACCACTAGACTGTTGACCAAAGAGGCTTGAACTAGGCTGTGTTTGGGGAATCGAGGTGGCTCCGAACAGGGAGGAACCTAAGAAGAATGATTTACAGTCCTGATGTACTTACTTTGTCCAAAAGCCGAGTTAGAGGTTGCACCGAAGGCAGCTGCTGAGATAATTATAAATAGATCCATAACAAAACTTACGTTTATTTGCTCCAAACATTATGATGAGTTGATTTCTACGCAGGCAAGGATATCAGATGGTCTAAAAAGAAGGACGTTCGTTAGTGAGACGGACTGAAAAATGTTGGAGTGGGGAAGCTTGTCTGTATAAACAATAGCTTGTACACAAACCACCCGAGAACAAGTAACTGTATTAGTCCCCAAAGAATTTTCACACAGACTAATCGGTTCTAGTACTTTTACGTTTAAAGGATTGTGGAGGCTAAACCCAAATACGCCAAACCAGATTTATTACCCTTAAATTTAAACTTTAAATAATTTTCGGTGATTTGGAGGCCAAAACTAACTGTATGCAGGCGACAGAAGAGTTGGAGAAAGGTAGGCTGTTTCCTAATGTTGATTTAACGTTTAATAAGAAACTACTTCCGGCTCAACTAATATTTTGTGTAGGTTTCGGCTTGGCGACCTCATGATAGATTTGTTCGTGATTCTTACTAACAGATTATGTAGGATCTAGAGAGTGATAAATGCAGTTATGCAACACTGCACCAAACCTTGTCTCATTTAGCATAGCTATATCTATTTCGGTTTCGTTCAGCGTGTTAATATAATATCGTCAACTAAGCGCAAAAAGACGTAAGCGGGAAGCTGCTTAAGTAAGCTGAAAAGATATTAAGCTAACTTTATTTATATGTCAGAGAAATTCGTTGCTATTGGTTGGACAATATTGTTTGTTCTTGTGGGCTTTGAAGGAGAAAACTGTATATATATATACATATAATTATTCTCCATGATGTACATGTATGAACATAATGCAAATAGTAATGGGAAGAGACCGAAATCTGCGTCAGTATCACTGACCTAGTGATCAAAATTCATACCACTCGCTGGGACGGTGCATGTTTCAAGGTCAGATATTTCGAAATACAACATCACTTGTGTTAATTATTATCAGAGACTTCAGTAAAAATGTTGCCCACTGAAGTATATAAGGGAGTCAATTAAGAATGTTGCATGAGAACTCTAATAAGGGGTAGTGGAGTGCCGGACAGGTTTATATCTTAGAGATGTTTGAGCCGGGTGATTTCTTTGAGTTTGTTTCTCATACTTTCTGTGAGGTTTCAGGTATCTGGCAAGAATCTTTTAAGAATTAATGCAATCTTCTTATACCCCGGTCCACTGTAAATCGAAGTAAGAGTAAACGTCTCATTGATTACAACTCAAGAAGCTGAACCTGCTCACTCATTTTTTCACTTACTAAATTACTTAAGCTAGCTAATTATCCAACAGCATAGGTGGCCTACAAGTATTCTCCAACGAACTCGATCATGTTGCAAAATTTACTATTGCCTCTACTGCAGACGTCTTCTGTAATAGCTGTTCTATGTGGGACAGTAAAGCCAGATCATTTGCTACGTCGAAACCGTCTAGATGCATCCCAGATTTCCATTATATCCGTGCTTCCTCTTAGATGCTGACGTCCCCATAGTCCATTCGGGAAAGGGTGAGAGTTACCAACGTTGCTCGATATCTGTTTTCACTTGGTACGAATCTGTGAGTCGTCCTCCATGCATGATTTTAGTATTTAAACCATCGAAAGAGTTTCGTACGGTGTCGACTATCTTTTCAGGCACGCTGTATTGTCGAAGGAGCCGCTGTAGTGTCATTCTGGCGACACTATCGAATGATTTCTCTAAGTTAATGAAGTTGGTGTAGAGTGGTGAATTCCATTCAGTCGATTGTGCTACCTGTCGAAGACTTTTATCGATATTGAGAGAAGAGTGATACCTATAGACTGCTCACATTTGCTGAGATTACATTTTTGAGCTATTCCGATGAGATACCCTTGTCTGTAACTGTTCTCATTCCCAAATCTTGCTGAAGAGAACACAGAACATCTTTGCAGTTACTACCTTATCTCATTTTAATTTCTCAACTGGTTTATTGTTTGATCATGCTGCTTTTGAACTTTTGATTTCATGATGGCCCTGCTGATCTCTTTGACTGTTGGTGAATCAACAACAGTTGAGAAGTCTGTGTTGCTGCTCCGATGTTGAATCAGTTCAGTTAGACTGGTCTGTTCAACAGCTTATCAAAGTGATCTATCATCCTATTCTACTGTTCTTGGAACTCAATGACTGATTTGTTTTTTCTGTTCGTGAACAGTCATCCTGGTTTACTATATTTTCCAGTGATATCCATTGGATCGCGTACTTGCCTAATGTTTCGTTCTTTTGCAGATTTTACATCTGTTATTACTAGATCATCCACTAATTACTGATATAATAAAAATCATTTACCAAAAATTATTAACAGCAGCTGTCAAAACGACAAATATAAGAACAAATATCGCCCGTTGTTGGGTCACCGTTATTGAACAAAGGCTCCAGCCACAAATGGTGAAAATACTGGACTTGATAACCCTCACAACCAGAGCCACAAATACGGAGATTTAAGCGCTAAATGATTTAAAAATACCACGACTTGTCAAGTTTACCGGTATTAGTGTAGCTACCTGGAGAAAGACGTGTCTCGCACCATTTTCGTTCCTTTCTCCAATTCCATGTAGTCCCATGATGTATACATATCCAGTGCTATCCATTCAAACCTTGGAGTTTAGGTCTACCATCGCAGTATTCAGATCCTTTGCAAGGTAATTCTTGACGATTGATGGCGGCCGTTCAATGAACGCACCGGCATCATCTTCGCTCTGACTGTTGGTGGGTGCATAGCACTGAATGACGTCCATCGTAATCACCTCCTTTTGTCTTAAAGGATACCGGGATCATAAAATTCTCATCCTATCAATTCTATCTGTGCTTCTTTAGACAACAGCAGTGCATTTCTATCGAAAAGACGCAGCCCTCATCATGAGGCGTCAGAACTCTTGCAAAAGAAGACCTGCCAACTCCTAGGATAGAGTTAAGTGGTTTGAATTATTTTTGTGGTTGACGATATTTTCAGCAAGTTCGTTTTCGATGGGAGAGGGTTACTTACCCCTCGCTCAAACTTACTCCTTCATCCAGTTTTGGGATCGCAGTAACCCTAAAGCGCTTCAGGAGATGTAATTAGCTGTAGGCATCAGAATACCATTGCTTGGATAATGTATTCTTGAAATGGTTTTTGCAAAAAGTCACCAACTTGTCTACAACTCATGAGATCATAAACTTATGGCTCGCTAGTAAGTTAGAGAATTCTGACAAACTTGTTTTAATCTTTCTCTACTGCTTGTACACAGGCTTCTAGTTCTATCTAAAATTCGACGAGTCAGCTAGAAGAAATATGTAGTGAATCTATCTCACACCCGTCCTGGTTTTTTATAATATCCCCTTCGAATCTGGCAAAATCTCAGTAGAAAATAAGTGGATATAAAAACTTTTGTGGTAGTAGGATGGATCTTGGTACAAATTGGGCGGCTGAACTGTATAGTTATCACGGGCACATATTATTTGCCTAAGCAAACTTCACTAGGCGACAGATTGACAAATATGGCTTAGAAATTCCTCAGAATCATTTCATCCAATTTGTTACGTTTTTGACGATCAGCGTTCTGAAATGATTAAGATAGACATTATGTGGTTCAACTCCTGAACTTCAGAATCCCTGAGCCTCGGAGGTTTTAAACATTAATAACATATAAGGATAACTTCATCCATATAACTAAAACCATAGTAATGTCAATATGTATGCGGAAACTATACCAGAAATAAGTTATTGAAATTTTAATTGAAATGTACCTAACATTTGTTTACTATTAACCTAATACACTACAACGTAGAAATAAGAATTTAAATATGAGATATGCACAATGTCCAAAGTCTAATATCTTATACACATGCTAGTATAAGCCGATTGATCTCTTTGCGCTCGATCCTTGTTCTTTCGGTACCTATCCAGATGTTTGATAGTGTCCAGTGAATGGGGATCTAGCCATTCGACTGTCTACTTCTAGTCAGTAGGCATTTAGTTGTTAGCATGTATGTCCAGTGAATCGAATGAATACGTTTGTTTCAGGGCAGTAGGGTTTCTGGATGCCAGCAGCTGTTAAATTACCAGACCGGAGACTAATCAGTTGCAATGTAGAGAATAATAAGAAAATTCGAATGCTAAAAAGACTTCAGAACCATGTAGATAAATGGATAACTTAGTTTATCAATTGTTAGTGAAGGTTGAGAGAGAGGGTCGAAGTGTTAGCAAGGGAGAGAAAACACAGATAATAGGCTAGATAGATTAAGATAGTGATCTGAGGAGATGGCAACGATAACAACTAGCAAGTCTCAAGTCATGCATCAGGCATAGCATGTCCAAGAGGGTGATAACGATCTGTACGTGATCCGTACGTGATTATCAAGTCTCTTCTTAAGGCTATCCACTGAAAGGGCTGTGGTCGCCTCGGCTACGAGGACAGTCCAAGTTGTAACGAATCTTAATGAGAAAAAGTGTGCACAAACCTGAGCGTTCGCTCTTTGATGAGCATTTTTTCGAGGATTGCCGTGAGGGGAGTGGTGGTGATGCATCTGTAAGATGCTCACGCTGGGATGACTTGGCGTGCTTAATATCTTGAAAGCAATTATCAGACCACCTCTGATTCCCCCGTAACTCAGGGGCAATAATCCCAAGTGCTGGGGTTCATCTTCGTAAGGTTTACTGTGCAAACCAACCACCTATTTCGTTGCTCGTCTCAATACTTTATCCAAAAGATTTATGTCTCTTTTTAGTAGAGAGGGTGCGACGACGTTGCGAACCTTCAGGTGTGGGCGCGCATATGTCTAAAACAGCGTTAAGAATTATCCCGGAGTGACAGCATCGAGCTATCTTAGCATAAAATGAAGGGTTTCATTAGCCTTGGCTGTGTCCCGTATACATTCCGAACTGATGTGTAGGATTTTAGTAGTTATTAAACCGGGATTGCACTCTGGGGAGACATTGGGAAGCGGACTTCCATTGAGGATGTAAATCGTTTTCGTCATAGGAGGCAGAATATGTATGACGTGACACTTCAGCTGGTTGCGTTTTAAACCGTTTATCACTGCCCGTTCCTCAGTAGATGTAAAGTCCAATTAAAACGGAGTCGAAACCTCTTCGATTCTGGTGGACCTCCAGATCTTAGATTCATTTGCGTAGATCAATGCCGTGAGCTACCTAAGCCTAACAGGTCGTTATTAAATATCAGGAAAAGAAGTGGAAATTGGATGGTCCCCTGTGGAACGCCCGATGTGGGCACTCGTCAACTCGTGTGCAATCTATTCCATTTATATGAAACTATATTCTTAAGGTAGTTTCTGAGTCAATATATGAGTGGGTCAATGAAGCCCACTTCCGCAACCTTTGCGATTAGACGTGCACGGGGTACTGAGTTGAAGGCTTTTGCAAAGTCGAGAAATACTACGAGCAACGGTATTTTTCGGTCCCAGCAGGATGTCCAACTATCTGGTGCTATGGGACCTTTGATAGTATTGGTAGTAATGTGACTGGTTGGTAACATACTGGGTCCTTCCTATCTCTGGAGATTTAATGGTAGCTTGTTTCCATTCAGCTGGGAGTTGGTGTGATTCCGGTGAATGCCTGAACAGATCACGTATCGGTGAATAGGGGAATTCTGCACACTGTTTCAAAACGAATATTGTCACTTCCCTGGGCGTAAGTATTTTAGTTTATTTAGTACATAGGCAGGAGTAATAAAGATACTCCCTAAGCCGTCAGCTGGCACTGGGTTTGCGTAGTATTCTGAACCACAGGAATAACAACTGCAGTATTGCCTCAGTCAGCCGTTGTCGGATTTTCAAACAAGTTATTGAAACCGAGTTGGCTAGTTCTGTGGGAACTGGCCCCTGCAGGTTTTGTCTGTGCAGTTAGTGCAGTCGGTGGGGCTATTATCTTAGTGTCTTCTGCCAGGGGCTGTTGATTGAGGTCGATTCTGTGCGTTTATTGTGGCCTTCCTGCTGTTGTCTCACCGATCTAGGCCAGCTTTCGAACCACCTAGTGTGGCTTGACAGGTCGTTCTTCGAACTAAATCAAGCTTGAAGTGCCTCAGTCAGGTCTTCCCGATTCCTGAATTCCACAGCCATCAGACTTGGTGACTTACTGGACGTGAGATATGACGTGCGAGGCTGCGTAGAAATGTAAATGACCATCGCGGTGCGAAGGTCTAGGTTTCTTGATAGCCACTGCCGCTGTTGCACATAATGCACATGAGCCTCATCCGAACTACCACTGGCCAGTCCGGGAACGCCGTGAACTACCAAAGCAGTCTGCTCTTCAGTGCCTGGTGTTGTCTTGTCTGCCGTTCTCAGTGACCACAGTTTATCGTGCATGGTGTGGATCGGAGAGGACAATTAATTTGACGGTTTCAGGGATGAGAGTATATCTTTGGCAAGTTGTGACGAGTCTAGTGTCACCCTCATTTGCGGGGTTTTCACTTTCGAGATGTTATGGCCTTTGAAACGGCGGCATATTTTTGCTGGGGTATTGCACGTTCCGGGGATTGGACAGTGTTTAGCCTATTGCTCACTACTAAAGCCGGCTCCACCTTCTAGTAAGCTACATTCCGACACTGGAAAATTCAATAAAATTAGTGAATTCAACTTCCAAACACCTGGAACTGTACCAACGGAACACGGATCGAGCACAAAGAAATCGAATGATTTACATCAGCTAATGAAAAAGATATTGGATATTGAACTTTTGTGAGGATCGATAAACTGTTCTACTTCCAGTGACTTGCTCATTGGATGATTTGTGTGGGGTTGTGACACTTCAACGCTCCTACTAGGTCATTATTTGAAACACGTAGGCTGATACTTGGAAATAATCAGTTGTTCATCGAATGGTTTAAAATTTGGAAAAATTCGTTCCGAATTAGTGTGTTGTCATAACTATAGTTGTGCGAGGGAATTTAAATGTTGATTTATGTCTCTCGGAACAGAAAGACGTTAATTTGCTAGCGGGACAATCATATCCGAGATAGCAAGTCTAACATTTCGGTGCAGAATTTATTCATCTATATGGTAAAATGGCATTTTGTCAATATAGCTGATATCTGTTGTTGAAAAGAACCCTCAACTCTAATAATAATTCTTGCGTATAATCATTGTAAATTAACTTTAATTATGTTTCCTTGCTGAAAACATAGGTTTTTGAAAAATTTTGTTTAGAAAAAATCGATATAAATATGTTTGATTTTCTTCTTTTGGACACTACCAAACACCTGGGACTGTCCTGAAAGAACAAGATTTCAGCGCAAAGAAATCGATTGGTTCATATTAGCTTGTGAAAAAGACAATGGATATATTAGATATAAGGCATAGGACTAAATATATAAGCAGCGTCGGTCAATTAGTCAATTCTAACAAACTTGGGAGCCGTATCAGGCTAGAGGCGCCTCAGTTTCTACCGACGAGATGAAATGAAAAAGCATTCGGAATTTGTATTACCAATGATGATAAAGAGATATAATACTTAGAATATGGTTCAAAAATGTATCGTTTTAGCTCTCTTAGCGGCTCAAAAGAAGTTTACACAGTGTTTTATGTCCAGTTTTGTAACCAAGAAATTGTATGCATGACACTAATATTTTTGCTGATAAAATATTGCTTAGTGTCCTTACATAGTCATTGGTTTGTTAATTAGCAACTCACCCAAGAACCAGGAAAACGTTATATGTTTCCGACCACTCTAAGTTTATACTGAGCAACACTACATGGGAAAAGTAAATTGATGTGTTTTCCGGCATTTTGAAGAGGCTTCATAGAACAACTCCGTTAATTTTGAGTGATCTGAGTGAATTTACCTTGGAGATACTGATATCAGAAGATTGGATTAACGGTCTAATTTATACCGATAGTTAATATAACGATGATTGAAATGAATTGATCCGAAGAATTCTGAAGGTTTGCTGGAGTTACTTTAAGAACATATAACTTGTATATTATGTTTACCAGAATCATCTCTGACTACAAAAATAACATTCGTAAACAATAATTTAGCTTGTGATCGATATGCGCTCACCAGGTTTGTGGAAATCGGTTTTAGATATCATTCCTAAACTTCGTATGCTGCTCCTCCTGATAATCTTTACGAGATAACGCCTAACGATTAATAAATTAGAAGACGGATGCAAAGCATTGAAGAGGTTTATTATTGCACCATTTAGATCAGAAAACCACAGGTATACGACGAAAAAAGCGAGCGAGCCAGCGAGTGCGCTGGTGGATTGGAATAAATATATATATATATATATATATATATATATATATATGGAAAAATGAATGAGTCATCAGATTATTTAAGCAGCCACCATTAAAGCGAGTAGAACGGATATTTATGTAGGTGGTAAGCAATTCTTAATCATGTGATCGTGCAAACACGACAACAATAAAAGCATAATGGTAGAGATAAATTATTGCTTTACAAATGACTATCAGTTGATGACAGTAAACAATACATTTCTGCTTATGTGAAAAGTTATTTGATGAAAAGACTACGATTACAGTGCACGTACAGAGGTATGTTTTTCAATGGAAGGCAGATTTCAAATGAGAAACTTTTTGATTGCCTTCATCTATTGCTGAATAAGGCCAAAAATGTCAACTGTTACTATGAAGAAGAATGTGCCAGCAATGTATGTAATACATACTGTGACTTGTGTTCTTCATATACTTTTTATGTATACTATACATGGATTCAATAACAGACATAAATAGTATAGCAAACTAAAAAGGACACTTAAATTTGATAAAGAAGATGATGTTCTCTATTATTATTATTCTAGTTGAAATAACGGATTGCTTTTGTTATTTACGTAATAGAAAAACATTAGAACAAACAGCAAACTTAATGCTTGACTTAGATGCATTTATTCGGACAACAGAAAAGAGATTTTCGTCTACTCTACAAATAATATGGCTTCTACATTGTCTTTTATACAAACCAGTATACTTATAGCCTGCCGGTGATCAAGGTACATATCAAGGACTGTTTCAATTCTGAAAAATCATTCGGGGTATTTGTGCATGAAGAAGTTGGCTAAGAATACAGGAATGACTTCCCAATATTTTAAGCACTGAGTCAAATGTACGTGCCAATGAACTTCATGGTTTCCTGTGTTTATTGATAGAATTAAGAAATACTTTAAAAGGACCACCGAAATTAGGAAGATTTTTGTCCGATATATGAATTACGAATATGACCTGGTAGTATAATACCCATGATAATCTAGTCACATAGAAATCTTATCGTTCTTTATGGTTGCATATGCTTGTCTAAGTACTCACCAGAAGTTTACCAGTTTAATTAGCATGTAAGTCATAGAGATTCAAGGTGAAAAATTCTGAAGAAATCGGAAGTTATTGGTTGACTTGTCATTTCTTAGGCAGTCAATCAAAAAATTGTCTGTACGTCTAAAGATCAGTTACAAAGCATGGATTAAGATTTAGCGTAATTTTAGCAAGCTTGAACGAGCCTGCATCACATAAAAAGATTCCTATCTCCTGGGGTTACTTATTATCATGTAGGGTTATGGTTTACAATTTTATGTCTCTTAAAATGTTTGAATTTCTTATTGCTTTCTACTTCTGGTTTTACGCTACTGACTGCTGTAAGTATCTTTTAGTTATACTTAGTTACAGATGTGCCCGATTGCTGGCCCTTTCCATTTTTTTATTCAACCTTATGTTTTTCAGGTTCGCGGATCGATTGAGTTGACTTGATAATTCCAGATATACAGAAATTGTTCTCATTTGACTCTCACTTGAAAGCTAGCTGGGAAAAAACAACAACTGAGAACCATTTGACAATGAGTATCACCTTGTTAGGTTTTAAAACTTTATTGATGGAGGAGCTAGATAACAATTTTGATGAAGATTTGAAACAAATGACGGTTAGACAGTATTTTCTTAAGTAATAAAATGAAATTATTTTGTAGATTTCCATAGCTATGCAAGAATTTGAAAAGATAAGACAGAACATTATTTGTTCCTTTAGAGATCCAGTACGTTTTCATTCGCCTTCTTAAGTCTATCAAGACATCATTCTGCTTGGATGGGACACAATGGTCCGAAATGATTAAAAATCTAGCAAAGATTGTTAATGAACTATCTTCAGAACCTGGCGGAAATGAAATAAAAACCTCATCATTTTCATCACTACAGGAGAGAATTCAAAAGAGTATGTTCAAAATTTTTTAAGTTTTTGAAAGGTTTTAGAGATGTATTGTACAAGAACAATCAAATACTGTGCTCTAATAATCAGGAGTACACGTACTATGAACCATTTCAATCGAAAGTTTCCAACGCCAATCTTCATTCCAGTAATAAAAGTAACGATCTATCTTTACAAGGTATTTCAGATTTCAAAGCATACATGAATAACGAACTCTTCCAGAAAGTCGGAGTAGCTTTTTGAACACAAACATAAATAACTTCACTGATATGTCCACAAACTTTCATACTGACTCCAAATGTGATAATTCGAAAGTGGGTTTTTATTTTTGTGCCAATTATTTGTCTCTACTCAATGTATAAGAAGTAGATTCATAAGTAATGAACGATAGTCATTTCTGTACATGAAAATAATTAGATTTTTGTAAAGATCAACATATACATATATAGAAAATAAGGACCTCGTTAGTCAATCGAGTAATACGTTCAATGTACATCATTCACATCAATAACTATTCATACAATACTGAGCCAAACATATAAAGAGGGAAATATTTAAAAACTGAGTGTGATTTGTACCTGCTATTCATAATGTTACGCCTGCACGTAAACACGTCATTTTGATATACCTGAACTATTACGAGTTTACCTCAGTCGGAATACGAGAGCGAGGATCGAGGATCCGGTGACACGACATGTTACTCTAATCCGAGTGTCCCAATTTCCATATTGAGTAGAAATAAGAAGATTTGATATGAAGTAGAACATGTATTCTACAAGCATCCAGAAAGTACGATGTCCGAGTCCAGAAGAGAACCAGGATCCCGGACTAAGGATCCGGGACTGGGTCCTGGTCATAGAACGTTACAGATAATGCGTATTTATACATTTAGGTTGAATAGGAAACATCATCGAAGTCTGTGACATTAACAGTTAAGACGACCAATAAAAAACAACATTTGAAGTGACATTGAGATTCAAGACGATCAATAAGAAACAACATTGGAGCACGTGACATTGATATCTAAAACGATCGTAAAGTTGACCGGTAGAAATTAACCAATAGGAATTGACCAATCCTTAACACGTAAGAAATTTAAATGAAAATGACTTCAGAACACAACTAAATGTACTTAAATAACTAAATGCTGCAGCGTAATTACACTGGTCGACTAGATGATTACTTCCATCACAAATTAGTACCTATGAAAAGATTAAACACCTTTAAACGGAAGAACAGGTTGGATAAGAATAAATGACGCAGAGTAAAAGCTAAATAATGAAAGTGTAAAGTAAATACTTTGTGATGTTTAAAATTCACTCTCTAACACCAACTGTTTCTGCTTAATCTAAAAGAAAAGAGTTACCAATAAATTGTCTTAGATTTTTATTTTATTCACAAATCAAATTAGAGAAAGTCAGAGATTTACTTATCAAAATTTACTATTTATTATTTCAGATTGATTTATTGAGTACACCATCTGATGAAATACTGCTCAATCAACTTCAAGCTAAACCTATTCTTAGTATATCTCAACAGCCAAGTTACTTGATGAAATCGTTTGAAAATACGGTAAAACAAAACATTTGTGAAATTAAAATTATTATTTAATGACAACAAGTTAATATTTTGTCCACTTGTTTAAATTCAATAATACAATTTTTAAAAAATAACTCACATCTGCGTGCTCTTTAATAGTAAATAAGAACAAATGATTTTCATGGCCTATCGATTTAAAATGTCTCAGAGAAGAAAACCTATCAGGGTCCACGAAACAAAAGTCACCAATGGTTAGGAGACCTTGAACGACATGACTCAAAATCGTTCGCAAATGGCTCAGGTGCATCCACTCTTTATCTTCTCTCAAATTCTAACCTCCTGAATTCCTCATCATCCCAATCTTTCTCTCTCTAAAGTTATCTCACTGAACTATACTTCTTGAATAAAATCTTCGATCCCTAATCTTCTCCATTGCTGCTAATAATTCTGCTATCGCTATCACTCTTGAATTTGAACTGACAGTGGCGTCTCTGAGCTAATGCGGTATGGTAACCTGAACTGATGTACGTACGTACGAAGTCCTGCGTTGTAACTGACTGACTGACTGACTGAGAGAAGAAAACCAGCAATGATTCTACTGGTCAATGATTCTACAGTCACTTGATATATTAATTAGTGTGGTTAATAGTAATAGATACCCGACAGTTTTAACTCTGTTTCTAACCAAAGCATAGAAATTCTCTTAATTATGAACAAATATAAATAATGTTAGTCATATAATAATAAATCTTTGTTTTCAATAAACTTGAAGTAACAAATTACATTTTACACTTTTAAATTGTATGCACCAAAAATTCGATTGAAAGTAAAGTATTAAAATTCACCCCTGATCAATGTTCATGTTTCGACACATAACTTTTAAAGACAGATTATTACCATTTGCATTAAGTTTGTCCGGTTGATTGAATTACATATGTAGAAAATCGATAAAAAATTACACAGTTTTGTAGATAGGTAGAATGTGAATTATTGTTGTTGATTTGAAATACTTTAGTGGCGGTTTAACTAACAGGTATTTTTCACCTAGATATATTGATTGATTTTGTAAAATATAATGATCACTGGATTTTTAAGCTTAGAAGGCTAAGTTGGACTTTTCCCATCATAGGAACTGAGGCTGGAATGCTGATTCGCATATGAAGTTTTTAAATGTATATATACTTCTACTTATTATCATGCTGTTGTGAAACAGTTATATGGTGCTGAGTGACTGTCAACAACTCTTCTGATTAGGATTTTTTGTGATAGGAATATTTTTAAATATTTATTCATGATTTGTTAAAATCCGATTGGATAATTTTTCAACTGAATAATATCGATTTATTTTAGGTTATATTAACACCTGATGTAAGGCCTACTGACAGACGTTGTGTCTCCGAAAATTTACTGCAGCCGATGGGTCCATTATGGAATGAATATGCAAAAGAAGTAAATTATTCTTTATAATATCCAGTGTGGTTGACTGATTAGATAAGTAAATTACTAGAGTACAAGTAAACATTTACACTTATAAATATTTAACAATATCGGTCTTATTTGTGATAGAGCTAATTGAAAATTACTCATTTTTCGATTGATTTAGGTATTTAGCACAGTCTATTATTGGAACTGTATTGACCAGTTTTACATTTGATTGTAAATTATTATTTAACTAAGAATCCTATCAACATATTTACAAACTGTCTAGAAAGTATGAATCTCATCTTATCTTTGAGAAGTCTTACCCATGAAAATAAACTCTAGACTTTACTTGACAAGATGTATAATGCAATATATACGTTCACTAAAACGTTATAGTTTCTGAGAATCATTGCTGACTGAAAGAAAAAGGCGGAGCATATATTCATTTCTATGCATATGAGTGGATAATAATATAATTGGCCAATGTGTTTACATTAAAATAATATTTATTGGAGGTTTTTGCGATAGATTTTAATCCGGTCGTTGAGATAACTTTGATAGCATTATTAAACTTAAGCAAATATTCTCGCTGTAACTTAGTTGCACAATTTCGTTGTATATTCATTGGATATTCATCCAATATCCTAAGAGAATTATTGGTCAATTCCTATTGGTTAATTCCTACTGGTCAATTTTATGGTCGTCCTAGATATCAATGTCACGTACTCCAATCTTGCTTCCTATTGGTCGTCTTAACTGTCGATGTCACAGACTTCGATGCTGTTTCCTATTCAACCTAAATGTATAAATACGCATTATCTACAACGTTTTATGACCCGGATTCCTAGTCCGGCATCCTGGTTCTCTTCTGGACTCGGACATCGTACTTTCTGGATGCTTGTAGAATACATGTTCTACTTCACATCAAGTCTTCTTTTATTCAATGGGGGTTGGAATAATCGGATTAGAGTAACATGTCGTGTCACCAGATCCTCGATCGTCGCTCTCGTATTCCGACTAAGGTAAACTCGTAATAGTTCAAGTATATCAAAATGACGTGTTTACGTGCATGCGTAACAATATTACAGCTTGTGTAGTGTGATTTCCTGTGTTCTTTTATCAGTAATTAGTGTAGAATTCATATATATATACATATATATATATATATATATATCTTACTATAGGGAATAAAGTAGTCCTGGTTGCAGACTACTTCACTTATCATTAAAACACTTCTGTGTTATTAGTTGATGAAATTTCAGAAACAAGTTCAAAAGATCTAGTTCAATTTTTGCTAACTTGTTCCATCTTTGAAACAAATGAGATATTTATTATTCCCCGTTCTATCAATGGGAGAATATACTGAACAGTAGTTTGTTCTTTATTGAACTTCAACTAGTAAACATGACCAATTCAAATTACGTGAATATATAGTCGATCACGAATGTATTTTTTGATGTACAGTCCTTTTTATTCTCTCATCGTATTGATGCAACCTATTGTGGCGATCTATACAGCCACTTATCTGTAAAATATATTCTGAGTTATTCATGATTTATTATTCAGTCAGTGAGTATTTTTTTATATTTGATAACAACAAACTACTTTTTTTTTACATTTAAAATATATTTGATTAATAACTATCATATTTAGATTGATGAAGAAACTGCTAGACAGATGGATACAAATTTACCTGTTATTGATGAAAATATTGAAATATTTACAAATCTTATGCAACAAACACTTACAAATGATTTCAATGAAATGAAATTTCACAGTGTAAGTTTTAAACAGTGTGTAAAAAATATTCTGCTGTAGTGTGCCAATATCTGCGTGTTCTTAAGCTCGGTTTATAAATCAGAAGATGAACTCGTATTGATGAATACGTTTATTCGAGGCACACCACAAAGCGAAGCGGAGAAGGCTAAGAGCCAACTCTTTGGATTACAATGCGAGCGAATGAGTGAAGCGAATAGGAGAAGGCTGTTGAGCCAACTCAAAGAGATAGAGTATGACTAAGAATATATAGTCAGAGAAGGATAAGACAGATATATGACAAGCGAAATAGGTATGCACACACATGAATAAAAGCGACGAATGATTGACAAGGTCAAAAGCAAGCGATACAAATCATGTGAGTTCATGAGGATATTAAGAGATTAACATTAAAGCGAAAAGTATGAATATGCGCGAAAGTGTAAACAATGTTCAATCATACCAGCGCATACAAACCACACAATAATAAAAGCCAATGGTACATATAAGTTATTGTTTTACAAATGGCTTGGTTAAATAAATTAATCGAAAGGGCTTAACCAAGTTAGATGTGAGAGAACTGAAATATATGTGGAGGCACTACACTACACTTGTGTAATTCCAAATTCTAACATTTATTTTACTTTATAATAACACTATGAAAAGTATGCACTGATTAATTTCTACTTTGTATCAAGTGAGGATAATTTTGTTCAACAACTGTCTTATATCCTATTGATTGTAGATAACAAAAAATCTAGATGATGTGCTAAAGATTTTAACCGTGTTAGAGCAAATATAATCAGTACTCATTGGAGTTGTTAAATATATATTTAAAGTGTAAAATTAACGGTTGATTAAATCCGAAGGTGATTTTCATCGCTAACTGATATTCAGTTGGAAATTTGTGATATGCAAGTGAAAGCGAATATATAATGATTGTTTTTAAAGAACCGAAGCCTCAAGAACACCTTCGAGTGACGTGTCAAACCAAATAAACGAGAATATTTGTAATGATATTGTGGTGCGAGCTACTTATAAGTAGTATATGACGTGAGTGTCAACGTAATGTCTGGCAGCAGAAGATGGGGGAAGATCAAGAAAGGAAGAGTTCGAACACAATGGAATTTGTATGAAACGCATGAATAGTGACAATGGATTGATGTTTTGCAACAGGAACAGTCCAGTTCGATATGATGGACTGATATTTTGCAAATGAACAATTTACGATATGGTTTTCCTATTTTACTGAGTAACTCTGTAATTTTCGTTAAATACAATTCGGTTGCCCCACCTGTGTTCTCCTTCACTACAATAGTACTGTAGTCGAAAAGTATACATAATACAGTATTCACTGAGTTCGCACCCAGTCAAAGTCAAATGCCTCCCAACATGAATATACAAGTTTATTTGTAACTATATAAGACGTTTGACAGCTAGAGTATTTATCAGACAAAGTTAAAATGACAATGAAGAACTCCAAAGTATTGGGACTGTTACAATAAAACAGAAGTTTGAAAGATTCACTATGGTTGAAATTATATTTAGCAAGTGTGAATAAGATGTAATTACAATAATGAATAAATAAAATATTATAACCTTATATTAATTCTCAAGAATATCCAGCAACAACAAATGCTGCATTAGGTGCTTTGAAGTTATTATAGATGAAATGGACTACTGAATATAATTAATAAGTAGCATGAAATAAGATATAGAAGATAGCTGAGTAACAAAAAATTGAGGTTAGATAGTGAAAACAAACGTTGAATAATAGTCGCTACATACAGTTTGTCAGCTGTATTTTATAAGTGTGAACTGTGATATCCCATATCAACTATGAAATAACATATCGCTTGGGGCTTAATTTCAAGGTTTCAGACTCCATACAATTTCCACCTTAGGGTGCTCATGCTGAGTTTTAAGGTGAGAAAAAATATCGACCAACTTTCTCGTTGTTTCTAAAGATTCTCCGGATGTTTTCACTAGAAAGTGAAAATGCCTTTCGAATATTTCTAGTTATTGTCAAATAAATATCGATATATTAAGAGTAAACTGACAAAATCATTATTTTATAGACAATTAAAGGAGGTTAGTTGTTTACGCGCAAGAACCAAGGTCCTGGGTTCGAATCCTGGGAGTAGTAGGAGTGTTGGATGCTGATGAGCCTCATATCAAGTCAAAATGACCGTCCAGTACTTCCAGGTTTCTAATGGTGGTCTAACAATGGTTGTTTGATGATTTCACTGTGTAAAAACACTGTTATCCATAACTATGATTGAAAAATTTAAAAGATTGTTTTCCGCTTAGCATTTCTACGTATGATTTCAACATTTCTATTATATCTATCACTTAAGGATAGTCATCTACAGCGAATACTTGGCACTGAAAATCCAATGACTTTGCTAAACTTCATAAATTCATTTGTTGTTTATTTTAAGTTCTTCATCTTAGATTATCAAATAATAACTCATTATTTTTCCCATGACTTCTTATGAGTTTGATCACCAACTAGTTATATCGCTTTCCAATGAAACTTTCAACTGATATTCAAGTTGTCCATATTAAATTATGTAGCTTGGTATGATTTTTGAAAATAATAAAGCTTCCAAATAAATATCTTTGACAGCTAGCTTTAAAGATAATAATTTCAGTTCACAGTACATCACTAGCTAATAAATCAAGTTGTTGAAATACAACTACTATACAGAATTAAAATTATATTCTAACTTAATCTCAATCAATCAATACTGATGATGTTGTGTTTTCTTTCTTAACTAATTACCACCATATCACAATGTTCTAAATGAAGAACAATGAAAATTTTCAATTTGTCGAAATACCAGTTCCCAGTGAAATTGATGTGAAGCCAATTTATGAAACAGCTTGTCATTTATTTAATCCTAATTCCAAATCTGTACTCGTCGATCTTAGTCAATCATTTTTAATGGATAAATCAAAATGGATTTTACCGTAAGTAAATTTAGTCTTTAGAATCTTTCTTTATGGCAAAATGTTCATTCATATATATATATATATTTTTTTTTTTCAGTTAGAGTTATGGAGAATAGTGTTTTTACACATTGGAAATCATCAATCAATCATTGTTAGACCACCATCAGAAACCTGAAAGCACTGGATGGCCGTTTCGTCCTGGTATGGGACACATCAGCAGTTCGTATCTACGACTCCTGCGCACAATACCGAAGGTTCCGGGTTCGAATCCTGCGAGGTGCAGGAGTCGTGGATGCGAACTGATGATGAGTCCCATACCAGGACGAAACGGCCGTCCAGTGCTTTCATGTTCCTATCGGTTTTATATAAATTTGAAGACTTTATAGTTGATTCTTTCGATGACACGATTTTTCTAAGCAGCTGATCAGATAAAAAGTAGAAGCGATCGATTTATTCTGTGTAAGCATATTCAATGAATAAATATGACACGACTGGGCTAATGATTGGATCATCAGTAATTGTAACTTATAACTCAAGACTTTTATTCAAATATTTTTCCACTAACTAAACTAGTTGTAAATAACTATTCTTGATTGCTTATTCAGATGACATATACAATCTTTTGATAATGACATTTTATGTGCAACACAATAATTACTTTAAACAAAACTATGTTCAATAATGTTTTTATCTTTCATTAACCTATCAGGATTTTAAAGTTGCATACGGATGAAGAAGAAACTGCATTTCAACGAACAAACACACTGGTAATTGATAAGAGTTTCGAACGAATATTATGAATAATTTGTTTTTGACTAATTATAAACATTTATTACCTAAATAGTATTATTTTACACCAATTCTTATTGCGTTACGGAGTTGTGAAGATTGAAATCATGAATCGATCAATGTTAGACCACTCTATTAGAAACCTGGAAGCTCTGAACAGCCGTTTCGTCCTGGTATGGGATTCATCAGCAGTGCACATCCACGACTCTTGCACCTTGCAGTATTCAAACTCAAGACATTCGGTCTTGCGCGCGAACACCTAACCTCCGGACCACTGAGCCGGTATCTAATGAGTTAATGCCTAACTTCAATCCGAGTTCTAGTTGGAAGTCGTGACCAGTGAAGTTCAACCTTGTCAGATGTAGACAGTAACCACCGAAAACAATGTGTGAGGTTGCGCAACTCCGTATATCGATCGAAGTTAGATATTAATACTGTTAGACGCCGGTTCAGTGGTCCAGAGGTTAGGCGTTTCGCGCGCAAGACCGGTGGTCCTAGGCTCGAGTCCTGTGAGGTGCAGGAGTAGTGGGTGTGCACTGCTGATGAGTCCCATACCAGGACGAAACGGCCGTCCTTTGCTTTCAGGCTTCTAATGGTGGTCTTACATTAACCAGTTTATATAACATGAAATTATACTGGAATTAATGATTTAGGTTTGGTAAATGATAATCAGGAATCTCAGGCTTTTTTCATAGGAGATCGTTCCTATCATGGACTCA
Organism: Schistosoma turkestanicum; assembly: GCA_944470395.2. Taxonomy (NCBI): domain Eukaryota; kingdom Metazoa; phylum Platyhelminthes; class Trematoda; order Strigeidida; family Schistosomatidae; genus Schistosoma; species Schistosoma turkestanicum. The sequence continues at coordinate 13,861,407 of OX103973.1, read as the reverse complement.
TATCATCTGAATAACCACTCAAAGTTAGAACCACTATGGAAGTGACCGGATAAACCTACTAATGCGATGATATTTAAGCTGTTTATGTGTATATACATTATATTCAACCAAAATAATTTGACTAACTTAACTTATTGAACAAAAAAACTAGTTAATCAGAGATGAAATTGGATACACTAATGGTTAGTTATATTTTACATGCTAAACCAAAAGAGAGCTTACACTTTATGCGCGTTAATCATTATCCAGTTACAAAAGGTATTTTGGGGCAGACTTATTGGAGGTTTGTGTTTTTTACACATTTGAAATCATCAATCAATCACTGTTAGACCCTAGATCAATCAGAGTTAGACATTAACACCGTTGGATGCCGGCCCAGTGGTCCGATGGTTAGGCGTTCGTGCACAATACCGAAAGTCCCGGGTTCGAATCATGCGAGGAGCAGGAGTCGTGGGTGCGCACTGCCACTGATGAGTCCCATACCAGGACGAAACGGCTGTCCAGTGCTTCTTCCAGGTTTCTAATAGTGAGTGGTCTAACAATGATTGACTGATGATTGATTACAAAAGGTATCTAAAAATTAGCCTTTTCAAGGCATTCATCAAATGCACTCTACTTCTCGTAAGTTTATTAACTATTTTCCTTTTACTGAAATTACTCACAGTTTAAATTATTGTCATGTATTTTCACTTTAGCCAAGTAGTAAATTAGATGAATTATTTATTCAAGAAGTAGAGAAACATAAAAAAAACCGAAATGACATGATTGGTGAAAAATCAATAGACAATTTTACTGAAAAATACGAGAAGATTTTAACAGAATTAAAACATGAAGAACAAAAATTCAATAAGTAAGCGATTATTTCAAACAACAACAAAAAAATCCACCAATCAGTCAATTTTTTGTTCTTTTCTAAGGTAAACCCAAAGTTAATTTATGTACAATTGTGGCTAAGTTTGTAAGCAGAGATAGGTGGTGATAAGTAGTAGAATCCAAGATGCAATTATATTTCCAGTTTAGGATGCGTCAGCTCGATGTACTTGCATCCCAAAGTTAATGTTCACTTTGAAACTCGAACTCAGTGCTATTGTGTTATCCACTTAGCTAATGAGTACAAACACCCAGTGGTTTGTACAATGGCATGTGAAGTTTAATTCATTTTAATTGGTTGTTTTATTAATGTTCAAGATTGAAATTGATCGATTTTGTTTTGGCATGTACTCACGGCAGCAGTATCGAAGGATTCGGCATAGCGAAATTTAAACAACCAATACAAGCTAATTAACCTTATTGATAGTTTGTCGAAAGCAATGAATGGTATGAAAAATTATAAATAAGAACGGTATTTATCTAGCAGAATTCTAACTACATATAATTATATGAATGCTAATGAGTATAATTTCATTACTTAGAATAAAGGTAGTCATAGGACAGTTCGAAAATGTCACATTGCGATTGAAAGTTAGGTTATCAATTAATTTATCGTTACTAGGCCATGTAGACTAGTAAACCAATCAATAATGTTATCATTGATTAATTAGGAACTTTTCCGTTTCTAGTATATAACAGGATAATGCAATTCAATACACTAGACTTTATGATATCATAAACAACTACTTGGTTGTTATTAATGAAGAGGATTTCTGAAGATTGTATTATCTTCTCAGTACTAATCACGAACTGATCTTAGCTAGACCAACATTAGAAACTTGGACCCCCGTATGCAGGATTGTGAATGAGCACCGCTGTTGAATTCCACACTAAGACGAAACAGCAGTACAGCTATTCCAAGTTTTTAATAGTGATCTAGTGAGTTTAACCATGAAAAAGGGAGAACAGCATAATTCACAAAATACAATTGAAAATCAGTTATTAGGCTAGATAGTAGTAGCAGTAGTAGTTTAGTTAGACACAGAGTATTGTCTAAATAACATGTATTCTGTTCAAAATCGTTCCCCTACTTGAATACATTACATAATGTGAATAATGTATTCGTTTATTTTCAACATTTCGAACTACTGAAACTTAAATTCCGTACATTCTTACATATATATGTGTTGTGAACGAGAACACAGGTGGACAACCGGATTGTATTTAACTAAAATTACAGAGTTACTCAGTAAAATTGGAAAACCATATCGTAAATCGTTCATTTGCAAAATATCAGTCCATCATATTGAACTGGACTGTTCCTGTTGCAAAACATCAATCCATTGTCACTATTCCTGCGTTTCATACAAATTCCATTGTGTTCTAACTGTTCCTTTCTTGATCTTCCCCGATCTTCTGCTGCCAGACATTACGTTGATGCTCGTGTCATCTACTACTTATAAGTAGCACACACCACATATGAAGCAATAAACTTGTAGCTTTGAGTTTCATTTCTTTTCTTGTTAGTTATAAATAACGGATAAATCAATGATTCAAATGGATGCTCACTAATTATACTTCCAGTTAAATATTATTAAGTGTTTAATTATTTATTTGTAGTAACAAGCCATTAGTATTTTTTTTAAATTCTGTTATTTCTGCAAGTTCCATATATGCATATATGTTCAATTAGGTTAAAACTACAGTTAATCGAAAATCAGTACAATTCCAATGAAGTTGCCTTATGGAATACAGGCAATGATATAATAGTTGATCATGGCAGTAGTAAGTGAACAGATATATGTTAGAACTTTACAAAAGTAATCTTTAACATTTATTATTGAGTAGATTTCTATTATAAAGTTACAAAAATATATTATCAAATTTTTAATGAATGTTAAAAATTTTTACTTTCTATGTCATATACTACTCAAAAACCATCATCAGTCTATCAATGCATAATCTTGTAAAATATACGCCTGATTAACTGAGTATTTCTGTATTCATTTAAAATGAGAATAGATATCCTGCTTATTTTCTGGTTCCTCGAAAAATAAAATGTGACAGTCAGTTATATAGTCAAAATATATCACCAATTAATTACTATCGGGTGTCGCGTTATAATATTAATATTCTGAGACTTTCATAGGTTATTAAGAAATTTAATGAGTTACGCATTTTGCTTCGACTACAAAAATGAAATACACACTCCATCAACTGTATGACCAAGAAGAAAATCTTTGAATATATTCTACTGACTTAATAATAATAAGCAGATATAAGTTTCATTAGGGCAACTACTTGATACACTGTTTGAGATAAATTGTATTTTTCGGTTGTTAACACTTAACGACTGCATCTACTAACAACCCGCTTAGTCATTGGTTCTGTGCTGTCTATATTTACAAGATAAATACAAGTCAATAGGTATAACCTAATACTAGCTGAACAAGATTGAAGCTATCCTGATTTAGGAGATTAGCGGAAAAAACATTTACTTTAGATGGAATAGGTTGTAGCAAATTGAGACAATTTATCACGAGATAATCAAGTTAAATCCCGTTCAGGTCGAAAGTCAAAAGACCAGCTATGATTGGAGGTCGAGGTGTATTGATTGATGATCTCGTGATATCGAAAAGATATTAAGATAGCAGCAATACCACCGCAGATAAAATCACCGAGGCAAGCGAGCTATAGTAGCGTCACGTGACACGCGCAATTAATGGTTTTTAGTACAGTTAAACAAAAGAATTACAATAAAACAACGATTGGTACAATTGGGTACAATAATAAATGTTTCCATTTCACCAATTACGTTCTCTTCGTAAAAGTATTATTTCACTATAGAGTTTAAGTTTCAGTATGTACACCAACAGTGGGTCACAAATGCATTTAGTCGACAAGTATTAAATGGGAATAAACACTAGTTGTATATTCTACTACTGTATATTCTACTGTATTCTATTCCATATAATGTCCATTTAGTTTTTCATTCCAGTTGAAGATTTTTCAATAATCAAGAAACAGTTACGCCATAATGGATAGAATTTGCATACACTGATCATGATATCATCCATACATTGATCTGAAATTTAGAGACACCTGATAACTTTGTCAACTGAAGAAAATATCATCAACTTTCAAAAGCAAATAACTGTTGCAGTTCAGACTTGATTGACACCATGTATCATAAATGTGTAAATAAACTTGTAAAGAAATCAATTGAAATTTAGTCTGTTAACGAAATACAAATCGTCATTGAATTGGTTAGTCTGTAGATAAATAGCCTAAATGTAATTACCCTTAATAAAAATCCTGAAGTCCCCATGGATTGACAATTTTTGAGAGCCGTGAGTTCACGTTTTTTCTCCATATCACAAACTATAATGAAACACTTTGGCCTTATTGTTTTCTGATTGTCAGTATTCATTGAGTGATATGAATCCATTATGAAAACCAAACGAATATGACAATGCAAACCTGAACCTTTTCATACGATGAACGTTTACGAAATATTTTCGAGCTTCCATATTATATTTCTCAGAATTATCTTGGAATTCGTATTGTTGATTTCAATAATGATAATAATAATAATAAATTATTTGTCCTTGTCGATTGTGTGACTTAACTACGATACATTTTGTCTGCTATTTGTATTCAGATAACTATGAGTTGTTGAAAAATTGTAAAGAGAAAATCAACCTGCTTAAATTTAATTTGACAAATTTGGTGAATACATCATCGATTTGTACTATTTATAAAACTGGGAAAGACACAGTATGTCATTATTTATGCATACATAAATTTATTAATTCAGTTTTCGGTCAATTCATTTTTGAATGCAAACTAGTTTGTACAACGTATAAAACATTACCAGTCATTTAGTATATATATATATATATATATATATATATATATATATATATATATATATATATATATATATACTCACCATATTTCTTATCTTTTTACACATTTGAAATCATCAATCAATCATTATTAGGTCACCATTAGAAGCCTGGAATCACTAGACGGCTGTTTCATCCTGGTATGGGACTCATCAACAGTGCGCATCTGCAACTCCTGCACCACCTCGCAGTATTCAAACTCAGGACCTTCTGTCTTGTGTGCAAATGCTCATACCAGTTTTCTGATAGTAGTCTAACAATGATTGATTGATTGATGATTTCAATGAGTAAAAATACTGATCTGTGTAACTGTAATTGAAGAAAAAAAAACTAATCACTTTGTTTTAAGATTATGAAATGTATTTTAAAAATATGCTTAAGTGTTTAGTAATGACAGCTAAATCTTATAGTGTAGACCAAACTAAATTAACTTTTTTTAATTTTAAAAAACTTTCAATTTCTACTTATGAATGCTACAAAGATTCTATCATGTATTTATGCAGACTGTGTGAGTAAAAACAGTGATCGATTTGTGATTTCACTGAAATTCAGCAATCTCCGCAAACCGATAAAGAAAATTAAAATATATAGAATCTTGCAAATATTTTGAACAATTACAATCCAGAATGTAGTTCTGTTACGCACGCACGTAAACACGTCAACTTGATATGTTTGGACTATTACGAGTTTGCCTTAGATGGAAAACGAGAGCGAGGATCAAGGATCTGGTGACACGACATGCTTCTCTAATCCAAGTTTCACAACCCTCATTGAGAGAAAGAAGAAGTCTTGATATGAAGCAGAACATGTATTCTACAAGCAACCAGGAAGAACGAGGTCCGAGTCCAGAAGAGAATCAGGATCCTGTACTAAAGATCCGGATCCGGGTCATAAAACGTTACAGATAATGCCTATTTATACATTTAGGTCGAATATAAAATAGCATCAAAGTCTGTGACATTGACAGTCAGGACGATCAATACGAAACAACATTCGAGTACATGACAGTGATAACTAGGACGACCATTAAATTGACCAGTAGGAATTAACCAATAGGAATTGATCAATAATTCTCTTAGGATATTGGATGAATATCCTAACAAGTTCTTACTTTATTTAGGTACTCATTAATCTTATATTCATGCATAAAGAGTTCAACGGTAGATGGTTCATGTATACAGGACAGCTTCTTATCAAAAAACCAGTTATTTAAAAAATAGGATTTAAGTAGAATGATATTCGATCAATTACATACAGTCCACATAATATTGAAATCAAACAGAAATATCGACTAATTCTATTGATGAATATATAAAAAAAATTACTTTTCTAAAATCTTTCACTAATTTTCTTTTTGGTATTCTATATATTTATTATTTCTCTTAGTATAATCACAAATTGACTAGTGTAAGAAATACAATTCAAGATAGACTTTTTATTGTATGGAATAAATTAAAACTTACTGAAATTGATAGACAACATTGTCTATTGAAATTTTGTTGGAAACATTCAAATGAAACGTTACAAATGGAAAGTATTATTAAAGGATTAAAATTACTCGAGCATGCAGCGGAATATATTGAACGTCGTGAAATGTTATTATATAAATTGGCCAAAATTGAAGCTGAACATTTGAATCAATCGGAAGAATTTAGTTTACGTAAGCAAAACTTAAACAATATTTATTAAACATTGAAACCAATTACTCGACCAATCAGTTAAAATTAGAACGAATGTAGAAATACATGAATTGTTTAAAAAAATTTTATTTCATAATTTTATACATATATATATAGTAGAGTTTGTTCTTTGAAATGAAATGAAAATCGAATAAGTATTTGCATTATGGGGTTGTGAAGATTGTTAAGTTACACATTTTTGAAACCATGAATCGATCAATGTTAGGCCACCATTAGAGACCTGGAAACTCTGGATGGCCGTTTCGTCTTGGTGTGGGACTCATCAGCAGTGCGCATCCACGACTCCAGTACCTCACAGGATTCGAACCCAGGACCTTTGGTCCTGTGCAATTTCATACACTGTCTTTGGTAGTTACTTTCTACACCCGAACAGGTTGAACTTCACTCGTCACGACTTCTCACTAGAACTCGGAGAAGATTCTTCACGAAGCTAGTCACTAGTGAGCTCTGATTATTGCATTACGGGGTTGTGAAGATTGTTAAGTTACACATTTGAAGTAAAAGTTTACATCAACTGATATACGTACGTATCCTCTAGATATTACGAATCAATAAATAGATTGTCCATTTTCATCAAATCATTCTCACTCATTTAAATCCTAAGCCTCCGATTAATGTTCAATACAGAATTTTAAAGTCGTTAAAATAGATAATTTATTTTTAATTAATTCAATTAAAGTTCGATCGATTAATTTCAATAACTGATAATGAGTAATCACACCTGACTTAAATGATAATCTGTTTTACTATAATAAGAATTACATATTTAGAGTATGATTATTTGTTATCAGTTTTGACTGGTGATCAAAAAAGTATTTCTCGGTAATTCATCAAGCTCTAAACGTTTTCGTAACTACACTTGTTTCATCCCACTATTATATGAAGGTTATAATATAGTGGATTAAGACTTGAGATAACTAATTGTTGATTGCTTATTAACCTACTTCTAGTATAATCATCTTTACGAAACCCCAATGAGTGATAATTCTAAAGTTAACTGATGTCTAAAAAACTCTACTTGTTCTCTCAACATTTTATTCGTTTCATAAATGATGAAATCTTTAGAAAGTTACCTCATTTCAAAATTACCGTTAGGTTATTTGTAAAATCGTATCACTTTTGTTAATTTTTGTGCTAAACGTTTCAAGCAAGATGTGTTTTTTGTTTCAGCATATTATAAGTAAATCACTGTTGAATCCATTTATATCCTCTACATTCTCAAGTTCGGTGATGAAGTGCGACAATTTTAACTCTATAGCTGATAACATTCAAGTATATAGTATGAAAAAAGATGGGAGACATAACTGTTTTGTTTGTATGAACTCTCAACCTTTTTTATCTGATGTGAACTATAAAAGGAGGACAATTCGAACTTATTGAGACTTATTACACTTCATCAACTGAGGTAGTTAGGACATATTTTCTACAAGCACTTATCAACCATCTCACACAACTCTATGCTAGTTAACTTGATGTTAGATTGGAGAAATACTAAAAGAGACCTAAGAAAGACTTATTGTTAGACGATAAATTCACTCACCAACTGCTAGTCAGAATAAAAAATTAATAGAAGCTTCGTAGATGATTTCACTGTTTATCTTACTTTTAATTGTGAAATTTTATTTTCTTTCTCCGAGTTTACCTGACATTTTTGAACGATATGATTCTCTGTTCTCATGTTTTGATTTTGACTTAAGCTTACATTGAATTATACAGTTGGTAACGTTGTCAAAGCTTAAGATCAGTTAGAAAATTATTAGGAACTAGGGATTATCGGATAGACGTTTATTCTCGTTTCGCTAATCTTCAACACCACGAAAGTGAACCTAGGTATATGAAGTTATATATGATAAGTATAAGACAAATCATTCACCGGATTATTATAACCTGATAGTTTGATCATAATATAAATAAATATAGAAAAAAACAGCACAATGAAATTTGATGAAGCATTTTTAAAATATTCCAATTTGTATAATTATATTCAATTATCAACTAAAAAGACTAAATCTTCAAAACGTCTATAAACTATTCTACACATATGAAATCATCAATCGATGATTGTTAGACCACCATTCAAATGTGTAAGAACACTAATCTCCATTACTTTTATAGAAAATATCGTAAAATGTGCTCACTAGTGACTAGCTCTGTGGGGGAAATTCTCGGGGTTCTAGGGAGAATACGTGACCAGTGTAGTTCAATCCTGTCGGATGTAGACAGTAACTAGCAAAGACAAATGGTTGAGGTCGCGCAAAATCCCTAGATCAATTAGAGTTAAGCATTAACACCGTTGGATGCCGGCCCAGTGGTCCAGAGGTTAGGCGTTCGCGCTCAAGACCGAAGGTCCAGGGTTCGAATCCTGAGCGGTACAGGAGTCGTGGCTACGCACTGCTGATGAGTCCCATACCAGGGCGAAACGGCTGTTCAGTGCTTCCAGGTTTCTAATGGTGGTCTAACAATGATTTATTGATGATTTCAAATGTGTAAAAACACTAATCTCCATAACTCTAATTGAAAATATGTAAACTATTCATTAACGTCTTATTATCTAGCTACAATACCATAAAACATTTGTAGTTTTACTAAATTTTTAATGTTTTAAAATGGTTCAGTATTTATTTCTACGACGAACTATGTTTTGTGGTGTAGGAGTAGACTGGAAGAAACTTAGAAGCGGCCAAACCAAAACATGGTGCAAATCCATGAAGTCACTGACTAGTGGACTGAATCATGCTGGTAGATGTAGGCTGTCTTGGTTGGGGTCCGCGAGACGAAAGTCACCAATGGTTAGAGACCTTGAACGACATGGCTCAGAATAGTTTGCGATGGCACAGGTGCATCCACTCTTTGTGTTCTCTCAAATTCTTACCTTCTGAATTCCTCATAATCTCTGTCTTTCTCCTCCTAAATTTATCTCACTGAATTATACTTCTCGGATCATATCTTCGCTCCCTAATCTTCTCCATCGCTGCTAATAATCCTAATATCGATATCACTCTTGGATTTGAACTGACAGTTACGTCTCTGTGCTGATGTGGTATGACAACCTGAACTCATGTACCTACGTACGAAGTTCTACGTAGTATCTGTCTGTCTGTCTGTCTACTCAGTATTTATTTAGATAAAATTTGCTTATTGATCAAAATATTCCATTCTTGTATTAGATGGTAATCAATCGGAATTGAAATGTTCAGATGAACGTTCTAAAGTTGAAAAGGTAAGTAGGATTTTTGACTTTGTTTTATTACATATTTTTTGTTATATCATGTATTGAATTATTTGGTTATTCTTCGATTTGAAGGTTTAATTTTATTAAAGTACATTCAAAGATCAATTACTTCATAATTTGATTTTCTTTCAAATTAAAAGGTAGTTTTTTCAAATTTAAATTTTTAAATTCAAATGATACTTTCTTAGACTGAAAATACACAAAAGAACTTGAACTTCTAAGGTTTACTGGAAATTGTTTGTAGTAATGTGATAAAGCTTTTTACTGAAAGATTCAAAATGTGTTTACTGTTAAAATGACGAGTAGATTGCTGTTTGTTAGACAATGTATAATGGTGATACGATATGATTGGCTGATAGCTGCTCTTGGGATTGTTTCATTGCATTAAGCCACAATATCAGCGAGACTATCATGAACTAATTGTCAGAAGAATTCTAGGATCGTTTTTGTTGGCTAAGAAAGTTCTTTATGAACGAACCATGGATAGTTTGAACTAGTAATAAATTATCTCACTAGGTGAATGATTATTTAATGACATACCATTAAGATTATTAAATAAACTACGGTTTTATTTAAAGACATGAGGTAATGCCTAACTCATCTTAGTTCACTTAAGTCTACCTGGAAGTCCTTTATTTAAGGTTTATAGACTGTAATACAAAATAAAATTGTATTTCTAGTATGGTTATATTGTAAAATATTTCCCTGAACATTTTTAATGTATTGAAACTCAGAAATTTTTATTCCTTTGAACTTCTCCCAACCTTGGAACACTTGAATATTTCTAATAGTCGGATGTGTTCTTTCGTTCACAAATGTACCTCTCGAAGAGACTGTGGGATTTATTTGTGACTTCATAACTTCACACAACATAAGAATACCCATTCCGACTACCTATCTTCGAGATCTAATTTTGCTGTGCACAAAGAATATAAAATTCTATTTCCAAGGTAAAGCATATACACAAATCGATTGAGTGGCTATGGGAAGCCCTCTCGGACCTGTTTTAGCAAACATATTCATGGGAATGATAGAAAGGCAAGTGAGTCACTTCATCAATGGTATTACACTTTACAAACGATATGTCGACGATATCCTTGTCATATTACCACATTCTACAGATATTAATGAAGTCAATGATTTATTTAATGCGTTTCCCTTGAATCTGAAAGTCACTTATGAAGAAGAAAAGAATAATGAACTAGCTTTCCTTGATATCCTGCTCCATCGCCGTCCAGACGGATCAATCAGACGGAAAGTACACCGCAAACCCACCTGGTCGGGACAGTACCTCCACTTCACTAGTTTCTGCCCCATACAATATAAACGTTCTGTTGTCAAAACTTTATTCGCTCGAGCAAGTAGAATCTACACTGTTGATACATTGGACGACGAATTCAAGCTTATTACTGAGATACTTAAATCAAACGGATATTCTGAAACGTTTATCGGTCATCAGAACACAAGTACGACGAAGCTGATAGCAACTGATGTACCCAAGAAACCAGTGTACCTACAGTTACCTTTCAAGGTTGATCATTGCATGAAAATTACAACCAAACAGACTGCAGATGCAATAAAAAAGACCCTCAATGCAGTTAATCTGAGGCTTATCACAACAACTCAATCGATCTCAGTTACCCCAATCAAGTCTCCAAGACCGATTCAGTCCAAATCCCACTGTATTTACCAATTCACATGTAACTGCGGAGAAAGTTACTTAGGGAGGACAGATCGCCGATTGGAGGACAGGATAGGAGAACATATTCCCAAATAGTTAATCAAATCCATGATTCATCAACCTAGCCCATCATCTCAAGATCGATCAAGAAACCCAGCCTCGTCCATTGCAAAACATCTAATGATGAGTGGTCATCAAATTGACCCAAAATCAGCCTTTAGAGTTGTGACATGTCATCAAAACCCACACACACTCAGACTACTCGAAGCTATCTTGATTGGTCGGAAAAGTCCAACTTTATGTGTTCAAAAACAACTGCATGTTGACCTTTGTTTACCATGGTTCTAGTGAGTGAATGTTATGCTAAATAAGAAAATTTTGACCTTTTCTTCAAAACTGTATTTACACAAATAACATGTTGCTTATATGTGACTGACGAGAAAGCACGAAATGGTACTATCTCTCACAAAATATGTCTTCTCATTTCTCTATTCAAATTTATCAAAGGGAACCACTGTTTTGATATTCAGAAATATATTTTTTTTTTATAGAAATTCAACAAGTTGGAGAAACTGATCGAATCTGTTGCCAAGCAACTGAAGATGAAATTTAATTACACTCTGACATTTAACGTAAGTCATTATTAACTCGAAACATGAGGTATATTATTATTATTATTATTATTATTATTATTTCATTTTGAAGTATATCGAAGGTGTTCGAGGTGCTTATTTCACGGAGTTATAAATTTACAAATTTAACTGATATAACATTTTGATAGAACAGTAAGAAGACGTAATTGATTTGAAAAATGTGATGTATTTGGGTGAGATGTGACATTGTTAGGGTCGACCTTTTCTAACCCTTCCTTCTTTGTGAGAAGGCAGCATCGCTGCAGATGATCCTTGTCCGAGGGAAACACCTTACTGCTGTCACACCCCTCAATCACAGTCAGCAGTACGACTTCGCCCTGAGTAGCTACTTTTAGTCTCATCGTTCTCCAATCGACCTGTTTAGCAAGACAGAACCTTTATATGAAGATTAATCTTCAGATAAAATGCCTTAACAAGTAAATATGTGTGACCATATTGTTCAAAATGTGTATAGCGCGAATACATCGCAACATTTTTCAGATCAATCACGTCTTCTCACTGTTCTATCAAAATTTATAGAAAGGGACTAATTGTTTTAAATTTCTAATATAACATTAGTAGTTAATCGTCACTATGAACTAAAAGAAATAGGAACTAGGAAAAGTGTATTTTGAGAGAATTGACATTCAATTTTATTAATGCCAACAACTCTTAAGTGCATACGTTTAAGATTCAATCTTTTATCATTGTTCTTAGTTTAAATCGCATAGAACAAATTACATATAGTTTAAAATTATACTTAAATAATGTATAGCAACATTAATCTCTTTTTGAAATATATTTCTTTCATTCTGTGACTTGAAATTTAATCATTCGATATAGCATCATATTAACTCCGCCAGTAGAACCTCGGGGCTAATGCCGGTCCCAAGCCCGGATAAAGGAGGAGGGTTGGACATGGGGTTGGTGACCCCATTCCGTCAAAAACTAACTTGCCAAAAAAACGCTAACCAGAAAAACAATCTATGGGCGGTGGCCTATGCTCCATTAAGGGTAACAGGCGTAAGTAAGTAAGTAAGTAATAGCATCATATTAAGTAACACGACACCTAGAAGAAAAAAATTAGTCTTTAAACTTTTTCACTTTGTCATTAGTCTCTCATTTACATTAATGAACTCTTAAAACACTGATATTTGTATACATGTGACAAGGAGTTCATGTTTATGATTCAGCTAAGTAGAGCACCTTACAGCTAACTGCCTAACTTCTTCGTTTGATGATGAAATTCAGTCTTTCTTTAGGTAATATTTTATTTACCTCTATTTTATCATCTAAACTACATAACTCCTACTTTTGAATTACGATTTATTAAGTATAATGAGATAATTTTTTCCCCTTAATATTTATTAAGTTCTTAGTTATCATTTTAGGTAATGAACATGGTTCTATTGGAAAGTGAATCACTCTTAATAGTAATATCTAACTGAGTAGAATCTGCTTGTGAATAATCAGGGTGATAAAAGTTCACTAAGTTAAGAAATGTTCGAATGTGCTGAACTGATCATCATGTGCCATAGTAAATTTTTTGAGCTGACTTTCAAAGATTTTAGGAAGAGACTTTAGTGCTGACCGAGTCGAAAGTGGCTATGATCACCACTTAGTACTAATTACTATCCCATCACAATGAATACAAACAAATCCACGGTAAAGAATATATTTGAAGGAAAAAGTGGGCAACATAACGAGCAGCAAGTTATGAATGATGACAGCAATGCAAAAGCAGAAAGTTGTGCGTAAGTAAATGTTTTTTAGTACAGTTAAAGAAAAGGAGTACAATATTAAATGTTCCTTTTCACCAATCGCGTTTTCTTCACAAAAGTGTTCCACTCCAAGACCTTGGTATAGAGAGTCAGCTGAATCGATAGTGAGTCAAGATACTGGATGATAATCGTGTCACACCAAACATTCACTAAGCTCGATTCAATGTCAAATAGTGAGTATACACAACAATAATGCACTTAGCAAGAAAGCAATAGTTTTCTGCTGATTTTCAAAGGTTGTGTAGCCAATATAAGTTCGTGAAGAAAGTTATCCTCATTTGCTAACCTGAGTAATAATAATAATAATAATAATAATAATAATAATAAATTATGATGTGATTTTCGTAAACTTTTTATCAGTGTTTATAGACGATTCTTAATCTAATATCATACATCTAATTTAAATGATTTCATTTCATTTTACAGGGTCAAACGTATCTCACGAAAATGGTTCATGATCGAAGTGATCTACTTTATCTACTAAGAGAAAAGTATGAAGTTAAACAAGAACATAACAGTACAAATTAGAAGTATAACTATAACATTTTTTTCAATATTTTTTTATACCTTAGTTCTTATGACTCATATGAAATGTGAACATTTATCCTTATCTATTTTCTAGACATTTATTATTGTTAAATAAATATATATTATCAAGTGTAGGTAACATAATGTTGTTAAAATGATTTTAAGATCACAAGGGCAGATTCAAGTCTACGATAAATCGCTTCTTTACACATAAAAGGGATCTGAATATGCGTATAAACAAGGCTCATGGAGTAGCATCACCATACTAGAAATTTTAAAAAGGTTGATAATAGAATGAGGTGTATTCGATCCTACCGTCACTTAAAGAAACATATGCCAAACTTTTTCTCTGTGGCAGCCAACTACTCTTCAAAAGAACATCCCAGATATAGCAAAGTCATTGAGAGGGTTGAAGTGGACTTATATTGATCCCATAAGAAAAGTAAAAATGAAGCTCAACCATTTACTATCCAACTGGTGGCAGATAAATAGTTTGTCAAGACATTGTTGTGTCCGGAACTCCTGGAAACAAACAATCTTATATGAAACTCCATATCTCATCCATGCTGCGCCATCTGTGGTATTTAATACAGACATGGCAAATTTACTTAGTTGTATACTCATTTTGAAACAAGTTACTTGACTGACCTGTGACTGTTAAACGAAATTATTTAATAAAATTTGTTAGCTCATGTTAAACTGTATGACTGATTCGGATGCATGTTGTGTGAATCGTTCCAACATTTCTTTGTTTGGACGTCTGTCCATGAATCTATCTACCTGGTAACCATATCCCTTTACTATATTGTTGTGTGAAAACTAAAGACATGCTGACTAATCAATAATCTGGACAGTTTGAATTCACTTAAATACAATGGAGATTGGACCGATCTAATGAAGTCCTGAATTTATATCATTACAATACAACTGCTAGATAAACTATTTTCAGTGTTACTTCTAAACGACTGATGGTAATATGTTAAGTACCAGTGTCAACTATAAAGATGTCTAATTCTAGTTTTATTACGAGTCTAATATTATTTCAGTTCAATTGTTTCCACTTACTCCTATCACTTACAGAAATTATTATGGAATACGAAAGCAGTTACTTTCTAAAAGCCAGTGTGATCCTCAGTCAGGTTGATAAACTTGTTGACTGATGGTGAATTAGCCAAATAAAAACTAAAATATAAGTTAGAATAACACATAAGCGAACAATATTGTTTTGGATTAGATCGTCATTAGGCATTACTCTAATATACATGAATGTTTATATGACAGGGTAATGATTATTTTAAGTCTATTTATCCACGTTCGACCTATTATTGATGGAACTTTTGTCATCGTATTTTATTTTTCTTACTACTATCAGTACACCCGTCTTCCTATTATCAACCTGTACTTTTTGCCTATTATGAGTAGTGACTTAATCTATTTCAGTTCATTGTGACTAGTGACACAAATTGCCTTGATTGGTTTAAGATTTTCACATAATTATTCATGTATAATAGAGAAAAGCCTGATGACGATCTAATTGCTCGCTTATGTGTTGTTCTACTTTTCACAATGGGAATCTTTAATATTCTAAAATATAAATGTTGGTGAATGCATATTTAAGTGGCTAACTTAAGTGACATACAATAGTAATGAATACAAGGTTAGTATGGCTGAGCGGACGAAAATTGATTGAGTTAATAGTAATGTCGGGTTAACACCAAAGCTAGACCTCTTTTTGTAGTTAAAATGGACTTTCCCATCAACGGTACTAGAGTTACCAACATCACTGGTAAAATAACAAAAAAATAGTGATAGAATATCCAGCTATGAATCCAGAATTACATAGCAAACGTTTAGTCTACACTGAACTAAGACGAGTACAAGCAACTTAACGTCTTTTTATCAGTGTCTGAAATACTGATAAATTAACATAATAATGGAATATGACCAACTGATGACTAAGTGTGCAAACGAACAAATCGTATTGTAAGGATGTTTAGCGACAGGCGTATAACACTGCATCCTAATCAAATATTCTTTGAGGCCCCATGCACAATTACAGATGATTTATATTAACTGCTGAATCTAAAATACATAATGTTAAAACACTTGATTGATACACAATAACTTGGTCATGAAGATGTAGTCACCTTGGAAACCTTTGTTCTTTTTAATTCAGTTCAATATTCCGTCATCAAACTGAATGTTTTCTCCAAAGGTTCTTACAAGGAATACCACTGACCATCAATATAGGGCGAGTGAAAACTGACAGTGGTGTAAATTAGATGAAAGTTTACATATATTAGATGGTCATATCATCACAACTCCACAATATGGGGTTAAGCCTGTCGTTGCAATAGCAAAGAACAATGAATTATTACCTGGACTACATAGGCTACGCGAATTCATCGAACATATAAACATAAGTTAACCATCAGAATTGAATGAATGCTTTTTGAAAGTCAAGTTCTGTCACCTCCTTTATTGCGAAATACGTATACAGTTATGTAGATTTAACATGCTCGCACTAAACACCATAAAAGATCGATCCAATTGTCAGAAAATTCATAAACAGGTGTCACCTGTTGTTTTGGCTGCTCCTGGCTCACATCCAGCCTTTTCTTAACACATCGTCCATCTCTGTTAGCGCTGGTTAAGCATACACAACATATATTCCACCCACCGCATTTGATGAATATCCACTACTCTGCCAACTTATTTGCCCTCGTCGCCTGGTTCCCTATATCTAAATTCAGCCCCGCTTATTAGGCGCTTCCAAAATGCACGAACAATGGTTAAAATAAGCCTGTGATTAGATATCAGTAACCTGCGAATATGCATTATTCTTTAGGACTATGATCCACACCCATTTCGTAGAATGCAGTAAATTACTAACGAATAAAGTCCACCTTTGGCTCAGGGATCGAAAACCCGCCTATGCAATGAAGTGAGCAGTTATCAACATCCAACCGAACTTTCTATATCCGTGCTAAGATATTGTTGGGAATAGCAGAGACCAATACGTAATAGATAGACAACCAGGTGTTCAACATTCGGTGCATTTTATTTAACCGTTGATGCCTTAATTTATCGTTGTCAAACACGACTGGTGGTCGAGAACTATTGCGAGTGAAGTGGTGCGGTTATTGCATGATCGTTTTCTTGATAACAATTTCAACATGCTTTACTTAAAACAACCGTAAATCTTTATGAAATAACTAAGGTATTGACAAAAGTGAAGGATGAAGTGTTATGTCCTATATGTGTTTTTGGTGATATATCGCAACGGCACAGGAAAAAGAATTTGATAGGTAAATAATAAGACCAGACTAAGGATATAAGTATTCTAAGTCTCTGTCTGTTTCTGTCCTTTCATGGTTTCTGCAACAGTACATCCCAAATGGTTTTTAATTTCTTCTTGAAAAGTTCATGATGATATCAGTTCACATTGTAGATCACTCAAAAATCTGACTACTTAATCGTATTGTCGAACAAACAAAAGTTAAAACCCTTCAGGAGATAGCTAAATTTTTCGCAATACGATGTCATTATTATTATTCACAGGCGGATTATTCATGTAGGGCTTCGTGTCGAAATAATTTTGGCTTCCATCAGTGGTGCAAGTGCACAGATTTCTGATATTGTGGTCATTGACATGTTTTTGTCTCCCAGGTTTGTCAACATGTCATACATGGAAACCAAAGGCCAGATTGCTACGATGAACGGAAATTCAGACACCAATTGTAAAGTATTGAAAGTAACTGTAGATATTATCTGAATATTCTATTACGCCAGTACTAGCCCAATTTGGGTGGTCAAGATTTTCTAGAATATCTCTTGACAGTGTCATAATATTATTGCTGAACAGATAATTTTCTTACTTCTTTTACGTAGGCACTACCAATATCCGATGATGAATGTTAAACGTACTGTATGTTTGAATTAGAACCTCATGCTGCGTCTAAGCTGTGCCAGCACCTGAATAATATATCTTACTTCCACCATGTTACGGGGTTTTGATACGTTCGAAACAATGAGTAACTGCCAGTCTAAGACCCTCATAGATAAGAAAGGCATTTTTATTGTGAGCAGCAAACATATCGCCAAGAACTACCTTACGTTGAAACAGAAACGTCCGTAATAACTTACACTATATTTTTACTTAGTGAAAAATTCTGATGTACACACCGCATTCCTATAAATGAATCTGAAATTTATGCTTTAAACGCATCCAATATTTTCATGGCTCACAATATAATGTCCGTCAAGCGTTATCTTACAGCTGCCAAGTAAAAGTGTGACCATCGAGTTCCCATGAAACGATATGACAATTCTGTTCAGTTCTGCACGAAGCCCTGCCTGACTACGTTTCATTCCGGGCCACCTTATTTAAAATTTCCTTCTGCAACATTAATACCCATCAACCATGTTTTGCATTTCCTTTACTACTTATATAAACTGGCTTCTTCAACAAAAACTTACAGGAGACGTTTATCAATTTATTATATTCTTAACAAATGCTTCAAAGAATGGTTTCTTAATTTCAAGTTTAGTTCCGTGGATGAAGTTCAATACAGAAAAATCACTGTATAGTTGCCCATTTCCAGCCAGTACTAACGAATACTTACATCTTTGGAAAGCTATTCTCTTTCGTTTGATCAATATTTTATTTCAGGCTTTTCTAAATTTAGCTAAACTAACTTCCTATTTATTGTACTGTGGTTCTCTGCGAAGTGAAAAAAACATAATAGAGAAAGGTACCCTTACACCATGCTGCTGACTTGAAAATACAATGATTTTCCACATGCTCAAGTTGTCCCTGGTTCATGAATCTACTGCTTTATGACAAGATTAACTTGTTAGCTTACTTGAATGGGACCTAAGAGTCGTCAAGATATTACTTTAACCTGTAACCACAGTAACACTAAAGGAATATTTCGATATGCTTACTTGATCGATTCAGATATCGTTTATATGACCCAGTCAAAATCTATTCAGTGACCCGGATAACATCTTTAATACTCAACCGAAATAAACTGAATTCCGATAGATCAAGGTTTATGTTGGATTTAAGGCACATAAGTAGACAAAATGATGGCCGTCAAAATGCTTCATGATAGCAGTGATAGCTCTCGCCAACTCAAAGAAGAACAGACAAATGTAGCAGGGTTGAACACGAACAATGAAACATCCCAGTTTGAAAACCCAACTTTTTAAACAATAAATTCACTATTTGACACTCCTGACATGTAAATCGACAACATTATCAGACTACTGAATTACCCGATGATGAAAAGCCACGAAGAATTTTATTCCACTTCAAATTAACTGATAAAAACGTTAGAAGCCTAGTGAAAAAAGCCGTTTTTGATCGTTTCAAGTATCAGCAACTCCGATGAAACTGGTAACTAAGCATAGGAAAACGCTGCACAGTTATTAACTTACGCCAACCATGAGTAACCAATTAGCAACAAGGTAGGAACACTTGAATGCTCTACGCCTGAACGACCAGCGAATATTACCATGTAATAATCGACGATGGAGAACGAAAATTAAGCACAACCACTCCACGATATCTTTTTCATCATATTTCAGACACTTCTTCATATTTGTAACTCAAGTGGATGATTGTTGATGAGTTTTGTCCTCTGAGCTGGATTTTTTAGTTGTTGAGCTTTCAGTGCTCCCCTGACAAAAATTATCAGCACTAACTTCAGATGATAATGTTACTCTGGAGAACAATGAAAACTCAACGACTAAAAAATCCAGCTCAGAGGACAAAACTCCACCACAATCCCTTCATATACCCTCTCAGTCAGATCACATCACATCATATGCAGATTAAACACTGTACATGAATGGGACAAAGATGGCTGTGAGTACTGGAAATTGTACATAATAGATTGTCAACACGAAAAAGGAACCGTTCATCGTACTTTGGAAATCTATCGAATATCAGAAAACTTATAAAAACAGGAATACAGTTAGTCGATAGTCTAATTGCTAAACAAATAAGCAATCATAATATACAAATGAAACCTCAGTAAGATAGCTCCCTACGTTTTTACCTCCTACTTAAATCGTCCCTAACTGAATAAACACGGAAACAACAAAGAATAGATTTTGTAAATCGCGATGACCTCCCTACATCGAAAATTATCAAACAAATTTTGAGTAAGAACGAAGAGAAAACAATTAATTTAGAAATGGAAAACTACTGGTAATCACTTCACATTGTGAAGTGAGAACCTATTAATTAACTAGGTAATAGTAAACTCAAAGTTATTGGATAATGAGATTTGACCTTGAACCCAAAGTTACTTATTCAAATAAGGGGCATTGAGAGATAAAATGTCCATCGTAAAGTTCTCATCGTGTGAGGTGAATTAATGTCAGCTGCTACCATTCCTATGTGCAACTAAATAATGTACTCTCCAATTTTTCTTCTCACACGACTTTTTCATTTCAAACTTTATGTTAAGTTGAAATAAATGACGAAATCATCGACTTACGTTTTATTTATTACATTATCATACGTGAACTTATAAATTCACCATCAAGTAGACGTTCTCAGCCAAACATATTACTTTTGCGATTTTATTGGATCTAGAGGTTTTATTTAAGTACATTGCTGGATGCCAGATCTACCTTTTTGTATAAGTCACTGTTCTGGATGTCTTATGTTGACATGCAACGCGGTTGAATGCATTGTCACTGACTGTCCAAATGGTTGTGGTATGCGTATGCATTCGTGCAAGCTTGAAGATCACGTGGATCACATATGCCCCAAAACCATAGTTCCATGTATTAACAAAGAAGTTGGTTGTCCACACTTAATATGCCGTGAGGACAGGTCATTTCACTTGCTCAGTTGTCCTGCTAGTGTCGTCAGCTGTAATGCTCGATGCCCCTGGCTTTTCAGGTAGGTAGTACAATATATGTCTAAATGTTTCACTGTATAGTCTGATGTATTATATTCGGAATTACTACCACCTAATCTTTTCATAACCTGTTCAGACATATCTAGTTTCATTGGCATTAAAAGCTGACTGGTTGACTTGCCATTCATCACATAATCCCTGCACGGAATTTCGGATGAAATTGGCCCCTTAAATTAGGTGCTTGATTGTTGTGTCCTCTTTTTTACTTGTTAATGAAAAAAGTCTGTTCTTCATCCTACATAAGTTCTAAACTACGTGCTTATGTGACAGAAATTCGAGTTACGTGGGAACAATACCATTTACAGGTAGCGTCGATTTACTGTCCCAAATATATTCAATGGAAAACGTTCTGTCGAATATATCTTGGAAAAATCGTATATTTTAACTTTCTTTTTAGATAGTAAACTACTAGTTAAGATTACTAGGCGAGTTGGCGACATCACTTATTTCTGAAAGAGTTTTACAAAATTCAGAAATAGCTTGAAGTTTACTTTCTGAAACCTTAATAACTCAATTATATCGTTTTCTGTCGAATAATATCAGGTTTTAAACAAAGATCTCAAAAACGACTATGAATAACAGGCAAACTATTGCATACAATCAGATCTTCAAGTTTTAGTTCAATGTACAGTAATGTCTGTCTCCATGTACAAAAAAGGATAAATCAATTGAGGCAGTTTATGCGTAAATGTCATTGGTAAAAAATATAACCTCACATAGTAGGCAACAAGTATAAATCGATAATAAGATGAAAATCAAACTACTAATGTTAAGAATAATAGGATTTTCAGTCAGTTTCAGCATATTCAATATATATGAAAAAGTAGAAACCAAGGTAATGACCATTAAATATTATCAAAAGAAGTGTTCAGATAACTATATAGTGAAGGATACATACAGGGAAACGCGAATCAAAAATGAATTAAAAAATAGTAATTAAATCTGAAATTGTTTATCAAGTCGTTTCCAAATAGGAAGGAGGTGAAAATGTTGCAAACTTATTTTGAACACGACTGGGGTTGTCAGTTTGAATCACTATAGCTTCTACCATGCACAGGAGACTAGGTCAGACACTTTTGGAACGACAGCATACTATATATCATTCAAAATGATTTAGCTTTATCAACTACACGACTACTGTCGACCTGTATCCTATAAAAATTTGCAAACCACCCAGGGAGATATTCATTCATCCGCTCCTTAACTTGCTTAATAGAAAACCTACTATAGAGGTGTCTGAAGAAGCAGCTGAGATTGCAGATATACATCAAAGTGAAAAGTTAGGTAACATCCTTTGTTTGGATTGACTTCACTGATCAAAGAGTAGATTAGCTGTGCTAAGAGTTTTTCCAAGATTCAACACTTCAACCTGTAGGATATCACTAGCTACCTCCCTTATGGACCATAATTTAGCAGAAGAGGTTTTTAAAGGATAGTCCATATCTTCAACTCTTTATTTCTTAAAATATTTGCTGGTACCTTGTTTCAGTTAGAATGCTGTCAATTAACTCTCTTTTCTGGTATAACTTTTTGCTTCGTTAATTATGAAGTGTGTTTCTACATCTGATTTCTTCAAACCTCTCTAGCATAGACTGAGAAAATGTTTAGAGTAGCTCATTTTCATGATTTTACGCATACGCTTTATGATCGAATAGATCTCACTTATGTGGCTATCAACCGACTGTACTACTTCAAACTTAAATCGTCCGATTTCCATCACCTCAGTCCGAGGTTCAAACTCAGACTTACCTACTTTGATTTAGCGAACCATGTAGCAATATTATTAGACTTCTTACTTAAAATGTCTCTCACTTTCAAGTGCCTGATAAATGGGTTAATATAATTCACCAAAAAAATCTTAAGAATTGTATACGGAAATAATTAGTTGTTAAATATAGTAATTCGACCAAGATAATTTTAATACTGAGATAAACAAATGGAATGCTTTGAATTTTTTTTAATTTTATTCGCATTAAAAAATAATCCATGAAAATGAAGACCAAGTGTGCACCGCACAAAGTGAAACTAGTCTTGTGGACAAAAGAAAAAATGTTTGAAGGAAAACAATAAAGTTTGTTGAATAGTGTGCTTCAACAAAGAACACAGTGTTTCCGTTTAAAATCCTCCCATACTTTTAAAAGTGTCCACAAACCTCTCTACTTGTCAATTTAATCAAAGATGGTATAAGGGTGAGTGAGTGAATGAATATGTGATGAAATGTTGTCGGTAGAACTCTTGCAAATGAACTGAAGTAACTTGCAATCCATTTTTTGACACTATAGTATCTGGTACTCCGTTGCAAAAATTATCTTCGTCAGTACCTGGAGGGTTTCACTTGTTGTAGGTGAGACCACTCAAAGAATTTCCGGCTATTTTGAGAATTCCTGAATGGGATCCAAATATGTAATGCCGCTGAGTGATCATGAAATGTCTATGGGGTCCCTGGACGATGGATCTTTGAGTAATGACCGCGAGGCTGACAGTCTTGGACTTCTGAGTTCTGTTGTTTGTTCATATTTAGCTCATCCGTCCAAAAAGTCTGCAACTCGCTGATCCATTAATGACAAATAGGCACGACTGTTGTAAATGGACTCCAGTTCATACCTGGATGGCGGCTGTTAAATTGTTGTACAACTTGAGGACAAACGTATTTGAACACCATCCCTACTTACATCAATCAGTCGTCTATGATGCATAATAATTCACAACAGTGAAAAAGATACTTTATTTCTTCGCCCAAATTGCCTGTTCACACATTCATAACGAATTGAAATGTTTGCTAGATTACAGGACCATTGAATGATTCAGATTTGATGTCTGCAAATGATATTTGCAAAGCTCGGATGGCACTGAATAGATGATTTACCTCAGTTTTCTGAGAATAACATGGAGACTACTAAATTCTTTAACTTCTTTTCAATGTTTACTTATCAAACGATAAAATGCGTCGACTTGTTCGAATCCTTCATTTCGACACTATTGTATTTCAAAATCATATTCAAGTTCAATATCATCAACTAGTAGATTGTTTCATATCAATTGTTTAACTACAATCATTTCTAGGCCTAACACAGAGCTACTATCTTATTTCCGTAACCTACACAAGCATGCAAACTAAACTCTCGTCATTTCTTATGAATTTTCTATGACAATTATAGACTTTTAGAATACGCGTGACAACTATTTTTTTTTCATTTTAAATTCATTCATATTTATGTGCATGTGATTAAAATTGTTTTATTTCACTAAGTTTGTTTTTTTTCTTAGCTTATTTTTTTCTCATAATTTTCTAATATAACAAACATTTCAATGTAGGCAAACTCAAAAAAAGTCTATCTCACCTGTAACTAGTACTGTGAATCCAATTATTCATTATGCTTCTTGTAATTCATATGTTTACCGACCAATTGATTCATCTGTATTGGGGTTTAATTTTGGTAAGTTATTTCGATCAAATTTCTCTGCTCATAATTCTTTTTTGATTGATTGATTGATTTTCACCCGCTGTTTATTAGTAGTTAATTAATACTGTTAAGTTTCACTTCTAGTTATTGTTACTGCATGTAGCATACAGAGTATCATATCGTGTTTAACGTTATCGTACAGAATTAAATAAATGATTTATTGGATATATACTACTGATTCGTTAGTAACTTGTCCCTAATATGAATAACTTTTTATGTAAATTAATTCTAGAACTAGTCGTTTATTATTTATTTATATAAAGACAATGTAGCACCTCAGTATTTATGCTCCATACAAACTGATGAATTTGTGTGTGGAGCAAGTTGTTTAATTTGGGGGCCACACTCCGAGCCTTTGACTTA
The DNA here is from genome assembly GCA_944470395.2 of Schistosoma turkestanicum. Classification (NCBI taxonomy): domain Eukaryota; kingdom Metazoa; phylum Platyhelminthes; class Trematoda; order Strigeidida; family Schistosomatidae; genus Schistosoma; species Schistosoma turkestanicum. The sequence goes on along the minus strand of OX103973.1, from coordinate 13,836,310 downwards.
AAAATCGAATCCACAAGGCAGTGGAGCGACTTCAGGAGATGTATTCCCTCGGTAGCCGGTCACCGACAATAGTTTCAAGGCCCATTTACTCTCCAGCGATCCCGAATTCTATGTACACTGTTTGTTTGGAATTAGGGCTTTCCAACTTCCTAAGATGGATCTTCCATAGCCATCATCCCGGTTGTAGGGCCTGACATCCGCCTTTCTTTCAATTTTGCAGACAACACTTGCGCAAAGAGAGGGTAGCGAGCAAAACTGTCGTTGCAGTGGCTATATACGCATGGCCATACAAGAGCATTTAGAGAGTGAGAGAGAAAGAGGGGACTCTCCTTCCTCTTTTCCGTTGTAGGACATATCGAGGTTTACTTATTGATTGTAAATTGGATTGTAAATGACTGCATACTATTTACATAGCCACCAAAGAGAGTCGATATTTCTGTAATAATATGTTCAGTATGTAAAACTAACTTTTTAGAATTATCTTTTATTTAAAACTTTCGCTTATTTAATGAACAAATCATTAAAACTTTCCTCGCTAACTCAACATTAAGTCTACAAACATATAACTTTGTTTGTGAAATAAAACATAAAGAATCTGTTAACGCTAAACATCGTTTTTCTTACTTATTCGAAATCATAACTTTGTTGTACACCTGTAGCACCTATTATTAACTTCAATAGCTAAAAGTTCAGTGGGAAAGTGAGTGAAAGTTAAGAAGAAATCAAAACTGACTTGCTAAAATTACTGTCATTGATCTTGTAAATATTCCCTATTGCCCATATTATTAATGTGTTATCATTTAATGCGACTGTATTTATAATCGCTGCAAATACTGTGGGTTGTTAAATCAAACTAATAAATTGAAGCAATCCATGCAATTATAAGCGGTTCCTTAAACCTTTTGAAAGAAAAAACACTTCTCAGTATGTTATCAGCAGATAAATGTCTCAAATCTTTTAGTAGCTCATATATGCATTCGCTTTTATCTCATATTTGTGTAAATCATAGTGTACATAACAGTTTGTTGTATTCAATCAGCTACAATGTAGAACTTGGTACGTATGTACATCCATTCAAGTTGCCAAACCACTTTAGTACAGAAAGATCGAACTGTCATGTCAAGCCCATAGTAGTAGAAATAGTAGAAGTATTGGCGTTAATCGAAAAGATTAGGATGCTGTGTTATACCAATCATTGTTTTATCTTCATCCATGAAGTCACTGACGAGTGGACTGAGTCATGTTGGTAGATGTAGGCTACCTGGTTAGGGTCCGCGAGACGAAAGTCACCGATAGTTAGAGACCTTGATTGACATGGCTCAGAATCGTTTGCAGTGGCACAGGTGCATCCACTGTTTGTGCTCTCCCAAACTCTAACCTTCGGAATTCCTCATCATCTCCATCTTTCTCCTTCTAAATTTACCTCACTGAATTATACTTCTCGAATCATATCTTCGCTCCCTAATCTTCTTCATTGCTGCTAATAATTCTACTATCGATATCACTCTTAGATTTGAACTGACAGTTACGTCTCTGTACTGATGTGGTATGGCAACCTGAACTGATGTACTTACGTACGAAGTTCTGGGTTGTATCTATCTATCTATCTATCTTTGTCTTCATCAATTAGATTTTTTTCTAACTGTCCATGTATTCACTTTATTTTTGCACATTTTGTTGTGTTTTATATACAGATCCTAATCAACGAACTTTTACAAATCAGACTGATGAACATATAACCAATGTATTAAAATTGATCAATGAAGTACAATTTGATAAAACAATAAACAGCGGTTTTGTAGAATCCCCATTATCATCTTACATGTGTGATCATGTAAGTGCATTGATTGTTATTATTGATGTTTATTATGTTCAACTTGTTTTACAACATAACGTAGTTAATCCGTTGGTAAAAATTGTACGACAGTATTGTTGGCATAAATCATTCTTTCCCTCATAGAATTTTTTTTAAACTTTTCATTTAACTAACACGAAAATAAATTATATTTTTTCACTGAAATAGGATACTTAGCTAAAAAGACATGCACATATATATATATACCACATGATCCTGTCCAAAATATACACGCTAGTCATATACTGTCAACTTGAAAATAACACTGAAATATATTTAAAAATAACAACAATATAAAATATATAGTAAATAACCGAAATATAGTCTGAATTAATATTTTACAACACAGATTCATGACAAACGATATCGTAAGAAAGCTAGCTATTTAAGGATAACGCGAACGTTACTATCATATTGAATATCGATTTTCGTATTCTTGTTATTTAGCATATTTCATATGGTAATCGATAGAGGACCCTGTACTACTTAACATTCGTATCAGTTTGGAATCATCAAGGATTATCTAGAATTTTGATACAACTAATACTTTGAGACTCGAACTCTATGAATAAACGTATAACTTAACGATTGGATTTTCTGTCTATGCACAGATATTATTTGTTATGGTTAATTCATATATATATATTTATAATTTTGGATGTACTGTTTTCAAAAACTGCGATTAATTACGTGCATCTACACGATATTGTATACCACACAGCATAGCCATTAACATGTATGTGAATGTGTTCATTGTACACTTCTTATCATCCACATTTATAATATGATTAAAAAGAAACACATTTGAATGGTTTTACAATTGTTTTGAAGAGAGTTCTCTTGTGCTTTGGGCTTGCTATAATCATCATCAAACATTTTGATCTTGTATATTACCTTCGATGATTGACTTGGCTTTGTAAAACTAATACACGGATGCCTTAACTAGGTAATCTGATATTAAAAGGTTTATTGGCTATACAGAATTCATCTTACGAGTACCAGTTAGAAGACGAGACGATCTAACGTCTGTAACTTGGACTCATAAATTGACAATTAAATGCATGAATTACGGGACCTAGAATGCATTGTAAACACGAAATTACAATGTGTACCAAACTTGAGCATTTGGCAAACAAAATTGGAATGTCATTGAAATCATGAATTGATCATTTTTAGACTAGCATTGGAAACTTCGAGGCACAAGACGACTGTTTCATTCTAGTTGGTGACTCTTCGACAGTGCTCACCCACGACTCTGCACGCGGGAATCAAACCCAGCGCTCAACAATCTCCATAACCCTATACTGATAATTATCATATGCTCACTAGTATTTAAATTTGAGAGAATTCTTGTAGTTCTAGTAAGAAGCCATGACTAGTGAAGTTTAACCGTTTCGAGTGTGATACAGCTACCCACTAACGACAATAGTAGATGGTCGCATAATATCGTAGATTGATTGAAATCAGACATCAACATCGTTGTATACCGACTCAGTAATCAAGAGGTTCGCGCGCATGACCGAAGTTCGTGGATCCAGTTTCTGTGTTCGGAGTTGTGGATGCTCATTGCTGATGAGTTCTATGCACTAAAACCAAACGGACGTCCAGTGCTTCAAGGTTTTCAATATTAGTCTAACATTGATTAGTTCACGATTTCACGAAAACTCAACAATCTTTACAACCCACATACTGAAAATTTGCGATAATCGGCAGACAACTAATTTACAATGATATGGGAATAGAAGAGGGCAACGACAAGTAAATATATATCTTGAAACAAATATGAACATTGATATTACCAAAAACATTCTCCAAAGTTTTGCATCCTCTTATTTGTCTCCTACCAAATGTATTGATCACATAATAAAAATCTACGGTGTTCATGAGACTAAACTGCTTAAACCGCTTCATTGAAGCGACCATTTGAATTAAATTGATTGTAAATTGTACATATAATTAATATCAACCATTTTTTGCCCAAATATAATATTTTGTTGACCATACATGTTATTATGTAAATATATATATATATATATATATATATATATTCTAATAAACCAATAAATTTCTATCCACTAATATAGCCAGGATATATTTGTGGTCGTACAGTTCAACGAACTAATTATGGATCACATTATCAATTGCATAGTAATGTACAAGCACAATTAGATGGATGGATTGAATTACGTTGTCCATTATCATTTTTAGGTTGTAAATATGCTGTTGTTAATCTTCGACCTAATAGTGAATATAATCATTTATTATATAATCCAACACTTGCTACATTTACAACACGTTATGAATCAGCAACAATGAATTCACATGATTTATTTATTCATTCATCATCAAAATTACCAACAAACAATGAATATTTTCATTTAGATCAATTACCTGCAGAATTATTAATTTATTTATCATTTTTCTTAGATGATATATCATTACTTTGTTTATCAAAATTATCTAACCGATTATTTACTATTTATAAAACAATACTATGTGCAAGATTAATTGTTACACCGAAATGGGATAAAGTTCATTATAGTGCTTCAGATATATTTTCATGGCGTATTACTGGATTTCTATGGTCATTTCCACAACGTGCTGAATCAATTAAAGAATGGCGATGTGCATATGGTGTATCAGCTAGAGCAAAAATTTCTGCACATTTAATGCATTGTCATTATAATGATAAAACTATACGTGTATTTCCATTTTGTTATTTGGAATAAATAATATAAATGTATTCATAATAAGGCATCTATGTTTGTCTGTCTGTCTGTCTGTAATTCTCTCTACTTTTTTTTTATTATTACCATTACTTACTTACTTACTTACTTATGGCTATTTACCCACTAATGGAGCATAGGCCACCGACTAGTATTTTTCTACAACCAACACTGTCTTGGGCTTCCCTTCCTAGTTCTTTCCATAAATAACAGAATAAACCTTATTTCTAATCATTCTGATAAAATAATTTTATTGTTTAAAAAAGGTAAACATCATCTATTCGTATTCATTTAGGTAAAATATGAATAAAATAAAACGTTCGCAGTAACATCTACTTTCCCATACATACATACATACATATATACCAGCATACATATAGCATGCCCTATCATCATCATTTATATTGGAGTTTAGTAAACAGTATAAGAATTCATGTTTCCTTGAAAGAAAAAAAAAATTCTTATCAAATGATTTTCTTTTCTTATTTTGTACATCTTTTTATTTTGAAGTTATTTTATGTACAATTTAATTAAGTATATGTATACATTTTTATACATAATAGATACATATAATGAATGTATTTGTATATACATAAAATAATAAAATCTATCATTAACATTAAATATTTTTAAATGTTTTTTTTTTCTAGCCGGAAAACTACATTTAATTTGCTTATTTTTTTTCTACAGTAGTTGATGTTATAATTAGGATAACACTAAACTTGAACTTGGGTTTGGTCAGACCAGAAAAATGGCAGAAATCTACGAAGTCACTACCAACCAACTGGACTGAGTCATGTTAGTTTGTGTCGACTTATCTGATTGGAGTCCGCGAGATAATAGTAATCGGTGGCTAGAGTTCGTCAGTGACATGGTTCAAAACCGTTTGCAATGGCACAGGTGCATTCATTCTTTGTGTTGTCTGAAATCCTAACCTTCAGAGTTCCTCATCACCTTTATCTGTTTTTCTTTTTAAGTTCATTTCACTAGATTCTACTTCTTCAATGATATCTTCGAACTCAAATCTCTCGGATTACTGCTAATAGTTTTACTACCTCTACTACTATGGGATTTGAAGTGACAATTACATCTTTGTGCTAATGTGGTATGGCAACTTGAACTGATGTATGTGCATACAAAGTTCTACGTTTCATTCATTCGTTCAAACGTCAACATATGATGACTAGTTTGATACTTGTTCAAATCATAAGGCTATTTATCTTATGCCTCAGTGAGATGCAGTTGTTTTATTATCCTCAATTTTACATTTAAGTATATTTTCAAAACTACGAGAAAGCATTCGATAGCGTGGACAGGAAAACACTGTGGAGGCTTCTTCGACACTACGGGGTGCCTGAGAAAATAGTTAACATCATACGGAACTCTTATGATGGATTCAACTGCAAAATCGTGCACGGAGGACAGCTAACCGACTCTTTCGAGGTGAAGACCGGTGTCAGGCAAGGTTGCTTACTCTCACCCTTTCTCTTTCTCCTGGTGATCGACTGGATTATGAAAACGTCAACATCTGGAGGGAAGCACGGTATCAACTGGACAGTTAGGACGCAGCTGGACGATCTGGACTTCGCAGATGACTTGGCTCTTCTATCGCACACTCAACAACAAATGCAAGAGAAGACGACCAGTGTAGCAGCAGCCTCTGCAGCAGTAGGTCTCAACATACATAAAGGAAAAAGCAAAATTCTCCGATGCAACACAACATGCACCAACCAAATCACTCTTGATGGAGATGCCTTGGAGGACGTTAACACCTTTACATATCTGGGCAGCATCATCGACAACCAAGGTGGATCCGATGCAGATGTGAGGGCACGGATTGGCAAAGCAAGGGCTGCATTTCTACAGTTGAAAAATATCTGGAACTCCAAACAACTTTCAACCAAAACCAAAATAAGGATTTTCAGTACAAATGTGAAGACAGTTCTACTGTATGGAGCGGAAACATGGAGAACTACCAAAGCCATCATCCAGAGGATACAAGTGTTTATTAACAGCTGTCTACGCAAAATACTTCGTATTCGTTGGCCAGACACGATCAGCAACAACGAACTGTGGGAGAGAACAAACCAGATTCCAGTGGATGAGGAAATCAGGAAGAAGCGGTGGAAGTGGATAGGACACACACTACGAAAAGCACCTAACTGCGTCACGAGACAAGCCCTCACATGGAACCCTCAAGGCGAAAGGAAAAGAGGAAGACCAAGGAACACATTACGCCGAGAAATAGAGAAAGATATGAGAGGAATGAACAAAAATTGGACAGAACTGGAGAGGGAAGCCCAGGACAGAGTTGGTTGGAGAAAACTGGTGGGCGGCCTATGCTCCATTGGGGGTAACAGGCGTAAGTAAGTAAGTAAGTAATATTTTCAAAACTAACTAACCAACTTCACTAAGGTTTTACAAATTCATATTTCTGATGAATGTTAATGACTCGTTGGTTATTATCATATATTCAGCTTAATTATTTTTAGTAGATAAAAGTTATCCTAATGAATGTAACATGAATGAGAATGCAAAAATAATTAATATAGTACAGTAATACTTGCTAGATGAAATCAAATTCTATAAAACATGCAGTAGTGGCTGCTTTTTTTTTCTCAATTTTGTAGTGTTTATTATTTGTACTTTTTATTTTGTAGACAAGAAAATGCTAATGTAATAATTAACCGCTGATATTGATTAAAATTATAACTGAATAGCATGTAGAGTCAATTACATTGGAAGTGATAGATTTACCATCAATTAAATCTTGATTGATATAGATTTCAAGATTGTTTGATATTCCATACTATACAACTTTCTTGTATGTTGTGAAAATAGTGTAAGGTAATTTTTATCAACATTTTACATATGAGCATCGAGCCTGTTAAGTGTGCATACATATATACTTTTCAGCATATCTCGTCTAATGTATTCAGTATTAGTGGAATCAAGCGCAAAAAATAAGTTAGTTGAAGTTATGAACATGCACCGAACGAAGTATTCCGATCGTAACATACTTTTTTTGTCATGTATAGTAGTGAAATACAAGAGACAGGTGAAATAGTTGTTTTGGGTTATGCAAAGATATGCATATATATATATATATATATATATATTAAAACGAGTATACTATTATACTAAACAACACTATTAATGGATTTTTCTATCATGTATATCAGTCAGTCAGTTGCAACGTAGAACTTCGTACGTATGTACATAAGTTCATGTTGCCATACCACTTTAGCACAGAGACGCAAATGTCAAATCAAATCCCATAGTGATAAAGATAGTAGAGGTATTAATGTTAATAAAGAAGACTAGGGTTCGAAGATATTACTCAAGAAATATAATTCAGTGAGATAAGGTTAGAAAGACAAAGGTACAGGTTCTGACGAATCCAGAAGATTAGGATTTGAGAGAGCTCAAAGAGTGGATGCACCCGCGCCATTGCAAACGATTTTGAGCCATGTCGTTCAAGGTCTCTAACCATTGATGACTTTCGTCTCGCGGACACCAACCAGGTAGTCTACATCTACCAACATGACTCAGTCCATTTGTCAGTGACTTTATGGATTATTGCCATGTTTTGATTTGGCCGCCCCTAACTTTCTTCCAACCTACTCCTACACCACAAAACAAAGTTCGTCGAGGTAGTCGGTGGTTAGGCATACGTAACACATGTCCCAACCACCTCAACTGATGAAGTTTCACCACTTCATCTATTGATCTTCCATCCTTACCTAGTACTCGTTTCCTAACGACAGCATTGCTTACTCGGTTGTCCCACGATATACGAGCAATGCTTCTTAAACATCTATGATCGAATACTAGTAACCTACGAACATCTTCTACTCTTAACGGCCATGTTTCACAGCCATATAAGAGAACGGAACGAACTGCTGCGCAGTACACCCGCCCTTTGGTTAGCGAACGGATATCACGCCTACGCCATAAGTGACGCAGGTTGGCAAAAGCCAATCGAGCTTTCTGTATCCGAGCTGAGATTTCGTCAGTCCCCAGGCTATCAGCACTGATGAGACTCCCCAGATAAGTGAAGTGGTCAACACGCTCGACTACTTCACTCCCTATCACTAGTTCAGGTGCCAATGCAACCCAGTCTTGAAGCAACATTTTGCATTTCGACGGGGAAAACCGCATCCCGAACATGCTCGCATTGTTGCTTATGGTAGTCAGAAGACTCTGCATTTTGTCAGCGTCTTAATCGAATAGAACTATGTCATCGGCATATTCTAGATCAGTAAGCGACTTTCCTGGTAGAAGGTCAACCCCTGAAAAATCATGTACATATTTTTAGCGAATTACTCTGTCCATGGTCATAACCTGAAAACAATTAATTATTTTCCATATGAGGCAATAATATTGTCAGCTGAAATCACATTACCAATTGAGAAATAGCACACACTTGAAGAAGCTACATTAATACTATTTTTTATTGATTTAAATTACTTCATATGCATTGAAAAAATTGGTTAAATTTAAAACAAAGGGATAATATGTTTATCTTGTCTTGCTTTTCATGCTTCCATGCTAATCTGATATGGCAAATTGGGTCAATGTACATCTGTGCCTTGTTCTATGATGATGGTGTTTGTCTGTCTTTTTGGAAATTGATCAGGTGATGTCACGTGATTGTTTTGATGGATATTTTCTTAAGTATAAAGTACACAAGAATTCTGTAAATGTCTAGTTTTAAATTATTATTATTATTATTAACTTTGTCTAGTGTTTTTACGATAATACTATGAAATATATACATTCATCTTCGGAAATATTTTTGTCTCGATTTAAACTGGTCTGGAAACCTTAAAATCCTAGAAGAAGCATTTCCCGGCTTAGCATGTCACTACTTTCTATTAGGATTTCATGGAATTTGTTTGTTTTTTTCTCTCTCTCTAGATTTCAGTACTTGTTGTGTTTCATAGTCAGCACAAATAAACACTTAAGATTTATATTAGTACTGCTGAAGTACAAACAGTATGTATCCATGTTTTCTTCAGTGGTTTTATCATGTGATTCGATATAATTATTTTGTGTTGTATAGATGTACATTTGCATATTTTAACGAATTAAATACTATAAAACATATATAAACGACTGAACGGAAGATTTACATTTACATGAATTAATGTACAGTTTGATAAGAAATGTATGATTTTGTAGACTTGAATAAATAATAATATTTTGTAGATCAAAATGCATATTGCTTGAATTAATTCTATCCAGTTGAGTTTATTTTGACTAACTGTATCATGATCTTTTTATCTGGAAACTAAATATGAATATATACAACTCAGCACAGAAAGATGTAAGTCCATACAAAAACCAATATTATTTCATGTAGATATTTTTCAAAATCAAATATCAATCAAATTTCGAATAAACTATCAATTCATCAGCCTTACCACTGATCAAACAACTTGTCGTATTCAATCTAAAACCTAAACAAACTACGATGTAAATTTTTAGCTCATATCTATTAGATCAGTTAGACAACCACTAAATTAATAAGGATCCAACTAGGTTAACATAGAGGACAAACTGTGTGGAATGTGCCATTCGTTCGGATTTGTAGGTCGGTTGGTTATAATCAACATAGAGCTCGGGATAAATGAACATCGGCCTAAATATTAAGCCTCGCATTGTGAAACTATCAGAATAACTAATAAATTAGTTGTAGTACCACAGATAGTAAAAAGCGACTAAACATTTATGGCTGCGTAATATGGTTGGGGATCGGTTTTACATCCGGCTAACTTTCTATTCTCCTATTCGCACATAACTGATTTCATTTATTAGGTGTAAACGGACAGATAATACTTAAGCGAAAACGATGTTCAGTATACTTTTGGCTACAAAACATTCATCGATCACTCTGAATTCTCACTCCTACGAAAGCATCTTATGATGTAACAAAATATAGGAATATCAGTTTTCTTACTTCCTCTCAAAAACCAGTCACAATAGTGGTTGCGTGTTTGAAACGACTATGCTTAGTTCTGCCGATTCGACGAACAAAATTTATGCGCACTCAGTGGAGCCAGACAAAAACAATTTCTACTAATATATTAACTAACATGCTTCTTAATAAAAAGCACTTTGAAGTTGGAAAATCTATATATGCTGGTATGCCACCTCAGGTCAACTGTCATAAAGTTGGCTTCTGATACGTTTCGTCTAATGGCCAGACACTATCTTTTGTACGTCAGATCTAAATCATGCCATCCAACTACTACATACGGTGACTAAGTATTACAGTAATTAAAGCATTTGCTAACAGTAAAACGCATGAACTTTATCATACTTCCAATGTGGACTTATAACTAATTATACTCACCCAAAGTATTTTTGCCGACTTAGGATATCTAACATGTGTTTAGCGGGCTAATATGTGACAATCACATGCACTAGAATTATTGAATATAAATAAATATGTTGTGTATCGATCTAGTCTTTCGTACCTTCAAAATACAATGGAAAATCAAAAAAGTATAAAAAGCCCTGGTGAACTGCGAGCTGTGTAAAACAACTTAATTTTCAGCAACGAATTCATTCCTATTTGTAATGGATTTAAGATGATCGATCACAGGCTAGATGCGTTCATTGTAGGTAGTGTTCTAATCCCTCCATAATCAGGTCCTACGACAATTCTAGGTAAAAATCCGTTGCTAGATTTCCTTGTTTCTACTTTATAAATCAGTATGTCTTTGAGAGCGGCTACGCTAAGAGTTAACAAGCAGTAAAACTCAAAGGTCGAGTGCCACAAGACCCCATAGTCTAGAGTTCACATTGATTTTAAAGGATTAACCAATGGTATCACATATTTACTTTTAGTTGATGCATCCTCAAAAGGCCTTGTTATTCCACCTATCGCAACCGAAACCCTACAGATAGTGACGGAAACTTACTACTGAAAGTACTACCATGACGGACCGCAAATTACCTAAATATATACTCAAAAATTGAGTCACCTAAAACTTAGTAGTAGTAGTTGGAATGAAGATCAGTTACAATATAAAATTAACCATTTTCGTGGGATGATGCCTAAAGTGACCTTGTTGGCCTCCAGTCTCTGTGACACAGATCATTTGGTTACATCATTCATAAGCTTCTTTCGCTTTTTATCTCACTAAAGTTAGTGGTCCGGAAACTGATGAAGATATACTAGTCTTGCTGTCGGTTTCATATTTCGAACTGATCTTGACAGTATATCATAGCTTGAATTAAAATGACAATCCACTTTTATTAGTTTCGAGGTGCATTCCCGAATTTTAAGTAAAATGCCAAAACTTGATCAAACCATCGAAATCGAAAAAAGAACTCGATGAAAGCATTATCCGAAGATCTCAGCATATTGAAGAAAGCTGAGAATGTATAGCATCAGATTCTCAAATCGTGGCTTGCAAGTATTGAACATACGACCAAATTCGAAGAGCCAAGACTCCATTTTATGCTAGGAAGACGCAAACTAGGATGTAAGAAGTTAAAGTTGCCGAGAAGTTTAGATGACTGACTACTCTGTTTCTCATATCAACCACGAACAGAATAACGATAGTTCCCTAGAGTTAATGAAGAACATACTCATTTTAGCCACAAAAAAAATCTAGAATTTTATTATTCACATAAGTTTATGCCATTTGTTGCATTAAGCCTTTAGTGCTGCTTTTGTGTGTTCTTGTTGGAGTTTTTGTTGTAATTTGCTTATCTGTTCCCGGCAATTCTCTTGCTGTTTCTCCAGTTCTTTTATTCTGTCATCATGACGTTTTCTAAAATGTCAGATGAAAACGATAACTGACTCCTTACATTTCAGATGTTATGTAGCTTATCCTCTTATTGACAGTTTCTTTAGCTTCAGATAAATCCTGTTTGACTAAAACTGGCCCAACAAGTTTATATATAGCATTTGATTCGTTTAAAAACCCAAGATCTTCAATAACATTCTCATTTTCAGAAAGCTGGGCAGACAATTGACGATGTAGTTGGAAAATTTTCTGTATTTCTTTTTGGATACCTTGTGCTTTTTCTATTTCTGCATTCAACCGTTTATAAACGGATTCCATTACTTAATTTATGTAACGATGTATTTACCTGAAATCCGGAGAGTTGATAAATCAGTTAAAGTTTGCGGTTATACAAGAAGAAGTAATTAGTAACCAACAATCAATAATTTAGTCTAAATCTACTAGAAAATTATAATTAGGACTCAAAAAAATACGAAAACCCAATTGGAAATACAATCTGTTTGGCAGTTTACTCTGTGTACTTTTCCGCGGATCACCTTGTAGCAGCCTTATTATCCCTGTATTCATTTACAAGGTGCCGAACATTTAATGACTCATCTATAGAACCCCAACAGCCTTTTACACATCTTTTTTCTATTTGTATATAAAAACATATATGCACTGTGTACTAAAAATGTTTAAACTCGGCATATTACGGAAAATCGTGGGAAAAATCAGGCTCGAATGTTAAGCACGTACAGTGGAGCCTAAACGTTTTGGGTCATTACTCACATTTGGAATTGTGGTTGCGCACAACTGGAGAATTTCATACTATGATGAGACAGCTACTTAGTATTTTCTGGTTTTTTATGACTGTACAAGTCCAGTCCACGATGTAAAACATATATTCTAAAGAATGCGAGAATCGAACATGAATATCTTCAATGTTGTTGTATGGAAACAAGTTCAGCAATGTGCCTACAATATATTTGCATTAGTCACACAATTCACATAAACAGAGGCAAAGAATTAACATAAAAAAAGAAATAGTACTATCTATCATAGAAGAAAACTAAACTTAAGGAAAGTAGCAAAGAATGAAACCTAAGTGTGAAAAGCAATATAAAGGTTAGGATTTAGAAAAATCTTTGACAAAGAGAATGGGTGAAGCCATAACGGAGTCAACCTGGTTAGAAACTACGTACTTGCTTACACTGATCAGACCAACGATTAAAATATTTTTAGACCGATGACACACCGTGATTTGAATGTTTGAAAAGCTTTTTTTTACTTAGGTTACTGCCGCCAAGTTCTCAACTCCTAGCATATGCCACTTTTATAGTTATTGTCACTCAAGCACCTATGACCTGATACAAAAAAGCAACAAAAGGTAGAACGAGCCGCACAACTTAATATGAAGGTGAAAAACTGAGATCATATAAGTTAAAGCTGCCCTCACATATGAGAAGAATGTAAAGAAAAACTACAGCAGGATCGCAACTGGTTGCGATTTTGAGCTGTCTTAGTTGCACTATCTCTAGGACCCAAACTGAGGTTGTAACAGACCGGCAGTCTGATATAGTTTCTTTAGAGAGATCAAAATTGTCGAAAACCAATTAATTATTCGTTTTCTTTAACGTCTTAAAAATTATAAACAAAGCTCGGTGTGCAAGTAGGTCGAGTAACATTCCTGAAACAGGCCCGAGACACCAAAATAAGTGTCTCGATATCGCGAAACTCCGCCCATCGTGAAGTTTTAGACTCGGTTTTTTAGGACCAGGCTAAAATTACGACGCCATCGAAGATAGCCTGAACTGGATACTCGTGCACAATCAGGGGAGCCCTGTTCACTGCCTTTTCGTGGAATGTGTTGTTTATAAGATTCGGGTGAAAAAAGTAAACGTTCAGCAGTTTTACCGGGAGGTGTATATTGAGGACCGACCTAAGAGTTGAGAAACCAAGATTCCAAACTAATGATGGCAAATGGCTTCGGGATCCTAAATGGGGGGAATGGCTTATGATTTTCATCAGTGAACAGATTCATGAAGAAATTGAATGTTCACTGTAATACGAACTTTGAGAATGAACACATGTTTCCCGAACTATTCTTCTTGACGAGAACTGCGGTCTTCAGTTTTCTTCATAAGACAACATGTATGGCTAGTCCCACCGACCATTATAAGGAAATTTCGAAAATGCTAAGCCTGTTGTAGGATGGATGACTCTGGATGTTGGACATTCTCACAATCCCACGGCATTCTATGAAAAATAAATTACAGCCAGGTCATAGAATCGATTCCATGAATCGAGGTACAAATGTTTTTATTATTATTCAGATCTCTGAGTATGTTTAGGCAGACGAAAGACATACACTATTCTAAAATACACAAACGAAAATATTACAACAGACCACTTGAAAATTGCGCCAGGTCATCCAATATCCAATATCTTTTTCACGAGCTAGTGTAAACCAATTTGATTTCTTCGCGCTCGATTCTTGTTCTTTCGGTACGGTTCCAGGTGTTCGGTAATGTCCAATGGATGGAGGTCTAGCCACTCGACTGTCTAATTCTAGTCAGTTGGCAGTTGGTTGTGAGTTTGTATGTCCCGTGATTTGCGTGAATACGTTTTTTTCAAGGCAGTAGGGTTTCTAGATACCCGCAGCTATCACATTATCAGACTGGAGATCAGTTAGTTGCCATATGGACTGTAATAAGGATAATAAGGATAAAATTCTAATGCTAATATGAATAAGATTTCAGAACTAAGTAATATACGGATAACTAAGTTTATTAATTGGTAATGAAGATTGTGAGAGAGGACCGAAGTGTAAGCAATGAGGAGGAAACAGAGATAAGAGGCAAAATAGAATAACTGAGTGATCTGAGGAGATGGCAATGATAACATCTAGCAGATCTCAAGAAATGCATTATGCACAGATTGTCCAAGAGGGAGATGATAATCCGTATGTGAGTACATGATTATCAAGTCTCTACTTAAAGCTGTCCAGTGAGAGGGCTGTGGTCACCTCGGCTGTGAGAGCATTCGAGGTTGCAACAAATCGCGATGAGAAAAAGTGTGCAAGAATCTGAGTATTCGCTCTTTGATATGCAATCTTTCGAAGATTGCCTCGAGGGGAGTGGTGGTGATGCATCGGTAAGATGCTCACGTTGGGATGCTTTGGCGTGCCTAATGTGTTGTGTGCCATAATCAGATCACCTCTGATTCTCCTGTAGCTCAGTGGAAATAATCCCAAGAACTGGAGTCTATCGTCGTAGGGTTTATTCTTCAACTCTATCACTCATTTGGTTTCTCGTCTCTGCACTCGATCCAAGAGATTAATGTCTCTTTTAAGCAGAGGGGGTGCGATGACATTGTGAACCTACAAGTGTGGGCGCGCGT
Organism: Schistosoma turkestanicum; assembly: GCA_944470395.2. NCBI lineage: Eukaryota > Metazoa > Platyhelminthes > Trematoda > Strigeidida > Schistosomatidae > Schistosoma > Schistosoma turkestanicum. The sequence continues at coordinate 13,820,585 of OX103973.1, read as the reverse complement.
ACGTCTTAAACAGGGTAAAAAATAATTTCGGGTTGATAGCACCAATCTGTCTTCGCATAAAGTGAAGATGCCTTGGCTGCATCTACTACATAGTTTTGACTGGTGTGGGGGCTTTCTGTGGTTATTAAACTAAGATCGCGCTCTGAGGAGACATTAGTGAGCGGACTTCCATTGAGGGTATAGATCGTTTGCGTCGTGTGAGGCAGAATATGCACGACGTGGCACTTCGTTTGGTTGAGTTTTAAACCGTTTTTCACTGCCTATTTCTCAATAGATGTAAGGTCCTTTTGAAGCTCAGTCAATTCCTATTCGCTTCTAATGGACCTACAGATCTTCGCATCGTCTGCTTAGATCGATGCCGGTGAGCTAACTGAGCCTCACACGTCGTTAATAAATATCAGGAAGAGAAGTGGGCCTAGGATGATCCCCTGTGAAACCTACGATTTGGATACTCGCCAGCTCGCGTGCATTCTATTGACCTTGGTACGAAACTTTCTGAGCCAAGATGCGATATCTCGGCCATCTCTAGGTTGGTGAGGTCTTCCCCGTTTGGTCCTTTGAGAGAAAACAACCCTTGATTAGTAGCTTTTCTTTTGGACATGAACCTAAACAGATATTTCGGGTTTGCCTCTATTCTGGCGGCTAGCTTCGTCTTGAATTGTCTCCTGTTGCTTCGAACTTTGGTATTGCATCTGTTTCTCAATGCCAAGTAAGAACTGCGTTCGGAATCATTCAAGGAGACCTTCCACTTGTGCCAGGCTCCCATCTTCACCTGTATCAAGCGTTTAGTGCTGCGCCTAACACAGGTTCTTCTATTCCCACGTGTGTTGTGTGACTGAGGTACATTGTCTACGACAGCGTTTTGGATGATATCTCTCACTGTTTGCCAATGATCATCTACTGTCAGCCTCCACCACTCCCATGGCCATGAAGGCATGTAGGAGGACCTCTTTCATACGCGTACAGTTTGCCATAGTGTGGCAAAGATAGGGCTCGTTATCGTCTTGTGTGAGTGTTCCGTTTATGACCATGTAAAACAAGACTGTGCCATGGTCACTACTACCTATTGGTGCGCGGACGTGAACATCCTCAACCAGGAGCTGGTCATTTGTTAACAGATAATCCAGGTCTGAGGGCTTTCTCTCTTCAGTCCATCTGGTGCACTGCATACGTGCTCAGTCAGCCCAGAGCTTCTAATGGCTGTTGTTTGGAAACAACACCAACATGATTCTGTCACCTTAGTTAGTTGGGTGTCGTACAGCCGTTCGGCATTTGAGTGGCTGTTTATATATATAGCCAATCCAAATCCAGTTTGGTGGACCCTATCGCTTCAGAAGAGTGTCATGCATAGAAGACTCACTTCTTCGTCTGCAGTGTCAGGAGATAGCCATGTTTCAGTTAGGATTATGATCTTCAGTTCCATCTTAGAGCACATATTCCTGATATCTAACAGTTTACCTCTTAGTCCTCTTACGTTGCTATGGACACATGGTGGTTTGTCACAGCATCTAGTGCACTTCTGCACCAGCCGTAGTCGGATTTTCTAACAAGTTATTCAAACAAAGTTGGCCAGTTCTGTGGGAACTGGACACTGCAGATATTTTGCCAGTGCAGTGAGTTCAACGGTGTCTTGTGCCAGGGGTTGTTGACCGAGGTTAACTGTCAGTTCTGTCATTGTGGCCTCCCTGCTGTTATCCCATAGATCTAGGTCGGCTTTCGCACTACCTGATGATGCTAGACAGATCGTTCTTCGAACTGTACCAAGCTTGGAGTGCTTCAGTCAGGTCTTCCGGTTCCTAAATGTCACAGCCATCAGGCGTGGTGACTTGATGGACGGAAGTTGTGACGAGCGGGGCAACCTAGAAATTCAAACAGCCATAGTAGTGTGGAGGGATAGGCTGCGCGTTAGCCATCGCCACTGTTGCACATCGTGCTCGTGAGCTTCATCCAGGTTGCCGTCAGCGAGTCTAGGTACACCGTGACCTACCATGGTGGCCTGCTCTTGGGTGCCTGGTGTACTTCTGGCTGCCACTCGTACCGACCACGGCTTGTCATGCCTGATGTGAACCGGCGAGGACAATTTGACCGATGGTCTTTGGGATGAAAGGATGATGTCTTCAGTAAGTCATGCCGAGTCAAGAGTTACCCTCGTTGGAGGGGGTTTACCTTTCGAGACAGTTTGACATTTAAAAAGGCGGCATATTTTGGCTGGGACGTTGCACACTCCGAGGGTTGTGCAGTGTTTATCACACTGCTCTTTGTCGAGGGCAGCCCTACCTTCTACCAAGCTTCCTTCCGATATTGGGACATGAAATGAAATAAGTGAGTTTGATTTGTTGTCCCTGTCCTCTGGTGGTAGCCGCTTGTGAGTTGAGGTCTTGATATTTACCTTCTTCACGTTCACCCACTGTTCTGTATTGCTAACAGATACTGGGGGGGGGTTAACAACAACCGGCAGTTTTGTCGTTGTGTTAGGCAAGGTTTTGGTAGGCTTGGTCACTTGTTTTGCTGGTTTACTGCCAGGCGATTTTAGTTTGGTCGTTTGGAATTTAGGGCTGATTTTGGGTGGGACCTGTGGCTTTGTCAGTGCCTCAGATACTATACACCGAGGGCAGATACACCAGAACCATGGACAGGGGTGACTCAGCATGAATCCGTAGTACTCTTTAGGTTCTGTAGTGTTGCAGTGACAATGTACCCATGTATTTCAGAAGTAACATTCAAAAGCAAAGTCACTGATTTTGACTAGTAATTGGCGGGCGAAACAGTCATCCTTATGCAGTTTCTGGACATTAGACTGTGTCGACTGAGCCTTGAAACGTCTTTTTCTCCTATTCTTAACTAGCTTACTGGTCTTTTTAGGAATGGGAGTGGTGTCTTGCTTCCTCTGTGGTGTTAGCGTTAAGTGATCCAAAGTATAGACACTGAGAGGGATACTATCGACTGGCGGTTTGGGTTTTTAACAACCTGTTCGCACGAGATTGGGATTTTCGACGCACTATTAACCTCGAGGTCTATGCCTCTACAGGTTTTCCTGGTTGTTATAGTGTAAGATGTACTAGCGACCTTATTAATTAACATAATACCAGGGAGACTAAGAGGTGAAAACTGACATGACACACAAAAAATGGATTTAGGAAAAAAGAATTTAGTAGTATATAATAGAACTACAAGGAATAGAGTCTGAAAGTACTCCGAAATTGCAATTATACCTTTGACCGTATTAGAAAGTAACTTTCCGCCTATCCATTAACTTGTCCAGAAGTGCTGTGTTTGTGAGTGAGTGAGTGAATGTATGTATGCTGCCGAAGCAACTAGAAAAGGAGCAGTTGAATGAGGCAGCTAGACCTACCGCACAATGGTCATTAATTGCTTCCCGATTGGTTGTTTTCAGTGGTAACTACATATAATTAATTTCCGATCTGCACATAGACGGTTGTTGAGTAAGTCTTTATGGTGAATTATTTTCTCCAGAACTTGTTTATTTCACGTGAATCATTAATAACCGTTTAGTCACCCAAGACTGAACATACGATTATGTACTACTAATTTCGAGTGCACTGATGGCGAGTTATTTTCGGATTGCTTCGTTACTAATCCGGAACTTCAGTCTTATCACATGTAGTGGTAAATACTATGGTATATGACATCAGATGATATTCTAGGTTATCACTGGGCTCGTTTATTCTCAACAAAATAGGGCAGTCAACATGCCCATGGAGATCAACTAGTCTCCTGTAAGTAATGTGCTCTCTGTAAATTGAACTGAGTTACTAAGTTCTTTTGCTGTTCGCAATTAATCAAGATTTATCAACGGTTGCAATAGTACAAGCCAGGAGTCTACAGCAAGTGTGAGAACTACTGAGAAATCACTCTTCTCTCAATACCAGAAAAAGTCTTCAACAAGGAACTGTTGAACAGAATGAAGGCATTAGTAGACGCCCAACTTCGAGACCAACAGGCTGGACTTCGTAAAGTTGTATCGTGTACCGACCAAAATGCAACATTATGTATCATTTTGGGACACTCAGTTGAATGGAACTCACCACTCTACATCAACTTTATTGACTACGAGAAAGTATTTGATAGCGTGGGCATGGCAGCACTATGGAGGCTTCTTTAACACTACTGCGTGCCTGAGAAAATATTCAAAATCATATGGAACTCTTGTGATGGAGTAAACTGCAAAATCGTGCACGGGTGACAGCTGAAGGACTCGTTCGAGGTGAAGATCGGTGTCAGGCAAGGTTGCTTGCTCTCGCTATTTCTCTTTTTCCTGGTGATCGACTAGATTGTGAAGGCGTCTAAAACTGGAGGATGTAGCTGGGCGATTTGGACTTCGCAGATGATCTGGCTCTTCTATCGCACATGCAACAACAAATGAAAGAGAAGACGACCAGTGTAGCAACAGCCTCTGCAGCAGTAGGTCTCAACATAGATAAAGGAAAAAGCAAAATTCTCCGGTACTGCACAACATGCACTAACCAAATCACTATTTATGGACACGCCTTGGAAGACGTTTTCACCTCTACATATCTGGGCAGCGTCACTGACAACCAAGGTGGATCCGATGAAGTTGTGATGGAGCGGATCGGCGAAGCAAGGGCTGCTAAGACTGGAGAGCATCACCAGCTCAAAACAACTACGGACAAACACCAAAGTCACAGTTTTCAATATGAATGCCTAGAAAGTTCTACTGTATGCAGCGGAAACATGGAGAACTACAAAAGCCATCATCCAGGAGACGCAAGTGTTTAATAACGGTTGTCTACGCAAAATAATTCGGATCCGTTGGCCAGACATCATCAGCAACAATCTACTGTGGGAAAGAACAAACGAGATTCCAGTGGACGAAGTAATGATGAAGAAGCGCTGGAAGTAGATAGGATACACATTAGGGAAAGCACCCAACCGCGTCACAAGACAAGCTCTCACTTGGAACCCTATAGGTTAAAGGAAAAAGGAAAGGCCATAAACTAATTCCGCCGGGAAATGGAGATAGACATGAGAAGAATGAACAGGTATCGTACAGAACTGGTATGAGAAGCTCAGGACATAGTAGGTTGAATAATGCTGGTCAGTGGCCCTTTCTCTAATCGGGGTAACAAGCTTACGTAAGTAAGGTGTCTACATCATCCGAATAATGCAGTTCATCCTTATTATTTCTTTCACACAGAATGCTATATCTGGAACAGTGTTTCCGATATAGGTATTAGGTCTAGAATTATCTCTTCAGTCACGAAACTGCTACAGTGATTATAATGATTTACTGAGCCATTATTCTGCAAGTTTTTAAAAGTTATTGTTGTTACATTTAAGAGTGGTGATATGAAGTACCTCTACGTGGTAAATTAAAATACCCTCAGAATCGTGAGTCCTATTCTAGGTGCTGTACTTCATAACAGAGAGGAATTTTCTGCCTCAGTTTAGGTGTACTTACCTACGTTAATAGTCCAAAATATAAGAATGTTAAATCACCGGGAGTCTTGTAGAACGGAAGTGAATTTTTACTCTTGTTTAGATGTAAAATCATTTGACGGCTTTAAGCATTATTTCAGTTTGTGAATTACTTCTTTAACACGTTTTTTACTTCAGCTTTCGACAGCTGAAATCATTTTGGTAATATGTAGTGCGTTTATTTATGAACACCTTTTATCTCTAGACCTTTTCCTGAGTTTGGTTTGGTTTATTGCTTTAACCGTTCAAAATTACTGTTTTGACACTTTTAAAATCACTGGAGACACGTCCAACTTACTGAGGTCACTTAAAAAATGTTCGGATTGCTTGACAATCTTATTTGAGCAATTTGGTTTTAGAAAGTTTCTGATATTTTGGAAAAATGGCTAGTTTCTCCAGTGGCATGAACCATAATCCTCTTACTTGATTACAATAAATGAACAATCAATGTTTCGCAATTTGTGCTACACTAATGATATGAGATTACTCAGAATGATCGTCTATAGCGAACAGTGGAAACTCTGAACAAATGAAATGAGCAAGAACATAAGTGACAAGAGGGAAATGCGAACAAGTAGATATCCCAATCAACAGCAGCAAATTTTATAACTAGATAACGACGGTTATCTCCGCATTACCATAACAGAACATAGGTTTTGAGATAATGAACTTATTCTTTGGCATAATGGTAGGATAGAGCTACTATCTTATTACCTCAACATTTTCCTCGTTGATCAAAAAAGTCGAGCTTATTAAAGATCACATGAACTAACACAATCAATACAAATCTACTAAGGCGAAGCAGCATTAGGTCATTTAAAAAAAGTGAATCTCACGATACCATAAATTAACAAAATAAACTGTAGGGCGAGACTGAGCTTCCATGCTAGCTGATAACGGTGTCGGAAAGGGCACACATCTCTGTGTTATCTCAGGCCTCTGGTCGGCTTCCAAGTTGAGTTGGTAGAAAGTGTGATATGAGATCCCCATCTTCCTAGATTTTCTGAATGAAATTATCTAGTCAGGATAGGAAAAGATTAGTTTCTGTAGAACAATCGGATTTTCAGTGGAGATAGACAATAGTTCCATCCAGAACTTTCATATGGAGTTTGACGTCACTGGATAACGACAAAATACACCATGAGGCTCAATACGGGTTTCCGAAAGAACGGTCATAATCGTCCAATCTTCTCATAGAATGGGACTGTCGGACAACCTGTTGGGACCGATAGGTACTGGTGCACAATATATTTCTTGTCTTTGCGAAAACCATCAACATAGTACCCTAAACAATCCAAATTCAGAAGGTATCGTGAGTTTCACAGCGAAATATCTTAGGTCCACTTCTCCTCTTGATATTCATTAACGATCAGTTGCACACAGTTATCTCAGCGGCACAGGTCTACGATGAAAAAGTCTGGAGGTTCATTAGAAGCGAAGAGTATTCGACTGAGATCGAAAGGGACCTTCAGCCTATTGAGGAATGGGCTACGGAAAAAGATTTATAACTAAACCAGCCGAAATGTCAAGTCATGTACATTCTGCCCCACATGAAGCTAACGATTTACAGCTTCAAAGGAAGTTTCCTCAGAACGCGATCTCGGTTATATAATCACTGGAAACCTCCACACCAGTTCGAAATATATACGGGGCTTAGCCAAGGATAATTCAACTCATCCCTTTATGAGAAGAAAACTTGGTGCGATAACTCCAGAATTATTCTTAACGCTGTTTAGGACATATGTGCGCCCACACCTTGAAGTCCAGTTGTCTCATTCCCTTTCCTTAAAATAGACATAAATCTCTTGGATAGAGTTCAGAGACGAGCAACCAAATGGGTGATAGGATTAAAGAATAAAGCTTACAAAGGCAGACTCGAGCCCTTAGGATCATTCCCTCTAAATTACAGGAGAACCAGAGGTGATCTGATTATGGCGTACAACATATTAAGCACACTAAACCATCCCAACGTGAGCATATTAACGATGCATCACCACCACTCCCCTTGAGGCGAGTATTCGGGTTCGTGCACACTTTTTCTCATGAAGAGTCGTCGCAACTTAGAATGCTCTCACAGCCGAGGTGACCATAACCTCAGCGGACAGATTTCAGAAGAGACTTGATAAACACATACTCTCATACAGATTATCATCTCCCTCTTGGACAAGCTGTGCCTGATGCATGTCTTGAGACTTCCTAGTTGTTATTATAGCCATTTCAGATAATCCCTAACTTAATCGATCTCGCTTATTGCCTTTGTTTCCTCTCCTTCGCTTACAATTCCGTCTCCTCTCGTAGTCTTCACTACCAATTAGTAGACTAAATTATCTGTTTATTTACTTCGTTCTGAAATCTTCTTCTTCTTAATATTACAATGTCCTCCTTATTAATCTCCACACTGCAACTAACTGATTTCCGGTCTGGTAATGTGATAGCTGTTGGTACCCATTAACCCTACTGCCCTGAAACAAACGTATTTAATCAAATCACGGGACATACAAACTCACAAACAACCACCAACTGACTAAAACTAGTGAAATCGAGCGGCTCAGTAACCGTCCATTGGCTACTAGCAAACACCTGGAACGGTACTGAAAGAACAAGGATTAAGAGCAAAGAACTCAATTGGTGTTTACTAGCTCGTGAAAAAGATATTGAATATTGAGAGTGTTGTAGGTCAACGTGACGTCGCAAAACCTTGGGTTTCGCGAAAATGTTAGTCTATCCAGGTTTAGTCCGGTAATCCAATATTTTTTGATGTATGTTTATATTTGTATGTGGTTTCCGTGTGGATATTTTTGCTGATAATTCTGGATGGTACTTTTTTATCGGTAGTTCCAACAGTGATTTCATACACTATATGCGTTTCGAAGTGTAGTGATTTTCAAATTTGTTTTTTCTCAATCCGTACATACCAAAATGAGAAATAAAAGCAAACTCCGCCAAGAATCTTTCAGTGTGAAAAAGTCAACTGCCCATCGAGTTTTTTTAGTCTGGTTTAAATAGTGAGACGTTTCCCTTTAAATGTCTCTTTTAAGGGGAAATGTTTCGAAATTAACGTTCCTCTATATATCGTCTACTCGAAATCTGCACTTTGTCTCCCTTTCTATATTAACATTCAATAGTGAACTTTTCCTATTACTGTATGTACTAGCACTCCTAGAAAGTTCACATTTTTTTCCCACGCCAAACAATTCATCAGTGCACACTATATGAATGAGGAAATAAGTTAACCGAAGAGCATGTTACTAACGATTTTCACACAATGAGTTTTCAATCATAAGTACATAAGAAGAATAGTGAAACCTCAACAATTAACTGAAAACAAAGTATGTGTTAGGTTTACGTACATATAATAAACCTATCAGTTCCTATGGAATATTATGTATTCTAGTGCTTGTCAGCTCCATTTATTTTATTTTATTATTGTGTAGTAATAAGTACTAGGTATGTTCAAAAACATTTAACAAATTAACCTGTCTCAAGAATCTTTTTTGTTCTCAGATTTCTAAATTTGAACGTCACTTGGAGTCGCCATCAAACACTGATTACAAGTTTGTTGTAAAATACATTCAGATATACAGTTATATTGTCAAGAGCAGAAATCTGCACCTAAAAATGTAAGAGGTAGCAGAATGAAAATTATCATGTATATTATCTTCCCTTTGAGAATCATCAATGCGGCAAAGTAGACATTTCTCTAAACTCAGTACTATGGTCCACAAAATTTTCCGAGATTTCCCCACTACTTCAATTTTTTTCGTTTTGTTTTGGTAGTTAAATTTACTTCTCTACATTCAAAGCATCCACAGCATACTTAGTCAACTTTGACTTCAAGTGTGTTCCAAGTCCTTTTAATCATTTTATAATTTATTTTACTCTTGACTTTGGAAGCTTCCGGGATCTTGGATACATTTGCGTTTGTTTTATAAATTTGCTAGATTTCACACTAGTTTTTCTGTCTAAGTGTGAATGTTTTATTTACACTTTTGTAATATTTAGAGTGGCACTCGTTATCTGAAGACGTGATTAAAACTTCATCTGGCGATGCATGCTGAAGAATTTTCCATCTACTGAAATACCATTACTAGCATTAACATAGGCAACCCAGCCTCCAGTCCTGTCCAAACTAATTAGGACGTTGATGATTCATGAGACTTTGGGTCTTGTGTTAACGGAAAGTGAAGTTGACGGTATCATTAAAGGACCTGGTTCAAGGTCAGTCAGTCAGTTACAACGTAGAACTTCATGTTACCATACCACATTAGCACAGAGACGCAAATGTCAAATCAAATCCCATAATGATAAAGTTAGTAGAGGTATTAATGGTAATGAAGAAGGCTAGGGTTCGAAGATATTATTCAAGAAGTATAATTCAGTGAGATAAGGTTAGAAAGACAGATGTAGAGGTGCTGACGAATCCAGAAGATTAGGATTTGAGAGAGCTCAAAGAATGGATGCACTTGCTCCATTGCAAATGATTTTGAGCCATGTCGTTCAAGGTCTCTAACCATTGATGACTTTCGTCTCGCGGACCCCAACCAGGTAGTCTACATCTACTAGCATGATTCAGTCCACTAGTCAGTGACTTCATGGATTTGTGCCATGTTTTGGTCTGGCCGCGCCTAACTTTCTTTCAACCTACTCCTACACCACAAAACATAGCTCTTCGAGGCAGTCGGTGGTTAAGCATTCGTAACACATGTCCCAACCACCTCAACTGATGAAGTTTCACCACTTCATCTATTGATTTTCCATCCTTACCTAGTACTCGTTTCCCAACGACAGCATTGCTTACTCGGTTGTCCCACGATATACGAGCAATGCTTCTTAAACATCTATGATCGAATACTAGTAACCTACGAACATCTACTCTTAACGGCCATGTTTCACAGCCATATAAGAGAACGGAGCGAACTGCTGCGCAGTACACTCGTCCTTTGTCTAGCGAACGGATATCACGCCTACGCCATAAATGACGCAGGCTGGCAAAAGCCAATCGAGCTTTCTGTATCCGCGGTGAGATTTCGTTAGTCCCCAGGCTATCAGCACTGGTGAGACTCCCAAGATAAGTGAAGTGATCAACACGCTCGACTACTTCACTCTCTATCACCACTTCAGGTGCCAATGCAACTCGGTCTTGAAGCAACGTTTTGCATTTCGAGGTTGAGAACCGCATCCCGAACATGCTAGCATTGTTGCTTAGGGTAGTTAGAAGACTCTGCATTTTGTCGGCGTCTTCACCAAATATAACTATATCATCGGCATATTCTAGATCAGTAAGCGACTTTCCTGGTAGAAGGTCAACCCCTGAAAAATCTGAAGAGCTTAATGTTACCTCTAAGAGGATGTCTACGACAAAGTTTAACAAGAATGGAGAGAGTGGACATCCCTGACGGACACCACTTGATGTAGAGAATTCCGATGACAGCTCGCCATAAACTCTCACTCGACCTGTAGTTTTAGAATAGAGAGCTTGTATAAGGTTAATGTACTTCTCTGGTACACCTTTCAATGACAGACACTGCCACAGAACCTGACGATCCACTGAGTCAAATGCCGCTTTTAGGTCCAGGAACACGACTATTGTCGGACGTCTAAATGTGTGTCTGTGTTCCAGGACCTGTCGTAGTGTGAAGATGTGGTCTATACAACCACGTCCAGGTCGAAAACCAGCCTGGTTTTCTCGAGTCTGCTCTTCACGAGCTCTAGTTAGACGTCTAAGTATAATCGAGGCTAACAATTTAGACACTATTGGTTAGACCTATTCCCCTGTGATTGTCACAACAAGACTTTTGTCCTTTCTTGTAGATTGGGACAATTAGCGACTGAGACCAGTCAGATGGGATTACGTCCAGTTCCCAGTTTCTACCTAAGATCTCAGTCAACCTAGCCGCCAGAACGACACCATCATCTTTAAAAATCTCAGGGGTCAATCTATCAGGACCTGCAGTTCGTCCTCGCTTTAGATTTCCTATCGCTTTCTCAACTTCATAAAGAGTCGTGGGACTTATGTCGATTTGCCATTCAGGATGACTGGGGATCGTGGTCAACCGAAGTGTGGCTGAAGGCCAGTTGAACTGATCCCTAAAGTGTTCTGCCCATCGATTCAATCGTCTGGGTTGAGAGTGAATAATAAGACCACCCTTTTCTGAGATAGTCTCACTCACATTCGGGTTCCTAATACCGGTTTACTTGATGAGTCTAAATAGTTGCCTATCGCCGCTGCCTTTTCCATCGCTTTTGCTTTCGCCACCCACCACTGTTCGCGGTCGTTACGTAGGCTTTTTATAAGTGCGCCTAAGCTGACTACGCTCTTCATCATGTTCAGAGTCAGGTGGGATGCGTTTTCTAGCATCCATCAGTTCGGTGGATGCGACTGAAATCCACGGCTTCATCCCTGCCTTATGTTTTACCTTGCTAGTAGATAGCACTGCTGTTTCCACAGCCTTCTTGATATGATTTCAACCTGACTCTGGATGGGAATCACTTGCATGGTCGCCTAACTGTTTTTCTAGTTCCTCCTGAAATTTTTTCGTAGCTAGATTATCATCAGCTGAAGCCCTAAGAGGCTTGTTTACGGTGTCTTACCTACGTCCAGTAAGCCTCAAACAAATACGAGCTTGCACTAGGACATGATCTAAATCTATATATGTGCCCCAGAACGAGCGGCAGTCCTCTATTGAACCCCTCCATCGGTGGCTGATGGCGATATGATCTAGTTGCGTCCAACGTTGAGACGACTTCGGGGGTCGCCAGGTCAAAAGATGTTTTTCCTTATGTTTAAAATTAGTGTTTGCTAGAAATAGGCGGTTATCTGAGCACAGTTGCAACAGACGGTCGCCATTGTCCGTTCTTTGAGCCGCGAGACCATAACATCCACCTAAGTGTCTTTCATTTTCACTTAGTCTACCTACTTGAGCATTAAAGTCACCAGCCATTATTATTACATCGGAGCGCCTGGCTTTTTGGAGGAGGTCCGAAAGCTGTCTGTAAAACTCATCTTTCACATCGTCTAAACTGCAGTCAGTGGGGGCATAGGCAGATATGACGAAGAGGCAACGGCGGGTGTCCCTGTCCTTCCAAGTTCTCACCGTCCCGTTTAATCGGACAGCGCACAAACGACTATCGACTGGAATCCAGTCTAAGAGAGATAGTTGAGCCCTACGACTCAATGCTATATCTACACCAGCGAGGCCCCGGGAAGCAGCGTCAGGGCTACCGGATACACGAAGGGTAAATCGAGCTGCTTCTTTATCTTGACATGGTGAGGTCAAGTGAATGATGCTACTCGAATCCTGTATGCGCGTTTCCGAGACGCAGCACACATCGATGGCACGAGATTTTAAAGTTCTAGCTAATGATGCCTGTTGCCTTATTTGACACAATGTACGTACATTAAATGCTCCAACATGTAGTTTAGAACGGGGTTCAAGGAGACCAGGAATAACTTCTCGGGAACTCGCATCGTTTGCATTAGCTGTGCACTGTGATAAATGAATGTGAGAAGAGTTAGTCGTGGAGATGAGAGAGGTATTAGAGGGTGTAGGAAGGATTTGATTTTGACCAATTTGGTCTCGCGTGCTGTTACGGATATGCGGGCGGTTGTCACTTCTCGGCTGCCCACACCGTGGAAGGTTGTTTCTTGAGGGACCTGAAAAGGAAGACAGATTAGTGTTGGACTTAGAGACCCGGGTGCGTGACCGCAGAGTCCAAGGGACAACTGCTTGAGGCCGGTCACACACGGCCTTTTTATGAGAAGTTTTTTGAGTGTTAGCTCCGCTCTTGAAAGCCCTTAGTGGGCACCCTTACCGCCGGAGACGGAAATCCGTGAGGTAGGGTGAGGTGTGACATTTTTAGGGCCGAGCTTTTCTAACCCTTCCTTCCTTGTGAGAATGCAGCATCGCTGCAGATGCTGGTTGTCCGAGGGAAACACCTTAATGCTGTCACACCCCTCTTCAGTCAGCAGTACGACTTCGCCCTCAGACCTGGGGTAGCTGCTTTTAGTCTCATCGTTCTCCAATCGACCTGCCTGGCATGGTAGAACCTTCAGGAACATAAGTTCCAGCCAATATAGCTCGTTTGGGTCATCACGATAGGCAAGCCTGACCACCACGTCAAGGTAGCAGCTTCGGTCGGGCCAGGTTCAGGGTACAAGGGTCGTACTAGTGTGGTAATTATGTCTACAGGAATGACTATAAAAAATCTGACTGCTAAACATAAGAAGACATAAAGGACGAAAACCCACGAGACTGAAAAGTTGTATTCCATCGTTATATCGGAATTGGTTACTTCAAGTGGTTTCCGTCAGTACTGTCCACTCTCCATTCGTGTCTGACTTTATCATTGTATTTTTAAAGATAGCATTGTCGTCGTCTGATTTTCAGGGATGGACCTACCAGGAGACTCACTCGTTGACTCAGAATATGCCGATGATATAGTTATATTTGGTGAAGACGCTGACAAAATGCAGTCTTTTGACTCCCTTAAGCAACAATGCAAGCATGTTCGGGATGCGGTTTTCCCCATCGAAATGCGAAATGTTGCTTCAAGATTGGCCAACATCGGCACCTGAACTAGCGATATGGATTAAAGCAGTAGAGCGTGTCGACCGCTTCACTTGCCTTGGTAGTCTCACCAGTGCGGATGGATACAGAAGGCTCGATTGGCTTTTGCCAATATGCGTCACTGATGGTGTCGGAGAGATTCCCGCTTGCTAACCAAAGGACAAGTCTGCTGCGCAGCAGTTCGCTCCGTCCTACTATATAGATGTGAAACATGGCCAGTACAAGTAGAGGATATTTGTAGGTTACTGGTATTAGCTGATACGTGTCTTCGAAGCATTGCTCATGTATTCTGGGAACATCGAGTATGCAAGTCAGTGTTTGAAAAATGGTACTAGGTAAGAGTGGAAAATCAATTGGTGTAGTAGTGGATCTTTAGTTGAGGTGATAGGAGTATGTATTATGTATGTGTAACCACTGGCTACCTCGAGAGCGATGTTGTCTGATGCATGAGTAGACTGGAAGAAAGCTAGGGGCGGCTAAACCAAAACATGGCAGAAATCCATAAAGTCACTGACAAGTAGACTAAGTCATGTTGATAGATGTAGGCTACCTGGTTGGGGTCCGCGAGACGAAATTCACTGATGGTTAGAGACCTTGATTGACATGGCTCAAAATCGTTTGCGATGGCGCAGGTGCATCCATTCTTTGTGTTCTCTCTAATTCTAACCTTCTGAATTCCTCATCATCTCTATCTTTATCTCTATTAAGTTATGTCACTGAATTATACTTCTTCAATAATATCTTCGAACCCTAATCTTCTCCATTACTGCGCATACTTCTACTATGGGATTCGAACTGACAATTGCGTCTCTGTGCTAATGTGGTATTGCAACCTGAACTTATCTACTTACGTACGAAGTTCTACGTTGTAACTGACTGACTGACTCATCAAAGAACAAATTTTGTCTACTCAACTGGTTTCATTTTGTTGAAATCGTTTTAATTTTGTCCACCTACCTTAGGTTGGTAACATAACTACCTTAACTAAAATTAAAAGCTATCTAATTTTCATCACTGAGGGTTTTATTTGTTACCATCGAATGTCCATTACCAAAAACACTTCACACTTTGAGACAAATTGTTATTGGGTGTTAAAACTACATATTATCGTAAATTATTTTTCGTGATTCAAAAACATTTCAAGAGTTCAATGTGAACTAGAACTCCCCTCTAGTTATCATCAATTTCATGTACATATTTACCCGTTTCTTCGGCTGTACATACACTAAGAGGATAAAAACGATCCTGTTAACAGACGTAAACATCTTAGTTTGGGTCCTCATGCTAGTCATAATCTACATTTAAGGACATTGGGTTATGTGACTTGAAAGTGGTTAAAATCACGGGATTCATTCATCCTTTACCGTCTGATGGATCATATAACAATGTTCTGTGACTCTGTTATCTAAACTACATATTTCAAACTCTGTTTCTCATATTTATCTATCCACAGCAGTTGGTAATTTTTTTCTTCTCTGTTTCCCATCCTATTTCTTTTCTCTATCGGTGTGTTTAAAAAAAATAGGGCAAATGTATATTTGTGATAGGTTATGTGTTGAGTTTTACTGGTTAAATGTTCGGATGTTGCATTTTGCAGACTCACTACTAAAAATACCGTGTCTCAATTCTCAATTTCCTTATACAAAGAGCCTCAATTATTACTGTCCAGAGAGGCCAATATTAACATTGTCTTTTTTTTACCTTTTCATGTAGTTCTCTTCAATTGTTCTCCATTGTTTTTATTTAAATACAATTAACGGTACAAAGGGGCGCCTAAATATGTATGCACCGCACAAATCAGTTAGTTTGTATTTGGGCTAGGATAATACCCACACACTCAAACCGAAGCAGGATTTTTAATTAGGCAGCCACTTCCTGAGCCTTTTATTCCAAGGTCTAGTTCATTAGACAGCGGAACAGCGTTTCATGCGATCCCACAACTGATGGTGACTAACAGTGATCCCATCTACCATTTGTCCTCTATACTTGCTTTATACGCTTTGCCATATGAGAGGATTTCGATAGAGAGGGAGAGCAAATTCTCCCCACTATCAGCCGTACCAGGCCATTTGGAGGCTTTTAAGTAATTTTATTATATGTTTTTAAATTTAGTTCCAATCTCAAATCAATCTCAATAACTTTAATGTCACAGTTTTATACGAAAGTGATTTCGTTATCGTGGATCATTCACTATCGTCTGTGTTTGTAAACATTGTCGTTATTACTTTTTGTAAGTTTTTAAGACTGGAGACCATCTTTCTCATGATATGTTTTGATTATTGTGTTTTTGAAATATTTGTTACACTGCTTATTCATAACTCATTCTTTGTCTTGCAGTGTGTTGTTTAGTATTTGTGGACCCTTATTTTTGTAATTGGGACGATGTACGTAATTTTAAGGTGGGCTACTTAAATCCACACGTTTTTGTAGTACCTAAACTAACCTTCAGACCGTATAGGGACAGTCCCGAGCCTGAGTTAAGAGGAAGAGTTGCGGTGTTAGGGCTTACAAGCCTACCTCATAACTCCGCCTTTAGACCCTCCGGGGCTACTGCCGGTCCCAAGCCCGGGTAAAGGAGAAGGTTTGAGATGTGGCTTGGCGACCCCATCCCGGAAAAAAACTTGTCAAAGAAACGCTAACAAGAAAAACTAATTCAAACCACATAAACTCTACTCTGGGAGTTAAAAAGTCTTCATTCAGAAGAATTATGACGTTTCATGATGAAAGTCAAGTTCCTTCGGAATTCATGAGGCCGATGCGCCTTCTGACAACCCGAACCCTACCACGGGCAGCTGGAAAGTTACAACCGCCCTCATTCCCGTAACAGCACACGAGATCAAATTGGTCACAATCAAATCCTTTCTACACCTCTTAATAACTCTCTTATCTCCTCAACCAACTCTTCCTTCGATCGTTTATCACCTCGCGCCACTGAAGCAAACCGTTTAAGCTCACGAAACGTTATTCCTGGTCTCTTGAAACCCCTTACTAAATTACATATTGGAGCTTTTAATGTTCGGACCCTATGCCAAATAGGGCAACAGGCTTCAGTAACTAAAACTCTGGAATCCCGAGCAATCGATGTACGGTGCGTCTTCGAAACGCACAAACAAGATCCGAGTAAAATGATCGATTTGACTGTACCTAGTGCAGATAGAGACATAACACGGTTTACACCTGTGTTTCAAGTAGCCCCTGATGCTTCTGCCTTCCATGGCCTCGCCGGCGTAGTCATTGTATTAAGTCCTAGGGCAGAATTAGCTCTCTTAGACTGGATCCTGGTAGACAGTCTCAGGCTGATAAAACGCCTCCGCAATGATCGTGAACAGTGGCGGGTAGCGAAGGCGAGAGAGATGGATGAGGCAGCGGCGATAGGCAACTATTTAAACCCATCAAGTAAACCGGTATTAGGAACCCGAATGTGAGTGAGACTATCTCAGAAAAGGGTGGTCTTATTATTCACTCTCAACCCAGACGATTGAATCGATGGGCAGAACACTTTAGGGATCAGTTCAACTGGCCTTCAGCCACACTTCGGTTGACCACGATCCCCAGTCATCCTGAATGGCAAATCGACATAAGTCCCACGAATCTTTATGAAGTCGAGAACTTACTTACCTACTCTTACTTACGCCTGTTACCCCCAATGGAGTATAGGCCGCCCACCAGTTTTCTCCAACCAACTCTGTCCTGGGCTTCCATCTTTCTGATTTCTGTCTCTATTTCTTGGCGTAATGCGTTCCTTGGCCTTACTCTTTTCCTTTTGCCTTGAGAGTTCCAAGTGAGGGCTTGTCTTGTGACGTAGTTAGATGCTTTTCGTAGTGTGTCCTATCCACTTCCACCGCCTTTTCCTGATTTCCTCCTCCACTAGAATCTGGTTTGTTCTCTCCCACAGTACGTTGTTGCTGATCGTGTCTGGCCAACGAATCCGAAGTATTTTGCTTAGAAAACTGTTAATAAACACTTGTATCTTCTGGATGATGGCTTTCATAGTTCTCCAAGTTTCCGCTCCATACAGTACAACTGTCTTGACATTTGTATTGAAAATCCTGATTTTGGTTTTGGAAATCTGAAGCGAGACAGTGCACCGGGTCCTGATAGATTGATCCCTGAGATTTTTAAAGATGGTGGTCCAGTTTTAGCAGCATAATCCCATCCAACTGGTCTCAATCCATGATTGTCGCTATTTATAAGAAAGGACAAAAGTCTTCTTGTGACAATCACAGGTGAATCAGTCTAACTAATATAGTGTCTACATTTTTAGCCTCGATTGATCGATTCTGCGGATCGTGAGGTTCTGTGGCAGTTTCTGTCATTGAAAGGTGTACCAAAGAAGTACATTAACCTTATACAAGCTCTCTTCTCGTACACTACAGGTCGAGTGAGAGCTTATGGCGAACTGTCACCGGAATTCTTTACTTCAAGTGGTGTTTATCGGAGATGTCCACTCTCTCCATTCTTGAATAATCTTGTCATAAACATGCTCCTAGATATAACCTTATCCTCGTCTGAATTTTCAGGAGTGGACCTTCTACCAGGAGACTCGCTCGTTCACTCAGAATATGCCGATGATATAGTTAAATTTGGTGAAGACGCCGACAAAATGCAGAGTCTTCTGACTGCCTTAAGCAACAATGCAAGCATGTTCGGGATGCGGTTTTCCCCATCGAAATGCAAAATGTTACTTCAAGATTGGCCAGCATCGGCACTTGAACTAGTGACAGGGAGTGAAGTAGTCATGTGTGCTGACCACTTCACTTACCTTTGGAGTCTCATCAGTGCCGATGGCCTGGTGACTGACGAAATCTCTACATGGATACAGAAAGCTCGATTGGCCTTTGCCAACCTTCGTCAATTATGGCGCAGGCGAGATATCCGTTTGTTGAATAAAGAACGAAATTTGAATGCCTTTAAACTAGAATCGGGACTCTCAACTTAATACAGCTGTTATGGAGAAGAGGTTTACCGATTTGACTGACGATTTTTCCATGATCAAAGGTACTGATTAGAATGCCGATCAGTAGGATGGCATGTAATATTTCAAAGCCTAGCGGGTTGGTGGCTAATCACTAGACCGTATTATTGTCCTGAGCTTCTGAGCGATTTTAAACAAAAGCGAGACTACTGGTTGGAAGAATAGTTTTCTTATACAATAAAATGGTATGCTTATACACGAAGTATTCACAAAAATGTGCTGGTGATTGGAGGAAATCAGTTTGTAAATCACTAATTCAATAATCAATGAAAACCTAATTTTGGTAGGCCTAATTATTTTCCATCGTCACATCAACAGTCGAATAGCCTAACTAATATAGTATATCATCATTTAATGCTTTCCATTTTAAATGTTGCTATAATTTTTGTTATGCTGATTTGTTTCTGACTTTTAGAATGAAAATCTACTTGATTTTTTCGTTCATTGGATTTGGGTTGTTGTTTTCTCACAGTGAAACAATAATTAAACAACATGTACCAGCTGAACTGTTATGTTTAGATACAAAGTGTTTGAAAACTATAACAATGGGAAAGCTTATTAAAGATGTTAATATAGCGAATCAGGAAATATTAAAGAAAAATACCTTAGTGGATATAATAGCATTAAGTGCTGATACAGCTAATTCTTTGATGAAAATAAAATTTGGCACAAATAATCCATATATCGATTCAAGTCTTGTACAAATGCACGATTCTCCAAGTTCATTCAGATTTTTAAGAGTGAAAAACACTGATACAATCTTGAACCCTTCAACTTCATTAGATGAAGATTCAAGTTATAAATCAACAGCGAAAGATCATCAAGACAACGGGCAAACATTTTCTGACAGTCAAAGGCAGAGTAATGCTATTGACATTGACTTGGTTGATCCCAGAAGCCATGATCAAGTGATCAGACAAGAAACTGCAGACGAAAAAGATTCTGATGAAGTGGAAGACGACACGCTTGAAGTAGATAACGATGAAGATGAATCAAACGATAACAATTCAACTCTTGACACAGAAGTTCGTGATACAGCTTCTTCGAATTATGGAGAGACAAACACCACTGACTTTTCATTTGAATCAACCAGTGAAAATGTTAGCCAGGAGAAAGTTCGTAAATCTATGTTATCCAATGAAAATGAACCAGTAAATACTATCGCACATACTAAAGAAAGTAAAGATTCGATTGATACAAAGTCATTTATCAAAAAAAGTGCTAGCAAACAATCAGATGAGGTTACGAGTGATTCTGAGCAAAGTGAATCTGATTTGGCAAGGCGACAGTCTCCATCTGATCAATCGCATCATGTAGAGGGGATGTCAGGAACTGAGGATGTGAAAACTGGAGCTCCACCATCACCGCCACCTCCTACCGTACCTTCCAAACCAGACAAGATGTCGGAGAAGGTTTCGAGTGATTCTGAGCAAAGTGAATCTGATTTGGCAAGGCGACAGTCTCCATCTGATCAATCGCATCATGTAGAGGGGATGTCTAAAACTGAGGATGTGAAAGCTCGAGCTCCACCGCCACCTCCTACCGTACCTCCCAGCCCAGATAAGATGTTGGAGAAGGTTTCGAGCGATTCTGAGCATAGAGAATCTGATTTGGCAAGGCGACAGTCTCCATCTGATCAATCGCATCATGTAGAGGGGATGTCAGGAACTGAGGATGTGAAAACTGGAGCTCCACCATCACCGCTACCACCTACCGTACCTTCCAAACCAGATAAGATGTCGGAGAAGGTTTTGAGTGATTCTGAGCAAAGTGAATCTGATTTGGCAGGGCGACAGTCTCCATCTGATCAATCGCATCATGTAGAGGGGATGTCTAAAACTGAGGATGTGAAAACTGGAGCTCCACCAGCACCGCCACCACCTACCGTACCTTCCAAACCAGATAAGATGTTGGAGAAGGTTTCGAGCGATTCTGAGCAAAGTGAATCTGATTTGGCAAGGCGACAGTCTCCATCTGATCAATCGCATCATGTAGAGGGGATGTCAGGAACTGAGGATGTGAAAACTGGAGCTCCACCATCACCGCTACCACCTACCGTACCTTCCAAACCAGATAAGATGTCGGAGAAGGTTTTGAGTGATTCTGAGCAAAGTGAATCTGATTTGGCAAGGCGACAGTCTCCATCTGATCAATCGCATCATGTAGAGGGGATGTCTAAAACTGAGGATGTGAAAGCTCGAGCTCCACCGCCACCTCCTACCGTACCTCCCAGCCCAGATAAGATGTTGGAGAAGGTTTCGAGCGATTCTGAGCATAGAGAATCTGATTTGGCAAGGCGACAGTCTCCATCTGATCAATCGCATCATGTAGAGGGGATGTCAGGAACTGAGGATGTGAAAACTGGAGCTCCACCATCACCGCCACCACCTACCGTACCTTCCAAACCAGATAAGATGTTGGAGAAGGTTTCGAGCGATTCTGAGCAAAGTGAATCTGATTTGGCAAGGCGACAGTCTCCATCTGATCAATCGCATCATGTAGAGGGGATGTCTAAAACTGAGGATGTGAAAGCTCGAGCTCCACCGCCACCTCCTACCGTACCTCCCAGCCCAGATAAGATGTTGGAGAAGGTTTCGAGCGATTCTGAGCATAGAGAATCTGATTTGGCAAGGCGACAGTCTCCATCTGATCAATCGCATCATGTAGAGGGGATGTCAGGAACTGAGGATGTGAAAACTGGAGCTCCACCATCACCGCCACCACCTACCGTACCTTCCAAACCAGATAAGATGTCGGAGAAGGTTTTGAGTGATTCTGAGCAAAGTGAATCTGATTTGGCAAGGCGACAGTCTCCATCTGATCAATCGCATCATGTAGAGGGGATGTCAGGAACTGAGGATGTGAAAGCTCGAGCTCCACCGCCACCTCCTACCGTACCTCCCAGCCCAGATAAGATGTTGGAGAAGGTTTCGAGTGATTCTGAGCAAAGTGGATCTGATTTTGTTAAACCACAACGTTCATTCTTATCTCCGTCAAGCAAAGGTTTAGATAATGATAGTCAACTAGAAACTACTAAGTCAGTGTATAATGATAGACAAGGCGGAATCAGTAGTGATTTCATTAATGTTGAAAATATTGGCAAATTTCATTCTTTAGATGTGAATAACTCTATTTCTTCAACTATTTCACAACAAATATCTAAGAATCAACTTTTTGATCCGCACATTTTTCCCGTTCACATTGGTTTGATACAGTGTATATACTGGGCAGCAAATGTTAGTTTTGATCAAACTTATTTGGAAACTGTTCGATCACCTTTCTCACGTTTGTTTGTCAATGGATTAATGTACTTCTTTTCAATTGCTAACTTTTCTCTACAATATTTTCCAGAGAATTCTATTTCTAGTCTAGATAATATTTTACTTGAAACATTTTCTTTACCATTAAATTTCATTATTGCTTGGATGATTTTTATAGTTCACTTATTGTTTGTATGGAATTTAAGTAAAGTTATACATTCTATTCTATCAAAATACATTTTTCCTGAAAAATACACATCTCCATCACTTGCAGAATATATAAAACTTGAAGAGTATAGTATACAACTAGCTAGTCAACTTTCAGATATGGAAGAGTCTAATTCTCATTTATCTAAATGGGCTAATTCACTTTCATGTAACTTTCAAAATTTACAAGAAGAATATACTACTAAAATATCTGAAATGACATTGTCTGTAGATGATTCACATGAATCTTGCATGCATGTTCAATCTGAATTAAATCATTTAAAAAATGCTTACAATTTATTAGAACAAAGTTTACGTTTAAAATTAACTGATAAAGAAGAAATTATTCATGAATTAAACACAGAAATTAATCATTTAAAACAATTAAACTCTGATAATGATAATAAATGGCAAAAAAATCTTTTAGACTTGGAAGAAACTAATCGTCAATCAATAGAGAAATTAAAAGAAGAGTTAGAACAATTATATTCACAAGCTAATTCATATTATAATCGTATGAAAACAATGCAATCAGATATGGAAATGATTAAAGAATCTAGAAAAGCATCTGAAGAGAAATTACTTACTAAAGAAGCAGAATTTCAAAGTTTACTCGCAACATTTAATACACTTAAAGGACTTGAATTGATCTTGGAACAAGAATCTTTTTCACAACAATCAAAAATAAATAGTATTGAAGAACGTGAAGTAGATACCATTGAAAATATGTCTAATGTGATTTGTTGTACCTTAGAAGATGATTTAGATGTTAGTGATAAGTCAAGTGTTTTTTCTGAAAGTATTTTATCTGATTCAAATGAAAAAGTTCATGAAAAAACTACAGAAAAATCTAAATTACGAGAGAAATTATCATTACTTTTGGATGTTGGTCGTTTGCATGCTCAAATTAGACTTAAAGATGAACAAATTAAAACTGAAGAATCTAAAACAAAAAGTGAACATGATCTTCGAGTTCAAGTTGAATCTAAATTGGAAGAGATAGAAAAAGAAAATTCAACTCTTAAGTCTAATTTAATTCAAACAGAACAAGAAAAAAATGCTTTTCAAACAAAGCTTGATATTTTATCAGATTATTTTAAAGAACGTGAACTTGAACTACAAAGAGATTTAGGAAAGCATGTTGTAGTTGGTTCTGAATCTTCAGAAGCTCTTATGCACAGTCGAAAACGTAATCAAGAGCTTGAAGGAGAAGTGAAAATATTACGAGATCAAATGACAGCTTTACGCCGAGAACTAGCAGAAACTGAACGAACTAGTAGGCGTCAAATATCGGAGTTAGATAAGCGTTCTCATGAAAATTGGTTAGCAGCTCGTGCATCGGAACATCAAATTCAAGATCTACGTGAAGAGAACTCTAGTCTACGACAAAAGCTTATTGAATCGGAGAACAATGCATTACGATCGTCATTGCACAATTTCCCAGGAAAAATAGATAGTTCATCTCGTGAAAAACTTATGAATATTTTACCAAGACCTTTTTTACCACCGGGTTTTTTGAAAAATACAAGTTTAAGAGGAGATGTGCACTCTCAATCGAGAAATTCTATGACAAATTTATCATCACAACAACCAATAACAGAAGCTAACCCATTTCCATTTATTCCACCACCTCCACTTCCACCTCCAGGAATGATGCCTTTTCCAGGTGGACTTCAAAATGATACTTTATCACCGCCCCCGCCACCTCTTTTGCCTGGATTTCCTCCTGTACAAATGAATTTCCCGCCTGGATTTTTACCTCCTCCTCCTATTCCTCCATTCGCACCTGTTATGAAAACATTAATCGACCAGAATAAACAAACTAGTTCTCGCTCTTCTATAAGTGGTTCATTAAAATGATTTTTAGATCTGTCGATGTTGGTTTATTTTGCATTTTCATTCTTTCGTTTGTTATATATATATATATATATATATATATATATATATATATATCATTTATTATTTCATTGAGGTTATTGTTTATTATTATTATTATTATTTAGGAGGGTACTTTTTTAAGATAATGTGATAGATACCTATTTATTACATTTGTTCTTTCAGATAATCTCTATTACAAGTGACATTTTATTGAATGTAAAATATTTGTAAACTTTCACCGGTTCCCTACTACTACTACACTAAGAAGGATTATATCATGTTTTCTATATATTTTGATTACTGAATAAAATGTTTTTCTGTCTGTTTATTTATTGTATACGTTGATGGTAAATGTGTGTGTGTGTGTACTGTTTTGTTTTTTGTATTTTGATCATTGAATAATGGTGTTTGAAGTCTTTCTGTTTGTTATTGTTATAAATTAGTGGAAAGTGTGTGTGTGTGTGTGTGTATGTGTGTGCGTGTTTTCTTCAGAAATCATTTCATTATCTGTTATGTATAAACAATATAACTTGAAATAGCTTTATTGATTTAATTGAGAATTGAATTGTGTTGTTTATGTTTCAACTGTAAATAATAACTGGATATTTTCAAAGATCACAGATCACTCATTCGAACGTTTTAGTATATATAATATGAGTTGAAATTTGGTATAAAAAAAAAAGATTATTCCAAATACTGTCGACAATTTTATCTTTTCTACTTTCATCTAATACACTCATTTTTAATCATTAATCTTGATAGCATAAACATGATAATGATTTTTTCTGTAATGTAAGGAGAATTATAAACAAGTTAGTTTTCAAACCTTTTTTTTTGTCTTACAGCTGTCTTTATTTTTATTATCCAAGTTTTGAACATGGATCTGTTATCGACATGTCAGTCATTTAGTAGTGCATTGCAATTGTATTTTGACAATTAAACTACTTTGACTACTTACTGGTCATTAAAAAAAAATAAGCTCATGCTGAATTGGTTTGTTTTCCTATCTCTTTTCAGCTGATATACGACTGAACGCCTAAATAATACTTGATTGTTAAACCCAGACTGAAGTGTACTGATTTCTTGAATCACTTCATATTTTCATGTGATTTTATCTCTTGTACAACATGTGGACAATGGTGTTTTTCGTT
This sequence comes from Schistosoma turkestanicum, assembly GCA_944470395.2. Lineage (NCBI taxonomy): Eukaryota > Metazoa > Platyhelminthes > Trematoda > Strigeidida > Schistosomatidae > Schistosoma > Schistosoma turkestanicum. Next base: position 13,795,090 of record OX103973.1, on the reverse strand, counting down.
TGTTTGTTTGTTTTGTTTTTTCTGCCAAAACTCTGTAATTTGAGGTTTATGAAAAAAAAAAGTAAAGCCTCATCTTTGATTTCATGTGTTTTTACCGCCAAAAAAAATGTGATTGTGTTGAAATCTAATGAAAAAGATATCTTTATGTGTATGGTAGTTTTCAAATATACAGTTACATGACATCTGATTAGCGCACTTTGCATGAAAACTAACAAATTCAAATTGTCTTATATGATTACATGATATAGAAGCTGTGAATAAGGCATTAATCTGATGAGTTATAGTTTACTCTAGTTATTTCAGTGATAATTTTTGTATAGCCTGAAAAAGAATGGTGACCAATGAAATTTCAGAACAAACCGATCAATCTGTTTTTATGTACAACAATATTATTTCTTGATAGAACAGGGATATATTTTAAAAATTTTATGTTAACTAATAGCTGCTGTATATGAATGACCTTATTGATTGTTCTAAACTATCTTTTCATCTGTATCTATTGCGTGTGTACTTTATAAAATAAAATTAGATATTAGAAATCTTTAAGTGAACTGAAACTGGATAATAATTTGTAGTTGCTTGTAATGTTCAATATAGTGTCTATGTTTATTGACTTTTGGGACATGTACTGCGTATGCCTAACCACTGACTGCCTCGACGAGCTATGTTTTGTGGTGTAGGAGTAGGTTGAAAGAAAGTTAGGCGCGGCCAGACCAAAACATGGCAATAATCCATAAAGTCACTGACAAATGGACTGAGTCATGTTGGTAGATGTAGACTACCTGGTTGGTGTCCGCGAGACGAAAGTCACCAATGTTTAGAGACCTTGAATGATATGGCTCAAAATCGTTCGCAATGGTGCCGGTGCATTTATTCTTTGTGTTCTCTCAAACCCTAATCTTCTGGATTCTTCAACACCTCTAGTTTCGACTCTCTAAACTTTTCTCACTGAATTATACTTCTTGAATAATATCTTCGAACCCTAGTCTTCTTCATTACCATTAATACCTTTACTATCTTTATCACTATGGGATTTGATTTGACATTTGCGTCTCTGTGCTATTGTGGTATGGCAACATGAACTTATGTACATACGTACGAAGTTCTACGTTGCAACTGACTTATGTTTATTGACTAGGACTCCTGTTTGTCTTCAGTAGATCATTAATACTCAGTGGGTTACTAGAGGTCGTTCAATTGTATATAATAGTTATGCCTAATATTAAGGCTTCGTTAATTGCTTGAATACTTAACAGTTCCTCATTTAGTTGATGAATGCTTGGAAGTTCATCACAACCAACTTTAATCTTAAATTGAAATCAGTAGAAAATAAGTACCAGTCGAAACTGATGAAATAAATGGAAATAAAGTTGCGTTCCTACTAAACAAATAAATTAGCGTCAATGCATAGTAGAGAGTTCTGTGTTATTGAGGTTTGATATTATTAGGTGGTGCAGTTGTCTAGAAATTCAATGTTTTTTAATGGTTGATCAACTGTTGGTTTGCGATGTAAACTGCGTAGTGGGCAAGCCATCCTCACAACAGACTAACATTAGTCAATGCGATTAAGATGTCTACATTCAGATTAACCAGTTTGTTTACCTATACGCAGAAAGTTTGTAATAACATGAAGTAACTGATAAGTAGTGTTGTTTTCACTGGTAAGATTTGATTCAGTTGGTATAAATCCATTCGTTTGGTCTGTGAAGGCATGGTTGCCCTCTGAATTAACTGGAGAAGAACTTCTTAACTAAACGGAAGATAAATTACCTAACATTCGTGCCTGTCACACAGCTTTTGTAGGTCAATTAAGTACAAGTAACTTGATGTGAATCAATTAATCGCCGTGTTTTGTTCACTTTAGTCCGATATACGAACTCTGATTTGATTAGCAAACATAAAATGACTATCCGAAAGCTTAATTTGCTAATTAACTGTCTGGTACAACATTCTATGGCTGAAACCTTTTCAAACTGTATCTGATGTCCGAATAGAAATACCATTTGCCTACTCAGTATAGTTTTAACAAAGAAAAACTTAGTAATGTGATATTTACCGAGGAATGTCTCACCTAATAGATTTGAAGAATGACTGCGGAATAATCATTATGAAAATTAAATTCATTAACGTCTTTTCATGCCAGATCGACTTTCACCTCACAGCAATTCTATGTTCCCGCCTTTTAATAGTACTATTTACAAAAGACACAAAAATTACTACAATCTCTTTAGTTGCGATCATTAACGTCTTTTTATGCTAAATCAAATTTTACTTCTCAGAACTGTTATGAGTTGGTCGTTCGTATACCTTTTTCTACAGTCAGCATATTCCATTCAATACGAGATCTGTTAAAACATCAATCGAGAAAAGCATAGAATATCAAACATCTGGTTGGCTGCTTACTAAGTAGTAGTCTCTAAGATGATAGGCTTCTGTGAACCATTGTTCGTGTCTTTTTGGAAGCGCCAAATGAGCGATGCTGACTTTAGACATGGCAAATAATTTTTTAAGGTAGTGGGTATTTAATCAACTGGGTTGGTTGGGACATGCGTTATATATGCCCAAACAGCACATACGCAGATGGACAGTGTTGTAAGAGTAAGCTGGAGGTGAGCCAGGAGCAGCCAAAACACGACGTGACACCGATTTATGAATTTAATGTGATTATTGGACTGTACCGATATGGTGTTTAATGCGAGCAGGTTAAAACCACGTAACTAGAAACGTATTATGGAATACAGGATCTGACAGTACATGGCTTATTCGATCAATTCGAATACCTTACATTCGTTCGCAGTAATGTAATATCCTACCACCCTGCAGCATCTTTCCAATCAATAGTTATGGTTGTTTTGCTCGAATAAAAATACTTGAAATATGTTCTTTCTAAATATATTCGTAATGGATTTATTTTTATTTTGAACGATAACGAGATTTAATCCAGTTATATAACAGAATTTCATCATCGTTATGTACTTACTATATGATGAGTTCAATCAACTCTAGTCTAAAAAATTCATTGTACTAATCATCAACATGTAACTGAGCACGTTAGCACAGGGACGCAACTGTCAGTTCGAATCCAATAGGAGTAGAGGTAGTAGAAGTATTAGCAGTAATGGAGAAGATTGGGGTATAATTCAGTGAGAAAGTTAGAAAGAGATGATGAAGAGTTCAGAAGGTTAGAATTTAATAGAACACAAAAAGTGGATGCACCTGCGCCATTGCAAAAGATTTTGAATCATGTCTTTCAAGGTCTCTAACCATTGGTGAATTTCGTCTCGCGAATCCCAACCAGGTAGCCTAAATCATCTACCAAAATGACTCAGTCCACTTGTCAGTGACTTTATGGACTTGTGCCATGTTTTGCGTTGGCCACCACTAGTTTTCTTCCAGCCTACTACTACACCATAAAATATGGCTCGTCAAGGCAGTTGGCGGTTGGGCATACATACCACATGTCCCAACCACCTCAACTGATGAAGTTCCTGTACTTCATCTATTGATTTACCATCCCTACCTAGTACTCGTTTCTTAACGACAGCATTGCTTAATCGGCTGTCCCAGGATACACGAGCAATGCTTCGGAGACACCTATGATCGAAGACAAGCAATCTACGAATGTCCTACACTCTCACCGGCCATGTTTCGTATCCGTATAGTAGGACAGAACGAACTGCTGCGCAGTACACTCGACCTTTGGTTAGCAAACGGATATCTCTCTAAGTGTATGGTGCTTCATTTATTGATTTATTTGAAGTCGTTTTTGTTTGTCTGCTTATTCGTTTTAAGTAGGCTCTAAATAATCCTTCGATAATTATGTTCCATAAAACATATATGACATATGGTTGTTGCACAATACCGAAGGTCCTGGGTTCGAATCCTGCGGGGTGCAGGAGTCGTGGATGCGCACTGCCACCGATGAGTCCCATACCAGGACGAAACGGCCGTCTTTTAGTGCTTCCAGGTTTCTAATGATGGTCTAATATTGATCAATTCATGGTTTCAAAAATGTGTAACTTAACAATCTTCACAATCCCGTAATGCAAATATGGTTGTTGAACAAGCGATTCCTCATTTGCTTTGTATTTAATAAGAAATCAAGTAAGTAATAGATTATCTCAAAATTCCAATTCCCAATATTTTGGGAATGAGCATTTGCATAAAAACTCATGTAAAATTTTTCGAATAGCATCATTCTAGTCGATTTTTAGGTTGATATATTTGTTTTTTTATTTGAGGAATTTATTTTACATGTACATGATACTCTCTGAAGTTATGCTACATTTATTAGCAACTGAAAACACTCATTCATATTTGCATTGGTGTGAATGATAAAAAGAATTAGTACGTCTATTTTAAGCAAAGGCAATACATTCATTGTATAGAAATGTTGAAGGACGAATTTTGATGTTTATGGAGGCCTTGGCTATTGGAAAATTAAAAATTCCCCTTATAACCTTGGATATGACCTAGTAATCTTTAAGCTTAGGGTAATGTGACAATTTTCCTACCTTTGCTTAATCTTTTTTCATATTACGTTAATTTCCTCTCTCTCCTTTACTTACAATTATCATCACCTTATGTCTATTTGAACTTTTATTTAATTGACCAGCTTTTAATAATCTTCATATAAAATGCCTTGATAAGTGTATATATGTGTGACCAGATTGTTCGAAATGTATATAGCGTAAATACATCACAACATTTTTCAGATCAATTCTACATCTTCTCACTGTGTTCTATCAAAATTTAAAGAAAGGGACTAACTAAATTCAAATTTCTATAGTTCACCTCTTTTACAATGCAGCTAATTTTTTTTTATTGTAAGTAATTTGATATTTGGCTTTTTTTGTAATATTTATATTAGCTTGTTCTACTAGCTCTAACCTTTTTTTCTTCTAGTTCATTTTAGTAACCTCATGAACGACCTAATTCTTCTCTACACTATCAAATAAAAAAAAAACAAAGAGAATGAAACCGAATCTTTTTCTACTACCGTACATCAATTCTGGCTTTTATACTTCGAACTATGTCACAGAAGCCAGAAAAAATATACGAAGGAAAATATTTTATGCACAGAAGAGGTTGAGATTGTAGAGAAACAGTAAAATGTTGATGTAATAATTAGTAAATTAAATAGTAGCGATAATAATGCAGAATAATTGCTTGATAAGTTGTGATAAATTTTATCTAGGTTGAACCTACGTCATCGTTAAATACCGAAATTATTGAACAATAAAAAACAATGAATATGTGTATGCAGTTTAACTGATACTTATTTTCACCTCTTAACCCCAATGGAGCATAGGCCGCCGACCAGTATTCTTCAACCGACTCTGCCTGAAGTATTGAGACTTCTTCAGTTGTGGTGGTTGGGACATGTATTACGTATGACCAACCACTGACTGCCTCAGAGAGCCATGTTTTGCGGTGTAGCAGGAGTAGGTTGCAAGAAAGCTAGGGGCGGACAAACCAAAAAATGGCACAAATCCATGAAGTCAATAACAAGTAGATTGAGTCATGTTGGTAGATGCAAACTAGCTAGTTGGTGTTCGTGAAACGAATGTAACTGGTGGTTAGAGACCCTGAATGTTATAGCTTAAAATCGTTTGCAATGGCTCAGGTGCATCTACTCTTTGTGTTCTATGAAATTCTAATCTTCTGAATTCGTCATCACCTCTATCTTTCTCGTTATTAAATTATGTCACTGAATTATACTTCTTGAATAATGTCTTAGAACCCTAATCTCTCCGATTACTTCTAATACTTTTGCTACTTCTACTTCTATTGGATTTCAATTGCCAATTGCATCTGTGTGCTAATGTGGTATGGCAACCTGAACTTCTATACATACATACGAAATTCTACATTGTAATTGACTGACTGACTGACTCTGTTCTGGGCCTCTCTCTCCAGTTCTGTCCAACGTTTCTTCATTCTTCTCATTACTGTCTCCGTTTTTTGTGTGTGTTTCTTGGCCTTCCTCTTTTCCTTTGACATTGAGGGTTCCAAGTGAGTGCTTGTCTTGTGACTCAGTTGCTTGCTTTCCGCAAGTAACTGATAACACATATCTATTTAAAGCAATATTAAAAAAACTTAAATTTCACTTGATCATAATAGAAAATCTATCCACTCAAAAATATTATAACAGCAACTCAATCTCATCCTATCCATACTATAGTTGCAATAATCGTATAGTCTTTATCTCAAACATGCGTTACTCTTAACTGTTACCAATTGTTTTCATGATTAAATATATGTGTATTCTATGTGCTTATTTATTGATTCGTCGACTCATTCTGCTATTCTTTCTTCTAGCTTTCCTTAAACCTACTCTCCTGAGACTTAAAATAACTTCAATTTAGACACAAGCTGCTATAAATATATAGTAGTCATAGTTTAAATAATATATAATATAGAAAGGAAAAGTTGATATCACGAAATCGATAGCAGATTATTATTATTATTACAAATACAAATCTAATGAGTATAGATCGCTACTTTAGCAAAAATAAGCATTGTATTTGTTAATTCTATTTATAATATAAACTAATACACCTATTCACGATGGTTGGTTAACTTTATTTGAATATTTTCTGTGTACAATCTTTGGGAAAAACATTTGTGTACAATAAAGTTCTTATTTATGTTCATTGGTGTGAGTGTTCATTCTTATTGATCAAATCTTAATCGAATATTCCAATATTAATGAATTTATTTAGGTTATATGTTTAGCTCACTCACATATGTAGTTTGTTTAAACGAAAACATTGAATTGTATTTATTATATATAGCAAATCATATTCTAGAGGTGTGCAGTTCAGTACTAATCAAATCCTAGATGTGTATTTGGAACTTTTTAAACACAGTTATATCAGCACTTCATTCTTAAACATCAGTAGTTAAGTAGATTGAGTGCACTTCTTGGATTTCATTACTAACCACCATCTAAATATATTATTTACCTTGTGAATTGATCAAGTTAGACATTAACACCGTTAGATACCGGTTCAGTGGTCTGATGGTTAGGCGTTCGCCTACAATACCGAAGGTCCTGGGTTCGAGTCCTGCGGGGTGCAGGAGTCGTGGATGTGCACTGCCACCGATGAGTCCCATACCAGGACGAAACGGCCGTCTTTCAGTGCTTCCAGGCTTCTAATGGTGGTCTAACATTGATCGATTCATGGTTTCGAAAAATTGTAAAAATATGCCTTTGGTTCTTAGATATTGAAAGAAATTGATTAAAATTTAGTCCTGACTACTTACTTAACCATGAGAAACCATGTACACTTAATCAATATTGAGTGTTAAGTCGACAATTCGAGATAGATCAGTCTTTTAACATTCATTCAGGACCATTTTTTATGTATATGATAGATGATAAGTTAACTAGATAATGAAGTTTAAACCTGTTTATCTAGTTAATGAATGATCTTTTCAACTTATTTCTTAAAATCATGCATGTTATCAATGATTATTAAATCCGTTTCTTTCAATTGGACTATTCTGTTAAACAGACAAAAATATCCAATGCTTGTCAATAATGGTTATTTGCTAGTTTCAAATCAATAGTTCGATTTTTTTTTTCAGAGTACCTATAATTCAACAAACTAAATATTAATTTAGAATGTTGACTACGTATATGACTTACAAATAAATAATCTTTCTTCTATATATTGTACATGTATTAATTACTTAGTTAGTTGTCTTGTTTGTCTATCTGACGTGTTTTGTGTCACCACATGAAAAAACTTCATTTGATAATTACTTATACAAGCGATAATAATAAAACGCAGTTCATACTTAGTAGAAAATAATGTAACATTTATTCATTTAAATCAAAATAAGAGAAAGCTATTTCACTTACTCAAATCATCGAAGTGTATTTGCGTTTGAACTGTGATATGAAGTGACCTATGAGATTTCTAACTTACTTAGATGCTTTTACTAGTATTTTGTTGTTTGAGCCAAATGGTTTCAGTGTAAAACTATGAACGAAAATTTGGAACAACCTTCAACTCAAAGGTTCATTTGAAAATAAAGTATGAATCGAGCGATTTCACTATGATCAAATCTCGGTCATATCACCCGATATCCACAATTGATTACGGGTATTGTACCGGCTTCTATCAGGAGGTATCATCAACAGATTCGACTCACAGCTCCAACCAGTGATTTCATGAATGGATACTATGTCTATCTTTGGAGGAAACTAAGAAAGTGTAACATATCATGACCACTATAATCGATGGAGGATATCCTTAACACAATAGAGTTAGCTTTCTTACCTAGTATCATGTGCTAACCTCAGCACTCCTTACTCAGTAGTTCCACTATTTACAAGAAATGCTTCAAAGACACCTACAATCAAATACTTGTAACTTAACGACGTATTCTCTCCCCATGGGCCATAATACAAACTGATACAAGTCACTTATTCAGTCATTTTGATCTAACTGGTAGTTTGGGGAAAAAATGAGAAATTTATGTGAGAAACCGATCATTTGGCGTATTCAATGGTGTTATCAAGCACATTGTTAATGGATATCCTAACAAGCATAATCTGACGAGTAGAACTATTCCGTATGTCGATAAAAATATAATACCATCTACTCAAATTGTTTATTTGTACTAAATATTTGTAGCACGGATATAAGTGTGAGTAATCCATATGCTCTTTGTTAAATAGATATAACACAATACGTACATCTATACAATTAGAAAGCCCAGATAAATTTGTAAATAAAGATGACCTCTTATGAAAAACAACTTATTGGTCAGACACCTGAATAATGGCTGTCTTAATGTGTTTATGAAGTCTCACCTCATCCTAGCAATTCACAACAGTCCTTTGTGTACAACTAAGACAGCATGAACCATATAGTAAGACGTAAATTTGAAATTTCTCCTAACTGTAATTGAATATCAGAGTTTTCCTCTGCTGTATGTTGTAAATGTAACTGCATCGATATTGAATGTCTATTGTTTGTTTGTTTGTATCATTTGAGTGTAAGTCACCCGTCAATCACTCGGTACTTACCTTTTCGACGTGAAAATAATTATCATTCGCTATTCTGTTTTATTGGCCACAGCGTCTGATCGCAAACTACAATATTGTTGTGTACCTTTTAGACTGCTCTAGACTAGGTGAGATTATTGGGTCAAGGTCATCAAGGTTAGTATTAGACACTCTTAACACGACCAGATTAGTCACTCCCCGTTTGCACGGATGTGGCTTCCCACTTGCCGGCTGTTATTATTCTTGTAGTATACATAGCCTACTTATTTGTCAATTCAGTTAATTTAAGAAAAAAAAACAGCTCATCATCGAAAGAAATCTAACGTTCTATAACATGAACGATTTTTGAAAAAAAGTGACCACACCACATTTATGTGAATTTTAACGTCTATCTGCATATATTCCATAATCTATAAACTAAAGTAACTGTGCGTGCAAAAATTATTGATTCAGTAACACATACACATAGTTCGTCAATGGTTGTTCTCATGACCTCTGGAGTACTTCAAATGATATCGATTTTGTTATAACTTATTTTCAGGCTAGTGAATCACACCTAACCGTTAAATAACATTACTTGCAAGTCTTTAAACGTGATGCATCTAACTGCTCTTATTTACATTTTATTGAATTCAAAATCCAGTTTTTTTCATAATGATCAGTCAGTTTTCTCATTTAGGATGATCTACATGAATTTTATACTTGTATTACTAAAAACAATTAGTATATTGATTTTTGGTTTTGATAAATTTAAACAAAACTAGATATTTTTGAAACCATGAATCGATCAATGTTAGACCACCATTAGAAACCTGGAAGCACTGAAAGACGGCCGTTTCGTCCTGGTATGGGACTCTTCAGCAGTGCGCAGCCATGACTCCTGCACCCCACAGGATTCGAACCCAGGAACTCCAGCATTGTGAGCGAACGCGGGGTGTAGGAGTCGTGGATGCGCACTGCTGAAGAGTCCCATACCAGCACGAAACGGCTATCCAGTGCTTCCAGGTTTCTAATGGTGGTCTAACATTGATCGATTCATGATTTCAAAAATGTATAACTTACCAATCTTCACAACCCCGTAATGCTGAACTAGATATTTGTATTCTGATCCTACTTTTTCATTTCAACCTCAAAGAATTTAATCATTATTCAACAACTAACTAACCATATGCTGTTCGATTAAAAAATATGGATGCTAATTCTAATGCGTAGTTCTACTCTGTTAAGTTATTACCTCGCAACTATTTGAATAAACTGCTGCTTCTAGTTTGTAGTACTAGATAAAACAAGATTATTAATCCGCAATGCCAAATATATGAGGCTTCCAGTTGTAGACTGCTGAAAGATAACTCATGAAAAAAAAAACATAGTTTTACTTGTACACGGTCGTCAGGTTCTATGCAACAAATAATATTCTAGTTTTTAACATATATACATACATGATCTGGTCTTATATGAACTTTCAGTTCATTCCAAACGATGACAACACATTTGATGGCCAGTAATAATCGAGAGAAAACAAATAACTCGAAAAAATCACAGATTCAGTATGAATTAATTTAATTCAATTATTAGGTGTTTTTTTCTCATTGAGATTTTTTTTTTTCATCCTGTCAACATGATTAGATTTTATGAAAACCATTTTTACCAACCACATATTATATGTCACATAGATTATATTGTTACCTTGTTAGATTTTTCAAAAAAAAAAATACAATGTAATCAATTATACACTTTAAAAACAGACAAGAAATTACATTTGCACAACAGTAATAATACAAGCATATACATTTCACAGAAAGACAACGGTGAACTTGAAGTAGAAAAAATAATAGTAGTAATAATCATAATGTGAAAAAAAAACTAATCGTTATCATTGTCGTTTAGAAATTGCTGCCTTTTTTTCGCCATTTTCTCTTTACGTCGCATCATATCACGAATGAGTTCTTCGTTGTCTTCCAGAGCTGCTAGACGTGCACTACAAATGAAAAAAAACAACACATACGATCTGTTTTTTAAAATTGTTGTTTTATCATTGAAAATGAAAACAATCTTACTAGTCAATCATTATGTTTGTTATTGTTGGACATCGGTTTATCTGAAGGCGGCTGTGTATGATCAATTCGATTTTGGGGAGAGTAAAACATAATTAAATGACATTAAATTCTCTGTTTAATTTATATTACAAAGTTATGTTAGATTCACATTTCTTAGATGCTATCTGAGATAATGATAAACGAAACCTTAAGCAACCCTGTACATGGAAACACCACAGAGAATAAGCTGAATAACTGTTATGATGGAATAGTAAAGTTTTATGCACTGTAAGCTGTTCACGAAATGCTGTTACTACTAAAAAAAAGAACAAATTGGAAATGAAGTATTAAAATAAAAATTTCACAGTATTAGCTTATATATATATATATATATATATATGTAATTTGAGATGAAATTTTGTTGTGACAGAATCTACATTTTCCCTTTCATTATGTCGTATAAATAGGGGAATATCTCACTACTCAGTATTAGTATTTTACTGCAGGCTATTATTGAGCTATAAAATATTGTAGATTGTTTCGTCATCATCAACAGCAACGTAGAACTTTGTACGTGAGTACAGCCGTCCAAGTTGTCTTATCACAGTTAGCACAGAGATCAAATCTCATGGTAGTAGAGATAGTAAAAGGATTAGAAGTAATCGGAGAAATTAGGGTTCGAGGATGTTATTCAAGAAGTATAATTCAGTGAGGTAAATTTAGAAAGAGAAAGATAGAGGTTAGAATTTCATAGAAAACAAAGAATAAATACACCAGGTAGCTTGTTTAGTTCTCTATTCATATTGTTTGACCAATACACTTTATATTTGATTAGAGATGATTGAAAACAAGAATAGACTGGACAAAAAGTAAATCTCTGAAAACAAATGCACAAATGTAGAAGCACAAGCTTTGATAAGAATAAAGTTACAAGGGAGATTTCCAAAGTTATTAGAGATTGTCTACAAACATTCATAGGTTGGGAAGAGAGCTATTTCCGCTTTGAGCATGCAAGAGAATTCATGAGCTTATAATCTAAACATATATTTTGAACCGATTTACCAAAATGTTAGGATGTTAAGCTTTTTTGTTTAAAACTTTACTCTAGAAACTAGTCTCCATCCATGTTTGAAATAAATTAGAACAACACATATAAACGAACAATAGTATTGTTTTCAATTAGATCGTCATCTCAGGCTTTACTTTCTAATTAACATGAATAGTTATATGAAAATATTAAACCAATCAAGGCAATTTGAGTTAATAATCACAATGAAATAGATTATGTTGTTACACATAATAAGTAAGAGTACAAATTGATAGTAGTAGTAAGATAGGTGAGTACTGATAGTAGCAAAACGGACTATAGAAAGAATAATGCTCAAGTATATACTAAGATTTTAAAACGAAAAATAAAATTCAATGAATTCGATGTGAACACAAGATGATCAATAAATTATAGGCGATGTAATTTCTTCACTCGATCAACAACAACAACTCATTTCAACGAAAGCTGTGATTTAAGTCAGTAATAGCATATGCAAACGATATGAAAAAAATAAACATGGAAATCTTTGTTTTTTTAAACTGTAATGTGTTTCATTTAAGCGACCTGTATAGCTAGCTAGCTAGCTATTGAATCCCTTATGTGTACAATCGATTAAACGTGATATATACATATATATATGCACAATGAATTGCACTGAATAAATAATCTTATCCGAATGAATGTTGTTTATCTACCAAATATAAAGATTACATTTCTTTTTAAATTAAGTGAGTGTTAAAAATGAAATGAATTATAATGGATTGTTTAATATTTAAGCATAGTGCATACATTTATAATTGTAGAGTACATTTTTGTGGAAGGATTAGCTAGAGAAAAAAATCATTAATAGCTGCCTTGATATAGAGGGGGGGTATGAGTAGAGTGATCTAGTAATTTAAGTATTGAATGATTAGGTTGCATTTTCCATTGACTCCCTTGCGCACATATACACTTCCATTTAAACAACTGAGTAATATCACTAACCAACAAACAAATAGTGTGGCTTAAAGACAAATGTATACATTTATATTTGGTTAATGAGTGATACAATGGTATATCGTCATGTATTTTTGTTTTCTTATTTTAAATGAAGTAGGATTAGGTTAGAAAACAGTCAACGATAACCTGGCCAAGAAACGTGCAAGTGACGTCCGTAAAAATCGCTATCTCGGTAACCTCATCAGAATCAGCTCACTAACGGAAAATCAACTCCATACTCGCTTCGGTGGCACATATACCAAAACTGGAATGATACAGAAAAGATTGACATCTTGTGTGCTGCTAGAGAGATATGACGGCAGACGTCGCCTTTTGGTGGGCCACACCGTAGAAAGGCATCTCTTAAGGAATCTGAGTAGGGAGTTAGGTTCTGTTTATCTTGGCGACCTAGGAGCATGACCGTAGAGCCCAAGGGACAACTGTTTGTTTCTAACATGTTAGTTCCATTTTTCAAAAGGCCTTACTTCGGGAGATGGAAACCCGTGGGATAAAGTGAAGTGTGACATTTTTATAGTCAACCTTTTTTAACCCCTTCCTTCCATTGTGAAAAGACAGTATCGCTGCAGATGTTTGTTGTCCAAGGGAAACACCTTGCTACTGCCATAACCCTATACAGTCAACAGTACGATTTCACCCTGACACCTTAAGTTGCTGCTTTTAGTGTTACCGTTCTCCAATCGACCTACCTGGTATGATAGGACCTAAAATAACATACGTTCAAGCCAATGTAGCTCGGTCGGGTAATCACGATAGGCAAACCCGACTATTACATCAAGGTAACGGGAACAGCATGTGGTAGGAAAATATGATAGGATGATAAGGACTGGGTGAAAGACAGGAAAATGGTGAGGCTTGGTAATCTAAATGCTTTTAACACAATCGTTATGGATGAAACAAAAGTACATGGGCTTCACTACAGAGAACTAAATCAATCATATCTGTCACTCAGTTGGCTACAATGTAGAACTTTGTACGTACGTACATCAGTTCAAGTTGCCATACCATCTTAGCACAGAAGTGCAACTGTTGATTTGAATCCCATAGTTGTAGAGGTAGTAGAAGTATGAGTTGTAATTGGGAAGATTAGGGTTTGAAGATGTTATTCAAGGAGTATAATTCAGTCAAATAAACTTAAAAGAAAAGTAAAGGTGATAAGGAATTTAGAAGACTAGAATTTGGGAGAAAATAAAGAGTGGATACACCTGTGCCATTGCGCACGATTTTGGGTCATGTCACTCAGTCTCTAACCACCGATTACGAATGTCTCGCGGACTCTAACCAAGCAGTCTACACATACCATCATGGCTCAGTTCACTTGTGGGTGACTTTTATAGTTTCGTGCCAGTTTTGGTTTGGTAACCCCTAGCTTTCTTTCAGCCTTCCCCTACATCGGACATTGCTCATCGAGACAGTCGATGGTAGGGCATCAGCACTGGTGAGACTGCCAGGATAAGCGAAGCAGTCAACATGCTCAACTACTTCACTCCCTATCGCTAATTCAGGTGCCGACGCAAGCCAATCTTTGAAGCAACATTTCTGCATTTCGGAGGAGGATCGCATCCCATACATACTTGTATTGTTGTTTAAGGTGGTCAGAAAACTCTGCATTTTGTCAGCGTCTTTACCAAACACAAATATGTCATCGGCATATTCTAAGTCAACAAGTGGATCTCGTGATAGATCAACTTCTGGAAAGTGAGACGATGAAAGCGTTGTCTCTAAAAGAATGTCGATGACAAAGCAAATTAGGAATGGAGAAAATGGACAGCTCCGACAAATATCATTTAAAGTAATCAATTCTAGTGACAGTTCACCACAGGCTCTCACTCAACCAGAAGTGTTTGAGTGGAGAGCCTGTACAAGGTTAATGTACTCCTTTCAATGACAGACACTGCCACAGAACCTCACGGTCAACAGAGTCAAACGCCACCTTAAGATCGAGAAATACAACTATTATAGGTCATCACAATCGGCAAGCCTGACAACCACGTCAAAGTAGCAGCTACGGTAAGGGAACAACTATTGTTGGACGTCGGAAATGTCCTAGGACCTGACAATGTGTGTATATGGTATATACAGCCACGTTCAGGTATGAAACTACTCTGACTTTCTCGAATCTGCTCTTCACGAGCTCTAGTTAGGCATCGAAGTAAAACTGAAGCTAATATATTAGACACTATATTAATCAAACCGACTCCTCTGTGATTGTCACAAGAGGACTTTTGTCCTTTCTAATGGACTGGAACAATCAGTGATGGGATTACATTTATTTCCCAGATCCTGCCTAATATCTCAGTAAATCTGCCTGCTAAAAGTGAACCACAATCCTTAAAAATATCAGGGGTTAACCTATCAGGGCTCGCTGCTCTCCTTTGCTTTAGATTTCCTATAGCCGTTTTGACCTCATTAAGAGCCGGAGGACATACAACAACTTGCCATCCAGGTTGACTGGAGATCGTGGGTAACCGAAATGTGGCTGAAGGCCAATTGGACTGCTCCCTAGTGCTCTGCCTTTCGACCCAAGCTCCTAGAATGATAATGAATAATAGTCCTATCTTTTTCCAAAACAGTCTCGCCAACAGTTAGATTTTTAATACTGGTTCCCTTGATAAGTTTGAATAGTTGTCTACTGTTACCTATTGCCACTACCTTTTCCACCTGAAGTAAGGAATAAATGCTGGAGACGGATAGGGCACACTTTATGAGAACCATTAAACTAAAACACAAGTTAGAATCCCCAACCTAAAAGTAAGGCAAACAAACCAAAGTAACCATGGCGCAAGGATTGAGGTCATACATTAGAAGAATGAATAGCTACTTGGTAACGACTTTAATGAAGAGTTTAGGACAGAGTTGCTTAGAGAATCGTGGTCGGCAGCTTATGCCCCACGAGGAGTGACAAGCATAAATAAATAGCATCTGCATATTTTGCGTATCATCGGGAAGTTGACTACTGTTTTCCGTATACTCAATATAGGAAGTCTTTCTACAGGTAACATCACTACAAATACGATAAGGATGATGAATAAATATGTTTAACGGAGAATAATTTGGGTAGTATACTTCTAGTTTTTTTCATGCTATGTACTTATCATCAGTACAAACTTAATCATGGGAATTATAGAGGCACGTCTCCAGTACAACTTGCAAGTACCTGTTGCTAACTGGCTAGCTGAAAACTGTGATAAAGAAAAACCTATGGACGATATTGCATAAAATCATACACACTGAAGTAGACAGCAGCTACAGAGCGAAAATTAACTAAAATACATAAGTGAATAAGGTACCGGAACGCTTACAGTAATGGAATGCTCTGGAGTTGTATGGAGAATAGTAGAAAGTATGAATCTTGTCCGTCAGTGATAATTAAAGCAGGAACGGACATATGCATAGGCTCAATCTGCTATGGAAAATCGGCACAGAGATATGGGGCTATCAAGATGAGTACTAAAGTTGATGATATCAGTAACAGAACAGCAATAGAGAACATGATCCCAGAATAATAGAGACTAGAAAGGTATGAAGTCTTGAGTACTGTTAGTTGAGTGAAAGAGTATTTTCCATGAAGTATCTAGAAGACTGAGTTGTCAGCAGTCTTGAATAACTGGGACAACGGAGCCCAAGCGACAAGTACCTACGGCTGGTCAGAGATGAACCTTTTATGAGGATTCTCTGACATGTTTGTCCCTAAGCTGATCTTTTTGGTCTTGCTACTATTCAACCTAAACACCTATCGCGGTAAGATGGCAACAAGCTTTCCAACCAATATAGCTCAGTTGGGTCACATGATAGTCAAGCCTGACCATTAAGGCAAGAGAGTGGCTCAAAATCAATCCGTCATAATCAACGTAGAACCTGGTCTCGGGTAAGTGGTTTCCCAAACTTTAGTCTTTATTCTGATGACCCATAATCACCACATTTGTTGGTGAGTTTGTTTGAAGTGGTCACAATCAACAAATACAAATATACAAATGGTATGGAGAACATGTTTGACGAGTTCTCCTGCTTATTTATGGAAAGTAGGAAAAGAACTATTTTACGCAAAACATTATACATGTAATAGCTTACCTTCTACGTTCTTCTTTTTCTATATCACAGTATTTTGCCTCCATACACCGTAGATCTTCATATGGATTGACATCCTTGTACTTCCGAGGATCAAACTTCAAAGCACGATGGATATCACGAACGACTCGAGCGTACTCTTTTGACTGGAGTGCCTCACTGTCATCTATGAAACTATCATCACTCATATACTCATCATCTTCAGCAGAATCAGAGACGGATAAATTGGCGCTATTTTGAGACTGGAAGCTTATGCCTAACTGTGCAGCTATACCTGTCCTTTGGGTTCTGTTATCAACACTTCTAGACTGAGGATTTTCTTTTGATTTCTGGTTACTGTTCATGTGAACGTTCTTGATAGCATCTTTATTTGACGCCGGAAAGTTTCTCGTTGAAGGAGCTTTTACATTATCAGACGTTCGGGAGACTATTTTTTTAGATGGTGCAGTTACTGACTTTCCTTTATTAACAAAATTAGAATTTACCAACTTTGAATTAGTGGAACTTTTAGGTAGTGCTTTGCATTCTTTAAGTGGATTGATTTTTGATGTCTTAGTCAGCTCTGAAGATTTGGAGTCAGTCATTTCTAGTTTTGAGGGACGGTTTAGATTGGTAGTACGTTGACCAGATAAGTTATTCTTATGGAGCGGTTTGTAAGGAACTCGGTTGCTTTTTTCAAGATGTTGGACAACTTCTTCCATCACGCTTCCGCGGTCTGTTTTATCAAAACCCTTCGAACCAATGGAGTTGGAAAGCTTTGGTAACTTTGCTTTTTGGGGAACCAAAGATTCTGGTAGGTTTGATCCCACGTGTGACTTAGGCTTAGACACATTTTTTAAAGCATTAGGAATGGGTTTGGAACTGTCAACAAGACTAGAGTCTAACTTCCGGTATTTGGAATCTACAGAACAAGGAATAAGATCGTCAAACGGTCTTTTCTTATCTAGAGTGTGGTGTACGTTTTTTTTAGCCAGTTCCATCATTTCTGTGAAGGAAAGTCGGTTGGGCTTTGACTGAATATCACCATTTTTCTTGCAGTCAGGCTTTGTGGGGCACGATACGACATTATCTTTCGGTGACTTGAGGGCTGCTTTAACAACTTTTCCATCTGTTGTATCTTTACAGGTAGTTGTCTTATCAGGTTTGCACACTGAAGTCGTGTTTGAAATGAATGTTTGAGATTTTAGTGTTGGATCCTTCGCTGTAGTTGCAAAAGAAAGAGATTTATTAGCGTTACTATGGTTCGGGATCTTTACATTATTAGTGGGCAAAAGTGTAGGTTTGGTGAACATGCGATTCAACTTGTCCGCAATCTCCATTTGCTTTTTCTTCTCGAGTTCACGTCGCTTTGTTTGTTCTTCAATACGTTTAACCTTAGTAATTCAGACATGAGTAGATCGAAAACTACCTCATCATCATGTCGAGTTTGTTTTTTCTTAGCTAAGGCAAGTACCTCTCGAAACTCCATCAAATGTGCCGCGTATCTCTTCGACCCTAAAGTGTAAGACTGAAATACACTTTAAGTCTCAAGGCCTGCGAGCTCCTAATATCCAATATCTTTTTCACGAGCTAGTATAAGCCAGTTGATTTCTTTGCGCTCGATTCTTGTTCTTTCGGTACCGTTCCAGGTATTTGGTAGTTTCCAATGGATGGAGGTCTAGCCACTCGACTGCACTAATTCTAGTCAATTAGTATTTGTTTGTGAAGTCGTATGTCCCGTGATTTGCCTGAATACGTTTTTTTCAAGGCAGTAGGGTTTCTAGATACCCACAGCTATCACATTATCAGACTGGAGATCAGTTAGTTGCAATATGGAGTATAATAAGGATAATAAGGATAAAATTCTAATGCTAATATGAATAAGATTTCAGAACTAAGTAATATACAGATAATTAAGTTTATTAATTGGTAATGAAGATTGTGAGAGAGGACCGAAGTGTAAGCAATGAGGAGGAAACAGAGATAATAGGCAAAATAGAATAACTGAGTGATCTGTGAAGATGGCAATGATAACAACTAGCAGATCTCAAGAAATGCATTATGCACAGATTGTTCAAGAGGGAGATGATGATCCATATGTGAGTATATGGTTATCAGGTCTCTTCTGAAAGCTGTCCACTGGTAGGGCTGTGATTACCTCGGCTTGGAGAGCATTTCAAGTTATGACAACTGTTGATGAGGAAAAGAGCGCACGAACCTGGGTGTTCACTCTTTGATATGCAGTTTTCCAAGGATTGCCTCCGAGGGGTGTGGTGGTGATGCCATCATCAGATCACTTCTGACTCTCCTGTAACTCAGGGAGAATAAACTCAAATGCCGAAGTTTTATTCTTCAACCCTATCGCCTATTTGGTTGCTCGTCTCGACACTCGATCCAAGAGATTTATATCATTTTTAAGGAGAATGGGAGTGACGACTATGTAAGTCTTCAAATGTGGGCGTGCGTATGACTTAAGCAACGTTAGGGATACTTTTGATGTTTAACACCAAGTTGTCCGAATTGGTGTTGGTGCTTTCTGTGGTGGCTAAACGGATACGTTAACAAGCGGACTTCCATTGAGGGTGTCAGTTGTTTGTATCACGTGTGGCAGAATGTATGTAATGTGACATTCCGACTGGTGTAGTTTCGGAATTTTTTCCACTGCCGATTCCTCAGTGGAAGTAAGGCCCTTTTCAAGCTCAGTCGAATCCTCTTCGCTTCTGGTGGACATCCAGATCGTTAATGAATATCAGGAAAAGAAGTTGATCTAGTATGGTCCCCTTTGAAACTCTCGATGTTGAGACTCGCCAACTCACTTGCGTTTGGTACGAAACCTTCTATTCTCATGGCTGTTTCCGAGCCAAGATTCGAGGGGGGTCGGTGAAGCCTGGGGGTACATATGTCATACTGGAGTACAGGGCCGAACAACTTAGACGGATCAGAGGGGAAAAAACACAACCATAACATTCAGCTCAGAGAACGGAACCCCACCACAGGAAAGACTAACCTCAAAGAGGTCCATGAGGAAAAGAAACACTGAAAACATGTTTCTTAATTTTCTTGACAATGCCTGTGGAATGTGGTCACTAGTCTAGGTTTTACTACAGCAGAAGTAATCCGACGACGCAAGTCGTCGTCAACCACCTAGGATATCACACTGCGCGCAACTCCGCTGTGATTGTCACGCCATTTAAAGCTGATGAACGGGTAAAAAACTTAAAAAAAGAAACGATCAAGTGTAGTCAAAAACTTTCAGCTACCACAAAAGCAATTCCGAAGGAAAGGACTGACCATAGTGACATGTCAGATATCTTTCATTTATTAACGGAGAGTTAAAGGTCTGAGTCCGAAATTCACTCCGAGCACTATATTAAGTTGATGAAAGGTTTACTAAATACGTGAGTGCATCAAGAGGTTCCTGAGGTCACCGTGCTCAAAATGTATATACTAGGGAGCTCAATGGACTTACGACGAAGTCAAACTAGATTGCCAAATGTAGCAGTTAAGTATCCGTGTAAAATGGACCTAGTATTATAGGTCGGATATAACCGACAGGAATCAGGAGTATTTGTCTGCAAATACTTATAAATTTCTGACCGTTTTCGAAAACGAAAGGCTGAAAAACAGCTAAACCTAAAGTAAAATGCTAGCGAAAATGACCTAGGAATTTCGCATTATCGGGTGATGAGGCTTAGACAGAGAATGGTGTCTAAGCTATTTTGGATGCAGCACATAGCTGTTAAATTGGTCTTCAGGTCTGCTACACAAATACTAGGAGCTTACTCAACAAATAATCGTAGCTAGGCGTAGAGGTAGACCCAGTTAAGCCAGACCTAATTGCCATCACAGAAACATAGCTGACTCAGTTAGTAGATGACAGAACTCGATTTTTAAAAATTCACATTATTGAAGTAGGCAGAATCTAGAAGAGTAACATTAATCATTAGAAATACTAATCCTTTTGCCGTTACCTACGATATATACCATTAGAATGTAACGTGTGAATTATTTATTTACCACGTAAAGTGAAAAAATCGAGCTTCCGACTGGTTTAATTTTTTACGGCAGAACGAGTGAGGTGACTGAGATCTCAATCGATAAGCTGAATACCTGGTCTTTAATTGTTCAATGTTTAACTTTAGGGGACCTGAGTTCACCTGCGATAGACCGGGGAGATTCAAGCACTGAGTTATTTGAAAATTCTTTCCAAAAGAAACTACCCGACACGGTTGTTACAGGTGCCTAAGTGCAACATGTAAACGAAGCAATTAAGTACAATCCGGGCTTCAAATTGTGCTTAACAGATATCATATTAACCCGTTATGAGGCAAAAATATCAAACCCTTATTATATGTCACCCCTAGATAAGAGTGACCATGCAGTTCTAATCTCAGATTTCCTTATCGTCTTCCACAACGATATTTCAGCTCCGGCCAGACCGAATGTTTGGGGGAAATCACACGTTCATCAACTTCAGTAGAGTCAACCATAGAACCAGAATTTCCCATTGAAACAGCTTGAGGTGTATTCAGAAGTTGGTACATAAAAGTTTCTGCACTGCACATTCCTTGGACTATACCAAGGAACCCAGGAACTGCCTTACTGTGGCTGAGAAAGGAAGCTCGCACCCTTCAGCGTAAAATTAATTGAATGTTGGAGAAATTTAGGACATATAGAACTGACGAGACGAAATCTCACTATCGGGCAGTCCGGAACATTTGTGACTCAACCTCTGCAAGTCTAGAAGATTGCATGAAGAGAAGCTAGGAAAAGTTTACAGAATACACAAAATGCCTGTTAGTTGTTTTATAACTAATTGTAGTTATGCCACAACTAACCAATCAGATTGTGGTTTAAGCGCTCACCACGTTATCTAGTCTGACCGGTCTGTAAATCTTCATTGCTGTAAATGACCTATTGATTGAAGGACGTTATTATTTTATTATATCGATGTGACTCATGTTTTTATTCATTTTCTAAAGACACGCTATACTGGTCGGTACGTTTGCTCGTCTTACTTGATAATTGTAATTTCCTTATTTATTGTACTAATTTAATCGTTTTTTTTGTTTAGAAACAGATAAATTTTAAAACCAAGTTGACTTCATTTTTACAATAGCTTTACCACAGACTCTGTGCTCGCCAGTATTGTGTTTACTGTTATAGAATTACAAATGAAATCCTGCAATGCCTGTCTTATACTTAAACCAACGGACCGACAGGCAAGGCAACATGCTAGGATTATGAGGAGACAGTAGTATTACATCAGTGGTGAAAGATGATTATACTAGACTCAGGCCTTATCACTTTACTTTAGTGGTGTATATTCTATAGAAGTGCCTCTCCTGGTTCATATAAACCGCTTTATACACACTCTTGACACAGTGGTCATTTAGGAACTCATTGTCATCGATATTTTACACAAGCTTGATACATGTAAATCATTAGGACCCGGCGAAAAGCATCCTAGATTTTCCAAAGATTTAGCGAATTTCACTGCACATGTTTTACGAGTTGAAACGATGTTTACCAGCCGTGCTTACCGTTAGTCAGAAGCTTCCACGAAGACTAATAGAAGTAATTCAGTATGAAAAATCAATAATTTTATGAATAAATAACAGCGAAACCAACTATTGTAGCCAACATCCATTCACGGTACAAGCCCTGGAATAAAGGGTTGGAATTTAGATGTGTGACACGGAAGACTTCCGCTGCAATTCCCGCCACGTGTTTTCTAAGTAGTCGAGATATTTATTCACATTGAATGGGAAAAACAAGTATAAATATTCTAGGGAATATCTGGTGATACCTAACTTCGCGTCAAATGAATCCGTTACGTTATGTAAATGTGCATTTGTTATGCTGGACCAAGACACTTGAAAATTTTCGAGCCACAATCAGCTGACTTGAGCGGGGTATTTGTGCGTCTTCATCCAATGATGGAGAATCACTTTAGACCATCAGACTACTTACCGCATAATATTCGCAATGTATCTTCTGAATGCGTAAATATTGCATAAAATTACAACTAGTTATTCTTTTTGTGTAGGATAATGTGCAAAACTTGCGTAGTAAGCACAGACGAATGCGTTCTGAGGGGTCTGCCTGTCTCGTTTCATCATCTTCCTGTGACCCTTTGATATCAAACCAGACCGACACAGACTGGATACCACTGTCTGGTGTGAGAAAACGAAATTTGCCGGAGTCATGCCTGCCCAGTGATTCTTCAAACCAACTAACAACCACTACCTTTACGCCGCAACTGTCTTGGGATCTAAATTCTTCCGTTACAGACCTAAAATCATTATCTGCCCCCAAAGCAAACCACTCTCCTTTGTGTGCACATCGAAGATCTGCTAGTTATGGTGGTGATTACTTTACTTTTGCAGCCCACGGGATTGGAGAGGCCGCTAGCAGAGCTGTAGAACAAGCAGAAGAATTGGTTATCCACCTTTGGAAAAAAGGTTGGAGAGTAGTTCACCACCATAGCTTACCACACTGGTTAAGAGATAATGATTTTCTTCTTCGGGGTCACCGACCACAACTACCGTCATTTCGCGAATGCTTCCGTTCTATCTTTCGGCTCCATACGGAAACAGGAAATATTTGGACACATCTCATCGGTAAGTCATCTGTGTTTTGTTTGTTAGTATTTTTATTCAATTTATTTAAATTTGATTGCAACTTATGCATTAAGTCTTACCATTATTTATTCACCGCATTATCGATTTTTCATACATCTGGTAAACATCGTTTCAAATCGAAACACCATAGAAAACATCGTTGGTTTTACAGGTTTTGTATCTCATCATTTAGAAAACTGAACGGATTTTAGCTGTGTTTATGCTAAGATCATCGTTTTTAAAAAGTGGTTCCACATAAAATTCGAATAACTAAATATATTGTACGTTATTTTGACCTTTACTACCTCGACTACTATTGGATTTGAATTGACAATTACATCTCTGTGCTAATGTGGTATGGTAACGTGAACTGATGTACTTACGTACGAAGTTCTACGTTGCATCTGACTGACTGACGTTACTTTGAAGTGAAAAAGTAAAATGCCATAAAATATTTCCAAATAATAACTAAATCGCATTTATGTTTAACGTTAGACGCATAATTCATACACATGTAAAGGCGTTTCTTATTGATCATAGCCTTTCAAAAGGTTGAATTATTATCTTCCCTAGTGTAACCTTATTCGATCTTGAGCGGACTGTTTAGTATTTGTCACTGTCAGGTTGTGGGTCTATTTTCAATCCTCATGTCACTACTGATTAGCCTTTACTCAGTAATTATTGACTCAACGGATATCTCACCCCATATGCTCATATTTAGGTGCATTTAGTAGTAATAAAGTCGATGACCTGAACCTTGTTCCATATATTTTACAACTAGAAGTCCTATTCAGTGTCAGTTTCTATAGGAAATGTGAAAATGTTTAAAACATTATTACTAGCTGTGGGATCATTATAATATGTTCATTGTCTAACCTCCGTGTATAGTTTTTGAATCTGGATTTTCGTTCATTTAGTAAAGTTTTGAAATATCATCAACTGAGCTCTCTGATAGATTTTCTAACTTTTCTGACTTTTTTCTAGGCTTCATTTGTTTTCTGGTATTAAGTATCTTATTTCTAGTTCACCCGGATCTAAATATACATTGGCAAGAGAAAATGATCGTACAGGTATTTTTTATAAGCGCCATCCTCGCACTTGGTTTTTCATGGTTGTTTCATACAGTTTACTGCCATTCGGAGCGTGTTGGTAAATTATTCAACAAGTAAGTTTTCTTTAATTTTCAGAATATATCTTTATTATATTTCAGCAACATAATGTTTGCGAGTTCAGATTTGATGAATTTCAGTAAATAGAATAGTGTTAGTTTGACGTTAAAGGTGTAACTTTATCTCGTTTGCTTAGATTTCTGACAATTATTTGATGAGTTAAGTTTGTATCAATTTTTCCCAGTTTAGTTTAGACGTTCGGTTACTGGTTTTAACGCTGCTAGTAGACACGATTTAGCTTATTACCTACACTCGTACAGCCGGAGAAGTTTAACCAATTCTTTAGTTTATTAAATACGATATGACATTACTCTTAATCAATGCATCTTTATGGCTTTAATAATATTTACACGATTTAGTCATGTACCGTCTCATCGAATTGTAAGACACTCTGTTTTCTAACAAAGTCTCAAAGGGCTTTGTTGACACGCTTGGTTTATTAATTCATACCTAACCACTTGTCACTATTCTTTCTCATAGTTAGTTTCAATTCACTGTAAAGGGTGGCTATCAACACTTCGTTATAGCTGTGCGAGATGCTTACAGAAAGTTACAAACATCTATATCAAATATACTTCCAGAGTTTTCTAGTCCTAATATTGTTTTGTCTCTTCAAGAAAGGTTATTTTCATGCAATGGATTTGAAGAACGTTTGATTATGGCATTTTTCCATAGCATTCCTGATACTTTGCATTATTTCTTCTATATGTATGTATATACGTACGCTTGTGTAGCAGTGATGAACTGCTATTGAATCTAGTTGTTAAATAGTGGATAAATCAGTAATTCATTTCAGTAAAGCTCCATTCATTCATGTTCCAAAATTTCATTACTTGTTTAAGTAAGTAAGCTTTTAAACATCTTTGGATTTTTCCAACAGACCTAATATGTATGATTTTTGCCTTAAATGTTTACTTTGTTTTCAGATTTAAGTAAATGAAATATTTAAGAGTTATTATAAGAACAACAACAAACATTTTTTTCTGTTTTTGTAGATTGGATTACGTTGGAATATCATTACTTGTTATCGGATCATTCGTCCCTTGGATTCATTATTCTTTCTATTGTTATTTTCCGTTTAAAGTTGTTTATATTTCGGCTGTGTTGATACTTGGTGGATTTTGCGCCTTTGTATGTACTCAAGATTATTTTCTAAGACCAACGTATCGTTCAGCTAGAGCACGTAAGTTATGTGATTCTATTGTATCTATGATATAATTATATAATTGTTGGAATATCAAGTGCCTGTCAATTCCAAATGACCGAAAAAGAGTGACAGAAGTGTATATATATATATATATATATATATATATATATATATATATATATATATTAGTATTTTGTCATTCTTCTCCGGTGTCTTGAAGCCCTAATCTATTCAAGGATAATGTTCGTTCTATATTTTATTATTTGACGTAATCAAATTGTAGGTGAATGTTCTATAGCTTTATTAATCAATGTTTAGAACGTTTCATCCATGAAAAACTAGAGGGGAGAATTTATTTTTTAAAAACCACTTTTATTCATCTTAAAGTGTTTTCAAGTTTACCAGCATTGTCAGTCAACGATATTTATTCTAGTGAGTCCTGTCAGGATATGAATTTTGTTATAATAACAGTGGTAGAGATAATCAATTGGTTAACAGTAAGGATGAAATAATGCCAGTAGACTGTAAATATTTGTAACCAAATTATTGGGCACTTGAGTTACACAAATAAAGCGAAAGAACTGCTGATTAGAAATGTACAAATTAACAGCTTGGATTGGTTGGTGTGAAAAGAGGTCAAGTTATGTACCAATAGTTAGTAGTGATTTCTTGGCTTTGAATCCTACCAAATTTATTAACAATTATAGTATTTAGTTTCAAGAAGTCACTAACCACGTCATGGTAGGTTACAGCACATTGACGAAAAACCTACATAAGTAGATGAACTTTAGAAAAAAATCCAGTTAAAAACTTGTTTGTGGAATTGATGTTGGCTATGTAGTCTTAAACGAGATAAAAGATATTTCACAGGTTTAATAATCAAGAACCAATTTCAGCTAATCTATTTATAAATTATTCTCAAGGATTTTTGCTGAACGATATTTAGGTTCATTGAAGATTTAGCTATATATATAGATGAGATTATTTTCCAATATATCGATTGCAGTTCTTGATTTGATCAGTTCACATGATGAAAGAAATTCTTTAAAGTTTAATAAAAACAAATTAATCAGAATTACTATTATTTTGATAATGATCAAACTGCACTTCAATCTGTTGGTAAAGAGTACAAATGTGGGGCTATATCCTTAACAGATTATAAGAAAATTTTATCGAATCATACTTAATTCTTCAGTTTATTTGAAACGTCATGCTTACAAATTATGTGCAAAATTATGTCTTTTACTGACTAGTGAGACATGTCTATAATACGTTAGTTGACTAGTTCTAATCTTAAGCTGGTTTTCAGATGCTTTCTGCTATATATATATATATATATATATATATATATATATATATATATATATATTTGGCAGAAATCCATGAAATCATTGACGAGTGGACTTAGCCATGTCGGTAATTGTCGACTACCTGGTTGGGGTCCTCGAGATGATAATAATCGATGGTTAGAGACCTTGAATGACATGGCTCAAAATCGTTTGCAATGGCGCCGGTGCATTCAGTTTTTGTGTTCTCTCAAATCCTAATCTTCTGGATTCTTTAACACCTCTAATTTTGTCTTTGTAAACTTATCTCACTGAATCATACTTTTTGAATAATATCTTCTAATCCTAACCTCTCCAATTACTTCTCATACCTTTACTACCTCTTCTACTATTGGATTTGAATTGACAATTACATCTCTGTGCTGATGTGTGGTATGGCGACATGAACTGATGTACTTACATACGAAGTTCTACGTTGCATCTGACTGACTCTGACTGATATATATATATGTTGCTGATAACAATATCTAGGAAAATAGTAATGTTTTCATATCTTACTATTGAGAAGACAAACTTGAATAAAGTGTTTATTTTTAGAGTGTATACATTTTGTTGTGTAGAATGTTAGTTGCACGGGTTAATAAACTCATTTATACCTAGCCGTACCAAATTATGGTTATATTTAAATTTGATTATCTCAATGTTCAAAATATTCTGACGCATTCTGTAGATGTGTACTTTTAAAATTCGATGTACTCACTTCGACCTTAAACCACTTTTATTCACACTTACCTACTTTTGTCAATTCAGATACGTAGCTATGGTAACCGTCATTTTGTAATTACACATTACGGATGATAACATTAAATTATGATTACTATACGTTCATTTTATCCAGTATTAATTATTTACTTAACTAACTGATCATTTTAAATTTCAGTTTTGTTTATTGCTCTTGGTCTGTCGGGAGTGATTCCATGTGTACATTATATTATGATAGAAGGTTTTCAAGAAGGTGTCAATTATTCTGCACTTGGATGGCTAGTTCTTATGGCTGTACTTTATATATCCGGAGCTACTATTTATGCACTACGTATACCTGAACGTCTTTATCCTGGTAAATTCGACATTTGGGTAAGTTATTTCATTCTGATTCGTTGATTATATCCCTCCGTAATTTAGTTAAACTACTAGTTCAAAGCAATATTAATTAATACAATTCACTCTTTAATCAATATTGTGCATTTGTGACCAATTGATGGATAGTATTTATATTTCAATTTTCTTCAGTTGATTTTATTGGTTGTTTGGTATAGTATTAATGATCTATTTCATATTCCTAATGTTTTAGGCTTACTCATTATCATTACTACTACTACTACTACTATTGCTATTTATCTCATTGATTTCATCTATTTGTACCAATATGTTATGAAAAATTGAATCATCTCATATCTATTGGTCTTCTCTATGTTGCTAATGGTTGATTCACTAGTTGACTTGGAGTTTTGCAAGCTAAGTCCCGCCCAAAACTCAATGTGTACATTTTTTTTAGAGAGTTGTGTTTTTTATTTATGGTTAATAGAATAATATAGGTTGATAAAAAAAACATTACAATATTGGATAAAAAGCATAATTGGTGGGTTTATTGTTTTTTTTTTTAGGTAATACATTTATTTAGAAATAACGTTCTATAAATACATATTAGCATTGTTTTGAGCGAATTGAAAACACTCATATCAAACGAAGTCATTTCACTATCATCCACCAGCCACTTTCAAATGTCAATAAACTAATAGCAACAGTTGTTGTAGCAGAATGTTATAAGGTTCATGTGGAGTCGTAGCCCAATGGTTATGACGTTTAATTTTTTTGGCGATTAAATTCCAGGTTCGAATGTCAATCGATCTACTCCGGCTCGGGAAACCGAGTGGTGTGTCATAGACAAACACTCGGTGAAATTAATTGTGAGTACATTGGATCCAGTGTATTCTGTTTAGGTTGTTAACACCTAAATCAGGTTTTGATTGTTTAGAAAGGCATCACTTATGGTGTAGGCGAGATATTCGTTTGCTGACTAAAGGATGAGTGTACTGTTCAGCAGTTCGCTCCGTCCTACTATACGGATGCGAAACATGGCAAGTGAGAGTAGAAGATACTCGTCGGTTATTGGTTTTCGATCATAGGTGTCTTCGAAACATTGCTCGTATATCCTGGGACAGCCGAGTGAGGAACGCTGTTATTAGGAAACGGGTGCTAGGTAAGAATGGCAGATCAATAGATGAAGTATTGAAACTTCATCAGTTGAGGTGGTTGGGACATGTGTTGCGTATGCCTAACCACCGACTGCCTCGACGAGATTTGTTTTGTAGTGTAGGAATAGGTTGGAAGAAAGTTAGGGGCGGCCAAACCAAAACATGGCACAAATCGATGAAGTCATTGACGAGTGGACTGAGTCATGTCGGTAGTTGTCGACTACCTGGTTGGGGTCTGCGAGACGTAATACTCGATGGTTAGATACCCTGAATGACACAT
>OX103973.1:13627828-13764715 GCA_944470395.2 Schistosoma turkestanicum | reverse complement strand
ATACCCTGAATGATACATGACTCAAAACCGTTGCAATGGCGCCGGTGCGTTCATTCTTTGTGTTCTCTCAACCTAAATCTTCTGTGTTCTTTAAACACTCTAATTTTGCTTTGTAAACTTATCTCCTGAATCATACTTTTTGAATAATATCTTCTAATCCTAACCTCTCCAATTACTTCTCATCACCTTTACTACCTCTTCTACTATTGGATTTGAATTGACAATTACATCTCTGTGCTGATGTGTGGTATGGCAACATGAACTGATGTACTTACGTACGAAATTCTACGTTGCATCTGACTGACTGACTGATATGAAGGAAACAAAAACTGATTCTGTATATATTAATTATTTCGTACTATTTGTTACAATGACAGCTTTAGATCACTACACATTTTTTACACCTAGTTCATATATATTGTTCGTTTTTTAGCCTCATCTATTTACTGGCTGCGATACTATCCCAATACAAAGCAACATAAATTATTTCATCTGTAGTTCATAAACTGACTTACGAATCATCAAATTAACACTATTCCATTGTTTCTAGTATTATGTAAATTAGTGATTTATAGAGAAGAGGTCTGTTAAACTCGCAGGTGGATTTTCACCATAATCTAATGATTGGACCGTATTTAAAGTTTGATATAAACTATTGAACTTCAAAACTCAATAGTTTAAAGTTATCTTGTTCTCTATGAGAAAGTTTAAATATCTTGGATTTAGTCCCATGCGTGGTTGTAAATATGCACTGCTTCGAGGGTAGTTTTTTGAAATTACAGAAAAGTATTTTCCTGCTTTTTATTGGTTTTTAACAGTTGATTTTAGTTCACTGCAAAACCCCATATCGGAATCCTCAGTATTAATTTTACTAATTAGCAATAAAACTATAACTTATATAGTCAAAGTTCAGTTTCTTTTTTTTCAATTTTTTTGGTACGTACTGTTGCAGTCTCAATATATTTTATTTTGACAGTCTAAATATTAGCAGTAATATATCAGCATCTGTTTTCTATCATAGTCTTGTGGGGGAGGTTTTAGTCATACGGTTACCAAGATCAAGGATTTAGGTAGACTACTTTAGTAAACTCATTTACATAGTTAGTTACCTAACAATTGTTTAACGATTTGTATTAACACATATTACGTATTCTAAACGAGCACCTTTACAGTAGAAAACTTTGCTGTCGGGTATTCTAAGACTGAATGAAAAGAGTATGACTTAGCCTAGTTATGATGTAGCGTGTTTGCATGTCCACACCATCCGTCATTCGTTTAATAAACTGTTTCAGAGGATGCGAATTCGCATTTTATTGCATACTGTATTTATTTCGCAAAGCTTAGTTTTTAATGATTTCAGAGAAATTACTATTACAAAATGTATTGTGTTGTCATATAATGTATTTGGTTTAGCTAGCTCTAAATTAATCCTTATAATATAAAGGAGTATATGAAGTTTACATTTATTTCATTCTTAACAGTTTTCATATTCAAATATATCAATCACTTCATTTTCGTTAGAGTAAACGATAAGTAAAATGAAACAGTATAATGTTTTGATTAGATTTTGCTGAGATTATTGAGTTATTCAGCCACATTCCTTCGAAATAGATCTTTAATTTCCCGACAGACTATTGACTCTAATATGTAGCTCATAAATATGAATGTGTAGATGAAAAACAAGGGCTATTAGTTCAGACTTAGTTGGTGGATTTTCTCAAGAAAGCGTTTATTCTAAATGAATCTGTAATACTGAAACTCTAAAGCATGAAATTTTAGCCAGTAGCTGTCAGGCTTTTTGCTGATTTCTTATTTAGAGTAATATCTCATATTCAGTTGTAGCTAATACTTTGGGAAGTTGTTCAGACTTGTTTATTCTGATGATCCAAGATATTGGCTGAAATATTTGTTCCTTTAGGTCCTGGAATGTCAGATGGGTTGTTTAGATAGTGAAATGAAGAAAAGCAATGAGCTAGTGATCTAAAGGCAAGGTCTTACATACTGACTGTGTAGATTTTCGGTGGCAGTATGATGTTTTATTCAAACAACTAGTATCTGCGAACATTCTGCCTTGCCAAAACAGTGGCGGGGGCGGGTTAAAAAAGGTTGGACTTAAAGGCAATACATCTCACCTTACCCTATAGGTTCCTGCCACTTGATTGTAAGGCCTTTAACGTATGGAGCTGACGCATCCAGAACTATATAGAAAAAATCCATATGTGACTACCTTCAATCAATTGTCCCTTGAACAGTGAGTGCAGTTAATCCTTCGGTCTTCAAAACTACCGCTAAGTTTCCTTTCCAGATATTCTGAGAAGAATCACTTAATGATACAAGTAACTATGGATTGAAAACTATATTCAAACCTTTCAATTCACTTAGGCTAACACACTATCATATAAACCATGTTTCAGTTTACTTAATTATATTCTAGAAGCCTCGACAGGAAAACACTGTGGAGGCTTCTTCGACACTACGGGGTGCCTGAGAAAATAGTTAACATCATACGGAACTCTTATGATGGATTCAACTGCAAAATCGTGCACGGAGGACAGCTAACCGACTCTTTCGAGGTGAAGACCGGTGTGAAGCAAGGTTGCTTACTCTCACCCTTTATCTTTCTCCTGGTGATCGACTGGATTATGAAAACGCCAAAATCTGTAGGGAAGGAAGGTATCAATTGGACAGTTAGGATGCAGCTGGACGGTCTGGACTTCGCAGATGACCTGGCTCTTCTATCGCACACTCAACAACAAATGCAAGAGAAGACGACCAGTGTAGCAGCAGCCTCTGCAGCAGTAGGTCTCAACATACATAAAGGAAAAAGCAAAATTCTCCGATGCAACACAACATGCACCAAACAAATCACTCTTGATGGAGATGCCTTGGAGGACGTTAACACCTTTACATATCTTGGCAGCATCATCGACAATCAAGGTGGATCCGATGCAGATGTGAGGGCACGGATTGGCAAAGCAAGGGCTGCATTTCTACAGTTGAAAAATATCTGGAACTCCAAACAACTTTCAACCAAAACCAAAATAAGGATTTTCAATACAAATGTCAAGACAGTTCTACTTTATGGAGTGGATACTTGGAGAACTACGAAAGCCATCATCCAGAGGATACAAGTGTTTATTAACAGCTGTCTACGCAAAATACTTCGTATTCGTTGGCCAGACACCATCAGCAACAACGAACTGTGGGAGAGAACAAACCAGATTCCAGTGGAGGAGGAAATGAGGAAGAAGTGGTGGAAGTGGATAGGACACACATTACGAAAAGCAACTAACTGCGTCACGAAACAAGCCCTCACATCGAAACCTCATGGTCGAAGGAAGAGAGGAAGACCAAAGAATACATTACGTCGAGAAATAGAGAAAGATATGAGAGGAATGAACAAAGATTGGACAGAACTGGAGAGGGAAGCCCAGGACAGAGTTGGTTGGAGAAAACTGGTGGGCGGCCTATGCTTCATTGGGAGTAACAGGCGTAAGTAAGTAAGTAAGTAAGTATTATTCATGAAAATTTCCTTCTTTCAATCAATGTTTGCCTTTTACATTCTTTTTTTCTTTTTTTTTCTGTTTGTCTTTTTCAGTTTCAAAGTCATCAAATATTTCATGTATTTGTTGTATTAGCTGCCTTAGTACATTTGAATGGTATTATGGAAATTGCTCAATATCGATTAAGTAAAGGTAGTTGTGATAATCAACTTTAAAATCAACTACTACCACCTACCATCTCTTATTATTCAGTTGTTGTTTTTTGTTTTTTCTTTTCTAAATGACTAACTATTCCTACTTGTTCTCAGCAAACACATCATCAATATCAACATCAACATCATCATCTACATCTATGCATTCGTACTACAATGTGGTTGTTTTGTTTTTTTACTTTACTTCTTCTTCATGTAGTGTTAGGATCATTGATCCATCCAATCAAGAATGTGTGTGTGTGTGTGTGTGTGTGTGTGTACAGAACCATGTAAAGAGAGATTTGTAATTGTGTTTTTCTTCTTTCATATTACAATGAAATCAATGTGTGTGTGTGTGTGCGTGTTTTTTATTTTCTTCTTGTTCTTCTTCTTCATGACGAAGACTTTCTTTTCTCTATTCTGAGATAATCATGAATCTTCTCCTCATTGTTTTTTTCTTCTTTTTATTTTTTCGACGACCACATTTTTTTTTGAGAGAGAGAGAGAAAAAAAAAGAAAAATACTGTCAAATACTTTATTTCTTGTCTCTTTTGCATTGGTTACTTTGTGACGCACACATTAATTACATCATCCAACCCTTATATGTAGTAGTAGTAGTAGTAGTAGTAGTAGTTACGTTGTATTCAGTAACCAATGCGTACAATACACACATGCATGCATGCATGTTTATACGATGGATGCATGTGTTCATTTAGTGTGTAAACATAATCAACAGAGGTGTTTTATTATTTTTTCTGTGCTACTACAGTTTGCAGGCTATTTTTTTATGTATGTATGTATGTTTGTTTGTTTATCATCAGATTATCAGCTTGATATATATGTATTGTTGTTTGCTTTTGTGTTTTTTACACAAAAAATTAAAAACTGTTATTTTTTTTAGTGCTTGTGTGTGTGTGTGTTTGGTGTGTTTTGTGTGTTTTGTGACTTCATATCACATGGATGGATTGAATACACACAACCCTGGGATTATTATGTATACATATATACATATACATACATATTTACACATGCTCAATAGTTTTATTCATCAAGAATTTTTTTGTGCAAAAAAAAGCAAACAATTTTAATTTGGGACTTCTCTCATCATAGTTTATTCATATGATGTTGATGATCAATCGTATCATTTTTCCTGTACAACCCAACTTTGATTGTATGTAGAGAATAATGAGAGAATAGAAATGTAGTCTTTATTGTATTTTGCACACACACACACACACACACGCGCATACACACACACACATTTTTGCCTTAATTAATAAGCTGATCTATATACCGACTATCCTCTCATGATTGATAATAAGAGAGAAGAGATTAGTGAAGCAATAATGCCCAGAATGAATGTGTTTTTTTTGTGTGTTATTAGTGTGAAACCAACCATTTGCTTACACATGTGCACATTAGTCATGATGGTCGTGATAAGAGACAATTGTCA
Source organism: Schistosoma turkestanicum (assembly GCA_944470395.2). Taxonomy (NCBI): domain Eukaryota; kingdom Metazoa; phylum Platyhelminthes; class Trematoda; order Strigeidida; family Schistosomatidae; genus Schistosoma; species Schistosoma turkestanicum. The sequence goes on along the minus strand of OX103973.1, from coordinate 13,759,568 downwards.
ATGTGTCATTACAACACTTCTGTATTGATCATCCGATCATTCATGTATCGGTTCTGTTCAGAGAACAGTCCACTTTATATGCACACATATATATATGACTTGTGTATGTAAACAGTAGTAATGCAACAATCATTGACATCATCATTGGTTCGTCGAAATCAAAAAAATGAACACATTACTACTACTACTACTACTACTACTAGAGAGTATCATAACCAATTATTTATTTTTTTTTTCGGAGAGGGGTGGGATAAATACACTTCTTCAATATCAACTTGTATTTTTTTGTTTAATTTTTTCACTGTAGAAGTGTGTTGTTTTTTTAATCAATAAAACAAAACAAAATAGCTGATGTGCACGAATTTAATTAATTAATTAATTAATTAATTTTATTTATTTTTGTGCATTCATTTTTCCTGAAGACCAGTAGTTGAATTGATTGAAATAATAAATAATACAGTGTTCTTTTTTAATTTTGCATTTAAACTGCTTTGGTTTCGTTCGTATGCACAAACAGCCACAGAAATATAATGTTGTTTTGTCAGTAAATAATAATAATAATAATAATGTGATAGATAGATAGAGGATGAGTTTTATAGAAAGAATTGTCACGTATTTTTCAAATTAAACTGTTAGTTCATAGGATTGATTGTTGAGTAAAATCTTTAAAATGAATTTAGGAAATGAATAAATAAATAGTATTATAAAAAATTTCAATGATTTGTAATATTGACTGAGTTCATAAGAATTTGTGCAAAACAATCCTCAAAGTAGATTCAAACCTAATTTATAAAATATATATGGGATTTAGTGTAACTGGTATATACAGTCATTTAATAATAATAAAATAGATTTATTAGTGTACACAAAAAAAATATGTACTACACGTATTCAAAGGTTAATGTGAATGGATTGCATGATAATAAGTCCATTGGATTTCGGATAGTGGTTAAATTTCTATGGAAGGTAGTGATAAAATAACTCTCTGATTGATAGTTAACAGGGTCAAGTCACGCCATTGTCAGATGGAGTAAAAGTAGTAGGCGTCCATGGTTTAAACTTATTGGTTGGATTATTCGATTGTAGGAAATTTCAGTTAACTTGTAGGTATATTGGATTAATTTTGAGATTGAATTACGCTTCTTTAAAGCTATTCTAAGCTATATCAAAAATAGGTTTATGCACGTGAACTCATAATCTCTGTCCTTCACCTTCTAAATTTATCTCACTGAATTATACTTCTCGAATCATTTCTTCGCTCCCTAATCTTCTCCATTACTGCTAATATACTTCTAATATCGTTATCACTCATTGATTTGAACTGACAGTTGCATCTGTGTGCTGATATGCTATGGTAACTTGAACTGATGTACTTACGTACGAAGTTCTGCGTTGTAGCTATCTCTCTAACTGACGATTTTTTTCATTTTCGAAAATTGGAATACATCCTAAATACATAAAATTTGTAAATTTCTCTTACTTTAGGTATTTACAAGGTTGGAGATATGATTTCATTTTAATTCTAAATGCTTTATTAGTAAAATGACCGATAGTTCTCAACGTTTTAACAGAAGTGATATTGGCTACTTAACACTCATTGATTAATTTATTTGATACACTTCCACAGTAATCCATCTGTTCACTGTTCAACCAATTTACTGGTTATTGTCTTTAGTTGTGGTTGCAATCTATACCCGGTCATGAATCATGTATATCGATTCTGGTCAGTTGAGTCCTGCTATCCAACGCTATATATCATATCACTAGAATATAAATTTTATTTCGATATCTTTAGATAGAGTCAACGCCCTACTTTTATCTCATGACGATTATGTAAATGTAAATAGGAAAGCAGAACTTGATTAAAATATTTGAATACTTAATGGTCCGCTGAGTATGAACTTTATAATTCCTTTCTCCCTGTACATTTCTTGCTTTGCAAATGTTTATCATAAACAATTCCAGTTCGATATCATGACACCATGTGCCTCAACTATCCTTCGCTCTCCCCCCCCCCCCCCCAAATGGCTTTATTTTAGCAAGTTGCTTGTGCAAGTCTCAGTTTTGGATTGTGCAAAGATTTTAGCCGATTGGTTTGCATGTGTTCTTGAATATTCGCTGTGTACGATTAATCATTGTACAGTGATTTTAGAAATATTGACGGTGAACAAGACAAGGCTGTAAATCCAGTGTTTGTTCATTCCAAGTTACTGCTAAACGTTATCGATTTCATCTCAATTTATCAAGCTTTTTGTTGAATGGTCCAATCCCTTTTCTTTGATATTTTATCCACGTATTCAATGCAAACAGTTAAACTACTTTGAAACTCAGTAATAATTAGGAGGAATCAATAATCTATTCAAAACCATTTCAATCATAAGCTGAAATCTAATTAACTTAGTTATTAAATCGGTTTTATGTTAGTAAATGCTTTTAATTATGATTTTAGCTGAGGCGCGTTCTCTAAGCTGGTTGATTTAAATGGAAATTTTCCATTGTCTGTCTAGACAGTAGCATTAGTACAATGAACGAAGGCGTCAACGGCAGATGGAATAATGATATATTTAGAGAAGAAATAGTTTATGAGCAAAATATGTACACCTGATCTTTAGAATTACTTTCGCAAATCAAGGAGTCAGTCAGCTACAACGTAGAATTTCCTATGTACATACATCAGTTCAAGTTGCCATACCACATTAGCACACAGAGATATAATTGTCAATTCAAATCCTATAGTAATAGAGGTAGTAGAAGTATTAGTGGTAATGAAGAAGATTAGGGTCCGAAGATATTATTCAAGAAGCATAATCTGGTGAGATAAACTTTAAAGATAGGATGCTGGAGGTGATGAGGAATTTTAGATTACAATCTGAGAGAACACAAAGAATGGATGTATCTGTGTCATTGCAAACGATTCTGAGCCAAGTTGTTCAAGGTCTCCAACCATCGGTTACTATCTTCTCGCAGACCCCAAGCAGGTAGTCTACACTTACCAATATGACTCAGTCCACTTGTCAGTGACTTCATGGATTCGTGCCATGTTTTGGTTTGGCTGCCCCTAGCTTTCTTCCAACCTACTCCTAAACCACAAAATATTGCTCGTCGAGGCAGTCGGTGGTTGTGTTTACGTGACATATGTCCCAACCACCTCAACTGATGAAGTATCAATGCTTACTCGGTGGTCCCAGAATATAAAGCAAGAAGGAGATTACTGAGTGTCTTCTTTAAAATAACTTCTGATCTTCAAAACACTGATCGCACCATGCATTCTGATCCGACACTTCTCTCCAGTAATAACTTCTGGGCTTCACTCCACTGTATACTGCTTAGAACCGACATTGTAAGTAGTATCCATCATACTAGCACTTTTAAATAAGATTGAGATATATAATAAATCATGGCTGAAGTGGTCTGTTCTCATGACCTTGTTTTTTATGATAAGTAGACTAGAAAATGGATATATGGTTCGATACAGAAGTAGAAGACAAATTAGATAGATAATAATTTGCTTGATATTTAAAAATAATTAAAAAATTACCTGGATACATAGATACATACATGTTTTATAAAAAAAAACAAACTAGTTAGTAGTCAACTTGAATTGAAAACTACTTCATATTAATTAATCAATAATTTAGTGTGCGTACGATCAACAATGCTATAAAATGAATATAGTACAACCAACAAATATAACAAATTTACTGAGTTATTTAACTATTTTTTTTTCTTAACACCAATTAAGTTAAATCCATGTAAACTGGTCAATGTTTTATAAGCTTTTGGGGACAGCAGATCTTCTGGCGTGTTCGCTTAAGTCTTTAACTCATAGAAATTCGTTGGAAGGTTTAAGTAAATTAATTGGAAAGTGAACTGAATCTTGTTATTAATCAACTAACAGGGATTGATCGATAGGTAGGTGAAAGATCTAAATCAAAGGAGTGGTAAAACTAAGATATGAGCTATTTACATTACATAGTGGACTGAGCTCTTGGTGTTTTTATCCTGTTCTTAAAATGATAGAACAGATAATCTGACAACCATGTTCTGTAGGAAACACTTGACCTAGGTTTCATTCTAGTTGACATTCGTCAGCAAGGTATACCTGAAATCTTGAAATAACTGGTGCTCTTTGACACTAGTCACTACTCAGTCATCATTAGATATTTTGAAGATCAGTCACTCCAGAATAGCTCAATATCAATATCTCAGGCTATAAAACAGACTGATGTCAGTTTGAATGTAGCACCAATGACCTTAAGATTGCAGGTACGTCCTGCTGACCAGTGCTTACATGGTCTAAATTTTCCTTCTAACTATCCCCATTTAGTTAACATCTCACTATAATGCACAGGATGTTGAGTCACATAAAGAGGTAGCCATATTGCAATATGAATTGTAGAATTCGCTAAATATCAAACAGTTAAACGAACATGGCATTAGTCATTACTTAGTGATCAGTAAACTCTATATATAACTCACATATACTATAAAGATAAATAAAAATATATTTTATAAAAGCTAGTCTATTTGATAAATTTAGCTAATTCAATAAGAGGACGAAGTTCATAAAATGTATTTTCGATTAAAAAAAATATATATAGTATAGTAAATGATAGAGAAATAGGAAATTCACTTTTAAGTAAAAATATGTGTAGACACGAGTAAATGATTTCAATTAGATGGTTTTGAAAAATTATATATTGAACACCATTATTTCTTTCAAGTGCAAAATAACAAATGTTAGTTAAATCATATGAGGGTAGTATACGTGTGTTCAATTGTAATCGATTAATTGTTTCGTTTAACTAATAGTCCTCACCCATTACCGTTAAATGAGAATGATATGACTAGTTAACTGAAGTAATCCTACTTCGAAGTCATACAATCTAATTGATCCCTAGCTTGGTTCATCTTAACCTGATCTCTAGGTATTCCTACTTTAGTACTACAGTAAGAGAACAGATAAATCTTGCCAGGAAGGATGTTTTATATTAAGTAAACCAATGTAGAGAAGAGTATTGTACTTGACATGACCATGATGATGCATGTTTTGCATCCCATGGCGTCTGCCTTGACCTTGATGAAATTCTGTGATAAGTTTTCTGAAGTAATGGTACCATTCAATTTGACTTACAATCTGACTAGTGTTATTTCGTTGACTTTACGGTACATTAGGGTGTTTGTTATATCTACTAATAATGTATAATGAAGCTTACACTATTAATACGGATTTAAATAAGATATACATAAATACCTTTTTATTAAATATTACTAACAGTTAGTTGAACTCATTTAAGATACTAAGAATTTTGTTTCCAAAAATAGAAAATTACCATTCATATGATGAATTGTTTTTTTTAGTGGCCCCAGATTTGACTTCAATTTTTACGAAAAAATATGCTGCTATCTCTCCATTGATTTACGTATATCATTCTTAGACAAACTCTGTTTATGCAATGGCATTTAAGCAGATAGACAAAAAAGAGGATCGTAAAAAAGCTAGGTGAAGTGAAGCAGAGATGGCGAATGGGCCAACGCAGTGGGATGCGATATGACTAAGGATTCGTAGTCAGACAGACACATAAAACCTATATGTGACAAGCGGACAAAGTAACCAATGTACTTACTTACTTACTTACGCCTGTTACCCCAAATGGAGCATAGGCCGCCCACCAGTTTTCTCCAACCAACTCTGTCCTGGGCTTCCCTTTCCAGTTCTGTCCAATGTTTGTTCATTCCTCTCATATCTTTCTCTATTTCTCGGCGTAATGTATTCTTTGGTCTTCCTCTTTTCCTTTGACCTTGAGGGTTCCATGTGAGGGCTTGTCTCGTGACGCAGTTAGGTGCTTTACGTAGTGTGTGTCCTATCCACTTCCACCGCTTCTTCCTGATTTCCTCATCCACTGGAATCTGGTTTGTTCTCTCCCACAGTTCGTTGTTGCTGATGGTGTCTGGCCAACGAATACGAAGTATTTTGCGCAGACAGCTGTTAATAAACACTTGTATCCTCTGGATGATGGCTTTGGTAGTTCTCCATGTTTCCACTCCATACAGTAGAACTGTCTTTACATTTGTATTGAAAATCCTTATTTTGGTTTTGGTTGAAAGTTGTTTGGAGTTCCAGATATTTTTCAACTGTAGAAATGCAGCCCTCGCTTTGCCAATCCGCACCCTCACATCTGCATGGGATCCACCTTGGTTGTCGATAATGCTACTAAGATATGTAAAGGTGTTAACGTCCTCCAAGGTATCTCCATCAAGAGTGATTTCGGTTGATGCATGTTATGTTGCATCGGAGAATTTAGCTTTTTCCTTTATATATATGTTGAGACATACTGCTTTCAGAGGCTGCTGCTACACTGGTCGTCTTCTCTTGCATTTGTTGTTGAGTGTGCGATAGAAGAGCCAAGTCATCTGCGAAGTCCAGATCGTCCAGCTGCGTCCTAACTGTCCAGTTGATACCGTGCTTCCCTCCAGATGTTGACGTTTTCATAATCCAGTCGATGACCAGGAGAAAGAGAAAGGGTGAGAGTAAGCAACCAATGTAACCACAATCAAATAAAACAAATAAGTCTATAAAAGAGTAATGGATAGGTTCAGAAGACGTTTGCGGAATAACTCGAAAAGTATAAATTGATTAGCTTGTCCTAAGACTGGGACAAGCCATGTAGGCTCCATGTATTAGTAGTGTATACTACAAAACCCTCTCCCAAAAAATTGTACACTAATTTGAAAAAAATTCAGTTTTCGAAGATGCCACTGAAGAGATATTTGGTTAAGTAGAGAGAAAAATGTACGATTTTAGGATAAAGTACAAAGATACATGAGTGAGTTGGTAATACGAGTGTTATAATTCTATAACAAAATGGATGAGTGTCGAATAGTCACGGACACCAATGTAAATGATCACATAAGCTTAAGAGAAATTCAATAAGCGTATTAAAAACCTTTTGAAACCATGAATCGATCAATGTTAGACCATCATTAGAAACCTGGAAGCACTGGACTGCCGTTTCGTCCTGGTATGGGACTCATCAGTAGTGCACATCCACGACTCCTGTATCTCTCAGGATTCGAACCCGGGGACTTCGGTCTTGGGCGCGAACGACTAACCAGGTTTCTAATGGTGGTCTTACATTGATCGATTCATGGTTTCAAAAATGTGTAACTTAACAATCTTCACAACCCTGTAATGTATTAAAAATCTAATACATGTTTATAGTGTAACTGTCTAGGCAACAACACGACTCGTTCATATGAGTAATTTAGAATAGCTTAATGAGTATGACAACGGATTAAATCGCGAAAATAAGTAAGACGAAATACAACTAAAATCGATCTGTAACTCTGACAAAATATACGAATAAAGAGTAGTTAAGTATAGACATGTTTTAATGAGCCGCAATACAGTTAGGCGTTGATTAGCGATTAGTGACTTTGCATTTACTTAAAGTAGAGTTTTTGTATGTAGCTTAATGGAGCCGTTAAAAATGATAACACCGTTGAATGATATTTATTCCACTGTGATCGATAAGAATGCAAAAAACGGCGAATTCAGTTGTTGGTATTATGATCAGATGCATCGAGTTGTCGTTGAATATGTTTTAGTAGAATGACCAGAGGAACAGCACGGTGGTTGAGGAGACGAGATACGTGGAGTCTTATTCCTTTTAGGCTGTGAAACCTAGAGTAGTTTTTTGGTCGCTGGTAGGAGATGCACTCGACCTCGTTTGTTGATGAACCGTACTAAGGCTTGAAGAAAATACTAATACATAGTGCTTTGTACGACGGATAAATGAATCATTCTTGAATCCGATGAATGTGAGTTTATTTTTGAGAGACTAGCACTAAACTCTCACTTCTTATTTACAGTGCAGTGGGAATCGGTAATTAATTGCTGTAATCATGCAAAGTTCGAAAGCAATGAACGTCGCGCTCACTCATATATCCATGAACAAATAAGATGAAATTTGATGAGTGTATAACCATTATAGAGAGGTTCGTCGATTATTCAAGTGACTGACTACAGATATATAAATGAAGTTCAGTCGAGATTATCAATATCAGAAACGCACTATGATCAAAAAGAAAGAGAATTAACATTGATATTTAATAGTCTGAAGTCCAATCAATGGATAACAGTTTCATGATCATTTTCACTGACTATTAATTTTTGATAAAGATTAATCTGCAACTACTAACATTGAAAAAAAATTTATATTACCATTGTGTATCGAATCGCTACACTTTTTCATAAATTTCTCATGTGTAACTAATTCAAACTTTCAGTTACATGAAGAAATGAATTTCTTATAATAGTTATTTAATTTGACCACATATGATTTAGTTTTCATTAGATATAGGGATTGTCTATCAACACTTTAATAAATGTTTACTTATCTATAAAAAAAAAATTCAAAATGGACAGTCGATCATTAACTTATACTTATAAAGGTTTCAAACACATGATAATGAATATATATTTACATGGAGAATATTCCATTTGAAATAGGCATACAAAAACTAATTTTTACATATCTTGTGACAATCAGTAGAGAGCATCAGGTTGATTAATATAACAATAATAATCTGACGCCTAATTAAGGATCATAAAGGCCAAATTATGCTGGTTGTAAACTTGGACGTGGATGTATCAGCGAAATGTTCACTTATCATTAGGTTCTGGATGATGGACGTACTTTTCGAACATCTGAATATAATTTTACTCCTTGACCTTAAAACAGCGCCCGATTCTGCTTATCGACAAGTTATGTCACAGTGTTTGTCATCGAAAGGTGTAGCAATTAGTTACAGCAACCTTGTACAGGCTCTCCGTTCGAGCACTACTGATCGATTCGGAGCTTTGGTTAAACTGTCATAAGAATCATCAACCTCAAGAGAAGTTTGTCAGGATTGCTCACTTTCTTCAGTGTTGTTCAACTGTAAACTGAATACCCCTTTAGAGACAACGCTGCGATTATCTGACTTTCAGGATTTTATATCTCACCAGGAGATTCGCTTGCTGACATGGAATACTATGATGATACAGTTTTGTTTGGTGAAGACGCCATTAAAACGCAGAGTTTCTGACCGCAATGCGAAACACTTTAAATATGTTTGGCATGTGTTCCTGTGCTTTCAAATGAGAAACATTGCTTCATGAATGGTCTACATCGACATGTGAACCAATGATAAGCAGTGACTTAGTTGGGTGTTTCGACCCATCCACTTAACTTAGGATTTTCATCAGCCCTGTGGGTTGGTTTGTGACGAAATCTTGGTGCGGATTCGGAAATCTCTATCATTTATTGTCAACTTGCATCACTTGTAGTGTATGTGAAATATCTGTCTGCCAGCGGAAGAACAAGGTTACAGCTCAAAATTTCTCTCGATTCGTCTTTATCGTTGTGAAACACAGTTATGATGGCAGAGAACAATAATAGATTGCTAGTATTTAATCATGTGTTCTTGAGGCATAGTTAATGTATTTTGGAACCACTTTGAGCACTATTTTGAAGTTAGACCGAAGTTGCTAAGTAAAGATGACGGATAGGGTGATGAGGAGGTGAGTCGTTATCAAACGAAGTAGTTGCTTATGCCCAGCCACCATTTACCGTGACAAACAATGTTGTCTGGTGTGGAAATAGGACAGAAGGAAGCTAGCAATGGCAAAACTAAGACATGGTTCCAGTTCACGAAGTCATTAACATTCTAACAGAGCCATGTAGACCTGTCCACACCACGAAGCTGAAGCCCACTTGATTAACGTAATTAGATATTAGAGACGGCTCTGAGTCCCTTATTATGGTATAGATTCCTTCACCTCTATCCCGCTCCTTAGAACCAGAGTCCTGAAATCTCTCTATATCATTTTTCTTTTTCATACCTAATCTTCTTACCACTGCTTATGCTGATACCGATACTACTTTCTTTCTTTAGGAGTTGTCTTAAAATAATTTTATCTCATTGTACTAATGTGGTCTGAAATGGTAACATGAACTGATACAGAAATGTTCCGGTTTCTAAGTTGGACATGAATGACTGGACTAAACTTTTTCTCTTTCATGTAACTGGTGAGCAAATCAATAAAATTCATTCATCGTATTCTGAAAACCATCAGTCAGATCAGTCAGATGCAACGTAGAACTTCGTACGTGAGTACATCAGTTCATGTTGCCATACCACACATCAGCACAGAGATGTAATTGTCAATTCAAATCCAATAGTGGTAGACGTAGTAAAGGTATTAGAAGCAATCGTAGAGGTTAGGATTAGAAGATATTATTCAAGAAGTATGATTCAGCGAGAAAAGTTTAGAGAGTCAAAACTAGAGGTGTTGAAGAACCCAGAAGATTAGGATTTGAGAGAACACAAAGAATAAATGCACCGGCGCCATTGCGAACGGTTTTGAGTCATGTGTCATTCAGGGTATCTAACCATCGATTATTATCATCTCGCGGACCCCAACCAGGTAGTCGACAATTACCGACATGGCTAAGTCCATTCGTCAATGACTTCATGGATTTCTGCCATGTTTTGGTTTGGCCAGACGATGCCACAGAACCTCACGATCTACAGAGTTAAATGTCGCTTTTGGGTCCAGGAAAACAACTATTGTAGGACGCCTAAATGTGTGTCTGTGTTCCAGGACCTGTCGTAGAGTGAAAATGTGGTCTATACAGCCACGTCCAGGTCGAAAACCAGCCTGGTTTTCTCGAGTCTGCTCTTCACGAGCTTTCGTTAAGCGCCGAAGTATTATTGAGGCCAAAATTTTAGATACTATATTAGTTAGACTTATTCCCCTGTGATTGTCACAAGAAGACTTTTGTCCTTTCTTGTAGATTGGGACAATCAGTGATTGAGACCAGTCGGATGGGATTATGTCCAGTTCCCAGATTCTACCTAAGATCTCAGTCAACCTAGCTGCTAAAACTGGACCACCATCCTTAAATATCTCAGGGGTCAGTCTATCAGGACCTGCAGCTCGCCCTCGCTTCAGACTTCCTAACGCTTTCTCAACTTCAAAAAGACAAGGGGGACTTAGGTCGATTTGCCATTCAGGATGACTGGAGATCGTGGGTAACCGAAGAGTGGCTCGTGGCCAGTTGAATTGATCCTTAAAGTGTTCTGCCCATCGGTCCAGTCTCCTGCATTGAGAATGGATAATAAGACCATCCTTTTCCGAGATAGTCTCACTCACACTTGGGTTCCTAATACCAGTTTCCTTGATGAGTCTAAATAGTTACCTACTGTTGCCTATCGCCGCTGCCTTTTCCATCTCTCTCGCTTTCTCCACCCACCACTGTTCACGGTCGTTGCATAGGCTTTTTATCAGCCTGCGCCTAAGTTGACTTTGTTCTTCATCATGTTCAGAGTCATGTGGGATGAGTTTTCGGGCATCCATCAGATTGGTGGATGCTACTGAGATCCACGGCTTCATTCTAGACTTATGGTCAACCTTACTAGTAGATATCACTGCTGTTTCCACAGCCTTTTTGATATCATTCCAATCTGCCTCCGGATGGGAATCGCTTAGATGGTCGCCTAACTGTCTTTCTAGTTGTTCCTGAAATATATTCTTCGCCCTACTATCATTAAGTAAAACCCCAAAGAGGCTTTCTTACGGTGTCTTTCCTACGCCCAGTAAGCTTCAAACAAATACGCGCTCGCACTAGGGCATGATCTGAATCTAAACATGTGCCCCAGAACGAGCGACAGTCTTCTGTCGAACCCCTCCATCGGTGGCTGTTGGCAATAACCGACTGTCTACTGAGGACCAGTGGTCCGACCAGATGCACTCAGTAGCACTGACATCACGAGTAGAGTGTTTGGTCCGTCCGAACTGCCAGTGTGTGCATGTCACGAGGTGTGGTTTCGCCACACGTGACTGAGTGGACAGGGTCTTTCAAAACACGTATCCCGGGCGGGACTCGAACCCGCAACCTCCGGAATAGAAGTCCGACGGGCTATCCATTGCGCCACCGGGACGCCGACAGTGTGAGCTTTAAAGGAATACAGCACACATATATATATATAAATATACTTACACCTGTTACTCCCAATGGAGCATAGGACGCCAACCAGTTTTCTCCAACCAACTCTGTCCTGGGCTTCCCTTTCTAGTTCTTTCCAGTTTTTGTCCATTATTCTCATGTCTTTCTCTATTTCTCGACGTAATGTGTTCATTGGCCTTCCTCTTTTCCTTTGACCGTGAGGGTTCCAAGTGGAGGGCTTATCTTGTGATGCAGTTGGATGGTTTTAGTAATATGTGTCCTATCCACTGCCAGTGCTTCTTCCTGATTTACTCCTCCACTGGAATCTGGTTTATTCTTTCCCACAGTACGTTGTTGCTGATCGTGTCTAGCCAACGAATTCGAAATATTTTGCGTAGACAACTGTTCAAAAATACTTGTATCTTCTGGATGATGGCTTTTGTTGTTCTCCAAGTTTCCGCTCCATACAGTGGAACTGTTTTGACATTTGTATTGACAATCCTGATTTTGGTTTTGTTTGAAAGTTGTTTGGAGTTCCAGATATTTTTCAACTGTAGAAATGTGCCCTCGCTTTGCCAATCCGCGCCCTCACATCTGCATCGGATCCACCTTCCTCGTCGATGATGCTGCCCAGATATGTAAAGGTGTCAACCTGCTCCAAAGAATCTCCATCAAGATTGATTTGGTTGGTGCATGTTGTGCTGCACCGGAGAATTTTCCTTTTTTTCGTTTATGTATGTTGAGACCTGGTGCTGCAGAGGTTGCTGTTACACTTGTCGTCTTCTCCTGCATTTGCTGTTGCGTATGCGATAGAAGAGCTAGGTCATATATATAAATCCCTACTTGGATACATCTACATCATAGTACTGTTGTTCATACTAAAGCTCCAACCCAATGCCTATCACTTCAGACTCAAACACATTACCCTCTTAGATGCCGAGTCCAGATAACTGTTAACTTGCTTAACAAGTATAAAAGTATGAAAAGGAGTTCATAAATTTTCATTGTTTGCATTCACTGCTACAATCAATCAATTAATCTCTGTTAGCATGTATGAAGCATAAATGAATTACTTCAATTCGGTCTTTAGTCACGAGTTTTGATGTATTCAATATGTATGTATACATGACAAAAAGAATTGATAAATTTCATTTCAGAACAAGAAAACCATGAATGCATATATGCTCATATCGTTTTTTCTATCCACTCTGTTTATTGATTTACTTTTACTTCTTCACTTTAAGGCCACACACTTTGTACAATTTCTCTTGGGGACGTTAGATCCCCACAACTTACTTGATAAAGGTCCTAATTTTGGACTCTATGTTTTAGCGTATGGGCTGATCAATTGACCCTGAGATTACATTTCCCACCCGCAAAATCCTTGACTGTTATTGGTTGATGTTGTTATATTAGTACGCTATTTTTATGGCTCTCCTAAAGACGCTTCTATCATGTATACATAAACTCAATTTGTATCCTTGTCAACCTTATATTTTCTGGGTTCTTAAAAAATACACATTCTATGTCTTGTCAATACTTCTTCATCTACTTAGTATGGCATTAGGATGCTCGGATTAGAGTAGCCTATCACTGTGTCACTGGATCGTTTGTCTTCGCTCTCGTTTACCAACTAAAGTGATCTCGTAATAGCACTCAAGCTAATCAACTAGTGGCAAGCATAACAATTTCCTACAATCAGATTACCTAAACCATACAATCTGAGGACTGTACTCAGTGTTCATAATACTACTAATAATAATTTCTTGATATTTTTACTTTGAATGCTTTTACCATACAGGATTTTATCAATGGTGAGAATTATAGTAATAATGTAGTGAAGGAGAACACAGGTGAGGGCAACCGAATTGTATTAAACGAAAATTACAGAGTTACTCAGTATAAAATAGGAAAACCATATCGTAACCGTTAATTTGCAAATCTTCAATCGATTGTCTGACATTGTCATTATTCATGCGTTTCATACAAATTCCATTGTGTTCCCACTCTTCCTTTCTTGATCTTCCCCCATCTACTTCTGCCAGACATTACGTTTACACTCGCGTCATGTACTACTTATAAGTAGCGCGCACCACAATAATATTGATTAATATTTAATCAATATATGTATTTTCTTTAGTAACCAATAAAATTTACAAGGTTAGTTAAAAATTTGTTGTTGTTTTTTTGGTTTTATACATTAGTTGACGGATTGATTGATTGATTGACTGATTGATTGATTATCTATGTGAATTTTAGTTAAATAATAATAGTAAGATATTTTATTTATAAATACTACTCATGCATTTCATATTTATGATTAGTCATATGAATCGAATCATGCATGGTGTTTAATGAATGATGTTTTTCTTTTTGGTAGATTTTTTCTTGAAAAGCAATAGTAGTCTTATACTAACTATAAAAGTGCATTCAATACTTGTATATAAACTATACTCATGTATGTAAGTGCTTTATTCTTGAATTGATCGAAAATTCATCATATCACACTGAAAGATGATTAATATTCACTTGAAAACATGATGAATTTTCGTTTCCTCTTTATTTACACATTTTTGAAACCATGAATCAATCAATGTTAGACCACCATTAGAAACCTGGAAGCACTGGACGGCCGTTTCGTCCTGGTATGGGACTCTTCAGTGGGAAGACGTGACCAGTGAAGTTCAACCTGTTCGGGTGTACACTGTAACTACCAAAGACTGTGTATGAAGTTGCTCAACTCCGTGAATTGATCAAGTTAGACATTAACACCGTTAGATACCGACTCAGTGGTCCGATGGTTAGGCGTTTGCGCACAATACCGAAGGTCCTGGGTTCGAATCCTGCTGGGGTGCAGGAGTCGTGGATGCGCATTGCTGGGGAGTCCCATACCAGGACGAAACGGCTGTCCAGTGCTTGCGGGTTTCTAATGGTGGTCTAACATTGATCGATTCATGGTTTCAAAAATGTGTAACTTAACAATCTTCACAACCCCGTAATCCTCTTTATTTGTTTCAATTAATTCTTACTGAAAAGAATACTTTTAATATTATATATTTATATGATCTCGACGGGTTTTGCAAATAGACAAATGTGTCATAATAAGTCACAATACTCACGCCTAGTTTCAATTGAGAATCATAGATATCGCGAACTCATTGTCTTTTCCTAATTCCGGTTGATCTCAAGTACGCTATTACAAATGAGATTTATTTGTGGAGACTAAAGCAAATTGATTTCAGCAAACAAAGCACCGGCAAATCCATATACAGAGGCTTTAACTTGGAGCAGAAACTTAACCGAACAATAGTAGAAAAAAATTTGACATTCATATTTACAAAATTGAACTAAAGAGGTGTTCAGTAACATGTGGTTTTGCTATGATTTGATATTGTTAATAAAAATTTAAAAAGAATTTAACTACAAGAATTCTTCAACAAGAAACTGTCATATTGTTCCATTAACATGAAATGTGTTATGATCGTCACTAGGTATGCTTGAAACTATTACGGGTTCACCTCAGTCGATAAACGCGAACGAGACAATGAACCAGCATCCAGGTAAGTGACCCTGATCCATTGACTCGAAACAGCTAAAGAGAAGTCTTGATATAGCGTAGAAAGTATATTCTACAAACACCCAGCAAGCACAATGCAATCAAGTACACAAATCGCGTTTATTTATACATCATAAAAACGTCCTTGTGACAGTCACAAAAATAGCACACTAAAATACACAGCAACCAATCACAGCCAACGATTTTCCTGGTGAGAAATGAAATCTCAAGGTCAGCTGATCAGCCCATGCTCGGAAACGTAAAATCAAAATTAAGGTAAATGCAAGGGAGTTCTGGGGATCTAACGTCCTCAACAAAATGTCAACGGAATTATTAGTGAACGTAATTAAATTGTCATTGGTTATTTTTTGAACATGATCTCTTAACTTTTGGTTTAGTCATCCTTCTTCATTTAGATTGGTATGTTTGGTAGGTAGTGAGTGATAAAGAAAGATAAGTGATGTGTATTGTCGACTAAAATGAAGAAATCAACCGATTTTGTTAGACATTTGAATGGACCAAAGTTTTTTGTTACTTCCAAACATATCAGTAAGGTGTTCTGTGTTGTATCCGTCTGTCTGTCTGTCTATCAGAAAAGTGTATCTGTAATTTTGCAAAAATTATTACTTCTTTTAGGATTTGAACCAATGTTATGTAACTTGCCATACACTACCTGATATCCAGAAATCGTATACATTATAAAGAGCTGTTAACACTGGCAGGTATACTACAACAAAAATATGGTAGAATTCGACTGTCAATAAGGACTCAGGACATACAACATCGATTGCCAGTCAGCATAACATCAATACAACATGTATTGGTTTGCATTTCATACTTTCTCAAGGTATTCCATATACTTTAAAAATGTCCGTTAATTCTTGGGATAATATTTTTAGGATAATCATGATAATGCTGGCTTGTATCGATAATCCACTCAATTCACTATTGATTATCAGTATGAGGATTGTGGAGATTGCTGGGTTTCATTGAAACTAAAAACTTGTAAAAGTTAGGCAGCCTTTGAGAATCTTGAACCACTATAAGGTCATTCTGTTCTAGAATGAGACTGTTTAGCAGTGCACATCCAAGTCCTCACTAGCGTGAATCAAATCCAGAACTTTTGATCTTGTGCGCGAACGTTTAACCTATTGACCACTGAGCGAGCTTCCAATGGAGTTTATGCCCAACTTCAATCAATCCACGATATTCCCCGATCACCATCTATTGTCTACGCTAACTGCCTCGTATCCGATGTGGTTCAACTCTACTGATTATGAATTTTCTCTACAATTACAAGAATCTCCTTACGGGGCTAGTCACTGGTGAGCACACAATCATTATCAGTATGAAGTTTGTGGAGATTGCTGAATTTCATTAAAATCATAAATCGATATTAGTTAGAAGACCATCATTGATTATTTAGTTAGTTTAAAGTCACACCATTTATAATTAACAGTGAACACAACGTAATATGTTAAACGTCAAGAAAACTAAAACTAATAGCTACAGTATCATGGTATGATATAGGTCAATAGGATATTACAAATAACAATTCTGAAGAATTAAAAAGACAAAGTCATACAATGTTTATAATAGTGTGTAGAAATGAAGAAATTCACAACGAAACAGAAGTATGTGCTTAGAGGAAATAATAAGTAAATGGCCATTAAGCGTGGATTGATAGACATAACTCATTAACATGTGATTTCCCTTCTATCTACTCTAGACCAAGTGTGATTGCTTGTAACTAAGCTGACCAAAGTACTGTTTAGCGTCTTCTCTGGCTCTTTATTATTGTTCGTGTATCAGTTATCTGGTTTATGGGAATCCGGTTGTTTTTACATCATACCAATCGAGAAGCTAAATCTCAGTCACAGATTGTAGTATGGAAATGGGGAAATATTTGTTTTCTGCCCATATCCCAAGAAAATGAATTAATCCAATCGAAATTGCTAGTATTCTGGCTGATTAGATGACGTAAATTAAACGAAATAGCATGAACCTAATCATGAAACCAGTGATCAATGCGTTCATTATTGAGTAATACAAATCATTTGAAGGTTATAAATACACCTATTTATTGTTTACATAGATGATGTGTTTTATTTCTTCAGTCCAACATAAAATTGGAATGTTTTTACTAAAGTTGACCTATTTCGTTCGATCAGTTAATTGAACAATTGCTCAGTTGGTATTCATCAATGATAATTATGCTAAAACCCAATTCAGTAAAGAATCTCAGATACAAAATACATTACAATGGAATATTTGTTATGAATACAGTTCAAAAGGTTTGTATTTTTCATCATTGCTGATTACTGATTCAATAATTATATCGTAAGTAATAGGAACTTTCAAGTCTTACATTGAATGCGATACTATAGAGCAGTTACCAAGTTGTATTCTAATGGAATATATTTTCAGCTTTAATTTGATATTTAAAGTCATTTTTGATTTAACTGGTTAAAATCACATGGGCTACAACTTCGATTTATAACAGCAGTTGATCATTTTCAAATCTGGTTACTAATAAGCATATGGTTGGTATGAAGTTATCCATACAGTTTGAAGTTATTTTGTAAAAACGTGAATGTTCTGTGTTGAATAACTTTGGTATTCATGAATGTTCGTTGCTCCATGATCTTCAATGGTATTCTTCAGATAATTTCAATTTTTTAATGAAATTTACTTTCTGATAATTTATCATTGTAGAGTTATGGAGATTGTTGTTTTACATTGAAATCGTGGATCAATCATTGTTAGACTATCATTCGAAACCACACAGCACTGGTGTTAGGATATTCCTCCAATATCCTAAGAGAATTATTGGTCAGTTCCTATTGGTTAATTCTTACCGGTCAATTTTATGGTCGTCCTAGATATCAATGTCACACACTCCAATGTTGCTTCTTATTGGTCGTCTTAACTGTCAATGTCAAAGATTTCGATGTTGTTTCCTATTCGACCAAAATGTATAAATACGCATTATTTGTAACGTTTTATGACCACGACCAGGACCAGGGCTCGGTCCCGGATCCCTAGTCCGGGATCCTGATTCTCTTCTGGATCCGGACCTCGTACTTTCTGGATGCTTGTAGAATACAAGTTCTACTTCATATCAAGTCTTCTTGTTTTTACTCATTATGGGGGGCTGGGATAATTGGATTTGAGTAGTATGTCGTGTCACCGGATCCTCGATCCTCGCTCTCGTTTTCCGACTGGGTAAACTCGTAATAGTTCAAGTATATCAAGTTGACGTGTTTACGTGCAGACGTAACAACTAGAAGGCCGTTTTGCTCTAGTATAACGCTCTTCGGAAGTGCGAATCCACGACCCCCACTCACGGGGATCAATTCGAGAACTCGGTCTCGTGCACGAATGCCTAAACTCAAAACCACTGAGCCAATATCCAACGGTGCAAGACCGAAGGTCCTGTGTTCGATTCCCCCTAGCGGGGGTCATGGATGCGCCTTCCTGAAAAGCTCCGTACTAGGATGAAACGGCCTTTTCGTGCTTTCACGTTCCGAACGGTAGTCTAACAATGGTTGGTTCAAGTTAACCGATTCAATTTGTAAAGCATAAAATCCTTATTTTTAAGTCACGAAAAATAAATCAATCCTTTTTTCCTATTTGTTGCTGCTGTAATTTACCTAATACAGTTATCAACTCACTACGCAAATGAAGCATTATTTCAATCATTCAAACAAACTTTTAAAAAATGACGTTTTAATAAAATATGAAATGATTTAGCGGTAATAAATCATCAGTATATTCAAGTAATACATGATAATGAGTAATTTATAGTTTTCTTTAAAACTTACACATAAATATGCATAAATCAGTACTAGAAGCATTAAAAAGTATGGTGCCAATATAGTTTGACTGACATCAATAGAATATTTTCAAAATTCGCTCATTTTTTAGAAGAGTTGATGCAAACACAATGATGTTACCAATTTATTATTATTATTATTATTATTATTATAAAAGTTACATATTATGCTTACTTATAATTTAAAAAATAGTTACTTGACAAAAACAATAATTACAGAGTGAAGACTAGTGATATGTAAGTATAACCCTATTCAACCATAGTCTTCATGTAATATTCACGGGTTGAAGGTATTCAGTTAACATGAATATTGTTGACATGAAGGGATCAACATCAGAATATTAGACACTAGTAGAGTGAACAGCTCTAGCTTAACAGTTGATTGTTCTAATAAGAAGGGCTATGAATGGTCCACCAGGGTATCAAGTACCTGTGTGGTTGCATCACAGGATTGAGTCGAACTGTTCTTGTAGTAATGGTAAAACGTGAGCAGTCTCTTTGGTTCTCCTGAAAACCAATGTAAAATTGCCCTTGACAATACAGCGTAAATTTATATAAAAACTCCGCCAGTAGAAACTTCAGGGCTACTGCCGGTCCCAAGCCCGAATAAAGGAGGAGGGTTGTGCATGGGGTTGGCGATCTCATCCCACCAAAAAAACTATCTTGCCAAAGAAAAACGCTAACCATGAATGAATTATTCAGGAAACGAAATCACATGCTTTGACTGTACAACTTATTGTAGAGGTATCCACACAAAATGGTGATTGAGCAATAGAACGCATAAGAAGATCGTTCACTGATAAGAGCGATAATCAAAATGGCGCATATTAATAAGAGTGATCATTGATAGGGAGAATAGCACTTTTAATGGCGTGAAATATGTTCGATTTTCTCCCTGTCCCTTTACCTTAGAATAAATCAAAAGCGTATATTTGTAAACGTATGAGCAAGAGTCTGCATATGAAAAAATACTATAATTAGTATTACCCTAGTCATGTAAATATTATAAACGTAATTATGATTAAGTAATCACAGTGAACATGTGATGAGATATAAAATGAAATTGTATCTATTTACTTTTAAAATAAAGTATTAGATTCGAGTATAACTATAATGCGAGGATTTTTGTTATTGTACTAAGAAATCCTACTTCTATCTGAGTGTTGGGGTACGAATTTTAAACGTTTTTTATCGCTTACCTACTTATACTTGTTACCTTATTTAGCCTGTTGAGAAATATGAGAAGTAATTTGTTACACTTGTCTCTAGGTATGCTTAAAACTATTACGGGTTCACCTTAGTCGAATAACGAGAACAAAACAATGAACCAGCCTCCAGGTAGGCTACTCTGATCCGTTGACCCAAATGTATTAGCAAGAATTCTTGATATAGCGTACGAAGTTTATTCTACAAACACCCAGTCAGCACACAATGAATCTAAGCACACAAATCTCTTTTATTTATACTCTATAGAGACGTCCTTGAGACAGTCACAAAAACAGGACACTAAAATAACGCAGTAACCAATCACAGCCAAAGATTTTCCTGGTGGCAGATGTGATCTCAAGGTGAATTGATCAGCCCATGCTGTCAAACGTGAAATCAAAAATAAGGCATTTATCAAGTGAGTTCTGGGGATCTAACATCTCCAACACATTAGAATAAACTATCAATCGCCGATGCACTGTGAGTGAAAAATTACATACTAAAGTCATGATATGATGACAACCAGATACAATGCTTTTGCACATATAACTCAGGTTTGAAATGATGAACTACAATCCTGTATACAGAAAAATCATCTATAAGATATTGTTTGAGTGTAATTGAATTCACAATAAAGGGTAACCAATTAGAAATATTGTTTAAAAGATTTTGCTCATCAGACGTAAATCTGAATTTGGTTTTAACTGGCAGAAATGATGATCTGAATTATAAACCTACCCTATTAATCCTATCTCAATAATAATAATAATAAATGCATAAAGTTCACCTTGTATGTTTCATCTTGCATGTTCATCTAATTAATATTAAATAAAACTAGATTATTTGTTTCTTATTATTCATACGGAAGTCAACGATCGTCAGAATAAAGTTCATTAAGTTTCTCTGAAGTGTACAAAAACAATATTTTCGAGAAATACACGTAATTCATAATGTCAAGTGTTACTTTGAATTTGAAATATTAATAACATAATTTATTTAAATAGTACTCTAATAACTATGAATATTCTATCTGACGAAAGCAAGAAAAGACCGTTTACGACATATAATTGAATTAGAACAACACATATATAAGTGAACAACAGTGTTGTTTTCGATTAGATCGTCATTAGGCTTTACTCTCTAATATACATGAATATTCATATGAAAATATTAAACGAATCAAGGCAATATGAGTCAATAATCTCAATGAAATGAAATATAGATTACGTCACTGCAAATAATAGACAAAAGTACAAGTTGATAGTAGGAAAACAAGTGTACTTGTACGTTTGCTTATTATGTGTAGTGACGTAATCTCTATTTCATTTCATTGTGATTATCGACTCAAATTACCTTGATTGGTTTAATAGTTTCATATGAATATTCATGTATATTAGAGAGTAAACCCTAATGACGATCTAATCGAAAACAACACTATTGTTGTTCTTATTTTCAAAATGTGGAATCTTTAATAATATGATTGAATTGCTTTGAATATAAAAGTAGCGGGGAAAAAGGAGATAAATCTCTTATCAGTCTATAAAATCAAAGATGATTTTTTAGTTAAAAAAAAAGTTTGTTACTGCATGAAATGAAATGAAAGATATTTAAAAATTGTGACAATACAGAAATGAGTTTGTTTCATTGAGGAATGCATAGGGTGATTGAATAATTAAAGGCTTGAACTTTATTCAATAATTAATATCTTAGAAAATAAGAAATAAACAGATTTGATCAATCACTGTATCAGTTAGACACTAAATAGCACTAAAATTCATTTTTCTTTGCCTGCATTGTGTAATACTGATAAAAATGCGAAACTTTCGTTTAAAACACGAATTTAAATAAAGTTTATGAAACTAACCCCATAGTCTAGTAATAAATTTCTCGGTAATAAATAGGTAGTTGGTAGACTGCCTTGGATTTAGGTTTCGTATTAGTTAGAACTAACTAACAAGTTGTATCTTCAAATTTTAAGGAACTGCTGATCCAATCGAAATTTGAACCGGAGCCTCGTAGCTGTTTGGACAGTAGGTGGAATTTTGTAAGACAAAGATTATACACTCTGACTAATCATCAAGTAACAACTAGCCATTATGAAGACCAAATTTTCTTTTAAAATATGTCACACACTGCTATTTTATGTTTCTTAAGGAAATACTTTTTCTTATAGGAACAATATTGCTTTCAAGTATAAACTGAATCGTGAAGGATTTAGTGCTTAGTAGATTTGGACTTAAGTTATTCCAGACAGCTATTTAAAACAGGATATAGTGAATACTATATTTTTGTTTTGGTATTTGTGACAAACTACTTTAGAAAAAAACCATTATCATATATCTTTCCTTGTATAAATTATTTGTTTCAGATGATCGTAAAAAAATATTATACTTGTTTATGCTTAAAATATTTGATTGCATTGTCATTAATCAGTTGAAGACTAATTTTGGATAAACCATCACTGAGCAACCTACCCAGTGATCCAGAGGTTAGGCGTTCGCGTACAAGAACGAAGGGCCCGGGTTCGAAACCTACGAGGTGCAGGAGTCGTCGAGATTATCATTACATCCTATTATCAGACTCCTCAATAGTCCTCATCCATCTCCTTTTAGGCAGGAGTCGAAGTGAAGACCTTCGGTCTCGTGTTTGAATGTCTAACCTCTAGAGCACTGAGCTGGCGTCCACTGGCGTATAAATACAATTTCAATCAGTCCAAGATAGTGCAAATTTGTAAAAGCTAGACTTAACACACCTAGATCCTGGTTCAGTAGTCTAGAGTTTTGGTGGTATTACGTAAATCCAAAGATTCTGGGTTCGATTCCTGTTTGCAAGTTCGTGGATGCCCACTAATGAGGAGTCTTATACTAGGATTAGATTGTAATTCAAGGTCTTCAGGCTCTTAATAGATGCCTAATTAAGATCAGTTCATGATTTCAACTGTGAAAATAATACGATCTCCATAATTACACCCATACCAATAACAATCATCTATCATAATAGTCGATCAGTTTGTTGATTTACATTTTTGGCGTAAATACATACATACATACTGACTTACTTACTTACTTACTTACTTACTTACTTACTTACTTGCTTACTTACTTACTTACTTACTTACTTACTTACTTACTTACTTACTTACTTACTTACTTACTTACTTACTTACTTACTTACTTACTTACTTACTTACTTACTTACTTACTTACTTACTTACTTACTTGTTTACTTACTTACGCCTGTTACCCCCTATGGAGCATAGGCCGCCCACCAGTTTTCTCCAACTAACTCTGTCCTGGGCTTCCCTTTCCAGTTCTGTCTAATTTTTGTTCATTCTCCTCATTTCTTTCTCTATTTCTCAGCGTAATGTGTTCCTTGGCCTTCCTCTTTTCCTTTAATCTTGAGGGTTCCATGTGAGGGATTGTCTTGTGACGTAGTTGGTATATATATTTCAAATAAAATGAGTTGTAGTTTGTTGTTTTGTGAATTGAGCATTACCTCACAATAAGTAAAGAAACAAATCATAAATTTATTGAGATAATTTAACAAAACAACACACCACTAATGAATTCATGTTTGTTCATAATGAAAACTGGTATACAAGTTGTAAACAAAAATATGTTTACATAGCCCACCTTAACTGTATTGACAGATAGCTATGAAAATTAATTAATTAATATGAGAGAGAAGGATCATTTCTTATAGTGTCATTCCAAGTTTTCATATATATATATACTAATGGTTTCATCTAGTTTTCTCACTTACGTTAGGGGTGCTGGTAAAAAAATTCAGGTATTTTTCTATAATTAGTAATAAAATAGGTTATTATTTTTATTAGAATTGATGGCTTCATTAAAAAAATGAAATAAGTTAAAAGTACCATTGTTTATATCAATTGAGCATTGTACACCTGGATACTTAGTTTTCACATTTCTTTTAATCTCTCTATCTTTAAATAAACTACGTGTTTCAACGTGTGTACATTACTTTTTTTTTCTTTCAATAAATTCCTTTTATTTATTTTGTACTTGCCTAAAGCTTATCTAAAACAAATGATGACATATGATAAAAAATTCTATACGTAACTCAATTAAAGATTAATTTACACTAGATTCCTGTTTATAATCTACAGTTACTTTATCATGTAAAGTATGTAGTCAATGATGACGTTTGCTATTGGTGCTTCATACACTTGAAATGAAAGTTAGAAAGGAGAAAATAAGAAAATATGAGTAGAAAATATTCTGATTGAGTAGAGTGTATTTCAGTAGGGTTATCTGTAGTGGGAAATTCATCCCAATGATGAATGAGAACATTTTATAGTGTTCAAAGTTGAATAAGATTTCATACACCTTACATTATCGAGTTTTTATACATTTGAAATCATTAATCATTTATTGTTAGATCACCATTAGAAACCTGGAAGCACTGGACGGCCGTTTCGTCTTGGTATGGGTCTCATCAGACGTGACCAATGGAGTTCAATCCTGTCGGGTGTAGGCAGTAACTACCAAAGACAAATGGGTGAGGTCGCGCAAAATCCCTAAATCAATCAGAGTTAGACATTAACACCGTTGGATGCCGGCCTAGTGGTCCCGTGGTTAGGCGTTCGCGCACAATACCGAAGGTCCTGGCTTCGAATCCTGCGAGGTGCAGGAGTCGTGCATGCGTACTGCTGATGAGCCCCATACCAGGACGAAACGGCCGTCCAGTGTTTCCAGGTTTCTAAAGGTGGTCTAACAATGACTGATTGATAATTCCAAATGTGTAAAAACACAAACCTCCAAAACTCCTCCTGAAAATTATTGAATTTACCTGAAGTAAATGTGTTGTGTTCCTCAATCGAAGCCTTCATTATTTTGTTTTGAACTCTTAGACACTGGTACAACTGAGGTTGGGTATTCAAAATTGAATGCCTTATTAAGACGACTCAGTTTATACAGTACCCAAAGTATAGCATAGAAGCTCTGAACGTTTGCAGATGTCTACCAGTATGCAAAATTTGCAAGTTTAATTATATAAACAATTATAAGTATGGTAGTAGTGTAATTTGGTTTCTGGTGTGTTGGATAGTTGGTTGATTTTTGATACTGCTTTGTGCGCTTACGGTATGCTAGTCGATCTTTGCTAGTTGAGAGGAATAACCAAGAGTGAAAGAGAAACCGTATTGACTAACCAAATCAAAATATAGTTATTCGATATATAACCATGTGTCGCTTAGAATACTAAGCCAGATTTTCAGCCAATAATTAAGCTAAATCCTGACTAATAGTGTACCCCCCTCAACTCTTTCGACTACAAGATAGTACTAAGTATTTTACATCATTGATCAGTGCATGTTGACTGTTTAGTGGATTCGTTTCATCATGATTCATCAATCTTAATCAAGTCATTCTTTTCAATGAAATTTGCTGAATGTCCATGAAGAAAATAATTCAATTTCATGTTAAACTTTCCCTGTTATGAAGTTCAAGAAATTCTAATTTCGAAACAACCCACAACTGGAAGCTAATGAGCATTAAAACGTTGACTATTGGATAGCAGCATTTTAAAAATGAATTTGGTTTAGCCTTATACATAAAAGATGAAGAAGAACTGATCGAATCCAAAGATCGCAACATAGACAGTCACATAAAAAGTTTAAGTTTACAAATATAACTCTCTTGATTAATATGGTAATGCAACTTACAAAGTGGCATATGGGCATCACTGAGAACTTGCTACCAGATAGAGGAGAGTTTGGCGATCAGAATGCACGGCGCGATCAGAGTATATTGAAGACCAGAAGAGATGTGTGAGAAAGCAGTCAATAATGTGCTAGTATTGTAAAAGGGCTGTCTGAAGATCTTGTATACATATTTTGTAAATAAAGTGTCTACTTTAAACATACGTATTCCATCTGGCCTTAACATCTTATTACCCTGGAACTATTCTGAATATTAACTGTACTAGTTAATATATTTTATTCTCAAAAACAGACTGTATCTTGCCACTTTCAAGGTCAGTCATTGATGCTGTATAAATTTCTGAAAATAAGCAAATTAGAAAGATTAGGTTAACAATGAGTCGACACTTATATTGAGAGAATTACTTCAGATTTTATGTGTCTAATAGATATGTGTGAATAGATTATGAATTGAAAGTCTTTGAATTCAAGGAGCATGTTAAGAATATCGGTATTCAATATCAAATACATTATGGTCATGTTTTGTTCTCTAAGCTAGATATTTTGGTTGTGAAGCTTTCATTGTTCTTCTGAACATCATGAGCATAAATTCCAGGTAGAATGGAATTTCTCCACGTATGGCTTTTAGTTTGTCTTGTTGACTTCGATTTTGATTGATTGCTACTGACATTTAATTTGTTATTGTCTGCTGCTTTATTTTGATTTTATCCACCATTTGGTCTATATTAAAGACACTAATTATTCATTACTCTGATCATCATATACTAATGTACATAGATTTGATGGCTGATGAAATATCAACACGGAGACAGAAGGTTCGATTGGCTTTCGCCAACTTGCGTCACATATGTCGTAGGCGAGATATATGTTTGCTAACCAAAGGTCGAGTGTACTGTGCAGCAGTTCGCTCTGTCCTACGATATAGATGCGAAACATGGCAAGTGAGAGAAGATATTCATAGGTTACTGGTTTTCGATCATAGGTGTCTCCGGAGCACTGCACGTGTATCCTAGGACAACCGAGTAAGCAATGCTGTCGTCAGGAAAAAGGTAATAGGTAAGGATGGCAAATCAATCGATGAAGTATTGACACTACATCAGTTGAGGTGGTTGGGACATATGTCACATATACACAACCACCGACTGCTTCGACGAGCTAGATTTTGTGGTGTAGGAGTAGGTTGGAAGAAAGCTAGGGGCAGGCAAACCAAAACATTGCACAAATCCATGAAGTCACTGATAAGTGGACTGAGTCATATTGGTAGATGTAGACTACCTTGTTGAGGTCTGAGAGACAGTAGCAACCGATTGTTATAGACCTTTTACAACTTGGTTCAGAATCGTTTGTAATGGCGCAGGTGCATCCATTCTTTATCTTCTCTCAAATTGTAATCTTAAATTCCTCATCACCTCCATCATCCTATTTTACTATTTTTTCACCAGAATATGCTTCTTGAATAATATCGTCGAACCCTAATCTCTGCGATTACTGCTAATACTTCTACTACCTCTACTACTATGGGATTTGAATTGACAATATGATCTATCTGTGCTAGTGCGGTATGGCAACTTGAACTGATGTATGTACATAGGAAGTTCTAAGTTGTTGTTGACTTGACTTGAATGTACATAGATTATTTTAAATTTTTCAACCTGTAAGTTTGAATCTCTTACTCATTATCACTTGAATATTTTACAAACTTTATTCGATTTTCATTTGGTCAATAATTTCTTAAGATTGCAACTGATTGTGATTCTTTCACAATTCGTTAGTTTTTCAGTAAATCATTTGCAAATTTTTATTGAATTTGTACAACACAATAGTGAGCACACATGACCTCGCAAGCAGGAATCGAACTCAGGACTTTCGGTCTCACGTCCCAACATCAAAGGTCTAGATTATTAAACCAGTGATGCTAAGTTTAGCCTTCATTAGCTCGGACCATCGCACACTGACTGGATTCTGATTCGATGGTCCAAAAGTTGGTTGCTCGCACTCAAGACCACAAAGGTCGTTCGTTAAATTCCTACTCCTTAGGATCGCGGATGAAAAGGGTGTTTACTGCTCCCAGATTTATTAATGATTGTCTTACTTTGATTAGTCTGTGGTTTTAGTGAAATTCAGAAAACACTATAAAATCTCTTTGACGCTCAGTCATTTAAAATGGTGTTCAAGTACATTCTATACATAACGATTTAAATTAAATCAAGAGTATATGATTATAGTTGTATAATCCTTTTTCTATGACGCGATAAAAAAAAACACATTTGATTTACTCACTTTTTCAAGAAAACACAATTTGATGTCAAGACTATTTTTTGTGGTAAAAATAATCATGCACTTAAGAATATATATATATTATATATTTTAAAAATATCCGTCATTTGTTTGTAAGAAATTCCTTGTTACCTATGAATATCACATAGTTATAAGCTTTTGTAAATTATTTTTTCATCAGGTGATTTTTGTTTTTGTGATAAAGTTTAATTGATTTTAGTATGGAAGTTTAAGTAAAGTTTGATAATTCGCAGTAGTTTTATAAGTTGGATTTATCATAAGTTAATCAGTTCATATTGTTGTGCTCGAGAACTCAGGTGAGGTCATCAACATATATATTTAAGCGAATATTACAGAGTTGTTAGGCATATGTACAAAACCTTCCGGTGAATCATCATTTGCAAACTAATCCTTATTTGTTTCAGATTTCAGTGTTCTTTCATTTAGACTGTTCAGACTTCAGTTCACTTTACGTTACTTACAAATCACCTTCTGTTCTCATTCTTTCCTTCTCGATCTTTTGATGTCAGACGTTTGATTTCCATTTGATATCATATACTACTTATGTGAACACTAACAAACCAATATATATTCAAATTTCTAATCACATAAGAGAACAATAAGAGTTTGCATAATTCAATGAACTCTTTTTGGTTGGCTAAATAGTTTTATCAGTTGTAAATATTGTACTGTACAATGGTGAAATTTGAAAATTATGAATCAACGTACAGATCTAGGGCTGTTTATTGAATGAAACTGTGATGGAAGTTGTAAATGATAACACAAAATGTTAACAGATGAAAAAATATGTTAGACAATTAGTGAAGGCACTTCTCAAGCAATTGTGAACAATGACTTCGTGCTGGTTGAAACTTAACAGTTAGTTGTATCGAAAATTCTGAGAGAACTAATGGATTCTAGTGGATTCAGACCAGGTTTATCCTCTTACATACGCTGACACATTTCCACTG
Source organism: Schistosoma turkestanicum (assembly GCA_944470395.2). Classification (NCBI taxonomy): domain Eukaryota; kingdom Metazoa; phylum Platyhelminthes; class Trematoda; order Strigeidida; family Schistosomatidae; genus Schistosoma; species Schistosoma turkestanicum. The sequence goes on along the minus strand of OX103973.1, from coordinate 13,730,047 downwards.
AGTTATTCGAGTGGTCATTAACTTCCTGTAGTATTGATTTGTCATTGGATAGTGGCCGGTGTCATCTTTGTCCAGTCTTTTACCATTGATCGAAATGATTAGCACTGTCTACCTCACTTACTTAGTGACTTACTCACTTATTTACTTACTTACTTACTTGTGCAGTTACTTACTTACTTATGCAATTACTTACTTACTTACTTACTTACACATGTTACCCCCAATGGAGCATAGGCCGTCGACCAATATTCTCCAACCAACTCTGTCCTGGGCTTCCCTTTCCACTTCTGCCCAATTTTTTTCTATCCTTCTCATGTCTGTCTCTATTTCTCAGCGTAATGTGTTCTTTGGCTTTCTTCTTTTCCTTTGTCCTTGAGGGTTCCAAGTGAGGACTAGTCTTGTGACTCAGTTGGGTGCTTTCCGCAATGTGTGTCCTATCCACTTCTAGCACTTCTTCCTGATTTCCTCCTCCACTGGAATCTGGTTTGTTCTTTCCCACAGTAGGTTGTTGTTGATGGTGTCTGGCCACCATCAGCGACAGCTTGTCCACCACTCAGTAATAAAATAAAACACGATTATCTGCAACCATTATAATTGTAGTTGCAATTAATACTTATTTGTATGTGAAAAAATGTAGACTTAAAATGTAGGAAAGACAAGGTCAAATATATAGTCATGAGTATAAGAACACTAATGAAGAGTATAATTGAGATAAAATTGACCAAGTGAACAAGGCCAATCACACTATAAACGGGACATATTAACGGCACCTGATATTTTGTTCGATCTTTCAATAACCTTCATTTACAATGAGTGATTAATCGAAGCTAATGTAATCAGTTTGTTATGAAGAGAAAATTATTAGACACTTATAATAATAATAATAATAATAATTAATTAATTATCTTACATTATATTACAATCAAAGATTAATTCTTAATGACATCATATCTATTTACTTTAACATTCAAATACTATTTACTGAATTCATTTGGTCAAGATACTTGAAGTCTTGATTGAAACCAGTTCTATAAGTTTCATTAATGGTTGCTTATGCAGCTGCAAAAATACGAATTTTCAAACTCAGTTACCTGCCTAACAATGTAACAATTGTTTTAGATTACATTACGTAATAATATTAACAAAATATCAATTGAAAACTACGAATCATTTGACTACTTACTGCCTTATCCTAATATAAAACTCTTCCATAGTTAGCATCCTTGAACCCTGTCGGGGAATGCTTCTTGGCTGTTAAAAGATGTTTGATGAAGAATAGTTTGTAATGTAATTCACAAAATTCTACAAACTCCAGGAACCCCCCACATGGAGGTACAATAGTTTGTCAGGTCCAATTTTTGTAAATCTAGAAGGATTTATAGTTTCACGAAATTTAATTCATTCAACTATTAACAGTGTAAAAAAATTGAAGTATGAAATATATAAAAACATTCACTTTATCAAATGACTGTCAATACACCACTCTGATAAATATATAATTTGATAAGAGGCTGAAAATATTTTAGTAACTTACATCTAATCACAAACATCATAATTAAGATATAATAAATTAAAAAATTCATTAAAAAACTGATTAATAATTAATATGTTCAATTTAATAGGATTTATTAATGATTAATCAACCTTGGGTCATCATTGGGATGCTAATCTACTCAAGAGTGTGAATAATGTTGTACAACTCACACATATTTATGTGAACTGTTTAAATTTATTTAATCGATAGAATTTAAGAACTATCAATGGAAGCCACAAAGTTTTGTTCTAGTTCGGACTCGTCAGCTGGATGTACTAGTATGCTAGAGTTGGTGTTCGCTTCAGGACTCGAACCAAGTACCGTTTGCTTCGAATACGACCGAATCATCCATTTAGCTACTGAGTCTAGATAGCTTCGATGGTTAGAGACCCTGAATGACATGGCTCAAAATCGTTTACAATGGCGCAGGTTCATTTACTCTTTGTGTTCTATGCAATTCTAACTTTCTGAATTCCTCATCACTTCTATCTTTCTCTCTTTCTAAATTTACCTCATTGAATTATACTTCTTGAATAACATCTTCGAACCCTAATCTCTCCGATTACTTCTAATACTTTTACTATCTCTACTATTATGGGATTTGAATTGACAATCGTGTCTCTGTGCTAATGTGGTATGGCAACTTGAACTGATGTACTTACGTGCAACGTTCTACGTTGTAATTAACTGACTCTCCATAGCTACCTATTGTGCAATAGGTATTAGATTGAATTCTGTTTATACCATATCAATATGCACAGGATGCTCATCTGCCAACCTAATCTAATCTAATTTAGGTCAAAAATATATCAATTTAAATAAGACTTTAAACCAATTCAAGTATCGCGGGGTTGTTGTGAAGATTTTTAAGTTTTATTTGTAACCATGAATCGTCCTGGTGTGGAACTCATCAGCAGTGCGCATCCACGACTCCTGCACCTTGCAGGATTCGAACCCAGGACCTTCGGTATTGTGTGCGAACGCCCTGACCGTTAGACCACTGAGCCGGTATCTAACGGTATTAATGTCTAACTTGATCAAATTATGCGGGGTGCAGCAGTCGTGGATGCGCACTGCTGAGGAGTCCCATACCAAGACGAAACGGACGTCCGGTGCTTGTGGGTTTCTAATGGTGGTCTAACATTGATCGATTCATGGTTACAAATACAATTTAAGAATGTTGATTTACGTTACACTCATTATCTGATGAAAAATGTATACATTTTCTGTTAGAACTCTCGACTGATTCGATAAGATGGGGAATGTTCAATGAACTTTTGAATTTGAATAACATGAATAACATGAAATTAGTGAATTAAACATTTTTTTCAAGAAAAAAATTTGATTTCAGTCTAAGTATTTGTTGATCAATGAATGAGTAGTTTATAGTTTGAAAATCAATGATAATTGGTGGTCGTTGTAAGAATTTTCATGATGAGTTATGAAACTTGTTTGTTAGCTTATGTTAACTTACATTAATAATGTTAGTAGGTCACCTGTAGTCAATTTAGAAATGATAAGATAAAAAGTCAATAGGACCTTGAATGTTTTTTATTACACATCACCTAATGCATCATAGGAAGTGGTTAGCAGATGGTTTCTAAATGATAAATTTAAAATCTAATCTTTTATTATTATTATTATTATCATTATTAATTTTGTGGCGACATAATGAAAATTTGAAAACGATGTTCAGAAAAAAACGATTGTTTTAACTAAGTATGTCACATATGCTATGTATGTATATTTTTAATGGTAGATTTGAGATATTTTAAAATATTTTATCAAACATCTCAAGGTCAGAGTCCTTGAAATATTTGAATTCGAATGTACTTTTATATCGTGTAAATAAATCACTTAATAAATAGAAATCAAAAAAAAATTCAATGAATAGTTGTTAATGCAACATATTGGTGATTGATAATTGTCATGTACATAATGGTTATATAAAATATTCATTCATTCAGTTGTTTAAATCGGTGTACTGTGTTTTGTGAGTATCGATTTTTTTGTGAAGTAGTTAATTATAACTCCGTCATTCATATGTGGATATGCTAAACTAAAATGTTATAATATGTTAACATGAAAGCACAAATCACTGTTTTATGATGAACAGAAACCTGAGGGAATGAATATAAAGCTTTCCTCTATCTTGTTCCCGTACAATAATGATTATCCTCAAGGTGAGTTTATGAATTTTATATTGATATTATAAGCAATCTTCAATAATGATGTTGAACATTCTAATACTTTGATTAGTCTCAGAAATAACATGAGCCAAATAAATCACTCGTGATGAGATGGCAGGAGGACGTTAACACTTTTACATATCTGGGCAGCATCATCGACAATCAAGGTGGATACGATGCAGATGTGAGGGCGTGGATAGGCAAACCAAGGACTGCATTTCTACAAATGGAAAATATCTGAAACTCTAAACAACTTTCAACCCAAAACCAAAATCAGGATTTTTAATACAAATGTAAAGACAGTTCTACTGTATGGAGCGGAAACTTGGAGAACTACCAAAGCCATCATCCAGAAGATACAAGTGTTTATTATCAGTTGCCTGTGCAAAATACTTCGGATTCGTTGGCCAGACACGATCAGCAACAACGTACTGTGGGAGAGCACAAACCAGATTCCAGTGAAGGAGGAGATCAGGAAGAAGCGGTGAAAGTGGATAGGATACACATTTAGGAAAGCACCTAACTGTGTCACAAGACAAGCCCTCACTTGGAACACTCAAAGACAAAAGAAAAGATGAAAGCCAAGGAACACATTACGCCGAGAAATAGAGAAAGATATGAGAAGAATGAACAGAAATTGGACAGAACTGGAAAGGGAAGCCCAAGACAAATTCGGGTGGAGAAAACTGGTTGGCGGCCTATGCTCGATTGGGGGTAACAGGCGTAAGTAAGTAAACAGGTAAGTAAGTAAGTAGAAATGTTTAGACATTGTTTTTGCTTGTTTCTAGGTCATAACGTTAAAAAAAGGTAATATTCATAGTTAAACAACAACTATCAAGTAGTATTCTGTTCTGTATGAACGAGGGTCGACCAAATCAATAGTGATATGTACTGGACGTTTTATAACCATTTACTAGCTTGAAAACACTATGAAATATTAGATACAGAATATTATATTGTGAAAATTAATAATATACTGATGAAGTATATATATATATAATCTCTTCCATAATTAATGAATTCTGAATGTAACTGAAATAACATGTTGTTATATATCCGAACGATGTGTAGGCGAATGGTAATAGATTTAATTAATTTATGGATTATAATTATAAGCTTTCATTTAACCGACTAGCTATTGTTATACGATTCAGTATTCTTTTATTTGTTCCCAGTACAATATTTACAGCCACTTCCATTCTCAGCATCTTTTTAGTTTGACAATTTATGAATGCTATTGGTAGTTTGATGGTGTGAAGTGGTCTAGCATGCCAGTACATGAACTATATCTGTAGGAAATATAAATGTAGTAGAGATTGACTAATGAGTTCTGACCTGAAGCACTGTCAAATCAGAGACATAATCATTGGTAAAAATTCATAAGGTATGTGAAGGAAGTCGTATTCACCAGTTCACCTGCTCGTGTAAAAGATTGCACTTAGCGTTTACTTTCATCTCCGATACAAGAATACGTCCCAGTGAGGTTCCGTAAGCTTGAGAGGGAAGCCATGAGAAATTCTGTATTAGAAAATTTAATTGATTTTCATTGTTCCACTGATCTGCAGACTGATTGTAAAGTTGTTGATACGACTCCGCCAAATCTATCAGGACTTTGAAAAAAAAATGAAAGAAGCCCATCAGTTCATTCGAAGAATTGAGGAATTTTCAGAGAACAGAATATTCTTTTGGACGATAACGTAATTTCGGTTAATGGTTAAGAGTAATAATTTATCAAACAAAAGCAAACTATAACGGTTCACTCTATAAAGGGGAAAGTGAAGAGTATGATACTAATCAGCACTTATGACTTGTAAAATTCGTGGGGGGGGGGCTGTAAAACCATGAAAGAATTAGGAATTGAACATGGCTCTTTTGTGCATAGAGGTTCAACTTCAAATGGTGAATTGTTATAGCTTCGGTTGTACACAAATTTCTCAACCAAACCTTTTTTGGAGCTGGTCTTTTTTCTTTGTAAATGATTCTGAACGACGATTCTTGTGGTGGGATATGACCAGATTAGACCATATGTTCAAGGATTGAGTTGTTGATAAACTTGTATTCTTCTTTAGATAGACAGACATACAGACAGATACAACGCAGAACTTCGTACGTAAGTACATCAGTTCAGGTTGCCATACCACGTCAGCACAGAGGCGTAAATGTCAGTTCAAATCCAAGAGTGATAGCGATAGTAGAATTATTAGCAGCAATGGAGAAGATTAGGGATCTTTAGATAGATACGCACGGTGGTGCTTGGATATTCGTTTACCAAATGAATGATTTGTAGGGCCAGTATAGCATGCTTTACAAAAGCAAGTACACTGGTAAATGCGCATTCAGGCTGCTCAAAATGAAATTTTATTCTTTACACTTCCCTGAATTATTTTCTTGCTACAAAAAAACAGTTGGAAGTTTTACTGATTGAAACATCCGTCTTGGAGATCTTAATAGTCCGTTCTTTAGCATATCTTCCTTGAATCCAATTTTCAAGGACAAAACTTTCTTCGGTACTGTGGGAGTACTTATAATTTGATGTTTTAGTCTTAGTCCTAGATAACTATCAATAAACCTAAATAGGAACTCATTCTTCCAAAGCGTTTGTCTGATTATATATATTAAGCTCTTCATCAAGTTCATCTCCAATGAATATTCGCTTGGCTCCTGAAGAAACGAAATAATCTCGTTACTTCATTTTCATTGACATTCATATCCGATACGTGAATAAGTTTGACTGCCTTTGGTAATTATTTAACACTTGTATATATTTTATCATAGACTATAACAAGTAAAAATGATGCGTAAATACAATTGAGTAACTTCAGAAAATCCTATCACTGAAAATGAAATTCTCTTCTCTAAAGCATTCTTATTTTACCAAGATTTTTTTTGCATTCAACTACTTTCATTAAAATAAGACTATTACGCAACCTTTAATTATTCTTATTCGCATTCTACTTTTTGTTATCAATATTGTTACTTTATTTTATGTTTGAAAATACCCCTCTTTGATAATTTCACATTTCCTATTAGTTTTAATCATAATATAGATTAGATTTCGTTCAACCCCTATTTTACCTTGAATTATTATGACGTAACCATTTTACTTATTATATATATTCCATTCTCTTCAGAACTTATCAATTTTATACGGATTTTCTGTTCACATTACTTATAATCTTTTATTGTTATCATTTTCACTGCATCATCACCAGTGTTATAACCTTTGAATTACATCATTGTGCTTACTCATTGTTCATATATCCTAATGGGATTAATGCTTTACATTTCATATTTATAAATATTGTTAGGCGTTCGCGCACAAGACCGAAGGTCCCGAGTTCGAATCCTACGAGATGCAGGAGTCGTAGATGCGCTCTGCCACTGATGAGTCCCATACCAGTGCTTCCACGTTTCTAATGCTGGTCTAACAATGATTGATTGATGATTTCAAATGTGTAAAAACACTAATCTCCGTAACTCTAATTTAAAATAAATATTGTTGCCTTCCTGCAAGTCTAGTACACAATCAAACTTTGGTAGTAACACTACTCGAACTATTATTTAGTAACGACTGTCTGTACGAGCAAATGACGAAGTCTAGGAACACGTTGGATACCGACTGTCACGAGACTAGTGATATATTGCTCACCACAATACTACGTCGACACCCTAGAAATTCCTCAGAGCTGTGATTAGATGGAAGCGCGTCACCGTATAGGAAGCCTCTGCAGACTTGTGTGAGCCATTCTAACATATATATATTCGTTGGAAAGATATCCTTTCGCTAAACTTCGCGAGAACTGAATAGTTAATTTCAAGAAATGTTGCAAACCACAAAACATCTGTCTGACAACTCTATTATAGATATTCTTGGATAATCTGTTCGAATATGCTACTAAGGTACTTTTAAATGTTAGTTTTACCTGTAGAAAATTCGTCTTTCCTGACAGACAGACATAGTGTACTGAGAATAATATTAAAACGTCGCTTATTAGTGAATCATCTTAAACACTATTGGATCACTCATTTTATATAAGATTAGTGTCACTGAATAAGACTGATGTTTTCTCATTTTTCTTCATCATGCTTATATTATCTCGTCCATAATTGCAATGACATAGAAATCATTAAGTGTACACAGAACAATAAATCACAATTTATCATTGTGTACTTGCAAAATTATTAAGTTGCATATGATACAGTTGTTCCGGTCCATATTACTTTGTCTTGATGAATACACTTTGTTTTCTCAACATCATCGATCTTTGGCTTAATCCATTTATTTCAGTATAAACCTATTAGATTTATCTCATACTCAAATACACTTAATTAATAATGTAGAATATTTTTCATAAATAATAATAGATTTGAAACGATCGAGTTAGTCAGTATCTGTGTACTGTTTATTTGAAAATATTTTCATGATTATATTCACACTGTTTATACATTTTTAGTATAAACAAAAGACAGTATACCTGTGGTTTAAAGTAAGCAAATTTTGTAAGGGAAATCATTTCTGTCATGATGTTACAATTCATAACACAATTAGGATTTTTGAAACCATGATCGATTCATGGTTTCAAAAATGTGTAACTTAACAATCTTCACAACCCCGTAATGCAAATTACCTGTGCTCACTAGTGACTAGCTTCGTGAGGTATCTCCGAGTTCTAGTGGGAAGAAGTGACCAGTGAAGTTCAACCTGTTCGGGTGTACACAGTGTCTACCGAAGACTGTGTATAAGATTGCGCAACTCCGTGAATTGATCAAGCTAGACATTAACACCGTTAGATACCGACTCAGTGGTCCGATGGTTAGGCGTTCGCGCACAATACCGAAGGTCCTGGGTTCGAATCCTGCGAGGTGCATGAGTTGTGGATGCGCATTGCTGAGGAGTCCCATACCAGGACGAAACGGCCGTCCAGTGCTTCCAGGTTTCTAATGGTGGTCTAACATTGATCGATTCATGGTTTCAAAAATGTGTGACTTAACAATCTTCACAACCCCGTAATGACAATTAGAATTATTGCTGACTGTTTCCTAAAAGTGAATAAATGGATTTAGCCATACACTGTCAAAAAGCACCTAGTATTCGCATAATTTATATTCAAATTTGATTTGTATTTGAATTTTCAGAATAAATTAGATTCACAGTTGGAAAAGTGATGTTTATAATATTTATCAGTTATCATCAAAGTTTAATAATTTTCATTTTGTTAATTAAACATTGAAGTTAGCTTATTCCAGAGATTATAAACAACTAGTTATTACGTGAATGCATATTAAAATCACAGATGACTCCAGTTTGATAAAAAAAATAATGCAATAATTGGACAATCGATGAAAATCACGCATCACAGTGTTTTTTATAATGTAGGACCCAGCTTTGGTTCGAATCCTTTACCTATTAATCTATCAAACCAGAAGTCAGTAGAAGCTACGATATCACACAGTTATTAGGTAAGAATTCACTGGTATACACTTCTTAACTTCAATCACTTTACTACATAAAGAGACTACCATCTATTTCAAATTATGTATTGGTGAGTATTTACTGATATGAAGTTCCACACTAGAATGAAAAAGATGATTAGGTTTTATCGATTTCCATTAGCTTTCCAAACGATACGCATTTGTCTTGACGAGTTTCTATGGATTACTGGGACAACAGTAACAGTAAAAGCGACTGGTACACTCATTATCTTACTGTCACATTAAACGTCGTTTGGTATAATTAGTTTTAGAACCTATTTACTTTTGATCGTTGACCCACAGACTGACATAATAGGTTTAATAAAGTTATATATATATATGTAGTGGTTCGAAATGATGAAGATCGGATCAGACCACCATTAGAAACCTGGAAACACTGAACAGCTGTTTCTTCCTGGTATGGGACTCATCAGCAGTGCACATCCACGATTCCAGCTATGCAAATGATTCGAAATCAGAACCTTCGGTCTTGGGAGCGAACGCTAACCTCTGAACCACTCGGCTGGCTTCCAATGGTGTTAATGCCTAACTCTGATCAATCTATGGATTTTGAGCTACCTCACTGGATGCGCACTGTTGATGAGTTGCATACCAGAATGAAACAGCCATTCAGTGCTTCCAGGTTTCTAATGGTGGTCTAACAATGATTGAATCATGATTTCATTGATAAACAACAACCTGCATAACTCTATAATGGAAGTTCGAATTGAAAGTACAGTCATTTACTTTGATGTTTGTTCAGTTAATTCTACTGTTCTATACTGCTGATATCTTCTCATAACAAATATCATAAAGAAAACAGAAAGTTTTGAGAAATAAGTTTTCAAAATAACTCGTTGACCTAACAGATTTGAAATGTAAATCATTATTGTTACTTTTTGATGTTTCAAAGGATGTGATTGTTATCATCGACAAACGACCTTCACCTTGATCACGGAATCGCATGATAACAAGGTAAAATATACACAACTAAAGGAAAAACATACTTGTGTACACATAAATCAAAATATTATGTTTATTGAAAACGTATTACCAGTTGTTTTTAAGAAAAGACATAAATAGCTAGCTATGCAATTCACCTTGTCTGGCACTTGTCAACTGGATAAACCTGTAGCTCAGATTTGATGTTCATTCCCGGATTCTAATCTAACTGCTTTCACTACAAACGTTGAGTGCATTATGGACTGAGCTTAGATAGTGATTTTTTTAGTGCAAACTTTTCCGTTAGTCAATAGAATCTTCTTTTTTTGGTAAAGAGAAAATATCACATATTCGTTAATTGAATAAAACATAGACTGACATAGTTGAAGCAGTGAATTTAGCTACTATAATCAAATGATAGGAAAACTTTACCTATACCTTTACTTACGCCTGTTACCCCCAATGGAGCACAGGCCGCCAACCAGCTTTATCCAACCTACCCTGTCCTGGGCTTCCCTTTCTACTTCTGTCCAATTTCTGTTCATTCTTCTCATATCTTTCGCTATTTCTCGGTGTAATGTGTTCCTTGGCCTTCCGCTTTTCCTTTGACCTTGAGGGTTTCAAGTAAGGGCTTGTGGTTTGATACAGTTGGGTGCTTTCCTAAATGTGTATCCTATGCACTCCCAGCGCCTCTTCACGATTTACTCCTCCACTGGAATCTGGTTTGTTCTTTCCCACAGTACGTTGTTGCTGATGGTGTCTGGTCAACGAATTCGAAGTATTTTGCGTAGACAACTGTTCATAAATACTTAAATCTTCTGGATGACGGCTTTCGTAGTTTTCCAAGTTTCCACTCCACACAGTAGAACTGTCTTGACATTTGCATTGAAAATCCTGATTTTGGTTTTGTTTGAAAGTTGTTTGGAGTTACAGATATTTTTCAACTGTAGAAATGCAGACCTTGCTTTGCCAATCCGCGCCCTCACATCTGCACTGGATCCATCTTGGCGGTCGATGACGCTACCCAGATATGTGGAAGTGTTAACGTCCTCCAAGGCATTTCCATCAACAGTGATTTGGTTGACGCATGTTGTGTTGTATCGCAGAATCTTGCTTTTTCCTTTATGTATGTTGAGACCTGATGCTGCTGAGGTGGCTGTTACACTGGTCGTCTTCTCTTGCATTTGAAAAGAAATTAAACAATTGTTATATTGCTTAGCGTTTGTATGAATAACAATTGAAATAATTGTATGTAGAGTGAATTTAAGTTCCGGTAACCTAATACAAAGTTTTACAGTAGGTTTCATCACGTTTCATTAAATATTTGACACAACTTCAGTTTACGATATGAATTATTACTACTACTATTTACTCTTTACAAAAGTAAACTATACTACGAAGCTATTTGATCAGACAGTCTTTATATAACAATATTTGTTGATTATTTTTTAAGAGTGCTGTTTGCTGAATCACACTGAGTCCTATTCATGTACAAAAAATAAGCTCATTCAAATAATAATTTATCATTCTGATATTTTAAAAAAATCACTGACTATAATGATCATTTATTCAAATTTGAATAGAAGGATAAATAAATCTTACAAAAATTTACTTCGTAGCTTGATAGTCTTATCTGTAAACTATGATCTTCATTGAACGGTTACAGAATCTACTAACAACTATTGACAGCAGCAGAAGGTCAACGAATGCAAACATTCAAAAACACTCATATAACATCATTGAATGAGTGACCAGTTATTTACGAAATCACAACAATTCATGTACGAGTTGACTGAATAATCACAACCAATTAAGTGAATAAAAGTGTACTCTATTCATTGATTATTAGAAAACTAAAAAACAAATGTAACAACACATTACTCAATTACGGAACGGTATCACCCTATTACTGTTAAGAAATACAATGCAACTCACATGAATACAAGTACAAGAAAATTAATGAGGATCATACAACATCAAACAGTCAATCATAGGCGATGGAGAACCTGACACATACGTGCATCGATTCACGTTATCTTATCACACTATATTAGTCTAAGGATATATAATTCTTTTAAGTTGATTCCTAGAGGAATGAAAGTAGTAGTAGAAAATATGAGAAAGAAAATAGAAATCAACATGTTAGAAAGTCTGTCCACGTTCCAGAATGTGATGAAAGGTCAATATTTTTGTCGATGCATCCGCATTTATAACCAGCCTAGTTTGGCTTTCACAATCTCTAGTTAGGTGTAGATGCTATATTAATTAAACTGATTCGTTTATCATGGTATTAAGAGTATTTTTATCATTTCTCATAAATTGAGATGATCAACAATTGAATAGTTGACATCTACTCATAAACATTCCATTCATCAAATAAATAGTACTAATTCTGCTGATTAACAATCATTTTTATCTAACTAGCATATGCTTTTTAAAAACTACCCATATTCTTACAAAACACAAGAAACTTTGATAAAACACATGGATTCTTTCACTTGAAATAAATTCACCAAAATAATTTCAACGTCTTCATTTGATAATTAATTGCATTGCATGAAATAAGTAAACTAACCACTTAGTTGTTATCTAGGGTTATTACTTTTTATAAATAAAACTATGAAAAAAAATATATATATATGTGAAAATAATTTTCAGTTATTGGTGGTGCTAAATAAACTAACTAACTCACTTATAAAGTAGTATTGTCCTTACGAGGACATTTTTTGAAATCTACAGACATATATATTATAATCGTAGCACTAATAATAATCTATTTCCAGAATTACACGAATTACACATGTGTTCAAAAAATGTTACATTAATTTATACTCTTTTTTGTTTTAAAATACATTGGACAGTCTATTTGAAAACAAAAAAAAAGAGTTTTACTTTTATTTTAGTGCTTAAAGTTTTCCTAAGATCATTTTTATTCTCATTCATTATAAGATTTTTAATATAACAACAAAGTATGTTTGGTCCCAGTCAAGTTACTCATACTTACAATTACTTACTAGTTTGTTGTTAAAAGTATATGTGTGAGTAGTTTCTTGTGGAGTATGTCAGTTGTTTTGTTTTTTCGAATATGTTATGTACATTCAGAATAAGCATTTAGGAACTGTTCATCAAGCAAAAATAGAGAGGGTGTGGTGTGAGCTACTTATAAGTAGTATATGACGTCAGTGTCAACGTAATGTCTGGCAGCATAATATGGGGGAAGATCAAGAAAGGAAGAGTTAGAAAACAATGGAATTTGTATGAAACGCATGAATAGTGACAATGGATTGATGTTTTGCAACAGGAACAGTTCAGTTCGATATGATGAACTGATATTTTGCAAATGAACAATTTACGATATGGTTTTCCAATTTTACTGAGTAACTCTGTAATTTCCGTTAGATAAAATTGGGTTGCTCCACCTGTGTTCTCGTTCACTACAAGGGTTTCACAACAACTGCCCAAATTTATTGATAGACTGCTCTTGGTAAAAATTGTACTGTATTAATAATGAAATTTTCATAAAGACAGTTCTCTCAATTGGTTTTGTTTAGGTATTTTTAAAAAAAACATTATTTCAGTGAATTAAATGTACATGAGTTTGTAACTTATGAAAATGAGATCTCTATCATACATATATTGTTATGTTTGTCACTAGGTATGCTTGAAACTATTATGGGTTCACCTTAGTCGATAAACGAGAACGAGACAATGAACCAGCGTCCAGATAAGCTACCCTGATCTGATGACAAACCAAAAGTCTTGATATAGTGTAGGAAGTATATTCTACAAACACCCAGCAAGCACAATGCATTCAAGCATACAACTCTCGTTTATTTATACATCATAGAAACGTCATTGAGACAGTCACTAAAATACACAACAGCATATCACAGGCATGAATTTCCCTGATGGGAATTGAAATCTCAAGGTCAACTGATCAGCCCATACTCAGAAACATAAAATCCAAAACTAAGTCATTTATCAAGCGAGTTCTGGGGATCTAACGTGCCCAACACATATATATATATATATATATATATATATATATATATATATATATATATATATATATATATTGAATCTCATTATTTTGCCTGTTTTTATGAACTAATACCGGTGCAAACCGAAACCACTATCACATGAATAATATTTCAGTTATTATAATAAATCGTTCACATGTTAACCTACTTTAGAATCTAAGAAAACATACATCTAATCAATACGAGAATCAATTTAAGCACACATGTTGTTGAAAGAAGAGTAGATAACTGAATAAAATTTATTCTATATTATCGAATGAAATAGGTTCGATAATCATTCATAAGTAATAATAATAATGATAAATATTTATTATAAGTGTAATTTGTTTTATCATTGTGTACATTTACCATTTATTTTTAAAGAAGGACAGATATATGATACATGCAAATTGTGATTGTAATCATGACTAGTATAAATAATGATATTTAAAACTAGGAAACACTAACTGAGGATTTTGAATAGTCCATCTTGACATCTGAAAGAATTGGTTTTGAGCATTGAATAATGAGAATTGTCATAGAAGGCATATATTGAGTGCTTTATTTCTTATCTAGGTATGCAATATGTGAAGGGCTTGAATGAACAATTAATCTCACTCATCAACTGATAATAATTTTAGAGTGAATTCATTGAATTTATGTAGCTATTTCTTTGTGAAATGCGAACAAATTATAAATAGAACGTTCAATATTCAATGATACAACTGTTGGTTGAAGCAAAGATTGTAAAATGAAACAGTGGTTATTTTAAGAGGAAGATACTAACTACTGTTTGTTTAAATTCGTTCTTCTTTATAACAGGAAGGTTGTAAATTATTCAAAATGTTTAAGTTGTAAGCTAAATCATGTTAATGGATAGAATAAACAAAATTTCGATATATAAATTATTATTTTATCAGGGGAGCTAGAGTAATCCAAATGTAACTTGGCTACATTGTGAGAAAAGACATCAAGTCTGCACTAACTTACTTAGTCCTAACATATACCCATGAAGATGAAGACAGAAATTAGAATAACGGGGTTGTGAAGATTGTTAAGTTACACATTTTTCTTTGAAACCATGAGTCGATCAATGTTAGATTACCATTAGAAACCCACAAGCACTGGAACGCCGTTTTGTCCTGATATGGGACTCCTCAGCAATGCGCATCCACGACTCCTGCACCAAGCAGGATTCGAACCCAGCACCTTCGGTATTGTAGGCGAACGCCTAACCTCTGGAACACTGATTTGGTATCTAACGGTGTTAATTTCTAACTTGATCAATTCACGGAGTTGCGCAACCTCATACACAGTCTTCGGTAGTTACTGTGTACACCCGAACAGGTTGAACTTCACTGGTCACTTCTTCCCACTAGAACTCGGAGACGATTCCTCACGAAGCTAGTCACTAGTGAGCACAGGTAATTTGCATTACGGGGTCGTGAAGATTGTTAAGTTACACATTTTTTGGAAACCGAGAATCGATAAATGTTCGCCTACAATACCGAAGATCCTGGGTTCGAATCCTGCTAGGTGCAGGAGTCGTGAATGCGCACTGCTGAGGAGTCCCATACCAGGAAGAAACGGCCGTCCAGTGCTTTCAGGTTTCTAATGGTGGTCTAACACTGATCGATTGATGGTTTCAAAAAGAAATTAATATGTTTAATTGTCAATATTGATTAAGTGGATCATCACTCAACCAGTGTTACTATCGATCTATCAACACACTGATTATGTTGTACACAGAATTTCAATATTTCGAAGCTATCGAGGACTTGATTTCTAAAATGTATATTACAATACTCAAACAAAATCAACAATGTGATGTTCATTATTCAATTTTTAAATAAACTCATCTGTTTGAATGAATTTTTTTATAAAGACGTGTGTGATATGTGTGATATTATTGTATGCGATGATGTTACAAATTCACTGAAAATTTTCAAATGATTTGCCTAATTGCACTCATGACTATTATGGTCAGCATGCATCAGTATAGTTAACAATGATCTGATATATATATATATATTTCTGATGTTCTGTCTTAGACTGACTCCAAGAAGTATCAGTTTTCAAGCACTAATTCATTGTGTATAAATGTTTGTATGTATGTATGTACGTACGTACGTACGTACTATCTGTCATTTGATTTGAGTGCATTGAGAGAATCATGACAATAAAAAAAATATATATATATTGATTGATTAAAATTAACTCAGTCAATCGACTACACAAACATACACACACACATACACAGGTGCATATTCAGTTTAGTAATGATGAATCTATGATGCATGCACTAGAATCAATCATTATAAATAATAATAATAATAATAATCATTCTCAAACCAAATAATTTGCAAATATATTTTATGATTTTACCTTTGATGAATAATATTTTCGAATCAATTGTTTTTTATCGAATACCCTTAGTAATTCAATATTTTTGTATTCATTTCACATAAATCAGTAATTATTTTTTTTAAGTAGAATTAACGACTATTGAGTGAAGACAGTTTTGTTTACGACGATATTATTTATCCAAGCTGCTATTGTGGTGTGAACTACTTATAAGTAGTATATGACGTCAGTGTCAACGTAATGTCTGGCAGCATAATATGGGGGAAGATCAAGAAAGGAAGAGTTAGAAAACAATGGAATTTGTATGAAACGCATGAATAGTGACAATGGATTGATGTTTGACAACAGGAACAGTCCAGTTTCATAGGATGGACTGATATTTTGCAAATTAACGATTTACGATATGGTTTTCCGATTTTACTGAGTAACTCTGTAATTTTCGTTAAATACAATCCGGTTGCCCCAACTGTGTTCTCATTCACTAAAGTATGATCGTAGTTAAATAAAATAGTCATATTATATTGTCAGCGTAAGTTGCTTAATAATTCCGAATTAAAGACAGATTGTTATGCTGGTCAATTGATATGCTTGAAACTATATTACGAGTTCATCTTGGTCGGTAAACGAGAACGAAGACTAATGATCCAGTGACACAGTGATAGGCTACTCTAATCCGAGCATCCCAAAGCCCTACTACGTAGAAGAAGAACTCTTGACAAGATGTAGAAAGTGTATTCTAGAAGCAATCAGAAAATTGAGGGCCACAAGCACACAAATCGAGTATATTTATACATGAAAGTAACATTTTTGGGAGAGCCACAAAATAGTGTACTAAAATATTAACAGTCAAGGGTTTTCTGGGTGAAGAATATAATCTGAAGGTCACCTGGTTCAGCCGATGCGTTAAAACATAAAATCCAAAATCAGGATCTTTATCAAGTGAGTTGTGTTGGGTCTAACGACCCAAACACAGATAATAAGCTGAAATCAAGTATGTAAGATAAAATTGTTCATTTGATGAGTATGAGAAGGGTGAAAAATAAATTAAAAATGGTGAAGATTATAATAACGAATAATTAAAATTAAATCGATTCAAGGACGTAATAAAATCAAATTATCATTTAGGAAATGTAAATCTTAAGGCGA
The DNA here is from genome assembly GCA_944470395.2 of Schistosoma turkestanicum. NCBI lineage: Eukaryota > Metazoa > Platyhelminthes > Trematoda > Strigeidida > Schistosomatidae > Schistosoma > Schistosoma turkestanicum. The sequence goes on along the minus strand of OX103973.1, from coordinate 13,712,381 downwards.
TGGAATAATGATGACGTACACCTACCTGTGTCCTGTGTACAGAGTTCACACTTGAGAAGATAGATTACTAACACCCCTAAAGTGCAAAACATAATAATTTTTAATGTACTATCTTGTTTGTTGTCTAACATAAGACTGAAAAAGTGAAATTTTTGAATTCTATTCTGATTTTAATGTAAATTTGATAGACTCTGATAGCATCAATTTAACTGAAATACGATGACATTGAGGTCAGTATTTTAATCAAGCTAATAAAAGTGCCATCCAAATATCTTTTGTATTAATGAAAGCTGTCAGTTGAAATAATGTGTTCTCAAGTTGGTATAATATGCCAACATCAAAATAAATAAATCTTCATTCACACAGTTTTTACTCTCTTAACCAATTTCAACAATGTAACTATGACTAACTCTATTAAATCGAAATATTATACAGTAAATACTGTTATTATATATTGTTGGGGATGTTAGATCCCTAGAACTCGCTTGATAAATGCCTTAATTTTGGATTTCATGTTTGCGAGCATGGGCTGATCAGTTGGCCTTGAGATTCACATTTCCCACCAGGAAAATCCATGGCTGTGATTGGTTGCTCTGTATTTTAGTGTGTGATTTTTGTGACTGTCTCAAGGACGTTTCTATGATGTATAAATAAACGAGATTTGTATGCTTGATTGTATTGTGCTTGCTGGGTGTTTGTAGAATACATTTTCTACGCTATATCAAGACTTCTGTTTCGCAGTTTGGGATCAGCGTAGCCTACCTGGATGCTGGTTCATTGTCTCGTCCTCGTTTATCGACTAAGGTGAACTCGAAATAGTTTCAAGAGCGTACCTAGTGAAGAACGTAACATGTATTTACTACGAAAGGCCATAACCTGTATCGTCAATACAATTTTAATCATAATCAAAACTTCTAACCATTAGAAATATTAAAGCATTTGTAGTGCCTCCACATATATTTCAGTTCTCTTACATCTAACTTGGTTAAGCCCTTTCGATTAATTTATTTAACCAAGCCGTTCGCATAGCAACAACTCATATGTACCATTGATATTTTTTATTATCTGCTTTGTATGAGCTTATACGACTGAGCATTGCTTACGCACTTACTCATCCTTTTCGCTTTAATGTTAATCTCGTAATTTTCCCATGGACTCACATGATTTGTATCGCTTGCATTTGACCTTGTCAATCATTCGTCGCTTTTATTCATGTGTGTGCATATCTATTTCGCTTGTCATATGTCTGTCTTATTTTTATCTGACTATATATTCTTAGTCATACTCTATCTCTTTGAGTTGGCTCCACAGCCTTCTCCTATTCGCTTCTCCACGTCGCTTCATCGCTTCTCTATGTGGTGTGCCTCAAATAAACGTATACGATACATGGAGTTCACCTTCTGATTTATAAACGGAGCTATAAGAACACGCAGTTATCGGCACACTACATAATGGTGATCCCGCCGTTCTCAGGATGTTTCCTGACGCTGACGAAAAATCGAACGCTTACAATTAACTGGTAATTTCGACGTAGAATCGAACGCAATCATTCTTCTGTGCATTCGCTCGCCAGTGCACTACAAAATGGTTATCCCTACGTCAGTGAAATCGGCCACCATACAAAATGTTGAACCCGTCGTTCATTCATATCACTCCCTATTTGCTTCGCTCGATTCATTCGTCCATACGTCTTCACAGAAGATCAGTAAACTCTCACTACATAATTCGACGATTCCGATGACAAATCGAATATAACCAACCAGTTGGTAATTTCGAGGACAAATCGAACAGAACCGCTAACTGGAAATCCCGACGCCATTCAGCGACAAAGCAGCTCTCCTACTTAATGCATTAGCTGAACGAATCAAGCATTATCTTATCGTCATTTTGATTATGTACCAACCTGTCGCATTAATCTATTTCTCGAATTATCCAATTATCGCTATCATTATCGTATTAATGTGAAAGAACCATTATTATGATGAATCATGATATTATGACAATAATGGAATTATCTTAATCGCTAATCGAATCGCATTTCGAATATTCTGTTCATGGCAGGACATTTGTAACTCACGGAATTATTTTACTTCTTTCGACAAAACGAACGACGTTCATGATTAAGGTGAGTTCGTTCCATTTATTTTGTCGTATCGCATTATCATGTTTCGAATCGCTTATCAAAGCAATGGCTCAACAACAATTATCGTCTATTATTATTTCCGTGGCTATACGATTATCGAATTGGAGATATCTTCGATGTACACATCAGCTGCTCGTACTCGAAAATCTTGCAGCCTGCTAAGTAAATTGGTGGTATGATCACACACACGTGCACACGAATCAGCAGTTCAAGCGGTCGAGCAAACCTCCTGCACGCTGATATTCGCATGTTTTCGACTACCTCAACGTTGGCAACGGCTTGCAACGCTATCATAGACACAAGTTTGGAGTCATATACTCAGTGGTAGTAACTTATATTTTCGATATGCATTTACTTTCCATGCATCGCATCTGTACGCAGCTTTATTCTCCAAATTTTCTACACGATAATCTTGACCGCAATTTCTTCACCAATCTGCAGCCACTCGATTTATCAATGAGCCTTACCGTAATGTCTATGCGATTATCGAATTCCGTCTTAACTGTCATGCCTAAAAGATATTAAATATTTTGCAGCATTTGTATTACATTTTCGTATCGTACAATTGCTCCCCATGTATTCTATTCGAAATCGATATTGTTTTGCTAATAACCGCTTACCAAATATTTTGATCTGTTACTATGCGAACTTACTAACGTACTCCGACAAGGTAACTTTAGTTTTCGTACCTTTTGATGCATTCCGACTATTTTGATTTTTTCTCTCGCAAACAAAGACATTTTCGTAACCTTGTTTGCTGGAAGGGGGCTATTGTAGTGCCTCCACATATATTCCAGTTCTCTTACATCTAACTTGGTTAAGCCCTTTCGATTTATTTATTTAACCAAGCCGTTCGTATAGCAACAACTCATATGTACCATTGTTATTTTTTATTATCTGGTTTGTATGAGCTTATACGACTGAGCATTGCTTACGCTTACGCACTTACTCATCCTTTTCGCTTTAATGTTAATCTCGTAATTTTCCCATGAACTCACATGATTTGTATCGCTTGCTTTTGACCTTGTCAATCATTCGTCGCTTTTATTCATGTGTGTGCATACCTATTTCGCTTGTCATATGTCTGTCTTATTCTTATCTGACTATATATTCTTAGTCATACTCTATCTCAAAGAGTTGGCTCACTAGCCTTCTCCTATTCGCTTCATCGCTTCTCTATGTGGTGTGCCTCAAATAAACGTATACGATACATGGAGTTCACCTTCTGATTTATAAACGGAGCTATAAGAACACGCAGTTATAGGCACACTACATAACATTCACTTAGAGTGTACATATATCAACTAAACCTGATCAAAACTCAATTCTATATATTAATATATAAATTTTAAAGAAAAAATAACTATCAACAACTGATTATCGACAATTTTTTTTCAATATATTGCTATATAATAACTCAAGTTTTAAACACTATCAATAAACGAAACTACTATCGGTCGATAATCAAAAATGATAATAATAATAATAATTATTATTATTATGCAGTACTAATAATGTACACATGATATTCATCAGGAAAACTAAGAATATTATTATCAATAAATGAATAACAATAATGCATGAAGACAAATATACGAACAATTTTATCCTTTTTAAATTATGAATGTTAATCTGGTAGTCATTGACAACGACGTTGGATCAATAAAACGAGAATAAAAACAATAACAAGCACAAGGTACTTTAGGATATAATTGAAATTATGCCAATGACGTAAACAAAAACAGTGTGTGTTTTAATAGACAGATTAAAAACAGTTGAAAATCAAATATCATTCATTGACAACTGTTTGGTATTTTGTTTTTGATTAGAGGTGTAAATGTAGCATAAGTCAATTAATTTTCTTCATGAATTCATTCGACTTGAATGACAATTGAAATGATTAATACTGATCAATATGTTTTAAAAATTACTGTTGAACATGCAATAACCTATAAATATTAAAATATTATTTTATGAGATTGTATTGTTTGAACAATGATTCAATGTACAAAAGGACAGAATACCAATTGAGGCAGGCAATGATTGGATATGAGGATAGATTGTTTTAGCTGATGGATCCATCATTAGAATAACACAAATATATAAAGTGAACAATAGTGTTGTTTTCTATTAGATCGTCATTAGGGTTTACTCTCTAATATACATGAATATTCATATGAAAATATTAAACCAATCAAGGCAATTTGAGTCAATAATCTCAGTGAAATGAAATAGAGATTACGTCACTACACATAATAAGTAAACGTACAAGTACACTTGTTTTCCTACTATCAACTTGTACTTTCGTCTATTATTTGCAGTGACGTAATCTATATTTCATTTCATTGAGATTATTGACTCAAATTGCCTTGATTGGTTTAATATGTTCATATGAATATTGATGTATATTAGAGAGTAAAGCCTAATGACGATCTAATCGAAAACAACACTGTTGTTCACTTATATATGTGTTGTTCTAATCAATTATATGTCGTAAACGGTCTATCCTTGCTTTCGGCAGATAGAATATTCATAGTTATTAGAGTACTATTTAAATAAATTCTGTTTATAATATTTCATGAGTTTTTTTTGGTCAAAAATTCAAAGTAACACTTGACATTATGAATTACGTGTATTTCTCGAAAATATTGTTTTTGTACACTTCAGAGAAACTTAATGAACTTTATTCTGACGATCGTTGACTTCCGCATTAATAATAATAATCTTGTTTTGTTTAATATTAATTAGATGAACATGCAAGATGAAACATACAAGGTGAACTTTATGCATTTATTATTATTATTGAGATAGGATTAATAGGGTAGGTTTATAAGTCAGATCATCATTTCTGCCAGTTAAAACCAAATTCAGATTTACGTCTGATGAGCAAAATCTTTTAAACAATATTTCTAATTGGTTACCCCTTATTGTGAATTCAATTACACTCAAACGATACCTTATAGATGATTTCTCTGTCTACAGGATTGTAGTTCATCATTTCAAACCTGAGTTATATGTGTAAAAGCATTGTATCTGGTTGTCATCACATCATGACGTTAGTATGTAATTTTTCACTCACAGTGCATCGGTTATTGATAGTTTATCCTAATGTGTTGGAGATGTTAGATCTCCAGAAGTCGCTTGATAAATGTCTTAATTTTGGATTTTATTTATAGTCTGATCAGTTGACCTTGAGATCATATTTCCCACCAGGAAAAGCTTTGGCTGTGATTGGTTGCTGTGTATTTTAGTGTGCTATTTTTGTGACCGTCACAAGGACGTTTCTATGATGTATAAACAAATGAAATAGATTACGTCACTACACATAAATAGGTAAAAGTACAAGTTGATAGTAGGAAGACAGGTGTACTAATAGTAGTAAAAAAAAATAAAATACTAGAACAAAAGTTTTAATCAATAGTTAAACATTGGAGATAGTAGGTCAACTTGTACTTTTGCCGATCACATGTAGTGACGTAATCTATTTCATTTCATTGTGATTATTGACTCAAATTACCTTGATTGGTTTAACATTTTAAATATAAAAATTCATGTATATTAGAAAGTAAAGTTTGATGATGATCTAATCGAATACAATACTATTGTTCGCCTATATGTTGTTCTAATTTTCACAATATGAATCATTAATATTCTTAAATCGTGCGGGGACCCATCATTAATTTGACAAGCTGCACAAGAACTAGAAATTTATATCTGTCGACAAAATTCAGTGCAAAATTATTTTCATACAACTAAATGTTTTTAGCGAGAATTTCTATTAAAACGTAAGAATTTACGGAAAATTACTTGCGAAATATTATGCTGTACAAGCCTTAGTTGTAATAAGTAGTTATAATTCAATAAATTAATGGGGCAAATCTTCTTTTAGTTCTGGATGAAATCTAGGGTTAGTTTTGTAAAATATTTTTGGTGAAATGTTGCCATCCTAATAATAAACGCTTATACACAGACAATTGTCGTCAATAAATATATATCCAGTTATGTGGCTTCATACAATAAAATCATTAGGCTAAAACTATAGCATGTCGACAGCCTAAAATGACCAATTAAAACTAAAAGACAGCCGATGTTGGACAGTAGCACGAATTTAAAATGTTACTGTTGTTGGTTTGTTGATAGAAATAATGTTTTTGATCACATTTCATATTCTGCAATGATTTTCTTGTGGAATACACTGTTCCGAACAGTAATTTAGAGTTGAGAAGTGTTAAGATTTATGGATTAGGAGTTACGGTTTATAAACTATCAGGATGAAAGTTAGAATTGAAGAGTGTTTTGATTAACAAGTTAGTTTAATGCCAGCTTACTATACTGTGATTATCTGCCTTTAATACAACAATCAATAAGCTCTTAGTCTTTTGTAATTCTACCACGTTTTTGTATTTTAGCACTATTTTACAAAAGCTACATTCTGATTAGATAATTTCTGGTTGTTTAATCTCAATTTTGCTGACAAAATCGATGAAGGTCGCTTTATCAAAATTAATTCCTGAAAATTTACTAAACTTTCTGCGAATATTGATATCAATAATGTCAAAAGTCAAACAGTTATTTACAATTGGGTATGAATAACGATTACATTATATTCATAATTGATTAGGGTTATAAATAATGACTCGAACGTATTATGATTAAAGTAAGAATTAAGGTGAATGTGTTATACTTCCTGTATGGTAGAGAATCTCATAGTGAGATAAAACAGCTATTGAGTACTTTATGGTTTCAAACATTATTCCAAACCCATGGTTAAAATCATGTTCCAGATAAAAAAGATTCGGTTGTCATTTTATTAACTGGAGATTCAATGTACATTGATCAACTTAATTAAGACTATGTTGCAAAACTCTGATAGTCTACGGTCAAGGGTTATTCTTAAATTTTGGTTAATAGAAATGCTCAGGTGAACTTTTGAGATGTGAAAGATAGAATGTTATTGTGGATTTATCATTACCAGGTAATGTTATTGTAATATATGATACTACTTATCGAACGTAGTAAATGTTGTTTTTGGATCAAATAAAAAAAGTTAATAATATAACCTGTACTAACTAGTGACTACCTCTGTGAGGAATCTTCACCGAGTTCTTATGAGAAGCCGTGACCACTAGAGTTCAACCCTGTTTGGGTGTAGACAGTAACTACCAAAGACAGTGTATGAGTTTGCTTAAGACTGTGAATTGATCGAAGTTAGACAATAAAACCGTTAGATACCAGCTCAATGGTTCAGAGGTAAGGCGTTCGCGCACAAAACCAAAGGTCCTGGGTTCGAGTCCTACGAAGTGCAGGAGTCTTGGGTGCGCTCTGCTATTCAATCCCATACAAGGATGAGACGGCCGTCCAGAGCTTCTAGGTTCCTAATGGTGGTCTAGCACTGATCGATTCATGATTTCAATTATACAACCAGCAAATATAAACTTCAGCATTAGTTTAGATTCAAATGCCGATAGGAAATAATGAATCATACAGTGGTGTTATTAGATAAAACTACTTAAAAATACAGCTTGCCCAAGAAATGTATGATAAGATGCAAACATTACTTATAATAATAAATGCATTTGAAACGACTTTAATTCTCTGCCATCTACTGCTTTTCTTGTTCGAGTTGAAAATCTTGTGTTTCCATATTGTTTCATGTTTTTAATTTATTTCCACATTTCATTTTATCTTGGTTAGACTGGCTAATGGCCAGAAACAAAATTCAGGACACGCGGTTCGTTTTACTCATGACCCGTCAGCTCCATGTTGATGTTCACATTTGGAATTAAACAGAAAATATACTTCAGACGCCCAATATACCTTTTTGACATATGCTCGTCTGTAGCTGATCGTCTCGGTATTAGGTCCAGTTGCATCTAGCTGACAAATTCTTAACAGGACGTAAGACACGTCCTGGATTTTGCTGTTAACTACCACTTGAGTTTACTCATGTAGCGGTCTGCTCAGGATTCATATTTACTAAAACGAGTTTATCAGTTACAGTTCTTAACACCAATGATCTGCCCATGTACACTCTGTGTCTTTGGCATAATTATGGATTCCGTTATTACTTTCACATATATGGTATTTATTTTTTTAAAATTTCATTTGTTCAGCTAACATAGTTTCGTAAATTTACCAAGTACACTGTAGTCGAGTTGTACAATAATTATGACTAACAACGGAAATTAATTGTTTTTCGGCATTGAAACATAAAGTCGGAACCCAGCTGTCTGAATTATTTTTCTCCAATCAGACAAACACTCGAATAATGCGAAAATATCATTTTTAGCAAATGAATATGCATGTATATTTGGTGAATGAGTCATCGCCAGTTTAATAATGTACGTCAAGTGTCTGGGAGGATAAGGGGAAGTACATATCTAGGCGAATGAATAAAATCAATTACATACACATGTTCACTTTGCAGCATTTGATAAGAAATCTATTTGCATTGGGATATACACGAAATACTATTAAGGCGTTTATATAACACTACTTGTGTCATTAATTAGTTCGAAAAGGTTTAAATAAGTTGAACGCATAAAAAAACCCTGTGTTTAGGTAAGGCTAATTATGCATCTTCCCAATGTCACCTCTACCATTTCGAAAGTATGAGGTTTATTCAACGTCCACAAGGATCTTTAACATGTGGTGAGATTATTACTTTTAAGTATCTCAGGTCAGCCAATCAGTATTCAACTTATATTTACTCTATAACGTCTGTAATTTGAATGAAATCTTTGTTGAAGGCATAGTTGTTAAAGAATATGTAGTATGTAATATTGCTTAGAATAAATTCATTTATACGATTTGAAATTAATGCAATCAATTTCAATCAATCTCTGGTCTTGCGGTCACAATAAATAGAGGACATAAAAAATCATTTAGACCGAAAATGAATTATTGGATTATTTATTAGTTCACACGTGCATTCTTGTTAGATCTTAGAAAAAGATTATATGCTCAAAAATTATGCAACATATAATTTGTGAAAAATTTCTCAATTCTAATTGTCAATCAGCATTTGTAATATTAGTGGTATCTTAAATTATTATTTTAAAAAGTGAATTTTCAGTTAGAGCTTTGGAGATTTGTGTTTTTTACACATTTGAAATCATCAATTAATCATTGTTAGGCCACCATTAGAAACCTGGAATAAGAACTAGACGGCCGTTTCGTCCTAGTATGGCACTCATCAGCAATGCGCATCCACGACTCCTGCACCTCGCAGGATTCGAACCCGGGACCCTCGGTATTGTTCGCGAACACCTAAACATCGGACCATTGGGCCGGCATCCAACGGTGTTAATGTCTAACTCTGATTGATCTAGAGATTTTGCGCGACCTCACCCATTTGTGTTTGGTAGTTACTGCCTACACTCGACATGGTTGAACTCCATAGGTCACGTCTTCTAACTAGAACTCCGAGAATTTCCTCATGAAGCTAGTCAATAGTGACGTGACCAATGGAGTTCAACCATGTCGGATGTAGGCAGTAATTACCAAAGACAAATGGGTGAGGTCACGCAAAATCCCTAGATCAATCAGAGTTAGACATTGATACCGTTGGATGCCGGCCCAGTGGTCAAGAGGTTAAGCGTCCACACTTAAGACCGAAGGTCCCGGGTTCGGATCATGTGAGGTGTAAGAGTCGTTGATGCGTACTGCTGTTGAGTTCCATACCAGGACGAAACGGCCGTCCAGTGATTCTTCCAGATTTCGAATGGTGGTCTAACAATGATTGATTAATTATTTCAAATGTGTAAAAAGTGAATTCTTTACTGATTGAATATTGATTATTAGACTATGTAATCATATCTTCCGTCGCATATTCATAAAGGATTTATATTTCGTGGAGATAAACTAATTTTAAATTTTAGAATTAGAAAATAAGCAGCACATTGGTGAATGGAGATCATAATGAGCAATTAGTTTTAGGATCAACTAATTATTCGTGATATTTTAAATCCCAAATTGTACGCATCATTGTTTATATCACTTTAGCTAATATATTTTGTGTTATTTTGGAACTATTCAGAATTAAATTAAATTATCGTACGTCCCATTCGTTTGTCAATTACATATTTGCTAGAGAGCAATATATGAACCATAGCTTGTTCAAATGATATCGGACTGTAAAGTTTTATACATTTATTATTGATAATATAAAGTTTTAATAATCGTGCTTAGATACATGCAGTCGAAGTGATTAAGTGAATCAAACTAGAGTCCCTTTACAGTAATAGACAATGGTTTCATAATGGTTAGCTTATTGAATATAGTAAATAACAACAAGGTATTTTATATAGTGGATGATTTCAGGGACGCGATTTATTGTCCAAAATTAACTCAAGACATATAACTCCAAGACTTGGTTTTAATGATTTCAAGGCTATTTATCCTTTGTGGAGTTTTCGGAGATATTTAGAATAGGCAGTTAAACCATTTGTAATTTTTAAATTAGACTGAGAGAACACTAAGAGGTAGTATTCAGTGAAATGTATGGTTCAAAAGAGTAATACTACGGTCAAAAATTAAACGAATCTTAGATGCCAGATCTCTATATTTACCTGAAACGTCAAGAAACATATTTAGGATTATTTATGTCCAGATTAGATAAGATTTCATACATCACAAAGTCTTACGTTCAGAACTAAATAAGAAGCGAAATGTTTATACTGATTTTAAGTTTTTTGTAAATTGAGTGACTACTTACTTCAAACAGAAGTAGTATAAGTAGGAAAAGAATTTAACACTAATAAGTTGAGAAGTTAAGTTAACAAAATAAATGAACTGAACATGTCTACGCTCAATATGTTTGCTGTAGAATAATGCTTATTCAGTTATTTACAAGATTGTAGTCAATATTCTAAGAACAACAACCACTAATTAATAGATAATTTCAAATATTAATCTATGTGTGGTGCTGTGGTGCGAGCTAATTATAAGTAGTATATGACGTGAGTGTCAACGTAATGTCTGGGAGCCGAAGATAGGGGAAGATCAAGAAAGGAAGAGTTAGAAAACAATGGAATTTGTATCAAACACATGAATAGTGACAATGGATTGATGTATTGCAACAGGAACAGTCCAGTTCGATATGATGAACTGTTATTTTGCAAATTAACAATTTACGATATGGTTTTCCGATTTTACTGAGTAACTCTGTAATTTTCGTTAAATACGATTCGGTTTCCCCACCTGTGTTCTCTTTCACTACATATGTAACATTTCATGAACAATAAATCTGAATAAATGTACGCCACCAGAAGCGCATTATTTCGTGATAACAGATAACTTAAACCGCTTTATGTGGTTTCAAGATAAATCCCTTTAAACAGCAACATTGAAACTATGCCAACTGATGCTCAAAAGTGAATACCAATGTTCTGTTAGGCATCATTATATTGGAATGAAATTTGATTCTTTGTACCAATAGATGGTTCAGATCTAATTTTATGAGGTATTTTCAGTTTTAACAGTCATTTCTAAATGCAACGTACCGAAATGAACATCCAAAGTTGTAGGAATGTCCTGACACTGAACAAGCATAAATAATATAGAAAAAAAACGGACAATAGTTCGAAGATAATACGCAGCGACAACTAACACAAGAAACAATGAATACAGGAAGTTGGATGAAAGTATATGAATTCGTAGTTTATAAAACAGTGATAAAACATCAGTGCACGTTATAGATAAGTTTTATTCAAGTAGTATCATACCAGACATTTTTAATCCTTATCATTACATCAATGAGTTCTACAGCCACATGATTCAAAATGCTTTTGTGACAAACAGGGTCCCCTGTAGGGAACTTGTATGTATTACTACTAACTCTTTAACAAAATGAGGGAATTAAAGTAAATATTTCACGGGAAACCAATTATTCATCAACGGAAGATCTCATGATCTTTAGCACACTCACTCAAGAGTTCTAAAACGCTATGAACAGCTTCAAGCAGATACCTAAAATTTACTTGATTTAATCCCGAACGTAGCTGCTACCGTGACGTGGTGGTCTGGGTTGCCTATCGCGATGAACGAACTGAGCTATGTTGGCTGGAACTTATGTTCCTGAAGGTTCTACCATGCCAGGCTGGTCGATTGGAGAACGATGAGACTAAAAGCAGCCACCCAAGGTCTGAGGGCGAAGTCGTACTGCTGAATGCAGAGGGGTGTGACAGCAGTAAGGTGTTTCCCTCGGAAAACCAGCGTCTGCAGTGATCCTGCCTTCTCACAAGGAAGGAAGGGTTAGAAAAGGTCGACCCTAAAAATGTCACACCTCACCCAACCTCACGGATTTCCGTCTCCTTGGGTAAGGGTGCCCACTAAGGGCCTTTAAGAGCGGAGCTAACACTCAAAAAACTTCTCATAAAAATGCCGTGCGTGACCGGCCTCAAGCAGTGTTCCCTTGGACTCTGCGGTCACGCTCCCAGGTCGTTCAGACCAACCCTAATCTATCTTCCTTCTCAGGTTCCTCAAGAAACAACCTTCCACGGTGTGGGCAGCCGGGAAGTGACATCCACCCTCGTACCCGTAACAGCATGCGAGACCAAATTGGTCAAAATCAAATCCTTCCTACACCCACACATACCTCTCTTACCACCACGACTATCACTTCTCACATTCATTCATCACAGTGCACAGCTAATGCGAACGATGCGAGTTCACGGAAAGTCATTTCTGGTCTCCTGAAACCACGCTCCAGACTACATGTTGGAGCACTTAATGTACGGACATTGTGTCAAATAGGGCAACAGGCTTCATTAGCTAGGACTTTAGAATCTCGCTCAATCGATGTGTGCTGCATCTCGGAAACGCGCATACAGGATCCGAGTAGCATCATTCACTTGACCTCACCATGTCGAGATAAAGAAGCAACTCGATTTACCCTTCGTGTATCCGGTAGCCCTGATGCTGCTTCTAGGGGCCTCACCGGTGTAGGTATAGCATTGAGTCCTAGGGCAGAACAATCTCTCCTTGTATGGATCCCAGTAGATAGTCGTTTGTGCGCCGTCCGACTAAACGGGACAGTAAGGATTCGAAAGGATAGGGACACTCGTCGTTGCCTCTTCGTCATATCAGCCTACGCCCCCACTGACTGCTGTCCAGATGATGTAAAAGAAGAGTTCTACAGAAAGCTTTCGGACCTCCTCCAAAAAGTTAAGCGCTCTGATATAGTTATAATGGCTGGTGACTTTAATGCTCAAGTAGGTAGACTAAGTGAAAATGAAAGACCTAGGTGGATGTTATGGTGTCGCGGCTCAGAGAACAGACAATGGCGACCGTCTGTTGCAGCGATGCCCAGATAACCGCCTATTTCTAGCAAACACTAATTTTAAGCATAAGGAAAAACATCTTTTGACCTGGCGACCCCCGAAGTCGTCTCAACGTTGGACGCAACTAGATCATATCGCCATCAGCCACCGATGGAGAGGTTCGATAGAGGACTATCGCTCGTTCTGTGGCATGTGCTTAGATTCAGATCATGCTCTAGTGCGAGCTCGTATCTGTTTGAGGCTTACTGGACGTAGGAAAGACACTGTAAGGAAGCCTCTTGGGGCTTTACTTAGTCATAATCAAGCTGAGAAAATATTTCAGGAGGAACTAAAAAACAGTTAGGCGACCATGCAAGTGATCCCCATTCGGAGGCAGGTTGGAATGATATCAAGAAGGCTGTGAAAACAGCAGTGATGTCTGCTAGCAAGGTAAACCATAAGGCTAGGATGAAGCCATGGTTTTCAGTCGCATCCACCGAACTGATGGATGCTCGAAAACACATCCCACCTGACTCTGAACGTAGTCAGTTTAGGAGCAGACTGATAAAAAGCCTATGTAACGACCGCAAACAGTGGTGGGTGGCGAAAGCAAAAGCGACGGAAAAGGCAGCGACGATAGGCAACACCAGACAACTTTTCTGCCATATCAAAGAAACCGGTATTAGGAACCTGAATGTGAGTGAGACTATCTCGGAAAAGGATGGTCTTACTATCCATTCTCAATCCAGGAGATTGGACCGATGGGCAGAACACTTTAGGGATCAGTTCAACTGGTCTTCAGCCACACTTCGGTTGACCACGATCCCCAGTCATCCTGAATGGCAAGTCGATTTAAGTCCTCCTAGTCTACATGAAGTTGAGGAAGCTATAGGAAATCTAAAGGGAGGTAGAGCAGCAGGTCCTGATAAACTGACCCCTGAGATATTTAGGGATGGTGATCCAGTTTTAGCAGCTAGGTTGACTGAGATCTTAGGTAGAATCTGGGAAATGGACGTAATCCCATCCGACTGGTCTCAATCCTTGATTGTCCCAATCTTTAAGAAAGGACAGAAGTCTTCTTGTGACAATCACAGGGGAATCAGTCTAACTAATATAGTATCTAAAATTTTGGCCTAAATAATACTTCGGCGCTTAACGAAAGCTCGTGAAGAGCAGACTAGAGGAAACCAATCTGGTTTTCGACCTGGACGTGGTTGTATAGACCACATCTTCACACTACGACAGGTCCTGGAACACAGACACACATTTAGACGTCCTACAATAGTCGTGTTCCTGGACCTAAAAGCGGCATTTGACTCAGTGGATCGTGAGGTTCTGTGGGAGTGTCTGTCATTGAAAGGTGTACCAAAGAAGTACATTAACCTTATACAAGCACTCTACTCGAACACTACAGGTGGAGTGAGAGCTTATGGCGAACTGTCATCTGAATTCTCTACATCAAGTGGTGTCCGTCAGGGATGTCCACTCTCTCCATTCTTGTTTAACTTTGTCGTAGACATCCTCTTAGAGTTAACATTAAGCTCTTCAGATTTTTCAGGGGTTGACCTTCTATCAGAAAAATCGCTTAGTGATCTAGAATATGCCGATGACATAGTTCTATTCGGTGAAGACGCTGACAAAATGCAGTCTTCTGACTACCGTAGGCAACAATGCGAGCATGTTCGGGATGCGATTATCACCCTCGAAATGCAAAATGTTGCTTCAAGACTGGGTTGCATCGGCACCTGAACTAGTGATAGGGAGTGAAGTAGTCGAGCGTGTTGATCACTTCACTTATCTCGGGAGTCTCACCAGTGCTGATAGCCTGGTGTATGACGAAATCTCAACGCCGATACAGAAAGCTCGATTTGCTTTTGCCAATTTACGTCATTTATGGCGTAGGCGAGATATCCGTTCGCTAACCAAAGGACGTGTGTACTGAGCAGCAGTTCGCTCCGTTCTGCATTATGAATGTGAAACATGGCCAGTGAGAGTAGAAGATATTCGTAGGTTACTAGTTTTCTATTATAGGTGTCTTCGAAGCATTGCTCGTATATCATGGGACAGCCGAGTAAGCAATGCTGCGATTAGGAAACGGATGTTAGGTAAGGATGGCAGGTCAATAGATGAAGTGGTGAAACTTCATCAGTTGAGGTGGTTGCGACATGTTTTAGGAATGCCTAACCACCGACTGCCTCAACGAGCTATGTTTTGTGGTGTAGAAGTAGGCTGGAGGAGAGATAGGGACGGCCAAACCAAAACATGGCACAAATCCATGAAGTCACTGACAGGTGGACTGAGTTATGCTGGCAGATGTAGGCTATCTGGTTGGGGTCCACGAGACGAAAGTCACCAATGGTTAAAGACCTTGAATGACATGGCTCAAATTCGTTTGCAACGGCGCAAGTGCATCCATTCGTTGTGCTCCCTCAAATCCTAATCTTCTGTAATCGTCAGCACCTCTACCTTTGTCTTTCTAACCTTATCTCACTGAATTATACTTCTTGAATAATATCTTCAAACCCTAGTCTTCTTTATTACCATTAATACCTCTACTATCTCTATCACTATGGGATTTGATTTGACATTTGCGTCTCTGTGCTAATGTGGTATGGCAACATGAACTTATGTACACACGTACGAAGTTCTACATTGTAACTGACTGACTGACTGACTGACAGTTGAAACTAATGAACATGAAAAGAAACTATCAAATATATTCCTGAAGATTCATTTGTATTGGTTATTTGAAATATTCAAACATACTTGACATATTTGACAAGATGAAATCAGTATCACCATTACCACATTTATTTTACATAATAAACATGTAATGAGTGGAAGTCAAATTTTTTCAGAAAAATAAATAAAGAAACGACATATGAAATGTCCATAATTTACAAGAAAGAAAGTATATCACAATCCACCAACACGATCCCTTGGAATTAACCGTAAATCGGATCCATATTTAAGAAACACCTCACCTGAAATTTAAATCAAAAACAAGTTCTTAAAGAAATAAAATAATACATTGTCAATAAGACCATAAAAGAAACAAGACTTTGATGTACAATCAGAAAAAAAAAGGTAAAATGGCCAAAGACGTGAACCAGCCAATCAGCAAGTGGTTTACAGCAATTTAACCTGGATGATTTTGCTCATATATCTATGACGCAACTAACTCATTTGTTTCATTGAAATTATGAATCAACCATTGTTAGGTAATCATTAGAAACTTGGAAGCACTGGACAGCCGTTTTGTCCTAGTACGGAACTAATCATCAATACGCATTCACGATCACCGCCCGTACGAATCGAACCCAGGACCTTTGGTCTTGTTCGCAAACACTCTAGACGACTGAGCCGGCATCCAACTGTGTTAACGTCTAACTTTATCACGGATATAGTAGCAAAGATTGTTTAAAATTAAAATTAACATCCGTCGGATGCCGGCTCAGTGGTCGAAAGGTTAAGAGTTTGCAAGCGAGAATGAAGAGTCGATCAGTTACCACGTGCAACGTAGAACTTCGTACGTACGTACATCAGTTTAAGTTTCCATACCACACTAGCATAGAGACGCAATTGTCCATTCAAATCCCATATTTGTGGAAGTAGTAGAAGTATTAGCTGTAATCAAAAAGATAAATGGTTGGATATATCATCCAAAATGTAGACCCCGGAGGAATCGATTAAATAGGCGATTATTTGAGCATAGCTGAAGCAGACGTTTGCCGTTATCTGATCTTTGAGCCACGACACCATAAGATGCACCCAGGTGCCTTTTATTTTAGCTCAGTCTACCTACTTGAGCATTGAAGTCACCAGCCATTATTACCGTATGATAGCGCTTAACTATTTGAAGGTTAGAGAGGTTTCTGTAAAACTTATCTTTTGTCTCGTCCAAGGTGCAGTCAGCGGGAGCGTAGACAGAGACAGTATCGTGGGTTTGATTCGCGTGAGTGACGGCCGTGGATGCACGTTGATGGTGAGTCCAATACTAAGACGGAATGGCTATCCGATGCTCCCACGTTTCTACTAGTGATCTGACAATGATTGGTTCATAATTTCAATGAAACTAAATCTTCATAACTCTAATGAAAATGGTAGCTCACTTTCACGGACAAAGATGAATTTAAAATCTCCATGCTTTAAAACAACTACAAAAGTTAACATTTTAGAGACCATTGCACTTTGACGTGATACTGATAAATAAACGCGTACATGTACAATGTCACAAGATGTATGAGCAATTACAAGCAAAACACACATATAGTTAAGTGTATCGGTCTAGTAATGAACCGTCTAGTAGTGGAATATATAAAGGGATACATAAAACTGCAACACTACAGTTTGTCAATAAAATGGGGTTCACCTGCTGTTTGTTGAGGATTTATACCAATTCCATCATCTGTGATAAGAGCACTTGTTGCTGCTGGTACACTAAACTAGGAAAAGGAAAGGTTACTAAAACACTGTTCAAAATAGAAATAAACTAGAAAATGGTTGATTTTTATATTTTCGATATTTTCCATATACATAAATAATAAATATCTGGTCAAATACAAGGTAGCAAGCTGACAACGTACATCTGCATAGTTTGTATACCTATAAAAATAAACCAGGAATTCATGCGGTTTGTGAACTATTTGTTCTTTGCCTTGACAATTACGAATTAGTCAACTAAGATGGTAACGGTACGAGCAGGGATGGTGGGTGAAAAATCCATTGAGATTAAAATATGGTAACGATACTATCTGAAAACTGATTTGGAAAGCTTAAAACAAGTGAACCAGACCGATTTAACTGGTGGTTACTAAAAAGGTAATTTTTTAAACTATAAAGTATCACAAACCAAGAAACTAAAAGGATATTACTGGTGATTTAAGGGCCACGAATAGACACTGGGTGAAAATCACGGTTGATTAACATTCAGAACAAGATATTGTGGACAATCAATCTTCGTGGATGTTTTTTGTTTTACGGAAATTCCTCTTAGCTTGGCAAATGAAAATTGGAATTTTTTTCTGGCATAAAAACGCAAATTAGTGCAGTATGTGGGAATTAGTGGGTCCATCGATAAAGTAATATACTCGTGATCTAAAGACACCCTGGACATCATAGCTGATGTGACTTCGGGGTGAAAAACACCATTTCTGATTCATAACGCTTATATCCTGCTCCAAGTCCTATTCTTAATTCTGCACACTGATTTATAACCTAGTAAGTAGGTTAGCACTCTCAAAGTCGCTTTGGTATCCCTTAAAGGTTATCTGTATGTTAGTTTTACTCTTAGTACTCACTATAAATCTTATTTTATCTACCTAACCATTAGAATCTGAATACTTAGGAAAAACTCAATAAATCTAACCACTGTAAATACCCAAGCTTAACAATTTTAACCACATAGTAGTCGCACCTCTAGTTAATATTTTTGAAAAATTTAAGTGCACTGTTTAATAGTACTGGGTACAAAAAAATTTGAAAAGACCTTTTTAAATGTCTTGAAAAGTAGTAAATATAACCAAACATTTATAAGCGATTAAATATCTCACGAAACTAACTCACTTGTTCAGCAGCAAACTTCAAGACAGCAGTAAGTGGTGTATTTTCAGGGACCTTCAGTCTGCGGTATGCAGTAAAATGTTTTAAAAGGACTTACACTTTAAAAGGCAAATTAGGATCTGAAGTTAGAGTGATTTTAAGTGATATCTTCGACCTAAAATTCCTCAAATAACCAAAATCAACACGACATACATGTAGCGTTCCAATTAAATCTTGAGGAGAAGAAACTCAATGTTACAACATTCTCTGTACTTGTAGCCTAATCTTTATAAACCAAGAATGAGATGTTTCTTTAAAGCGGATAGACTAGAGTGCATGAAGTAGTTTCTTAGTGTCTGTTTATAAGCTCACATTAACAGCAGCAATATTACTTACTCCAGCATCCAATATCTTTTTCACGAGCTAGTATGAACCAATCGATTTCTTTGCGTAAGATTCTTGTTCTTTCAGTACGGCTCCAATTGTTTGGTAGTGTCCAATGGATGGAGATCTAGCTACTGGACTGCACTAATTCTAGTCACTTAGTAGTTGTTTGTGAGTTTGTATGTACTGTGATTTGATTAAAAACGTTTGTTTCAATGCTATAGGGTTTCTGGATACCAGCAGCTATCACGCTACCAGGCTGGAGGTGAGTGAGTTACAGTGCGAATTTTAATAAGGCAAAAATTCTAATGTTAATAAGAAGACTCCGGAACTCAGTAAATAATTGGATAGTATAGTATATTTACTGTGAATGAAGATTGTGCGAATGAACAGAAGAGAGAGGAAACAGAGATAGTAAGCGAGATAGATTAAGTTAGTAATCTTAGATGGGAATAATAATAACCAGCATGTCTCAAGACATGCATTAGGCACAGCTTCTCTACGAGGGAGATCATAATCCATATGTGAGTACGTGTTAACCAAGTATCTTCCTAAAGTTTTTCTCTGAGGGGGATTCGGTCGATTCGGCTGGGAGAGCATTCCATGTTATGACAACTCTTAGTGAGGGAAAGTGCACACGATCCTTGGTGTTTGCTCTCTGATATGAAATTTTTCAAGGATTACCTCCGCGAGTGTGGTGGTGATGCTTCAGTGTACTCAATACGGTGTATGCCATGATCAAATCACCTGTAAGTTGGGGAGAATAATCTCAAATGCTGAAGTCTATCCTCGTAAGTTTCATTCTTCAACCCTACCACCCATTTTCTGCTCGTCTCTGCACTCGATCCAAGAGATTTATTTTTCTTGGGTGTGACGACGTAGATCAATGCCACGAGCTAACTTTGTCTAACAGATCGTTAACGAATATGAAGGAGAGAAGTGGATCTAAGATGGTTCCCTGTGAAGCTCCCGATGTTGAAACTCACCAACTCGTGTCCACTCTATTTACCTTGGCACAAAACTCTACTTTCAAGGTAGTTTCTGAGCCGAGATAGGAATGAGGTCCATATCCGCAACCTTCTCAGTTATTAGTGCGTGTGTTACTGTGTCTAAGGCTTTTGCAAAGTCAAGAAATGTTATGTGCACTGGTACTTTTCGGCCAAAGCAGGATGTTCCACTGTCCCATGTTGTGAGAAGATTGGATGGTTACGACCTGCTTTACCGAAACCCATGTTGAGCTTCATGGAGGATTTTGTTCTTATCCATGTACTTCCTCATCTGTTCGTACACCAGCCATTCCATTACCCTCGATAGTACTGGTAGTAATGCGACTAATCTGTAACTGGCTGGATGCTTCTTATCACCTTTTTTGTTTCCATTCAGCTGTGAGTTGGTGCGATCCTGTGGAGATGGCATGACAAACTTATTTTGTAAATAGTTTTTGACGCTATTTGTATAGCAACAACCTATATGTACCATTGGTATTTTTTATTGTCTGGTTTGTATGAGCTTGTGCGACTGAGCATTGCTTACGCCTACGCGCTGACTCATCCTTCTCGCTTTAATGTTAATCTCTTAATACCCCTATGAACTCACACGACTTGTCTCACTCACCTTTGACCTTGTCAGTCATTCGTCGCTTTTATTCATGTGTGTGCATGCCTATTTCTCTTGTCATATGTCTGTCTTATTTTTGTCTGACTATATATTCTTAGTCATGCTCTATCTCTAGGAGTTGGCTCAAAAGCCTTCTCCAGTTCACGTCGCTTCATTAGTTTTATTCACTGATTCTCCGCTTCGCTTTGTGGTGTGTCCCGAATAAACGTATTCATCACTACGAATTCATCTTCTGATTTATAAACCGTCAGACGCTATTTGGCAACGATTGTCTGAACGAGTTAATTACCGAGCTTGAGAACACGCAGTAAATCGACACACTACAACCCTACTGAATGCCTGAACAGGTCACATCTTGGTAAACTGAGTGCTTCTAAATACTGCTTCAAGACTATGGGGGAATAATGTCACATCCTGGTGACTTTCCCGGGCGTGAGGATTTTAGTTTCCACAATACTAAGTCAGGAGTAATACGGATAGATCGTAAGTCGTTAGCTGGCACTGCTCTTAGGGAGTACTCTGAACATGTGGATACATGGTTTAAGTGATCGGTGAAGTTGGTGCTGAAGATCTCATCCATATCTAGGTTGGTGAGATCTCCATTTTGAGGGAACACAAATCCTGACTCGTAGATTTTCTTTTTTCCACGAACCCAAACAGATGCTTGGGGTTTGGATGCATTTGGGCAGCTAGCTTCATCTGAAAGCGTCTCTGATTAATTTGAACTTTAGTATTGCATCTGATTCTCAATGCTAAGTAAAAACTACAGTCGCAATCCTTCAAAGAGACCTTCCACTTGTACCAGACTCTTTTTTCCGCCGGTAGGAAGCGTTCGGTGCCGCATCTGATCCATGTTCTTTTGTTTCCGGGTGTGTGGTGTGCTTGACGTACGTTTTCTACGACATCATTCTGTAAGATAGCTCTTACTGTTTGCCAGTTATCATCTACTGTCCACCTCCGACATTCCATTGGCCGAGGGGCATGTAGGAGATGCTCTTTTTTACGCGTATGATCCATCCTGTTGTAGCAAGGGTGGGGCTTGTGGGATATTAATGCAGGGGATGTCTTTTGAGACTGGAGTGTTTTGAGATATGATGTATGACAAAATAATGTTTCATGTCCTTACATCCATCGTAAAGAATGCCCATGCTGTACTAAAAGTTTTGACCTTCAAAGATAAACATTTCATTCTGCTTTAACGCCTACAAAAAAGTACTACTCAATCACCCCAAGTGTTCAAACTCGGAATGCCGCGAGTGAACGAAAATTCATAAATCAGCTCGTAAGAATGTCTAGGCAGTTAAAGGGTTCGCTCTCGAATTACAGAAACAAGCCGCCAAATGCAATTCTGGTTTCCAACTTCATGTTCAGTTGTGAGATCGACCATACGACATACGAAATCTGGAAAAACAGTTCATACAAATACCAGAATGCTCTTTCCGTGATGTAAGAGACATAAGCATTAATTAAGAGGCAGTGTAAGGGACGGATTTCCGGAACAAGAATAATTCCATTGTATTACTGAGTTGTCTCAATTCAAATAGTGCTCAAGCTGATAAAGACAGGCACCTGGTTAATGATAAACCTTGTTTTCTTAAAAACGTCAGAAACAATTTATCAAAGAATTGCAAAGCAGCTAACAAGGATGGACACAGATTTTGTTAATATTTATCGTTTAGCGAATTTATTCATTGTAAATGAAGAATATTTCATCACACCACATACCTTAAATGTATTAAAATAGGACTCATCAAATTTGTGTGGAGATCTATTATGCACTTTGCTGCTTGTGATAATGAATTCTGTAATACCAATCTTGCTAAGTTTGTTGATTCCAATAATCACATACTTACATTATTTACAGCATTCAATGATTCACTTCATCATTGAAAACGATTATCTAGCACATGCAAACATTCCACGATTGCGAAATCGTAGTATCCTGATTTTGCATGTACAATTTGTCAACTTCATCTGATAAAACACTCAAATTAGTTTTCTAAAGCTGTAATAGATGGACTTGGAGAGAAGGAGGAGATTTATATCTCAGTATTCCAGCTACATGGATTTCACCGGATCACACTACTCAAAACCAGATTGATCATATCTGTATCAGCAAAACGTTCAGAAGGACTATGGAGGATGTGAGAACCAGGAGGGGAGCTGATATAGCCTCAGATCACCATTTGCTAATCGCCAAAATGAAACTGAAACTAAAGAAGCACTGGACAACGGGGCAGACAACATCACACAAGTTTAATACGGCCTTTCTTCGGGATACTGTAAAGCTCAACGAATTCAGGATAGCCCTCACCAATAGGTTCTAGGCCTTTCAGGATCTACACAATGGAGAGGACGCAACATTGGAGAACAATTGGAAAGGGATTAAGGAGGCAATCACTTCAACATGTCACGAAGTTCTTGGTCACAAGAAGTACCATCACAAGGAATGGATCTCTGTTGATACTCTTGCAAAAATTGAGGAAAGGAGGAACAAGAAGGCAGCAGTGAATGTCAGCCGAACAAGAGCAGAGAAAGTTACCGCACAAGCTGCATACACAGAAGCAAACAGGGAAGTGAAGAAGAGCATCAGAGCGGACAAACGAAAATATGTGGATGATCTAGCAATGACGGCGGAAAAGGCTGCAAGAGAAGAAAACTTGAGACAATTGTACGAAACAACAAAGAAGCTTGCCGGAAACTATCGTAAACCAGAACGACCAGTGAAAAGTAAGGAAGGCAAAGTAATCAGCAACACTGAACAACAGCGAAATAGGTGGGTAGAGCACTTTAAGGAACTATTGAATCGACCAGCTCCACTGAACACACCCAACATCGAAGCAGCATCCACGGACCTCCCAATTAACATTGGCGCACCTACAATTGAGGAGATCAGTATGGCCATCAGACAAATCAAGAACGGCAAAGCAGCAGGACCAGACAACATTCCAGCAGAGGCAATGAAAGCAGATGTAGAAGCAACTGCAAAAATATTTCACATCCTCTTCAAGAAGATTTGGGATGAGGAACAAGTACCATCAGATTGGAAAGAAGGATACCTCATCAAAATACCAAAGAAAGGCGATCTCAGCAAGTGTGAGAACTACAGGGGCATCACTCTTCTTTCAATACCAGGCAAAGTCTTCAACAGGGTGTTGTTAAACAGAATGAAGGACTTCGTAGACGCCCAACTTCGAGATCAACAGGCTGGATTTCGTAAGGATCGATCATGTACTGACCAAATTGCTACATTACGGATCATTGTGGAACAATCAATTGAATGGAACTCACCACTGTACATCAACTTCATCGACTACGAGAAGGCATTCGATAGCGTGGATAGGAAAACACTGTGGCGGCTTCTTCGACACTACGGTGTGCCTGAGAAAATAGTCAACATCATACGGAATTCTTATGATGGATTCAACTGCAAAATCGTACACGAAGGACAGCTAACCGACTCCTTCGAGGTGAAGACCGGTGTGAGGCAAGGTTGCTTACTCTCACCCTTTCTCTTTCTCCTGGTCATCGACTGGATTATGAAAACGTCAACATCTGGAGGGAAGCACGGTATCAACTGGACAGTTAGGACGCAGCTGGACGATCTGGACTTCGCAGATGACTTGGCTCTTCTATCGCACACTCAACAACAAATGCAAGACAAGACGACCAGTGTAGCAGCAGCCTCTGCAGCAGTGGGTCTCAACATACATAAAGAAAAAAGCAAAATTCTCCGATGCAACACAACATGCACCAACCAAATCACTCTTGATGGAGATGCCTTGGAGGAGGTCAACACCTTTACATATCTGGGCAGCATCATCGACGAGAAAGGTGGATCGGACGCAGATGTGAGGGCACAGATTGGCAAAGCGAGGGCTGCATTTCTACAGTTGAAAAATATCTGGAACTCCAAACAACTTTCAACCAAAACCAAAATAAGGATCTTCAATACAAATGTGAAGACAGTTCTACTGTATGGAGCGGAAACTTGGAGAACTACCAAAGCCATCATCCAGAAGATACAAGTGTTTATTAACAGCTGTCTACGCAAAATACTTCGTATTCGTTGGCCAGACACCATCAGCAACAACGAACTGTGGGAGAGAACAAACCAGATTCCAGTGGATGAGGAAATCAGGAAGAAGCGGTGGAAGTGGATAGGACACACATTGCGGAAAGCACCAAACTGCGTCACGAGACAAGCCCTCACATGGAACCCTCAAGGCAAAAGGAAAAGAGGAAGGCCAAAGAATACATTACGCCGAGAAATAGAGAAAGATATGAGATGAATGAACAAACAGTGGACAGAACTGGAGACGGAAGCCCAGGACAGAGTTGGTTGGAGAAAACTGGTGAGCGGCCTATGCTCCATTGGGTGTAACAGGCGTAAGTAAGTAAGTAATTCCAGCTATACCATCTCTCTTGGTAAACATGTAGTTACCGTATATCCTATAACTTAATTAACACTGTCCATTTGTGCACTGACTTGACTGTCTTTGAGGAAGTTGATCGACATGGCTGATTTTGTACTACGTCAGTCATTATGTTCATTGTGCTCAATCTTTCCGAATTATTCCTCCTTTCAGGTGACCGGTTGTGTCATTACTAGTTATCACACTTAACGACATGCTTGAGTATGTTTATTCAGTATTTACTTCCGTCACCTAACACTGTAATCCTTATTATACATAAGTCCATTTACTTCACTATATTCTGTAAACTTATAAATCATTCGTTACTTCAGTCAGTTCTTTTTCCTTAAATTTAGATATTTATGACGACCGTATAAGCTTTTATATGCTGTTTGCCTCCGTTCTTTCAATGACTGTTCTTATCTTACAGTCTATTCATCTGAATTACACCGCCCGAAACAAAAGCTTGATTATACTTAGATGGTTCAAAGGTTTTGTTCCATCAAACGTACAATGAGATTTCCAGTGATAAATAATAAATTATATCAAAACACAGACTCTATACTCAATTTACCAGTTCTGTTTTCAGAAAGAAAACAAATTATGTCGAAATTACAAAATACCTTAAACGGTACAGTCTGTGCTGTACAGTCAAAGGTTTCCCTAGAACAAAATATCGAACTAAATAGCAAAAGGAATAGTTATTAATTAAGATTTCGGCACCTGGAAATGAACACGATTATTCCCGACAAGATTAGACTTCAGGAATTCAAGCGACGTTTTTTGGCACTCAGTCAAAGGTCAACAATCACTGAAGGAACAATGCCATAACCTTAAGTTTCGTCAAACATGACCTAACTGTCAATGTCTCGATAACAAGCAACAAAAAATAAGCATGATAAAGGCAAACATTAATTACAATGAACACAAGTTCAAAAGTCTCGCTTAAAATATAAGTGCAAAACATGGTCCAAGAGCCCAGTGATAACAACGCGGTCTAACCAAACACTGTGGAGGGATTTTCAGAGTATTTTACTTGTTCCACTTATACCATGTTATGGTTCCTTAGAATTCTTTAGATGCTGGAAAAAACATTTTGCAACGGGTTATCATGTTATTTCAGGGCCGTATGAACAGTTTCACTACAAACTTTTCGACCGATTAATTTTGTGTGATTAAAGTAATAATCCACTACAGGCAGTTGTACTTTACTAACGCGAATTCATTTAGTCCTCTGTTGAAAAGATGCTTGTAATTTGTACCTGATCACATTAAGTGGTATTTTAGTTTTGGTTGCCTTTTATTCAGAAATTTTGAAAATGTAGACTTGCAATTACTTGGTACTTGAAAAGAATAAGTTTAGGTTCTTGGCCTCATGGACGCAAGTTTTGTTAACATTTACAATTGTTTGAACCTGGTAGTTTGAACACGCATAAAATGAGAAAAATGTTTCTTGCTTCATGTCGTGTTTTCAAGTGGCGTAAGCCAACGGACTTGGTTTGAATTGATTGCCAATACGTAAAACGGTTATTATTAAAGTAATAGTGGCGGAGAAAATATGAACTGACCTTTGACTGACAGGAGAATTAGTCATGGCTAACGTATTGAAAAAATACTGAGTTTTTTGGTAAGGTTAAAAACATTGATCGATAAGGTTGTCCGTATTATCCCTTACATGAAAGCACTATTGAAATAATCTTATTTGCAGTATCCTGGTCGAACTTACTCCTTATTTTCTCTCATAGTTATTTCTCAGACAGAATTTCATAAAACAGCCTATATAGAAGGTACTCACTAATGCCCTTAATAGAAGAGGTTAAAAGCATTTCAAATATATTTATCAGGGTGGTCACAAGATAGTATGTTTTCGTCCCAACCATAGATGCCACCTTGTCGTGGTGATCGGGCTTGCCTATCGTGAAGACCCAACCGAGTTACACATGTTCCTGTAGGTTCTACCATACCAGACAGGTCGACTGAAGGACAATGAGACTAAAAGAGCTAACTCAAGGTCTGAGGGCGGAGTCGTACTACTGACTGTAGAGAGATGTGACAGAAGTAAGGCGTTTCCCTCGGTCAACCAGCATCTGCAGCGATGTTGCCTTCTCACAAGGACGGAAGGGGTTAGAAGAGGTCGATCCTAAAATTGTCACACCTCACCCTACCCCACGGAGTTCCGTCTCCGGCGGTAAGGCCTTTTGAACAACAACGGAGCTAACACTTCAAATACTGCCCATAAAAATGCCGTGCGTTTCGACTGATAATCTACTAATTTTATGAACAACTAAAAAACAACATATTATAACTAAATTATTAGGTCAAAATTCTAAATTGTTTTCAAAATTAATGAGACTTTAACTTCATTCATTAACTACAATAGTCTAATTACTTCCAAAATACCAGTTTACTTTTAACGGATAAGTTGTTTTACCTTAACAACAGAAATTTAATATTCTTCAATCTTGTTATTGATTTCAGAAAAAGTCATCATTATGCGTTTTAACAGATGAATTATTACGTATGCGTAGATTTTAATTACAAACACAATTGACATAAGCATTCAACTAATTGTATAATTTCATTGTTTCAATTTTGCCAGTAAAAAAATGTGGTAATTATTCAATGCCAGAGAACATAAAATAAGTAGAGTTTAGTTATACTATTTAAATGAAGATGATTAGTATCAGAAATTTTCAAATTTAAATGATTTTATCGTTAAGTAGATCGTTATTGATTAATTTACGAATTTATTTATCAATAGAGAATAATTTAACTTCTATTACTGATTAAACATTATATAGATCATGGAATGTAGTATAATATATTGTTTCGGTAATATAAGTTGTAGTGAACGAGAACACAGGTGGGGCAACCGAATTGTTACTCAGTAAAATCGGAAAACCATATCGTAAATCGTTAATTTGCAAAATATCAGTTCATTATATCGAACTGGACTGTTCCTGTTGCAAAATATCAATCCATTGTCACTATTCATGCGTTTCATACAAATCCCATTGTGTTCTAACTCTTCCTTTCTTGATCTTCCCCCATCTTCTGCTGCCAGACATTACGTTGACACTCACGTCATATACTCCTTATAAGTAGCTTGCACCACAAAGTAACTTAGGCTCAGCTGTATTGATTGTTATTTGTGAAGTAAATTTCCTAATAGATTGACATTAGTCAAAGAATCATCTAGGTGACTTCAGAATAGTATATACACAATACCATACAAAAAGTATAATACATGACATGAAAGGGTTTCAACAAATGCGACGACAATACTTATTCAATGTGTAGACGTTCAGTAGTCGTGATTTTTCAGCTTCACAGTAATCCATTTCCATATTACATTATTAATGATGGTGCCACGTATCAGCAGTACTTATACTCTGGAATAATAATAATAAAATATATTGGAAAGATGAGATTTAGTTGTACTAAATCCAATAAATGTTGTTTATGATTTGAAAGTAGTATGTTAAGATTTCCATATTTAATACAGAAAACTGTCTTCCTACAATCCTACAATTTTGGATCTTTAAAGATAAAACATCATCTTCACGATTAACGGTCGCAATAGCTGTTGTAATCGTACTATTTACTATTAATGATCAAATGCAATTATTAAAAATACTGAATTCTCATCTTTCCATTCTAAGGTAATTGCCAGAACAAAAACTTAAAGCCATCATCAGACGGATAGCACAATATTAAAGGAAGCAACTTTGGAAAATAAATCATTCCAGCTAATGAAATAGAAAATTTTCGCTTGCAACATTTATAAACTAGGTCAAAAATAAACTTTTGTAAAAAAACTCAACGTTTATAAAGAATTGAGTCAATCATATAGTTAAACAACTGTTATTTACTCTATGTACTATTTAACTTTACAATGCAGAAGTAATACGGAACCTAAAGAGATTATTTAATTATGGTTTGTAATTCTAAACATAGCAAGTGGGAGGCTTTGGAATGTAACCTTGATACAACGAATTGGTTAAATGAGCATACATTTGATGGACTGTAGTCTCATAGTCATCATTTGAACAAGATTAATGGTGTGTTGGTCACAAAGTTATTCAAGAAATAAGCACTGAATACTTACTGGAACATTTTTATTCTTACTAATGCATTTACAAATGCATTGAGTTAAACAGTTGAAACTGCCTATCAATTGAGGGATAGAATTTTTTTAACTTGAAAATCCGAAAACTTAACACACTGATTTTGTAAATAGTTTCCGTTCATTCCACAACCATTTCCTTTGCCTTATGTTACATGGTCAATGTTTGAAGTGATTTCCAATGAATTTGGTCATGTATTGATTTCACATCACTGAATAATTTTGAATATGAAAATAAAAATGAACAAGCATCGATTTCTATCTGTTAATCTAAAAAAAATCCACTAGATTTTGGAATTCCTAAATTCTTTAGTGCTGCTTTTCTTGACAGGTAACTACTATTAGGCATAATTAGTTCTTAAGAAAGTAAGTATATTGTGGAATTATTAAATAATGGAAATTTAAAATCTCTCTTTTTCTTTTTTGCTAGTTAGTATCATTCGATAAGAATGATATTGATAAATTTTTGAAATTCATGATTTCAAGTCAATGAAATACAAAAGTCACGTGGTGAAAACGAGTAAATTATGAATTCAATTCTCAATTGTAGTTTATTGAGTTTATTGAGTGACATCTACTGTAAAAGTCATATTCATGTATGGTTTAGTGTATTGACTAGTAGGAGTAAATTAACATCAGTACTTGAACCTATAGTCTGTTGTTATTGGTTAGTAAAAGGAGTATATAAATCTATTGAAACTTGCTTCTTCTTCCTTTGATATTCTGATCGAAGCTGTTTTGTTCTTTCCATATCTTTGGGTAGTTCAGGTTGGAAAATTTCTAAAACGCATATGTAACTTTCTCATATAACTGGTTTATATTGCAGATCAACAATAGGAATATTATCTTCGTCGAGAGTATACAAGGGTATGATGGATTAGCACAGTGTGAGTTTCTCTAGAGTTCAGCAGCTTAATATACATAGACAATAAATAACTTGTATCTTATATGAAAACATCCTGGATATCTGTTTTCGATCAATGAAATTCTGATGTACTATAGTTTGAATTTGTTTGATTGATTTCATAATTGACTTAATTCAAAATTAAGAATAACTACTTTAGATTTGTCTAGTCTAGTTGTTAAGTTTTATTGGTAAATTAATGTCTTAGGAAGACGCACAAGATCAAACACCTGGAGTCAATGAGTGTCATTACAGGCATAAGACAGGAAACAGCATAAAATCAAGTTATAAAAACTAATTGATTATCACAACACTGAGTAATGCATAGACAATCAGTTAATATACCAAACAGTGTATTTTATTTCAGACATACACTTACAGTTTTATTCAAAAAAAACTTTCACTGTCAAGAGTGAAGAGTTTTTGGTCCTGCAAAAATTATGTCAGATTGTTTGATTTGTAATATCTATGTTTGAGCTGGCATGAGTTGAGCGTGTTGACCGCCTCACTCATCGCGGGAGTCTCATCAATGCTGATGGTCTGGTGACTGACGAAATCTCAGCACGGATACAGAAAGCTCGATTGGCTTTTGCCACCTTGCGTCACTTATGGAGAAGGCGAGATATCAAATGGCTGACTAAAAGACGAGTGTATTGCGCAGTAGTTCGCTCCGTCTTACATTATGGCTGTGAAACATGGCCAGTGAGAGTAGAAGATATTCGTAGGTTACAGGTTTTCGATCATAGGTGTCTTCCAAGCATTGCTCGTATATCTTGGGACACCCGAGTGAGAAACGCTGTTATTAGAAAACGGGTGATAGGTAAGGATGGCAGGTCAATAGATGAAGTATTGAAACTTCATCAGTTGAGGTGGTTGGGACATGTGTTGCGAATGCCTAACCACCGAATGCCTCAAAGAGCTTTGTTTTGTAATGTAGGAGTTAGGTTGGAAGAAAGTTAGGGGCGGCCAAACCAAAACATGGCAGAAATCCATGAAGTCACTGAAAAGCTGACTGAGTCATGTTGATAGGTGTCGGCTACCTGGTTGGGATCCGCGAGATGATAATAATCGATCGTTAGAGACCCTGAGTGACATGACTCAAAACCGTTTGCAATGGCGCAGGTGCATTTACTCTTTGTGTTCTCTGAAATTCTAACCTTCTGAATTCCTCATCACCTCTATCTTTCTTATTCTAAATTTACCTCAATGAATTATACTTCTTGAATAACATCTTCGAACCCTAATCTCTTCGATTACTTCTAATACTTTTACTACCTCTACTAGTATGGGATTTGAATCGACAATTTGATCTGTCTGTGCTAATGTGGTATGACAACTTGAACTGATTTACTTACGTACGAAGATCTATGTTGTAACTGACTAACTGACAGCATGAGTTGAAGCAGATCTTTTGATAAAATTTTAGCTGCCAAATTCTATATTAATGTATAGAGGTGTACTGATGTTTAGCTCAAGATCTATTATTTCACCTCCGTCAAATGAAAGATTGATACCATGTTGATGAAAAGGATTTGTGATCAATGAACAATGAGCTTTATGTGAATTGAACTATTAATCTTATTAATTGGTTTCATGATGCCAATCAAATATTTTGTGGAAATAAATTTAACTAAGAGTAATGCTTTATTTATCAAACAATGAACTATAACTCTAGCAACAGAGTGCATTTAGAAGTGTAAGTTAGATATGGAATGCAATTGATTAAAACAATTTGTAGATGATTTTCTAATTTAAAGTAAGAAAACAATTGAACTACCTTTGTAGCGAAGGAGACCACAGGTGAGGGCAACCGAATTGTATTAATCGCAAATTACAGAGTTAATTGGTAAAATAGGAAAACCATATCGTAAACCGTTAATTTGCAAAACATCAATCCATCATCAATCCATTTTCTGACATTTCACTGTTCATGCGTTTCATACGAATTCCATTGTGTTCCCACTCTTCCTTTCTTGATCTTCCCTCATCTTTTGCTGCCAGACATTACGTTTTCACTCGCGTCATATACTACTTATAAGTAGCGCGCACCACACCTTAACAGTTTCGCACAAGTAATATAGTAGATCACAAAGCATTTTGAGGGTGTTGGAACATATATGAACGAGCATGTTTGAACTTACGTGTAGACCCTAACTTGAGTAGGCAACAAATTTACAAAATTCTGAATTTTTATCATGTGCTAGGATGTTCGTAATGCTGAAAGAGAAGTATGATTAAGTCATGCTGAACATTCAGTGTTAACAAAGAATACAATTCTATTTACATGTGGATTAGCACAAAGGTATAGCAAATGTTTTATATAGAACATCCATCCACATTTCTTAATATAAAGAATTCTAAAATATGGAAGATTTGTGGGTTATTAAATACCTTCACTTACTGCTGTTTGAAAATTAATATAGACCTGTTCAAGACAAAAAAAATGCAATCATTACATGTATGTTAAAGGATTTGATAGTAAAACACTCAGATCTAAGATCGAATCATCTTTCTTCACCAATGTAACTTCACCAACATCAACTACATTTTAACTTCCCCATTTGTGACCAAATATCAACCAGCTGTATAGTTTACACATACATGGTTTACAAGAAATTCATACACTAGTGCTGAAGTTATACAAATGTGCCAAAAACACATCATTCAGAAATTTTTTTTAAAATTCTCTGGATTCACTAACTGTCTGCCAAATCAGTTTTGACTTGAGTAGAAGTTTTTTTTTCCATGAGAAAGAAAAAAAAGATGTTATTTCATATGAAGCTATGATGCTTAAAACCAATGGTGTTTTCTTTTAGGGGCGTTTCATTTCAAATTTAAAAAAAAAAAGAGTATGCTACTTAAACGGATTATTGATTATTGTGGTTGGTTGATGAAAAATGACCAAAATGTTAACGAGATTTTGTTTATAACATTAAACAAAATGAACGGAATCTGGCGAATAGGTCAAGTAAATCAATAAACATAATGAAAACAATGTCAATTAGATGACATTAGATGTTGGTACCACTTTGTTATGATTAGATTATTTTTTAGAAAAAAAAATAATTAGCATGATTATATATATATATATATATATATATATATATATATATATATATTGATCATTCTAGCCGATTAACATTGATTCTCTTGCATTGTTTGTTTAAGCATTGTGAGCTGAATGATGGTTACAACATGAATTTTGGTTGTTGTTGTAATAACAATTGACTTCACTCCGTTTTAATGTCTAATTCTCTAAATGAATTTCATCAAATAATTTTGTGATATGTTAACTAAACTAGTTGACTTAACATAGTAATGGATTTGAATTGAAGTTAAGTGGTTGAGAAAAATTAATTCATAATGATGGACTATGTTTTCTTAGTACTACTGAGGTGCGAGTTACTTATAAGTAGTATATGACGTGAGTGTCAACGTAATGTCTGGCAGCAGAAGATGGGGGAAGATCAAGAAAGGAAGAGTTAGAAAACAATGGAATTTGTATGAAACACATGAATAGTGACAATGGATTGATGTTTTGCAACAGGAACAGTCCAGTTCGATATGATGAACTGATATTTTGCAAATTAACGAATTACGATATGGTTTTCCGATTTTACTGAGTAACTCTGTAATTTTCGTTAAATAGAATCCGGTCGCCTTACATGTGTTCTCGTTCACTACACTACTACTAATCAGAACGTGTTTATAACCACGATGACACTGATACACAGATTTAAGTTCCAATTATTTAAGACAGTACTTGAAGAAGGTAGTCTTAATGACTCTAGAGATATGATGCTGAGTGATGAGCTATTTTCATTTATGAAGAACATACTTTCTATCGAGTGTTATCAGGCTTCATTCATGACTGTGAACAAGTAAAAAGTGTTGAAAAATAACTTAACGTTACTTACCAAGAACTGTTCAGTACCAAATGAAAATAACGACTTGAATTTATTCCTTTTGCTATCATCCAATACCCGTGTTAGTCAGTTTTGCTTCAAGAAGCCTTAACATTTAGTAAGCTCAATCCAGTTATATTCAAAACAGTCATTCTGTTCACAGTATGAATGTTAGTTATTTAATAAGAAATATGTTCAAGATGCAGCATGTAATGTTTTGTAAATAGGTGTAGATTATTTCTATCATACTCCAAGAATTGTATGAGGTTTTAGCTTATAGTATACATAAGATGGAAGTTTTAGGCTATTAACAGAAAAACAAGTAAGCGTCGGACTACAATTTGATATGTTTTACCAAGTAATAGGGAATATAACCAAACAAACAATTCACTGCATGCTATCGCTTCATTGATCACTAACTGTTAAGTTGCAGCTAAACACACTCCCTTTTCATTTGTTCATATTAATTGGATTTGTTTAGAGGAGTGTCATGTTAGGCAGGTGCTGGCAAATTTCATACACATTTAATCAATAACCCATACAAGTATGTACATGAAGTATAAGATAGTTCCCTACACTATTTGTGACAGCTTTAGTATTTTTATCAGAGAACCAAAACAAATAAATTTGCTATATTAATATAACCTTTTTTTTTAGTCACGGATTGATATCAGCAGGAAAAACAGTGAAAACTAAAGTGTACTAGAAAACTGTAGTTTCATGACGAAAACTACTCAAATTTGGCTGATTTATGTAAATATGAGGATTACCTATTTATCTCTATATTGTGGAAAGCTAAGATACTGGCTGCAAGACATAAATGTCATCAGCTTAATGTTTTGATAAGGCTATACATGTGAATGTTTAGAGAATCCCGAATAAGAATAAAGCTGCTACTTGGTGTTAACAGGTTTCCAAGTTTTCTGTAAATCGAAGGCATTTATCATCCAAAAATTTCTAAGAGTGCATTCGATTAGATTCTGTGACATAAGAAGTTTTTTCTATTATTTGAGGTTGTGGAGTTTTGTAGCTTTACACCACAAAGAAACTTAGATGAATATTGTAAGACAAGAAAGGGCTAAACAGCGGTTTCATCAGAGCATGGCATTCCTTAGAGGTTGGCATCAACGGATCAATAGAGATTGAAATCAAAAATTATTATTATCGCAAAACATGAAGATCTGTATAGGGTGACAAACCACATTAACACAGAGACAAAACTGTCAGTTAAAATCCAATAGTGGTGGACATAATAGAAGAATTAGCGGTAATGGAGAATATTAGGGTACGAAGAAATTACTCAAGAAGTAAGATTCAGTGAGATGAATTTAGAAAGCGAAAGATAAGTGGTGAGGAATTCAAAGTATTAGAATTTCAGAGAACACAATCAATTAATGCACCTGCGTCAATGCAAACGGTTTTGAATCATGTCATTCAGGATCTCAAACCATCTATTGTTATCATCTCGCGGACCCCAACCAGATAGCCTACATCTACCAACATGATTCAGTCCACTTGTCAGTGACTTCATGCATTTCTGCCATGTTTTGGTCTGGCCGCCCATAGCTTTCTTCCAACCTATTCCTACACCAAAAAACATAGCTCGTCGGGGCAGTCGGTGGTTAGGCATTCGTAACACATGTCCCAACCACCTCAACTGATGAAGTTTCACCACTTCATCTATTGATCTGCCATCCTTACCTATCACCCGTTTCCTAACAACAGCATTGATTACTCGGTAGTCCCAAGATATACGAGCAATAGTTCGGAGACACCTATGATCGAAAAACAGTAACCTACGAATATCATCAAATCTTACTGACCGTTTTCCACACCCATACAGTAGGACGGAGCGAGCTGCTGCGTAGTAGACTCGTCCTTCGGGTAGTAAACATATATCTCGCCTATGCTACAAGTGTCACGTATTGGCAAAAGCTTGTTGAGCCTTTTGCATCCGTGCTGAGATTTCGTCAGTTACCCGGCCATCAGCACTGATGGGACTCCCAAGATAAGTGAAGTGGTCTACACGCTCAACTGCCTCACTCCCTTGACTAGTTCAGGTGCCGATACAAGCCAATCTTGAAGCAACATTTTGCATTTCGAGGGTGAGAACTGCATCCCAAACATGCTTGCATTGATGCTTAGGATAGTTAGAAGACTGCATTTTGTCAGCGTCTTCACCAAGTAGAACTATGTCATCGGCATATTCTAAGTCGACAAGTGACCCTCCTGGTAGAAGGTCCGTCCCTGAAAAGTCAAACGATGATAATGTTACATTTAGAAGCATGACAATGACCAAAATTAAACAAGAATGGAGAAAGTGGACATCCCTGACGGACACTACTTGAAGTAATGAATTCCGATGACAGTTCGCCATAAGCTCTCACTCGATCAGTATAAGGTTAGAGTACTTCTTTGGTATACCTTTTAATGACAGACACTATCACAGAAACCCACGATCGACAGAGTCAAATGACGCTTTAAGGTCGAGAAATAGTACTATTGTGAGGTGTCTGAGCGAGTGTCTATGTTCTAGGACCTGATGTAGCGTGAATATCTGGTCTATACATTCACGTCCATGTCTGAAACCATCCTGGTTTTCTCTAGTCAGCTCTTCACGAGCTCTAATTAGGCATCGAGGTGTTATCGCGGCTACCACTTTAGACACTATTATCAGTCAAACTCATTATTGTTCTATGATTGTCACAAGAGGACTTTCGTCCTTTCTTGTAAATCGGGACAATTAACTACTGAAATCAGTCAGATGGGATTACATCCAGTTCCAAGATTCTACCTAAGATTTCAGTTAATCTAAATGTTAAGGCTGGACAACCATCATTAGAAATCTCAGAGGTAGGCATGTTAGGCCCTGCTGCTCTCCCTCTCTTCAGATTTGTCATAGCTTTCTCAACATCTTAAAGACTAGAAGGACTTACATCGATTTGCCATTCAGGTTGGTTGGAAATCGTGGGCAACTGAAGTGCGGCTGGAGGCCAACCAAACTGATTCCTGAAGTGATCTGCCTATCGATCCAATCTCCTGGATTGAGAAATAATGATACAACCATACTTTTCTGAGATAGTTTCGCTAATAGATGGACTGCTAATACCGGTTTCCTTTATTAGGCGGAAAAGTTGTCTACTGTTGCCTATCGTCGCTGCCTTTTCCATCTCTCTCGCTTTCGCCGCCCACCAGTATTCGCGGTCGTTGCGTAGGCTTTTTATCAGCCTGTGCTTAAGCTGACTTCGCTCTTCATCATGTTCAGAGCCAGGTGGGATTAGTTTCCGAGCATCCGTCAGTTCGGTAGATGCTACTGAGATCAACGGCTTCTTCCTAGCCATATGCTTCAACTTACAAGCAGATATCGCTGCTGTTTCTACAGCCTTTCTGATATCATTCCAAGCTACCTACGCATGAAGATGGATGGTCGCCTAACTGTTTTCTACTTGTTCCTGAAATATATTCTTAGCTCTGCTATCATTAGGTAGAACCCTAAGAGGTTTCCTTGCCGTGTTTTCCTTACGTCCGGCAAGTCGCAAACAAATACACGCTCGCCCAAGAGCATGATCTCAACCTAGACATGTGCCCCAGAACGAGCGACACTCCTCTATCGGACCCTTCCATCGGTGGCTGATGTGATCTAGTTGGGTCCAGCATTGGGACGACTTTGGATGCCGCCAGGTCAAAAGATGTTTTTCCTTTTGCTTCAAGTTAGTGTTTGCTAGAAATAGGCGGTTATCTGAGAACAGTTGTAACAGACGATCGCCATTGTGTTCTCTGGACCGCGACGCAGTAACATCCACCTAGGTGTCTTTCGTTTTCACTTAGTCTACCTACTTGACCATTAAACTCACCAGCCATTATTACTATATCAGAGGGCCTAACGTTTTGGAGGAAGTCCGAAAGCTTTCTGTAGAATTTATCTTTCACATCATCTGAACTTCAGTCAGTGTGGGCGTAGGCAGATACGACTAAGAGGCAACGGCGAGTGTCCCTATCCTTCCGAGTCCTTACTGTCCCGTTCAGTCGGACGGCGCACAAGCGACTATCTACTAGGATCCAGTCTAGGAGAGCTAGTTCTGCCCTAGGACTCAATGCTATACCTACACCAGCGAGACCCCGGGAAGCAGCATCAGGACCTCCATATACACAAAGAGGAGCGATATGATAAAGGTAGGTGAGCACTGTTAGTCGTGGATATAAGAGAGTTATAAAAAGAGGTGGGAAGGATTTGATTGTAACCGACTTGGTCTCGCGTGCTGTTACAGGTATGAGGTGAGATGTCACCTTCCGGGCTGGCCACACTGTGGGTGTTTCTTGAGGAACTTGAAATGGAAACTGGATTAGCGACCTGGTAGTTGCTACTTTTAGTCTTACCATTCGCCAACCAACCTAAAGGAACATATGTCCCAGCCAATAAAGCTCGGCCAGGTTATCATGATAGGCGGACCCGACCATCAGGTTAAGGTGGCAGCTACCGTCGAGAGTCTGGGTGTGTGCATATGTTCTAGGACCTGACGAAGTGTGAATATAAGGCCTATACAACCACGATCAGGTCCGAAAACGTCCTGATTTTCTTGAGTTTACTCTTCATGAGCTCTAGTTAGGAGTCGAAGTATCATTGAAGCTAATAGCTTATACACTATATTAGTCAAACCGATTCCTTTGTGACTGTCACAACAGAACTTATGAAGTGCTGAAACTTCATCAATTGAGGTGGTTGGGACATGTGCTGCGTATGCCTAACCACCGACTGCCTCGAAGAGCTATGTTTTGTAGTGTAGGAATAGGTTGGGAGAAAGTTAGGGGCCGCCAAACCAAAACATGGCAGAAATCCATGAAGTCATTGATAAGTGGATTGAGCCATATCGGTATTTGTCGACTAACTGGTTGGGGTCCACGCGATGATAATAATCGATGGTTAGAGACCCTGAACGACATGGCTCAAAACTGTTTGCAATGGCGCCGGTGCATTTATTCTCTGTGTTCTCTCAAATCCTAATCTTCTGGATTCTTCAACACCTCTAGTTTTGACTTTCTAAACTTTTCTCACTGAATCATATTTCTTGAACATCTTCTAATCCTAATCTCTCTGATTACTTATAATACCTTCAGTACCTCTTCTACTATTGGATTTGGATTGACAATTATATCTCTGTGCTGATGTGGTATGGCAACATGAACTGATGTACTTACGTACGAAGTTCTACGTTGCATCTGACTGACTTACACACTGCAATTATCAGTGATTGAGACCATTTAGATGGGATTACATCCAGTTCCCTGAATTTAGCTAAGATCTCAGTCTATTTCACTGTTAAAACTGGAACCCCATCCTTAACTCGATTGAAAAGAACTACGTATCTTGTAGATTAACAATGGACATACTGCTTGAACCATTATATAAATTTGCTTTATGGTCTTACTATCAGGGAATTTCTTTGAGAACAGTCACAATACAACCTAGTAATCACATAGCCCTGTCTAATGGAAAGCTAACCATTCACTTTGAAACATAAACAAGAAGTTGATCGATTTACAAGTATTATTAAGACACTGTTCAAATCTAACAAGGGGTGCAAGCACCGGTCTAAGTATAATGAAACCTAGGGATTCATTCAATAGATATCCATATCTAGATTACGATCCAAACTTGAACATGATGCCATATTTTTGACCTCCATTCTCCAAATTCTTGCCATCAAATTGAGTACAGAGTGCCAAACTTGCATCTGGAATAGAGAAAGAGTTCAATTTAGACTAGTACTAACTGAATACCCAGTTATAAGAAAAATTATGTATCGAAAATGTGATTATATATTTAAAGGGAGCAGGGTGAACTAAGCAGTATACGATGTTAAGTTTGTAGCATGTTAATGCAGTCGATTGTTTGAATAAGATCGCCAAATTCTAATGTTTAGGTGGAATGGAAGTTTATAACTCAGAACGTTTAGAGGATCTGATACTAATGTCAAGTCAAAACCTAAACATTCTGAAGTCTTAATTCAATCACTGACAATTATCAATAAGCGTGGAGGAAGATGGTATCTCATGTTGGACAAATCGACCATCTGCCGTTTTTGCTCAAGCTGTCCCGAATGAACACTAACTACCCAACAGATGCACACT
This sequence comes from Schistosoma turkestanicum, assembly GCA_944470395.2. Lineage (NCBI taxonomy): Eukaryota > Metazoa > Platyhelminthes > Trematoda > Strigeidida > Schistosomatidae > Schistosoma > Schistosoma turkestanicum. Next base: position 13,671,956 of record OX103973.1, on the reverse strand, counting down.
ATGTGACCAACGTGGTCGTCAAATGACTAGCACTATTATTAACGAATGACTACTCACTGTCAAAAGGATTCGATTTTATCGCATTAGTTTTTTCTCTAAAGATAAGACACCTGTTTTATCATAGGGCTAAGAAAAAAGTACTGTTCATAGAAAAGTTTAATCTTCGTCGTTTAACTTTGGAGTTGACGTATCACACTATTTCATATTGTCTCTTACAAATCAGAGATATTTGTACAACACACGACTTTGGTACGACGACTTAACCATCCAAGTAATACTTACGCCAGCCATAATAACACTGACTAGCATCTACAAGGGTACGAGGATACTGCTTTATTCAGTTGTGACAGGTCACTGAGATTAAACAGCAAGGATAGAAGTTTAATATCCGTTTCTCATATATAACGTGAGCGGCAGATACGAGGAAAAAGCTGAAAATAGAGTGCGGCTGGTATCATCGACGCGGACAGGAAGTGTCACTGCGTGCGTTATTAGGTCGTTTTTATATTGGGGACCTGTAATCAACAACTGCGAGTTTAAACGTATGTTTAATTACATCGCTCATAAGACATAGTAACTTTCCGCCTGATATTATTACCAGGGTTTCTTGCCACACCAACAAGACTGACAATTTTATTGACAAATTTGAGTGGAATCAAGAAGCCAAAATCTTTAAGCCTATCAAGTAAAGTTTTCGCAATGAAGGATTAAATAAAAAGAATATTTGGGCATGTGCCAATGTAGTGGTCTAGTCCTTAACATTTTTCGTCAGCAACACCATGTAACATGATACGTACAATTGGTTGAATTAAGATTTAAATATTAAGAATATAAACAGCAAGAAAAGATAGCATGTGGTTAGCAGTGGGATCCAAGATGCGCGTCTCGTCCCTTTCGGGACTTGCAAGTCAAATGAACTTGCATCCCGAGTTAATTACTATGAGACTCGAAACTAGCATCAATTGCTTTTAACAAAGTCACATTAGTTACTTAGCTAGCTTCCAGATGACCGCTTTTGTTAAAATGATTACATTGAAGTATTATTCAACACAGGGATAACCTGAACTATATAACATACCCGAGTTTAATTTAAGCTTGTAAGCCACTCCAATGACGCAATTCTGGTCTATCTTAACTTTGAATTTTCCCGTAGGAGTCGTTCGATAACGAAGAGCCGCACCGAACGATGTTTCACGAGTGTCCGGTCGCCAACCAACACGGAAACCTAGCTTCGTGTCTTTGAACTTTTGAAAGACGCTCAAGTCAACATTTGAATGCCCAGTAAGTGTAGCATGGACTTGGACGTCAGATTGCTTATAGTTAATTGCATAAACTTGTTTGTTGATTTCAGACTTTTCACTGTCAAGAACAGCTTGTGCGCCAATGCGAAATGCAGGGTAATGAGGGATACTGGGAAGAATAATGTTAGAATAGGGGCATACGGTAATACGAGCGATCCGGTGATCAGAGGATACTTTGACTTGAAACTCATATCTAGATTGGCATTGAAATACTCATGCTTGAATTTATTTTTTAGTAGCAATGACTTGGCTCTGAAAGTTAAGTTAGACGATATGCTAGCTTACCCTGAATCAGGATCCATCGTAGTTATCACATTATGTGATAGGCCTTCGTGCACCTTTTTTTCAATTTCTACTTCACTTGTCATAAACCATTTAGAATCAACTCTTGTCTTCACATGGACTCCTGGAGCAGCTTTTAGCTTCGACTCTAAGAAACCCGAAACTCTGTCAGCGTTTGTGTCGTGTTTTCCACCACATGTAATAGAGATATCATTTACAGTCTTGTTCTTGAACTCGAAGTTAAGAAACCCAAAACTGAAGTTTTTGTCAAATATATCGCGTGCGGATTTCCCCAAATCACTGAAACTTGCCACCATTTTTGAAACGAACCCAAATTTTGTTTGTTACAACGCTGTACAACTTTCAACAAATAGTTTTACACGGCAACATTCAATTTTAGGTTATGGTTGATTGACAGTATAATTATTATTATATCAACATAATTACTGATGAAACTTATACCCGGTAACTTTTTAGCAAGTAGATTTCTCACTAATAACAAGTAGCCTTTCTCGATAATTCTAGGATTTTAAGTGAGTCAAGAAAAAAGACAGTACAATCAAAATTCACCACTTAAAAAACCTAAAGAAACCACCACAATAAGGGTTGAAATGAAGCTATAAGTTACTTACCTCAGTGGGGCTCATACCACATCTGTAATGCTCAGAAATATTCCCTCTTCTATTCACAGCCAATGTAGTAATTCAAGATTGGGAAGATCACAAATCTATTGATTCTAGTCCCTTATTTTCTCATTCTGACCTGAGAGTTGTGAAGTTTGATCGCCTCACAATCATAAAGAATTTTAAGCACTCGGATGCATATAATTCTGCTAAATTAGGCAGAAAGTCTGCATATATCTACTAGAAAGACGTGTAGTATCACATGAATATAAAAAAGGTATCACCAAACTATTCCGTGTTGTAGATTTCATGAGAAACGTAGTAGTTTCTTCCATTCATGCCTACTTACTTAATAGCTCTATGGTTCAAGTATCACAGAATGGTTCTCTTTGAGGTAGACAGCGACTTACAAAACTGTAGACCGTCGGCGTAGGTGATTTCGGTGAATGGTTACAGTCCAACCTCGCTGTTTATACCGAATATAGTTAACAATTTCGTGGTATCTAGGTCATGTGTCGACATAGATATATACATATATTGATATATATAATGAACAGTCAGTCAGTCATCAGTCATCTGCAATGTAAAATTTCGCACGTATGTACATAAGTTCATGTCGCCATACCACATTAGCACAGAGACGCAAATGTCAAATCAAATCCCATAGTGATAGAGATAGTAGAGGTATTAATGGTAATAAAGAAGACTAGGGATTGAAGATATTATTCAAGAAGTATAATTCAGTGAGATAAGGTTAGAAAGACAAAGGTAGAGGTGCTGACGAATCCAGAAGATTAGGATTGGAGAGAGCTCAAAGAATGGATGCACTTGCGCCATCTCGTTGAAGGTCTCTAACCATTGGTGACTTTCGTCTCGCGGACACCAACCAGATAGTCTACGTCTACCAAAATGACTCAGTCCACTTGTCAGTGACTTCATGGATTTGTGTCATGTTTTGGTTTGGCTGCCCCTATTTCTCTTCCAGGCTACTCATACACCACAAAACATAACTCGTCGAGGCAGTGGGTGGTTAGACATTCGTAACACATGTCCCAACCACCTCAGCTGATGAAGTTTCACCACTTCATCGATTCATCTGCCATCCTTACCTAGTACTCGTTTCCCAACGACAGCGTTGCTTACTCGGTTGTCCCACGATATACGAGCAATGCTTCGAAGACATCTATGATTGAATACTAGTAACCTACGAACGTCTTCTGCTCTTAACAGCCATATTTCGCATCCATATAGGAGAACGGAGCGAACTGCTGCTCAGTACACCCGTCCTTTGATTATCGAACGGATATTAACCCTACGTCATAAACGGCGGAAATTGGCAAAAGCAAATCGAGCTTTCTGTATCCAAACTGAGATTTCGTCAGTCACCAGGCCATCAACGCTGATGTGACTCCCCAGCTAAGTGAAGTGATCAGCACGCTCGACTGCTTCACTCCTTATCACGAGTTTAGGTGACGATGCAACCCAGTCTTGAAGCAAAATTTTGAATTTCAAGGGGGGGGGGGAACTGCATCCTGAACACTCTCGCATTGTTGCTGATGGTGGTCAGAAGACTCTGCATTTTGTCAGAGCTTTCACCGAATAGAACTATATCATCGGCATATTCTAGGTCAGTAAGCGATTTTCCTGATAGAAGGTCAACCCCTGAAAAACCTGTCGAGTCAGAAGGGATTACGTCCAGTTCCCAGATTCTACATAAGATCTCGATCAATCTAACTGTTAAAACTGGACCACCATCCTTAAATATCTCAGGGATCAGTTTATCAGGACCAGCTGCTCCACGTCCCTTTAGATTCCCGATAGCTTCCACAACTTCACGTAGACTAGGAGGTCTTACATCAATTTGCCATTCAGGATGACTGGAGATCGTGGGCATCTCACCACTGTTCGCGGTCGTTGCGTAGGCTTTTTATCAGCCTGTGCTTAAGCTGACTTCGCTCTTCATCATGTTCAGAGCCAGGTGGGATTAGTTTCCGAGCATCCGTCAGTTCGGTAGATGCTACTGAGATCAACGGCTTCTTCCTAGCCATATGCTTCAACTTACAAGCAGATATCGCTGCTGTTTCTACAGCCTTTCTGATATCATTCCAAGCTACCTACGCATGAAGATGGATGGTCGCCTAACTGTTTTCTACTTGTTCCTGAAATATATTCTTAGCTCTGCTATCATTAGGTAGAACCCTAAGAGGTTTCCTTGCCGTGTTTTCCTTACGTCCGGCAAGTCGCAAACAAATACACGCTCGCCCAAGAGCATGATCTCAACCTAGACATGTGCCCCAGAACGAGCGACACTCCTCTATCGGACCCTTCCATCGGTGGCTGATGTGATCTAGTTGGGTCCAGCATTGGGACGACTTTGGATGCCGCCAGGTCAAAAGATGTTTTTCCTTTTGCTTCAAGTTAGTGTTTGCTAGAAATAGGCGGTTATCTGAGAACAGTTGTAACAGACGATCGCCATTGTGTTCTCTGGACCGCGACGCAGTAACATCCACCTAGGTGTCTTTCGTTTTCACTTAGTCTACCTACTTGACCATTAAACTCACCAGCCATTATTACTATATCAGAGGGCCTAACGTTTTGGAGGAAGTCCGAAAGCTTTCTGTAGAATTTATCTTTCACATCATCTGAACTTCAGTCAGTGTGGGCGTAGGCAGATACGACTAAGAGGCAACGGCGAGTGTCCCTATCCTTCCGAGTCCTTACTGTCCCGTTCAGTCGGACGGCGCACAAGCGACTATCTACTAGGATCCAGTCTAGGAGAGCTAGTTCTGCCCTAGGACTCAATGCTATACCTACACCAGCGAGACCCCGGGAAGCAGCATCAGGGCTACCGGATACACGAAGTGTAAATCGAGCTGCTTCTTTATCTTGACATAGTGAGGTCAAGTGAATGATGCTACTCGGATCCTGTATGCGCGTTTCCGAGGGGCAGCACACATCAACGGCGTGAGATTCCTAAGTTCTATCTAATGAAGCCTGTTGCCCTATTTTACACAATGTCCGTACATTAAATGCTCTAAAATGAAATCTTGAATAGGGTTCCAGGAGACCAGAAATGACGTTTAGTGAGCTCGCATCGTAGAACCTTCAGGAACATAGGTTCCAGCCTATATAGCTCGTTTGGGTCATCACGATAGGCAAGCCCGACCACCATGTCAAAGTAGCAGCTTCGGTCGGGATATAATGAACATGTCATTGTTGAATAAATGTATTTGTAAAAAAATGTTCGACAGCCACCACATGATGCAATCTATGGTGTGCAAGCAATTAATCAGTTTTATTTATTCCTGGTTCTATAAAATTTCTAACGACCAATGAACTTCTATCTAACAAAGAAGTTGTCCAGTGTGACGTTCTACTGACCTCAGAAAGCTCTTGATTGCCTCTAACAACTGGATCACATTATTGAAGAACCCCGATCTAATTCACACCAGCCTCCAAGCTTTTTGGTGTGCACTGGTATTTCAAGCACACATTGCTTGTCCTAGCCTTTCAAAAAAACTAAGCAATTCATTCTTTCCGAGTCATCATTCATATTCCTTTCTAGTTTGTCAAATAGTTGCATATAACCTTGGCTGTTTTCACTTCAGTGCGTACACGTATTGTTTACTTTGTGTATGACATGCCTAGCTCATTTTTATCTTACTGTTAGAGCTTAGTCATTGAGTTGGCTCACTCACTTTCACCGCTTTACATTAGTCCGCTTATTTTTCCCGATTTCCATCCACTGCCTGCATGAACGATTGTATGAAATAAACTTATCTAACTGAATCCGTATTTAGTGATTATTACTGCCGTCGCACAATCGGAGTTCAACTAAGAATGATATACGAAAATTAAATGAAAGAATTTTTTCATAGCGAATTCACTAAGTCGTAAAAATTTGGAGTCAAATTCAGGGCCACTAAAATCTCTTCGAAACATTTAATGGGTTTCATCAATTGGTTCTCAGTCTGAAACCGAAATTAGTGGTTATTTGACTGACTGACTTTGAAATTACATATAGGAGAGATTTGAAGCTGTCAAACTGCACTTAACCTGTCTGATCGTTTATGAAAGGGACCAACGATGTACTCAAGCTCACTTCTCTTTCTTCAGCCTATCAACTACCTACCTAATCACATAGATTCCCAAAGTTTTTTACCCATTGTAAAAGATGATTTTATGTTTTACTGATATTTTTTCTCAAGAAGACTTGAGTTAGGTTACAGAGGCTCTGTTTACACGATCTGATTCGTCTGTATTCATCATAAATTACATATCTGATCTTTTATTATTGCTTGTATAACCTAACCCTTACTGCGAATATTCCTATTTACCGCATCTAACACATTCTTTTGTTAATTTCGTATAGTCTGTTTGACAGATAAAATCAGCCAGTTATTTCTTGCTATTTATTGGTAATTTAGTTATAGAATGTGTACTTGTTAGGTAGACATGGTAAAATTTCAGAGACGAAATGACAAGAATTGTTTCAAATCTTACAATTATCCTATAAAACAAAAGCAAACTCCATGAAAATAATGAAAAGAAAAATTTCAGTAGATAAAGTTTCATTTTCGACGAAATCACTTAATTAGTAAATTAGTGTTCATGACTTTACGACAATAAAGTACCTTAAAAAAAAATGGACATATGGAAAATAGAAGACAGGAAATGTAAAAATGCAATAAAGTACGAAGATAAATCTATGCGGCAAGAAGTTCACTGTCAAAGGTTTGTTTCACTCAGAACAATGCACAGAATATTAAAAAAAGTGAGAAAAATCTACTTAATAATAGTAAGTAGCATGACTTAGCATCAATAGTCGATGAAGGAAGATGAATGTTGATGGTAAAGTAGAGTTAACAACAACTAGCTATATATTTATAAGTATCTTCAGGTGTTCTTATCTATGATGAATTTGATATCTTTATACTACCGATTATTAGAAAGGTGATGCTTCTTTTAGAGAATAGTTATGTGATCCTATTCTGGGAGTAATGACATACGGAACAGTTAGTTTGTAAATTTTTACTGGGTAAATATAGTTAGTGACTTATTTATTTACTTCGACATCATTTTTTACGTCATTTACTGTTTATTTTATTCAGGTTTAAAAGTTTTGGTATTCTGTTTTTCGCAAACATTACCATCAAAGATCTCGTCATTTGGAAAAGTAGGAAATAGTAAGTAGCAGTGAACAGTTTTAAAATTAAAAAAAAAGACTGTAAAAAGAGCTTTGAAAACACTTTTCTAACGAAAGTAGTTTTTCCTTACAATTGTTTTTGTGACCTTCGTTGAGCAGTTAGCTTTTCACAAGAGTGTTTTTTTGTCTTTTGATATTATGTACTTTTTTTATGATAAATAAACAAAGTATGCAGCGTGTTTTCTAATTCTAAACTTCTCAAGTTAATCCTTTATTAAATTTCGAAATTTTGATGTGTAAGTTATAGTTTGAAAACGAAATTTTAGAAAATTCTAGTCTGTTTATTCAAAATTGGCTTGCAGTAATAATACGAAACAAGTTTATTGATAAAAAAGTATTCAGTTTATTTTCAGGCTGATAGTTTCACTAATTAATTCATCATTGTCAAAACTATATTCAGTCACTTTGATATATTGGAGTTACGTACATTTTATTTAGGCAATGCTTTAATGATCTTTTGTAGGAAAGAAAAATCATCAAAGCTAATATTTTTAGTTCATTTTCTGGAACAATTCTGTTAGACGTCGTAAACAGACTGATGACTTTTTGCTTACGAAGTGGGCTATTTAACTCAATACAGTAGAGAAGGTCATCATCTAACAAATATTAACAACTTTGACTGTCTACTGATTTCACATAAAATTAATACGTTTTCCAGAAAAATTATCTATAAATTTATGTGGTGAATATTAGATATTTTAGTCGTTTTGTTTGTGAATTATTTCATTAAGCTCTGCAGACTCTGTCCACTGATTATATGAATAAACACAGACGACCATCTTTTCAGTTCTGTTAACCATCTTGTATTTGAACTGATATGTCCAAGCATCAAAAAGAGGATTTCGCAAGATACAGTTCCTAAAGGTTTCATTTTGAAATAAACCTGAAATTACACTGACAAAAAAATATGGAATAATTTACAATGACTTATCAAAAACTGTTATTCGAAGTAATCACTTTTAAATGATGGAAACTATTACAAAACGCTCTATTCGATAAAGCCATGACTTTTGTCTATGAGCTTAAATCTAACTGATAAGTCGCAAATAAATTTAATTAGAAGTGTCAAACATTACTTTCTGAGTTTCTAAATCTTTAAAACACAATTATCTATAAGTTAATTACTGACTACCGTTATAATTTCGTGACTGATTGACAATTTTGAATCCTTAGACCAATGTTCTATTCAAGATTTCATTTAAACAAATGAATGTATTTTACAGTTAGAAGCTATAGAGATATATAGAGAAAAAGGTTTAAAGGTTGAGTGATACAAAACTGACGACAGATTTCTGTGTGGCTACGGTACTTTTACCTAATAAGTAAGGTTGATGTTTATAATTTTTTTAGACAAATTGGCTTTCAGAAGAAACACAGTCTGAAAGAATAAAGTGAAGAAAACGGAGTTGAACATGTTTATAAATCATGAATCGGTCAATTTTAGACCACCATCATAAACCTGGAAGCACTGGACAGCCGTTTCGTCCTGGTATGGGACTCAGTAACAGTGCACACCCACGACTACTGCACCTCGCAGGATTCGAACCCAGGACTTTCTGACTTGCAGGAGAACTCCTAACCTCTGGACCACTCAGCCGGTATCTGAAGGTGTTAATGTCTAAATCTGATCAATTCACGGTCTTGAGCAACCTCATACAATGTCTTTGGTAGTTACTGTCTACATCCAAACAGGTTATGATTATGATTATGACTTCCCACTGGAATTCGGAGAAGATTCCTCACGGAGTTAGTCACTAGTGAGCACAGGTAATGGTAGTCTGACATTGATGGACTCATGATTTAAAATGTGTAACTTACTAATCTTTACAACCCGGTAATGAGAATACAATGTATCAAATGAGTAAATCCCATACTTTCTGAAGTTTCCTGTTAATATTTTTGAGTGGAAAAATAAAACATTTATAAAAATACAACTATATACCATGCTTTAAGTGATAAAATATTATTAGCTTTTCGAATGAATAACACTCTAGAGCTTCGTAACCAGATTAAGTTTTAAAGGAAACTTGATTGTGTTAGTTTGATTGATAAGCCTGAATATTATTTTGTTCATTTGAGCATAATGCGCAGTTTTCCAGTATTACTATTAATACCTGGTTCTTTTGATTAGTAGTCTATAATTCCTTAAGTTGTATAGTCTAAAGTGAATTTTGAAGTTTCTTGCCAAACTAACTCATTACCTTTCTCCCGATTGTTAAATAAAGAGCAAGAGAAATGGACCTAGTGAATTGGTCCAGAGGTTAAACGTTCACACACCAAACAGGAGGTCCTGGATTCGAGACCTGCGAGTAACAGAAATCGTTGATGCTCAATGCTGATGAAACCTTTACCAGGACGAAACGACTGTCCATTGTTTCCAGGCCTCTAATGGTGATCTAAAAATAATTTATTCATGATTTCAATTTAGAAGAACTGTGGTGCTGTGGTGCGAGCTACTTATAAGTAGTATATGACGTGAGTGTCAACGTAATGTCTGGCAGCAGAAGATGGGGGAAGATCAAGAAAGGAAGAGTTAGAACACAATGGGATTTGTATGAAACGCATGAATAGTGACAATGGATTGATGTTTTGCAACAGGAATAGTCCAGTTCGATATGATGAACTGTTATTTTGCAAATTAACGAATTACGATATGGTTTTCCGATTTTACTGAGTAACTCTGTAATTTTCGTTAACTAAAATTCGGTTGCCCCACCTGATTTCTCTTTCACTACAGAACGATCTCCATGAATCTATAATACAAAAATTATTATCCTTTAATCAAATATCTCTATGAACAGTTATTGTCGATTAACCTGATCAGGAACATAAATTAGCTTTAAAAGCTGATGAAGGAAGAATTTCAACAATGGTTACAAACGACTGTAGAATTAGTTAAACAAAATGAATGGAAAATAGATCTTAATTTTATCAGCTGAAATTTTTATTACTTTTAACTGATTCACTCGTTATTTGTTTACGCTGTCAACTTTATTTTCTTTCCAAATTACACACAGATAATTGGAGTAGCTTAATATTTTATTGAAAATTACATAAATATTTATGAAGAATAATACGTAAGAAATAAACACAAGTTGTTAGTCGACATTTCTTCTTACAAATGTACACAAGGTCAAATGTGACCGATTGCAAAAGTTCACCTAATTTAGCAGTGGAAAACATCTAGTGGATGATTACTAACGTAATGTAAAGGTTGATATTGATGGTGTGAAACATGTTTTTGGTTGAAAAAATCTCTACTTGATTAAAGGTAATTTTTAAGAATTGGTGGACGGTAGTGATCTGGTTAAAAATATTATGAGTTGATTATTTAGACTCTCAGTGTATAAGATCATTTATCTAAAATAAAAGAACACAATAGTGAGTAATTTAGTTCTGTAGGATCCAGACTGAGGTTTGGATTTGTTTGGTTCGTCACTAGGTATGACTGAAACAATTACGGGTTGGCCTTTGTCGATAAACGAGAACGAGACAATACACCAGCATCCAGGTAGGCTACCTTGATCCCAAAACTGAAAAAGAGAAGTCACGATAAGCGTAGAAAACACCCGGCAAGTACAATGCATTCAAGCACACAAATCTCGTTTATTTATACATAATAGAAACGTCCTTGTGACAGTCACAAAAATAGCACACTAAAATACACCGCAACCAATCACAGGCAGGGATTTTTCTGGTGGGAAATGAAATCTCTAGGTCAACTGATCAGCCCATGCTGACAAACGTGAAATCCAAATTGAGGCATTTATCAAGCGAGTTCCGGGATCTAACATCCCTAACAGGACCGAGGAATAACTGTCCAGGTCGTTTAGATACGCATCTTATCCAATATAAATCCAAAACAGGTGGTTTGAGTAAATAACGGTCCTAATATTCATCATAAATATAAATATTCATCATTACTTAGACAAATATTACCAACCAGTTATTCCTTCAACATTAGTTCAATTAATCAAATAAATGATATTCTATCCCTCCCGGATAGATCGAACTCGTTCGACAGACAATATTTGGTTGCTCTATAACACAGTGTGTTTCCAATTCTGGAAGAGTGCTCCAATTCACAATCAAAATGCACAATTCCAGTCAAAGCACGCAACACAATCAAAAGAAGAACAAATCAAATATGTCTGTCGCCATGACTAACTATCAGCTGAAACAACATAATGCAGTTCAGAGAGGGAAACATAGAAACTCAGTGAAGGCAGAAGAAATTGAAACTATAATAAAATACAAATATTATCATCTTCAAATGGAATTGAACAGAGCAACAAAATGCACAACTCAAGAAATCAATAGGGACAAATCACAAATGTATACCTGGAGAGATCTTCACGAACCAAACCTACAAAATGGATCTTACAGTTGTGTAGTAAACTCTTACGAATTGTGAATAATTTTACTGTATAACAAGTAAACGTTTCTTTTATGTTTGAATGAACGGTAATGTAAATAAAACTATTATTCTAGTTTAGTTTAAAAGAGTCTTGAAAATATTGTTTTTTGTTGTTGCAGATGTTACACTCTGATCAAAACACATTCTTAACATGACTAGTGACTAGTAAGAAACGGAAGAAGTTAACTATTGGAAGAGAAAAGGCATAACTTGACATAAATTCATTGTGAATTTTGTCAAATTAATTACAGTCAATGTAAGAAAACAAATAACTGTAATCATAGTTGGCAGGTTGATCACTTACAACGTATTATAATTTGATTCATAACAAGACCAAAGTTACCTATGTTTAGAAATATGATTTATGTGAAGTAGTATTATGCTAATAATGAGTTGTTGATTTAGACTAAAAATTAAACGTAAACAACTTGACAATTTGTCAAATTCAACAAGCAAATCAGTTATTTTTGTTTATTTAATAAAATGTAGTAGTGAGGATTACATTTGATGGTCACTAGTACAAATGATGCAACAATAAGTTGAAGTAACAATCTCACATATATCAGATAATGAGAAACAAATTTTCTGAAGGAAACTTATTGTCTCAAGAAACATAAGTTAAGGGAGACATTTCAAAGTTCTTTAGTATTCAAAGTCCTTCATGAGATTCTCCTATGTTTTTATGTTACAATTCAATTAACAATCAAAATTTCGGTTTATTATATCAAATAGCTTCATTTTCGAATCACTGCTTGATGCGTTGTCTAATTGTATGTGGTGTTTCAAGCATGTATCAATTTATTTAAATGTAAATATCGATCATCCAGAATTATTGAATACATTGATCAGTATTTTCAAACACAGTTGATTAGTCTAATTGACAGTATGAATATAAATATGCGATTAAACTTGTACAGAAGGTAATTATGATCATAGATTAGTTTCAGCACGTTAGATGATGTATTGAGAGGAATGTCTTTCAGTTATCGCTGATTTTCACTCATTCAGGAAGTAGTAGATTTCCAGACTATATTTCTTTGAAAATACACGGGAGTGTGTCTAGTAACTTTTTTTCTATTTTTCCCCTATCATCTTCAGAAACTAAAGAATTGATTATCGGGTTCTTACAGTATGTTAGGTTCGTCACTAGGTGTGCTTGAAACTATTACGGGTTCAACTTAGTCGATAAACGAGAACGAGACAATGAACCAGAGTCCAGGTAAGCTAACCTGATTTGCTGACTAATGAAAAGTCTTGATATAACGTAGAAAGTATATTCTACAAACACCCAGCAAACACAATGCATTCAAGCAGACAAATCTCGTTTATTTATGCATCATATAAACGTCCTTGGGACAGTCACAAAAATAGCACACTAAAATACACAGGATCCAATCACAGCCGTGGGTTTTCTTGGTGGGAAACGTTATCTCAAGGTCAACTGATCAGCTCATGCTCGCAAACGTAAAAATCCAAACTGAGGCATTTATCTAGTGAGGTCTGGGGATCTAACCTCCCCAACACAATACAATTCCCATTTGTTATGTCTGTGTCAGTATGAGAACATTACAAGAGAAAGCCATTTAACAATTAGGAGGTGACGTTTAGTCTGTTGTGATTTTCCCGCTTTTGTGTGTTCAAACCACGTGAAACATTTAGTACAAAAAATAATCAATGTCGAATACTTCTCATCTAATGAGTTCTATCAGAATTAATGATTTGAATGTATTCTTGATATTCTTTTTAAAGTAGGACATTATCTATGACCAACTCATGTCTTGTTTTAAGACGTAAATCATGTGATAAGTAAAAGTATAACCAAACAAACAATAAATTATGTTCTCTTTATTACTAAGATAAACATATAGTGATAGTGAGTGAAGCAATTGATCAAGTTTACCGCTTCACTTATCTTGGGAGTCTCATCAGTGCCGATGGCCTGGTGACTGAAGAAATCTCAGCTCGGATACAGAAAGCTCGATTGGCTTTTGCCAACCTTTGTCATTTATCGCATAGGCCAGATACCCGTTTGCTGAATAAACGATGAGTGTGCTGCGCAGTAGTTCGCTCGGTCCAACTTTACGGCTGCGAAACATGGCCATTCAGAGTAGAAGATATTTGTAGGTTACTGGTTTTCGATCATAGGTGTCTCCGAAGTATTGCTCATATATCACGGGACAACCGAGTAAGCAGCGCCTTTGTTAGGAAACGGGTACTAGGTAAGGATGGAAGGTCAAAGGATTAAGTATTGTAACGTCATCAGTTGAGGTGGTTAGGACATGTATTACGATTGCCCGACCTCCAACTGTCTCGTCCAGCTATGTTTTGCGATGTAGGAATAGGCTGAAAGAGAGCTCGGGGCGGCCAAACCAAAACATGGCACAAATCCATGAAGTCACTGACAAGTGGACTGAGTCATGTTGGCAGATGTAGGCTACCTGGTTGGGGTCCGTGAGGTGATAATTATCGATGACATGGCTCAAAATCATTGGCAATGGCTTAGGTGCATCCACTCTTTGTGTTCTCTCAAATCCTAAACTTTTTAATTCCTCATAACTTTATCTGCTTTTCTTTTTAAATCTGTTTCACAAGATTCGACTTCTTGAATAATATCTTTTAATCCTAATCTCTCCGATTACTGCTAATATTTCTACTGTCTCTACCACTGTGGGATATATATATATATATATATATATATATATATATATATATATATATATATATATAGACTACAAAGATCAAAGAGTTTTTCATATGGCTGTTTGTAATTATTCTAGAATGAAAGAATTTCTTTTTCAATGATCAATGGTCTAAGAAACAAACGTTTAAAGTAAATATGCACTGGTTAATGAATTTATCATATGACAAAAATATTCCATAACAGTTAAGTTCAATTTAATAAAATTTTCCTTTTTTTAAATACACTATTTTCTAGAAAAGTTTGTTAATGTTAAGAATTTGTGTAATAATTCCTATTCTATTAACTTCAACCAAAATGCTATAGTTACACACAGAGAGATAGTTTTAAATAAATAAAATCCTGTCAATTTTAATGGTCTATTTTATTACTATAAAAACTAAATCATTGTGAACAATGATATATATACAAATTTTAGAATAATTTTGAATAGTTTATAAGTTTTCGCTTGGATAGTTTGCCATGCTTCAATGTTCAATGGTTGACCTGAAGAGAAAATTAACTCGTTGAATAAACAAATATAAGTATAATTATATGAATTTATTGTAAATGATAAAATGAATGGTTGTTATATGATTTTTCATTCATAGTGTAGTTTTTGTTTACAAATGTTTACAGATTGTTTAGAAAATTCCAGAATATTGTCAAAAAAAATGCATCACCTAATCCAGACAACATCACTGGTAGCGCGAAATTCCATAGATCAATCAGAGTTAGACATTTACACCGTTGGATGCCGGCCCAGTGGTCCAGAGGTTAGGCGTTCGAGCACAATACCGAAGATCCCGGGTTCGAATCCTGCGAGGTGCAGGAGTTGTGGATGCGTACTGCCACTGATGAGTCCCATACCAGGACGAAACGGCCGTCCAGTGCTTCCAGGTTTCTAATGGTGGTCTAACAACAATGATTGATTGATGATTTCAAATGTGTAAAAACACAAAACCTCTAAAACTCTGTCCTAAAATATAAAACGTTCAAAAAGAAATAATTTTGGTGCGAACGAAGTGTGAAAATTTGATCACTGATCGATTATTTCTAAACTATGATGAATATTCAAGCAGTATAAACAAATTTTTTATTCGTACCATATACGTATCAACCCTATTGTTTATCTTCATGGGGATTTAAACTGTATACCATGTCAAAATAGATAACTGATTATCCATAAATGTGTATCATTAGTTACATGAAGTAATCAACATAAAACAATCATATCTTTATTACTTTCTATATTAAGTAGGAAAGAGATAAAGTAGACATTACTTAGCTTTTGAAATAGAGGGAGTTTTATAATTCATCAGTATACCTTCAATCATCTTTGCTTTAGCTTTCCTCTTTGTTCTAAAATAAGAGTAATCCTAATTTGAACCTCTGACAGAAAGAAATATTCACAAATGAAGAAGTTTCAAAGATAATGATAACACTATCAACACTAGTAAGTATTTGAAATTAACAGTTTACATAGCGAAGTGGTGGTAGTTAAAAAGTCCGGAGGTACTAGGCATCTGTTTCGTCTTGATATGGAACTCCTCAGCCATGTGCATCAGTGGCCGTGCCACCAGGATTTTATCTAGAATGTTCTGTTTCACAGTGATAAACAGTTTCATAGCAGAATGAAACGATTGTCTAGCGCTTCCCAATTTTTAACGACTTCTTAACTGAATTCATTCCATGATGCCGATTCAAAATAACAGTTGAACTAAATTACAGAATTGATGCCTGTATGTTTAGGATAGTAGTAACAATAATAATGAAATAACATGTAGATGGACACTGCTTAGGAGTCTCATACCATGACAAAACAGCTGTCCAGTCCCTCTTGGTAATTAACCGCCGCTTAACTGAGGCTATTGCTGGATGCAATGTATAAAATTCTATCATCTCTACAACACCTCATAATAAGAAAAGCTTTAGAAATGGGGTATTCGGAGTTTAAGTTGATTCAAATAAGGTAGTCGATTTAAGAAATGAAATGATTTATTAACTCCAATAGAAAAGATATTCTATTCTTCAGACATTTCTATATTCTCTATGAAAGTAAACTTCGTTTCCCCAACTATAAGCAGTCTGATATTGTTCCCCTAAATTTGTCCAAAACACACCGGTACTATGTCATATTCAGTAACCATCAAATGTCTAAATACGATGTCTGTCGGTAGGAAGTCATCGGAATAAACAGTCTTCACGGCAGAAATTACCAAATACTAGAGACGATAAGTATACATCATCAAATACTAATATAGTTATTTACTTCAGACTGTACACTGTTACAGCCATTGGGCAAATCTGTTGATGAACTCATAATTTTGATACACAACTATGACTCTCTTTAGGTAGCCAAATGCCTCGTCATGTAATTGAATGGGTATATTAGGTGACGCGCGTAAATGGAGCCTTCTGGGGGTTGTGGTGGCGGCCAGGCAACGTGGCGTTGTTTACAGCGATGAGGCTAAAAGCCATTCCGGACGCTTAGGATACCGTGCCCAGCATGGTACGTGTTGATGGTCACAAGGCTGTGGATGCGGCTAGCCACTCTGGAGGACTAGGACTGAACGTCTCTAAGTCTGAATCCCGTCCATCGAGCGTAGGTAAATTCCGATAATGGTTTGAGAACTTGTCCTCTATCATTCCGTAGTAGCGAATACCTTGAAAGGGATGTAGTTTTCCAGGATGATTGAAGGCGGCCTCAGACGTTCTGTTTGGGGAAGCAGCTGTAGAGATCCTATAGTATTGACACCGACCCTATGTGGTTGTCCCAAACACTATGCATATCGGTGTATTGTGTCGACTGGCGTCGAGGCCCCTTAAACAAGGGTTTCCAGTTTGGTTATGTGATTCGGTGCTAAAGGATACTGGATGCCAATGATGTCTGCCCACTTCTGTGGGATTAACCCAGCTTGACCGAGTGCTTGCAGTTGGTTGAGTCCATGACATCTTCCTCATGGGAGTATGTACGTTCCGGCTGACCTTGTGGGACAAACTCGATCTTTAGCTTCATGTGGGGTCTGAGGGTTCCGGTCGATTTTATCAGCCCAAGGCAGTTGGAGGCCGGACGGTTGGAACGGCTGCTGGCTAGTGCACTGCTGGGTGGCTCGATAATCTGTTCGGGGAGCCAGGTCTAGCTAAGAAAGCCTGCTTTACCGCCCTTGCCAATTTTGGACTGTGGGAAGTGGATTGGTTGGAGGGATCTTGTTGATTCATAAGTGCCCGAACGGGGACCACTGTTTGTGTGCGTGCTTTTTAGACGTCCGACCTGCTTGCAGACCAAACTGGACAACATGTATGCTCCCGATTGGGGCAGGGGTAATCACTGTTGGCTACAGTGAAAATCCTTGTGTTGCCTGAAAAGCAGCGATGTGCATGTGCGTCGGGCTTGTCAGTTAACCAATACTAGAGACGATAAGTATACATCATCAAATACTAATATAGTTATTTACTTCAGACTGTACATTGTAACAGCTATTGGGGAAATCTGTTGATGAACTAATAATTTTGATACCTAATAACAACTAACTTATTGAAACAATCCACTTGTTTTGGGATCACATTGAATCATTTAATCTACTGTCATTTAACAGTTCAATAGAGCATATTTCTATTGTTCAATATTAATCAATACAAATATTACTGTCATTCTTCTACTTAGACAGAAACTCAATGAATTTGAAGTTTATTTAACATTATATCTACATATATAAATATGAACATAGGTTTTGGTAAATCACGTTTCGTTATATTTTATAAATGTAAGTATCTTGGTAAATTTTTGGAAACAGCGTACAGATATGATTGTGTGCTTTTGTTTTAATGCAAGACTCAATTTGAAAAATATGGAAATAAACAAACTTGGTGTTGTGAAAATCATACTTTGAAAAAAATTTGAAATACACCCTGTAACTAACTTTTACCCTCAGAATTATAATTTGCAATCAAATGAATAATTGGGAATTTTATTTGATCTTCTCTTTACACTTGCATAAGTGTTAGGATATCCATCCAATATCCTAAGCGAATTATTTGTAAGTCTAATTCGATTGGTCAATTCCTGTTGATTGTCTTAACTATCAATGTCACAGACTTCAATGTTGTTTCCTATTCGACCTAACTGTATGAATATGCATTGTCTGTAACGTTTTATAGTCTGAATCCTTAGTCCGGGATCCTTATCCTCTTCTGGACTCGGACTGCGTACTTTCTGGATGCTTGTAAAATACATGTTCTACTTCATATCAAGTCTTCTTTGTTTACTCAAAGGGGGTTTAGGACAATTGGATTAGAGTAGCATGTTTAGTCGCCGGATCATCGATCCTAGCTCTCGTTCACCGACTAAAGTGAACGCGTAATAGTTCAAGCGTATCAAATGACGTGTTGACGTACATTCGTAACAATAATAATAATGTTGTGAACATTTTGATTCAAAAAATTACTGATTAACTATTTATTTTACAGTAGTTATGATTAGCCAGTGTATGTCAATTAATAAACCTTTCATATGTTTTAATGAATAAAAAAGCGTTTACTATTATGTACGTGTCTTTCAGTTATGAGTTCAAATAGTGACGAAACAGTTGCAGTGAGATAGAACATATATGTTTAATCGCTATCCTGTTAAACATTATTATTACTATTATTATTATTACTGCTATCTCTTTCAGACTGATCCTATTTCTAAGAATGAATAATATCATTTTGACTGGTTTATTGTTCTCCATTTTATGCAATGTCGTAATGATGCAAACTGTTGTCGAACTAGTTCCATTAATAGAACATAAAAAAGGTGAGTTATAACACAACCTTAGATAGGAAGTATAATTATCATTCATTGACATTGTGTATAAAATTATTTGCTTTTTATTAAATATCTATATTCAGGATACCGTTAGCAGTAACTCTTGAGACGACTGCCTCGTCACATTTCGAACTCATCAGTTACGAATGATCAAAAGTTAGTCAACAATACCAAAAACGAAATAATTCAAATCATTAAAAATTAAATTTTTTTTACCTACTTTCGTGATACAATCTGTATGCATCAAAACAAAACCTCATCTTATATTTCATTTTGAAAATTGAACGGAATCATTCATTTATCGACATTGAAAATATTGCGTATCACACATTGAAATCATAAATTTTGTTACAACATTTGATGAGAATTGAATCAACGTTAAAATGTTTTCTGGTAATTCGATCGATTAACTTAGTTAATCAAATGGTAGCCTTTTGCAAGAAATTGAAAATAAATGACTTCATTCAACCCATAATAGTGTACGATCATCATAGACCGCACTCTGTTACCAAATATTGATCGAAACTGATCATCATGACTAGTGAGGATTAGACAATTCAAAGCACTGATACCTATGATGAGTTTCTCAGTCAGCCAATCAATCATAATCAACACGGAGGTTGACACAAACACCAGTTGGCTCATTTTGTCAGAACATACTGGTACAGATTAAAGTATCATACCCACAAAATAATTTTATGACTATCTAGACTTAATAACTCAGTTTGAAGTGAGAGGTATTGGGTCCAAATCCAAAACGGAATATGATGTCTGGGATGAAGTTACATCCGACCTGCGAGTCCTAAGTAGAACGAAATGTGCTCTCTCGATTTCATCAAATAATCGGATGATTGTTCTCAGTTCGTTCATTGTCTCAGTACATAGAAATGATCAGAAGACTAATTTTGAAGTTCTAGTCATGAGAAAATTTTCGATTTCCCTAACGTTTTAGGAGACAGCTTCGTCAATAGTTTTCATCTACTCATGTAGTTAGGCTATATATATATATATGGCATAAATCCATGAAGTCACTGACAAGTGAACTGAGTCATGTTGGTAGATGTAGACTACCTGGTTGGGGTCCGCGAGACGATAGTCACCAGTGGTTAGAGACCTTGAATGACATGGTTCAAAATCGTTTGCAACGGTGCATCCACTCTTTGTGTTCTGTGAAATTCTAAGCTTCTGCATTCCCTATAATCTGTACCTTCCTCCTTATAAATTTATCTTACTGAATTATACTTCTCGAATTATATCTTCGCTCCCTAATCTTCTCCATTGCTGCTAATACTTCTACTATTGCTATCACTCTTGGATTTGAACTGACAGTTGCGTCTCTGTGCTGATGGGGCATGGCAACCTGAACTGATGTACTTATGTACGAAGTTCTGCGTTGTATCTGTCTATATATATATATATATATATATATATATATATATATATATCCTAAAGTCAAAGATTGTGAAATTAAAAGGATCTCATATTATTCATAATGCTGTGTTTGGTTTTTTTCAGATGAAACTGCACTTGAATTTGGTGGAATAATTTTCTCTCTGCTTAAGAATTCAACGCTAAAAATACAATATGGAAAATGTTTAACAATGATGGATCTTTCACCAGTAACTCCTACAGAAAATGCAACACGTACTGGTACTCGCTCTATATACGAGTAAGTTCAGGCTTGATCAACTGTCAACTATGTGAATAATTTAAGTAGTTTGAAGTAACTCATTTACCAAATTCGAATACTCCATACTTTGAGAGCTATATTTTCTGTCTGAGGAAAATGTTTTGACCTATCATCCAGCTGCCAAAACCAAAGTTTGTAGAATGCTGTCCAAGTCGGTAAATCAACGGTTGAAATTTGAACCTAAATGTTTATTTGACAACGAAAGATTATAAGCGACAATTTAGATCTAATATGCTATTTAGTAGAAAATATATGATAATCATTTTTGATTGTTTTAACTATTGTTTACTAAGAGAACTACATGAACTTATCTTTTATCAAAATACCGAAATGCTACAGTTGTATAATTTGTATAGCTATTTGACTGATAAAATTTACGAAACAGTTGAATTTAGTTGTTCACTGTCTCTATTCAACATAATTGTAGTCGCTTTCAGCATATGGTATTAATACAGCAGTTGTGTAATGAGTAGTAACTGTTATCATGTTATCTAGTCTTGTAGAGCTGATCGAATTCTGTTGACACGGTAGTAGCTCAAGTGATTTAACACCGTGATGTAGCCATATTTGGTGTTGGATAGTTGAAAAAGATCGGCTGGAAGCCATCAAATTGAGTTTCATTTTACGTGGCACATATGTACATCGTTCTAGGTTATCAAGCCGTATCAGCAAAACGATATGAAATTATCTAGAGGAGTACTAAAGTCATTTAAGTATCAATGAAGGGAAGAAAAAGATTAGATATAAAAAATATGATTGCGGAACGGAGAAAGAATTTGCCCCAAAACATGGTTAGATAATCAGTTAAAGTAACTACGTCACAGATACCGAGACTTAACCATGATATTGAATATCCACAATCATTTGGCATGATTATCCATTGGACTTCAACCAGTTAGTTTGCACTAACGAATATGTCTGTTACCCACATTCAGTGATTTTATTGATCGCTAATCATGTTTTATCAGAGTACTCGTACGCCAGCTAACAAGCAGCGTGGAGGTATCCGATGACTATGTATGTCCACTACACATCTGAGGCTCCCCAATTATACATGATTTTCGTTGAATTTCATAAATAACATACTGTCAACGTCTAATCTTGATTCGTTTTTGTAATCACCGCTTATGATAAGAACTATTTGAAATTTATGTCAAAGCCAATCACTATTTAACAGAAAATCGCCAAACATTAAAAAAATTCACGTATAACGCTTATGTTTATTGACTTGTTCTAATCTATTACACATTTTTCTTTTATTCAAACTTATCATTATTCTTCATTAAGTAATTGTTCGGGAAAGAAGAAAAGAACAAGAAAGTAGAAAAATTTTGAATTGTCAATTCGAAAATTCATCTCATTTATAAATAAAGAAAAGTCGAACGTGGAACTTTAGACCAATAAAACATACATTCAATCAGTGAATAAAAGATGCCCTGTTAAAAATACATTTTGATACTTTTGATTTGAAGAAAAATATTCCATAGTGATTCATTTTGTTTTTGTTTTTTCTTCACTGAAACATGCTAATGTTAAGATGATTAGTTGTGAAATTGTTAGGTTCGTCACTAGGTATACTTGAAACTATTACGGGTTCACCTTAGTCGATAAACGAGGACGAGACTATGAAACAACCTGCAGGTAAGCTACCTTGATCTGTTGACCAATGAAAAGTCTTGATTAAGCGCGAAAAGTTTTTTTCTACAAACACCCAACAAGCACAATGCAACTAAGCACACAAATCTCGTTTATTTATACCAAAGAAGTACATTAACCTTATACAAGCACTCTACTCGAACACTACTGGTCGAGTGAGGGCTTATGGCGAACTGTCATCTGAATTATCTACATCAAGTAGGGTCCGTCAGTGATGTCCACTCTCTCCATTCTTGTTTAACTTGGTCGTTGATATGCTTTTAGAGTTAACATTGAGCTCGTCAGATTTTTCAGGGGTTAACCTTCTACCAGGAACATCGCTTACTGATCTAGAATATGCCGATGATATAGTTATATTTGGTGAAGACGCTGACAAAATGCAGTCTTCTGACTACCATAAGCAACAATGCAAGCATGTTCAAGATGCGGTTTTCCTCTTCGAAATGCAAAACGTCGCTTCAAGACTGGGTTACATCGACACCTCAACTAGTGATAGGGAGTGAAGTAGTCGAGCGTGTCGATCACTTCACTTATCTAGGGAGTCACATCAGTGCTGGTGGCCTGGTGACTGATGAAATCTCAGCACGGATACAGAAGGCTCGATTTGCACTCGCCAATTTTCGCCGTTTACGGCGTAGGCTAGATATGTTACGAATGCCTAACCACCGACTGCCGCGACGAACTATGTTTTGTGGTGTAGGAGTAGGTTGGAAGAAAGTTAGGGGTGGCCAGACCAAAACATGGCACAAATCCATGAAGTCACTGACAAGTGGACTGAGTTATGCTGGAAGATGTAGGCTACCTGGTTGGGGTCCGCGAGACGAAAGTCACCAATGGTCAGAGACCTAGAATGACATGGCTCAAATTCGTTTGCAATGGCGCAAGTGCATCCATTCGTTGTGTCCTCTCAAATCCTAATCTTCTGGATTCGTCAGCACCTCTACCTTTGTCTTTCTAACCTTATCTCACTGAATTATACTTCTTGAATAATATCTTCGAACCCTAGTCTTCTTCATTACCATTAATACCTCTACTATCTTTATCACTATGGGATTTGAAATGACAATTACATCTGTGTGCTAATGTGGTATGGCAACCTGAACTGATGTACATACGTACGAAGTTCTAGGTTGCAAATGACTGACTGACTCATAGAAACGTCCTTGGGACAGTCACAAAAATAGCACACTAAAATAACACATCAACCAATCACAGCCAGGGATTTTCCTGGTGGGAAATGAAATCTCTAGATCAACTGATCAGCCTATGCTCGGAAACGTAAAATTCAAATTGAGGCATTTATCAAGCGAGTTCTGTGGATCTAACATCCTCAACAGAAATCCGCTGAAGCGAAATCTTAAGTTTCGATTGTTAAAATTTTCATCGAACAAGATTAACACAAATAACTTATCATATTCAGTTATGATTAGTAGTAAAGAGTTTTCAGTACGTGATTGATATGTAAATGAAGAGTTGACATTTGAAGTTAGTAATGAATAAAATCTTCTAGGTGAACTTCTGGAACATGTAATCTCTGATAAATTACTTATATCCATTGTATTTACTTCTGAGGATTCTAATGTGTGTTGAAAAAAAGAAGGATGGAAATAGTCTTTCGTAACGTTTATCTTCTATTGTTGAATACAGTTTAAAAGTAGTGAGCACTTTTATGAAATTCAAAGTTAATATGGGATTAAAATAAAGTGTTCAAGTGTTTATATACGTTAATTCGTGAAATACGACACATAGTATTACATCTTCTCTGGTACGTTTAAATTCTTTACGCATCACGCGATATCTCTGAAACTGTTTAAATTAAATAACTGAATGTAAGTTTATCTCCGAATGACAATTCCAAACTGTTATAGAATAAAGGGAAACTGAATTCTCACAAACTCCAAGTGGTTTGAATAAATTTTTAATTTCTGCTGAAGCTACTTCACATAAGTTAGCCTAATCCTCTTCTAGTGAATGGTGTAAAGTCTTATGATTTCAACTAGGAAATCTGAAAGCTGCATGTTCATAGAAAAAGTTTAAGGAACGCAAGCATTCAGTATAACTTACGATTTGAATACCTTCTGACAATATCGTACAATCAAGCGCCTATACTCAACATACTGACCAAGTTAAAAAGTTGCTACTAAATTGATTACATATCACAGGCTATCAATTCCGTACGTCAAGCACACCTGATCGATAGCTTGACATATTACCTATAATGACTAGTATGACAACAATTAGATCTTAACATAAATTAACATGTATATCAACACAAGAAGAATGTCTAATTAATCGACTGTTAGAAAACGACAAATATTACTAAACTGCTGTGATGTTTCGTTCTCTGAACTGGATATTTTGGTTGTGGAGCTTTCATTGTTCTTCTGAACAACATTATCAGCATAAACTCCAGATAGAAGTGAAGTATTTGGATTTCTCCATGTTTAACCCGCAGCTTGTTCTGTTAACCTTCATCTTGATTGGTTGCTATTGGCCTTAAACCTGTCGTTGTTTGCACCTTTGTTTTGATTGTATCCACCTTTTCATCTGTTTCTTGATCCTATGTCACCTATGATTTTTCTGATAGGTTGGTAAATTGGGCCAATTTCGATGTACTTGTTGATTGCTTATTGACCTGAGTGATAAACTTCTAAAAATTCTCTATTGTTCTTTGTCCTCCCCCTATCCAGTATTTCCACATTGTTCCAATCGGATGTATGTCCACAATTGTCGGTGTGTATTGATTTAAAAGAG
This sequence comes from Schistosoma turkestanicum, assembly GCA_944470395.2. Lineage (NCBI taxonomy): Eukaryota > Metazoa > Platyhelminthes > Trematoda > Strigeidida > Schistosomatidae > Schistosoma > Schistosoma turkestanicum. The sequence goes on along the minus strand of OX103973.1, from coordinate 13,646,540 downwards.
AATTATCGTGGCGTTTGACTGCTAATTGGTGTTCACGTAAACGAAGCTGAAGAGGACGTCCACCTCGTCCTATGTAGTATTTTTCCCAGTCTGAGCAGTTTATTTTGTAGATGATATTGATTGAATTGATTCTGTTGGTTTGTGTGCCACACCTATTCCAAATGGTCTCAGCAGTCGTGCTGTATGCTCCGATTTGTCTTTATTGATTCGTGTACTTGATTTTGCTGCTATTGACGATTTCGGCTGTTTTTTGATGAAGTTGCATAGTGAGCCGTTCTTTAGGAAGATAGTCATAAGATGCTTTTCCTCGTTTTCTAGTGTTTCATATGTGCTGCAGTGTGTCTTCGCTCTCCTGAACAAAGTTTGTATGCAGTTGATTTTGTAGGTCCTTGGGTTGTTGGTTAACTGTGTATGTCCTGTTTTAAGCAAGCCCATAATGTAGGATATTGCTGCTTAAATAAAAACTATTACTATCATAACCATAGTAGTATGTTCATTTTAAATTCTTTTTTAGTACTTTGCACAATGGTTCCTATTCATAATGACTTAAGTGCATATTTGTTTAACATGTTTGTTTAATTTTCAAACACAATAAATTCAATCTATGGTAGTATTTGTGGTAATCGTAATAGCGAAAGTATATATTTTTGGATAAATTCTATTTTAGGCCTAAATATCTTTTTAATCTAATGACTAGCTGATGATGATAACAGATAGATGACATGAATAATCAAACTCCACACGCCCACATGTGTACATCGATGGCAGCTAGATTTCAAATAGAATGAACAGTTGTAAAGACTTATTTGAGTAGTATATGATTCGGTTGAAAAGGCTAATGACTTTAAACGAAATTCAGCACTCGAATGAAATCGAAATTTTGTGAATTATGATCATTTTATGACAGTCTACATTCTGATACAGCTTCTCTTAAATTATTAACGACACAATATTACTGTTAGGTTCGTAACTAGGTATGCTTGAAACAATTACGGGTTCACCTTAGTCGATAAACTAGAACGAGATAGTGAACCAGTGTCCAGCTAGGCTACCCTGATCTGCTGACTAATAAAAATTCTTGATGTAGCGTAGAAAGTATATTCTACAAACACCCAGTAAGCACAATGCAACCAAGCACACAAATCTCATTTGTCTAAACATCATAGAAACGTCCTTGTGACAGTCACAAAAACTGCACACTAAAATACATAGCAACCGATCACAGTCAAGGATTTTCGTGGTGGGAAATGAAATCTCAAGGTGAACTGACCAGCCCATACTCGGAAACGTAAAATCCGAATTGAGGCATTTATAAAGCAAGTTATGTGGATCTAACGTCCCTAACAATTACACTCAGTACCGAAAAGTTAGCGTCTTAGCAAACCCTTTTACTGACTTGGTTTTCTCTTCATTTTTGGATCAATCGTTTGCCGCTTGCAAGTAATCTTTGTGAGTAAGAACGATACAGTTAGTACTATCTTAGTTTTCCAATTCCGACTATGAACGGAGGATAAAATTGTGTTTAAAATTCCAGTGTGCTAAGTATAAAATATCGAACAAATTGATAACAGCAATGAGTTAATTAAACCAAAAGAACTTAAGTGGTGTATAACATAAACAACAAACATATTATTTTAGATGTGTGATAATCGTAAACTGTATGGTGATAGTTTTTAATTTATCAGTTGTATAGAATATGCTTTATATTGATTTTGAAATTATTAACTTTTAGATAGACAAACATAGTGTCATAGTTCTGATTCTCTTTGAATTCTCAACTAATTCATGATTGGTTCTGAAAATCCAGAATCCGACGGCGCTCAGTGAGAACCCAGAGACTGCTGATGAGTACTTATCTAGTCCTAGAAATAAATTAAACCAATAGCATCTGTTGGTGAATAACTTATTTCATACTGATCATTTCTGACACTAATCTCAATCCTGTCATAGCAGTAGTAAGTATACATGAATGCTACACTTTTTCTTTCTTCTCGAACTATAGTCTTTTGGATGCCATTAGCTTATGTTTAGATTCCTTTATACCGCTAAAAATAATACAGGAATATTTAGATTAACGAATTACAGAAACCACCAATCAATCATTGTTAGACCACCATTAGAAACCTGCAAGCACTGGATGACCTCTTCGTCCTGGTATGGAACTCATCAGCAGTGCACACCCACAACCCCTGCACCTCACAGGATTCGAACCCGGGACCTTCGGTATCGTGCCTAACCATTGGAACACTGGGCCGGCATCCAACGGTGTTAATGTCTAACTCTGATTGATCTACGGATTTTGCGCGACCTCACCCGTTTGTCTTTGGTAGTTACTGCCTACACTCGACAGGGTTAAACTCCATTGGTCACGTCTTCTCAACTAGAAGTCCGAGAATTTCCTCACCAAGCTAGTCACTAGTGAGCACTGTTACGATATTTTCAGGCAGAGTTTTGGAGGCTTTGTGTTTTTACACATTTGAAATCATCAATCTAATGCTTCCAGGTTTCTAATGGTGGTCTAACAATGATTGATTGATGATTTCAAATGTGTAAAAACACAAACCTCCAAAACTCTGCCTGAAAATATCTACAGAAACGTTAATTTAAGTCAAATAATTTGACAGAAGTTACACCAATAACTCTAATTTTTAGGCAAATTACAGAAAATCATAGGTTGCCAGCTTAAAAGTAGAAAAATTGGTTTGCCTTTTCAGTAGTCACAATAAAACATCTCAAAATTCGGATATCCTTGCTTAATGGCAAATTTATAAACGACTCTAGAACCATTGTTAATTGTTCCAGTGGAATGTTTGCAAACAACAATGATTTGCCGAATGACATTAGTTGAAAACTCATGTATGTTACTGAGAGCAACATAAAATTTAATTCTTTGACTTGGATAAAATTTAGTAAATCTATAATCTCTCTTAATGTCTCAAACAATCATGAAGTAGACGGAACAGCATCTCCCGATACAGACATAGTCTAACTGCTGCAAACCTTATACATCCTACCGGATTATAAATTTGGAGATGAGATCAACATAAGCAATCATAGGACTATAATAATTATTCCAGTTAACTCTACGGTAGTGGGAAAGACTGTTGATGAAATTTCTAAATATTCACTAAAATACCTATCATCAATCCCTAATAGGGCCAATTCATCTTTACATACATTAGGCTAGCAGGTTCAGCAGTGGCTCGATACTTGGATATCTCTGAAACTTTCCGTAAGGTTAGCCATCAGGTATTTATGGGCAAACTCTCATATTACAGGATCTTAAACTCCCCGCTTCCTTGTTTTGATTCGTTCTTTAGTCACTGGCAACAGATATTCAAAATAAACTCCTCTTTGTTGGGTGCTGTTTCGATGAAAAACGGCATAATACGATAGAGTGTCTTAAGTCCTTTACTGTTTAAGTCTTATGTAAATGGTATTCGCAAATAATTTTGTATGTGTAAACCTCTTATAATATGCAGTTGATTTTAAATTAGTGTATTCATTGTCTAATCATGAGCTCAACGGTATACAAAACTGCATCACTCTTCACATTCTTGGGACTGTCTATAACTTAAACTATCTCTTCATTTGCAGCAAACTTGAACTCAGCCCTGGTAAGCTGAGAATTAAACTTTTATTATTCTCATTCTTCAAAATACCCAATAAACTTTCTTTTAAATTCAGTTATGCTATCCAATATGCCTAAACGTTTAGTTGCAGCACGCGTGACTACTGGTGACTAGTGAGACGTTCTCATTCGAGGTTTTTTTATATGGGTTACTTTATCAATAATCTTTCGAAACTCTGGAATAACCTAAAACAATCCGTAAAATAAAGTCATTCTCATTCTCCATAGAATTCACTTAAGCTTGTATATTCCCATTTCAAAAGTGAAATTATAAAAACGTTTTCAACCACTATTATTGCTGGTCGACTGTGAAGTGTTCTTTTTGTTCTGATGTCAGTTGATTTAATATAAAAATATTGGATGTTAAAATGTAATCTATCATTCATCAGCGTTAGTCTTCGTTCTGCGTTAAATTTTAAGTCGATATTCATGTATGACAAAAAGTATCATCAAATTTAACTGATCTACACAAAATTAACTGACTATTATACATCGATAGGCTTGGAGAATGTCTTATAACTTTTCTTAATAAATTATTGAATGTACAATGTTCTAAACAAATGATAAAATGTTCGTTATAGATTCTGAAAAATAAATGTATTGTATAGTGTTGTTAAGCATGCACGTAAACACGTCAATTTGATACGCTTTAAATGTTACGAGTTTATCTTAGTCGGAATATGACAGCGAGGATCGAGGATCCGGCGACATGACATGCTACTCAAATCTGATTAACCCAACCCCTATTGAATGAAAGAAGAAGACTTGATATGAAGTAGAAACTGCATTCCACAAGCATCCAGAAAGTACGAGGTCCGAGTCCAGAAGCGAATCAGGATCCCGGACTAGAGATCCGGGTCCAGGTCTGAGTCATAAAACGTTACATATAATGCGTATTTGTGCATTTAGGTCGAATAGGAAACAGCATCGAATTCCGTGACATTGACAGTTAAGAAGAAACATTTGAAGTGACATTGATAGTCTGGACAATCAACAAGAAACAAGATTGGAGTACGTTACATTGATATCTAGGACGATCATAAAATTGATCAGTAGGAATTAACCAATATGAATTGACCAATAATTCTCTTAGGATATTGGATGAATATCTTAACAAGTGTTCAATGTATTTGAATGATCATATATAGTCAACTGCAAAATGACAAGGTGTAAATATGATAATACTAGTAATAATTCTCTAAATAACATGAATTTAATGACAATCACTTCCATTAAATACATGTTTTAAAGGTAAATTTTATTTTCACCAAAACGTTATATTTATTTAGTGTATTCATAGCAAAACAATCAGCAGTTTGCAAACGAAAGTTTTTTTGTTGATAGAAATGATACATTTAATTGAAATATGAGAATGAACAGTGATTATATTATTCAGTTTCATAATTAAATGTAAAGAAATATGAATAAAGACTCATTGTTTACAAGGTAATGGTTACTGTTAAGGAGTTGTGAAACTGAACGGTTGTCTGTTCAATAATATATAAGTATACATTGTATCGGACTAAGTCATAATATCATCACAGTAAGCAAACAGTGAAATTTTTTTCGAGAATATTTATCTGTTGTTAACCTTATGGGTAAAAAGATAAGCGTTGATACGCATTCAGTTGACATCTTCGTTATAAAAATTTACATTATTGGCCTCTGATATTGATGTCGGTTGGAATAACCAGAGTTACGTACTGCGTGTGTTGAATATTCTCAACACAGTTCATACTGCTAAATTATATCAGTTCCTCATAGTTAGGACTTCAACGAGTTAGATGGGCTTCTTCAGCAGATTGTCCGTTCATAGTACGTAGTCATATGTTGACTGCTGTTGATTTAGTTTATTGTTAGTAGGCTGGATACTTTGTTTTATTTTAAACTCATATGCCAGATGTATTATCATCTAAAGAGTGATATCAACACTTAAAAATCAAAAGTACTACTTTTCGCTTCAAGCGCTAACGCGTTAATCCACTAAGCTTATTCTCAAAGTGTTTTTCAAGTATCGATCATTTTGGCGGGATATTTTCCAACCAAAACATTTTGAGTGGAACGAGTGTTTAAAACTAATTTCGTAAAAATTGTGATTTTCTAAGAAGAACGAAAAGTAAGCAAGGTTGTTCTTATAAATATTAGCACTTGGTGAAAAAAAACTATACTCAGTAAATGATGCTGTTCATTAGACTTATGAGCTGGGATCTTTTATTTAAAAATGAAGCGATTCGATATATGTAGTTAGTGGTAGTCAATAGGACAACTTGGGAAGGTATCTCGCACTTATTGGATTTCATTGCAAAAATAATTGACAAGTTAAGAACATGTATGTACAATAATCCAAGAAGAATAAATTAATCCGTGTTAGAAAGTTGTAATAATAATCATCCATGTAGGCATGACATAATTCTAGACACCATAATTTTTCACTGATTAAAAGAGTAATAAAGCTTTAAACTGAATTCCATCCCAATCAGCGCTGTTTTCTGACTAATATCTTTTGAGTTCATTAATTTCGATCACGTGACAGTGAAAATCATAATAGGTTACTTTAAATTTTTAGATTGTATCATTCAAAGTTTACTGATTTCCTTGATTATAGGAACAGCCACATTTCTTGTGTTCCATCCGATTATTATTTAATCGAAATAACTATAACCTTCTGAATTTTGTAATTTAATGTTTCCTTACTAGATACCTTGGTTACACCCATTTCGTAAGAGAACCATTTTAATAATAGACAAATGAAATCCCTAGATCAATCAGAGTTAGACATTAACACCGTTGGATGCCGGCCCGGTGGTTCGATGGTAAGGCGTTCGCCTACAATGCCAAAAGTCCCGGGTTCGAATCCTGCGAGGAGCAGGAGTCGTGGATGCGTACTGCCACTAATGAGTCCCATACCAGGACGAAACGGCCGTCCAGTGCTTCTAGATTTCTAATGGTGGTCTAAAAATAATCGAATGACGATTTCAAATGTGTAAAAACGCAAACCTCCAAAACTGTGCCCCGAAATAAATAAGTCAATTTTATCATAATAAAAGATTTCAATCTTCTTCTACTTTGAATAAACACATTGCCTGTTTAGATAATGATAGTTGAAAATCATATCATCTGATAAGAATATTTCAAATTACCAAGTTTTACAGCTAGAAATTCTTTATTTTTTCATAGAAATTTCTTTATTTACAGTTTCGCTTAGTAAATCAATATATATTAAATTTTTGAATAAACTGTGGAGTATGAAAAAATTTGATAACAGATACAATTAGTGGACCGGAATTTGACTTTAATTTTTACAAATAATTAAATATTACTTACTTACTTACTCACTTACGCCAGTTACCCCCAATGGAGTATAGGCCGCCAACCACTTTTCTCTAACCAACTCTGCCTGGGCTTTCCTCTCCAGTTCTGTCCAATGTTTGTTCATTCCTCTCATATATTTCTCTATTTCTCGGAGTAATGTGTTCCTTGGCCTTCCTGTTTTCCTTTTACCTTGAGGGTTCCATGTGAGGGCTTGTCTCGTGACACAGTTAGGTGCTTTTCGTAGTGTGTGTCCTATCCACTTCCACCGCTTCTTCCTGATTTCCTCCTCTACTGGAATCTGGGTTTTTTCTCTCCCACAGTAGGTTGTTGCTGATACTGTCTGGCCAACGAATCTGAAGTAGTTTGCGAATAATTAAATATGCTGTGAAATTGATCTTTCATATGATTTTCATACATCATTCTTGCAGGAACCCCGTTTGTGCGACAGCGGTAATAAGAGGCTAACCGCGGATTCAGTTGGATGAGTTTATTTCATGCAATCATTCAAACAAACAGATATGATGACAAAAAAAATTCAGAAAAGCGAAGTGAAGTGAAGTGAAGTGTGGAGAGTGAGTGAATGGACCACCTCTTCGAAATGAGGCATGACTAAGCACTAATCGTCAGACAGTTGTGAACTATACAAGTGATAAACTAAGCACTATAGTGAAAGAACACCAAGGTTCTCAGCAAATGATTGATAAGCTAGAAAAAATGTGAATAATGACTCGATAAGAATGAATTGTCTAGTTTTTACAAAGGTTTGGACAAGCTATGTGTGCTCGATATATTAGTACACATTACAATGCTTACTAAACTAAATAGTCAGGATTTTTGAGTTCAAATCGATTCCACTACCGTTCGAATGTTAAATTAATAAATTTTCTAAAAGAAACCTATCATTGTTTTTTTCTTAGTGCGCCATTATGTAGTACATGCAGATAAACTACTTTCAAATACGAGTAGTTCGGTTTGAAAATATGTAGTAGAGTAACATTGAACACGTATTAACTTTGTTTAAAACAACAAATGAGTGAACAGTCGCAACTGTTTAATTATTCATACAATTTCAGATCGGTAGATATACATAAAAGTTCGTGGTAATGTGTATTATATTTGTTATTAATTTGAGTTAAAGAAAAATCATCGTATTAAAATTAAAAACAAGACAAAAATCGATAATCATTTAGTTATCACGACCGAATACAAAAGAGTTGGATTCGTTATTTAAAATTATATAGAGACAATTGTTTTGTATCAATTGTGAAAGTGATGATAAGTAACAAGGTCTATGAAAATTACTTATATTTTAATGCCATGTAATTAGAAGGATAGGGTAAAATTCAGATGCCGTATAAAATGTTTCTGTAACCAGTAGTTAGGCTTATTTATAGGGTTGTGAAGATTGCTAAGATGTATTTTGATGATTTCTGGTGTATTTCAGAGCCAGATTACCACGAAGCTATGAGGAAACTGTGTTGGAATTCCATAGAAACCTCTGAAAGCTGGATTTTTGTATATATGATGAGCAGTATCAGTTAAAAGTGCGAAGATAGATCCTCTTATTATTTTCTTTTGTCCTGTCGGGTTGTTCAGCTAATATAATGACATATGTGCCCGCTGGTAAGTCCAATACCATAGGCCATGCAAGAGCAGCTAAAATAATAAATGCATGTGGAGATAGAGGAACTAGACAATTTATTGTTGTTACGTGAACTCATTAAAGGTTAACTGAAGGAATAAGGAGATAATCGTGTCACTTGAACGTACGCTTTGTGTTTTCTTGTCGATGTTAAATTACTATTTTATTGATTATGTCATCATTTAACTGTAATTCCAAGAGCTAAGGTTTTTTTAGTGCTGTTAGTGATTCTGCTGTGGGCTTAGCCCAGGGAATGTTTCCGTGTTTACAAAGTTCCCGATGAATAAGTTTTAGTTCTGTTGAGGACGCTAGGTCCCCAGAAAGCAACTTGGAAAAGGTACTAATTTTGGATTGCTTATGTTTTCGCGCAAAAGTTGCTTAGTTGACCTTCAGCTCATAAATCTCACTCGCAAAATCTCTGACTGTCATTGGTTGATGGATTATTTTAGTTAGCTATTTCTGTGGCTCTCCCAAGGACGTTCCTGTCATACATAAATAAGCTCGGATTGTGTGTTTGGTGACCTCGTATTTTCTGGGTGCTTGTAGAATACACTTTCTACGACTTATCAAGACTTCTCGATATAGTTAGCCGGACCGGGGACAAGCGGATTAGAATAGCGTATCATGTAACTACATCGGTGATCTTCGCTCCGTTTACCGAGTAAGGTAAACTCGTTATAATTTCAAGCATATCAAGTTCCTTTTCGAGATTTTCATCAGAAAAAACAACTTTGGTTCTAAGTGCCAAGTATTTTGTTAAGTTTCTCCTCTATTGTAATTTGACAAGAATATATATCGCTAAGTTTAACCAATGAATACAGAACATGTTTATATGACATCTGAACTTTACCCTGTCTTTCTAATTAAATGACATCGAGTCTTTCAAAAAAAATCTTGTAAATTGTCTCAATTCTAATTTTGTCAATATTCTAATTTTCTAATTTGACTCTTACATAACCTATTGAATAATATTATCGCCTAAATGTTTTTTTCATAACACCCGTTACTTATTATCACTTTTATGAATAACAGAAATCAATTGATTGTAAATAAAATTCAACTGCTTGTTTCGTATAACTTTCTTATGCTAACCCCACCTAGTGGTGTGTATGGGCCAGAGACCAGTAATCGATAATCAACTCTGCCCTGGGTTGTTCATTCCAGTTGCACCAAAATGTCATGTCTGCCTTCGATTCCTGTGACAATATGTTTTTATTTTTATCTGCTTCTTTTTCTTTACACCATATGTAGTTATCTAATTCACATCATTAGTTTCTTCTATTTACTGAGTAGATTTTTCGTTCTTTTCTCTCTGAATTACGATTGTTTTTTTTTAGAAAAGTAGATTATTGCAGTGATTTATTTTTGAACTATTTACGTATGTTCTGTCAGCCTATATATTTACAAACTCTATGAATTTCACGGAACCTCTTCGTCATACTGTTCGATGTTTACAACTTATCTTTCAATGGATACGTTTTTAATTAAATAACTTATGAACCAAAACACTTGAACAGGAGAATCATTCAGTGTCGAAATTGAGTTTAACTATATAAAAAGGAGTCTGTTATGAATAAGACATTTTGAAAAGTGATGTGGAATCCTGTGCAAGACAATGTGAACGAATAGTTCGAAATGGACAAAAATATATATACAAGTTGAACAGACCATGCTTAAACTATCTTTTCTCTAACGGTTACAACCATTTCAAAGATAAGCTGTAGAACATTGAGCGACTAAAACACCATAAATATGTAGTAATTACTTGACAGTGAGTCAAAAAAGAACCTGTCTGAACAAAAGACTCATATATCATCAATCAAATCGATCTAAAGTGAACACTTAATACTTAAACAATAAAAAAAACTTTCGTAACAATCGGGTAATCAAGTATCTATCCCATCGGGGAATGAATTCAGTTGAATAAGCTAAGAAGGTAGTCATCCTGTAGTGAAGGAGAACACAGGTGAGGGCAACCGAATTGTATTTATCTCAAATTACAGAGTTAATTGATAAAATAGGAAAATCATATCGTAAATCGTTAATTTGAAAAACATCAATCCATCATCAATCCATTGTCTGACATTTCACTATTCATTCGTTTCATACAAATTCCATTGTGTTCCCACTCTTCGTTTCTTGATCTCTTCCCCCATCTTCTTCTGCCAGACATTACGTTTTCACTCGCGCACAACAATCCGACATAATGACAGTCGCCTCGAAATAAAAATGTCAACTCAAATAAAAGTACATTCGATAGTGAACAACCACAATGACATTAAAGAGTTGACCATAGTTTAGTAATTGTAAACAATCTATTCATAGTAATCATTATTATTATGATATTAGTAAACAGACCAAAACAGAAACAAATTATACATCAATACAAACAATAATAATAAGAGAAAAGATTCATATAGAGAAAAATAAGAGAATAGCTACAAGTAAAGAGAGATGTTTTTTTTTAAAACAAATTCACATTAAAAACAACCAAAACAGATATTCTAGATTGAAGATTAAAAAAAGTATATCAAGAAATACTTTTAAAAGTATTTTTATTATTGATTATAACATAAAAGAAAATGTTGTTTATGTTTTTTGGTAAGTTTTAACTAAAATACAATATCTGTAACTTTGAAATATGGAAGAATATACACCATTCAGTTAAAAATGATTACTGAATGTCTTTACCGACGACATTTTTCTGAAAATAATAATGTTTCTTGAATACAACTGTGACTAGAGTAAATACAATGGAATAAATTTTGGTGAACAGAATTTCTCTAGTTGAAATGTACAATGAAATAGCCAACTTGTTACTTCAGTCTTCTATATTATTGAAATACGATTTTTATGATCTCATGACGTATAAAAATATCCAAAGTTGGAACTTTAACTAGTTCATTACAGTGCATGAACTTAAGTTTCGTGTTTATTTTCACTCATTCAAGTGACATATTTTAAGATTACTTTCGTAACATTACTGGGTTGTGAAGAATGTTAAGTTATACATTTTAAAACCATGAATCTATCAATGTTAGACCACCATTAGAAACTTGGAAGTATGGTTTGAAAATGTGTCACTTAATAATCTTCACAACCACGTAATGCAATTACCTGAGCTCACTAGTGACTAGCTCCGTGAGGAATCTTCTCCGAGTTCTTGTGGGGAGTCGTGACTAGTGAAGTTACACCTGTTCGGGTGTAGACAGTAACTACCGAGCACAGTGTATGAGGTTGCGCAGCTCCGCGAATTGATCTAAGTTAGACATTAACACCGTTAGATATTGGCTAAATGGTCCGGAGGTTAGGCGTCCGCATGCATAGACTGAAGGTCCTGTGTTTGGATCCTGCGGGATGAAGGAGTCGTGGATGCACACTGCTGATTTCGTTCTATACCAGGATGAAAAGGCTGTCCAGTGCTTCCAGGTCTCTAATGGTGCTCTAACACTGATCGATTCATGGTTTCAAAATGTGTACTTTCGTGGCGTCAGAAAGATTTTATCCAATGCTGTAGTGAACTGATATTATTTTTTTCGTTAGATGAAACATCAAATCCTCAAAAATTATTTGTTGTAGTATACAATAATCAGGTTTAAATGGATATTCAAAACAGTGGTTCCCTTTGATAAATTTGAACAGAGAAATGAGAAGACATATTTTGTGAGAGATAGTACCATTTCGTGCTTTCTTGTCAGTCACATACAGTCACATGTTATTCGTGTAAATACAGTTTTGAAGATAAGGTCAAAATTCAATCACTAGAACCATGGTAAACAAACGTCAACATACAGTTGTTTTTGAACACATAAAGTTGGACTTTTCCGACCAATCAAGATAGCCTCGAGTAGTTTGAGTTTGTGTGGGTTTTGATGACATGTCACAACTCTAATGGCTGATTTTGGGTCAATTTGATGACCACTGATCATTAGATGTTTTGCAATGGACGAGGCTGGGTTTCTTGATCGATCTTGAGATGATGGGCTAGGTTGATGAATCATGGATTTGATTAACCATCTTGGAATATGTTCCCCTTTCCTGTCCTCCGATCGGCGATCTGTCCTACCCAAGTGACTTTCTCCGCAGTTACATGTGAATTGGTAAATTCAGTGGGATTTGGACTGAATCGGTCTTGGAGACTTGATTGGGGTAACTGAGATCGATTGAGTTGTTGTGATAAGCCTCAGATTAGCTTCACTGAAGGTCTTTTTTATTGCAGCTTCAGTCTGTTTGGTTGTAATTTTCATACAATGATCACCCTTGAAAGGTAACTGTAGGTACACTGGTTTCAAGGGCACATCAGTTGCTATCAGTTTCTTCTTAGTTGTGTTCTGATGACCAATAAACGTTTCGGGATATCCGTTTAATTTAAGTGTCTCAGTAATAAACTTGAATTCGTCGTCCAATGTATCAGCAGTGCAGATTCTACTTGCTCGAGCAAATAAAGTTTTGACAACAGAACTGCCCCGACCAGGTGGATTTGCGGTGTACTTTTCGTCTGATTGATCTGTCTGGACGGCGATGGAGCAGGATATCGAGGAAGGCTAGTTCATTATTCTTTTCTTCCTGATAAGTGACTTTCAGATTCGGGTGAATCGCATTAAATAAATCATTGACTTCATTAATATCTGTAGAATGTGGTAATATGACAAGGATATCGTCGACATATCGTTTGTAAAGTGTAATACCATGACTCACTTGCCTTTCTATCATTCCCATGAATATGTTTGCTAAAACAGGTCCGAGAGGGCTTCTAATAGCCACTCCATCGATTTGCGTATATGCTTTACCTTGGAAATATAATTTTATATTCTTTGTACACAGCGAAATTAGATCTCGAAGATAGGTAGTAGGAAATATGTCTTCTCATTTCTCTGTTCAAATGGATATGTCTAAACAGTAGAAAATTCAGTAGAAAAGAAAAGGAATACAACTCATATCTGTTTTCAATCATAATTTTTCATAAAATCAATCATGACAAATGTGACCGTTTTTAGGCGTATATTTTTAAAAAAAATGAAAGCATTTATTTGAAGGTAATCAACTTTTTTTCAATTTTACTTGTCTAGAAATTATTAAATTTTGAATTCTAAATAAATCAACAATAATTTGCGTTTTCTGTTACATTTAGAAAAAAAAAAAGAAAAGAAAGGTGAGCTCATTTAAACGTTTTACTGGTTCATTTTATTTGTTACTGAAATCAATTTCATTTTTTTATCACTGAATGAAAAAAAAGTCATATCAATGTAAACTAGGACAAAAAAGACATTGAACAAAAATCATCAGTCAATCAATAAATGCAAGACTGAACTGGAATTTTGTTTAGTTTCATTGTAGAAAACACTAGATAGTAGTACTGAATCATTACTATGAGAAAATTCTATTTTAAAGGTTTCCTAGTCTATTTTGTGTATTAATGTAAACAGAGTTTATAGGTCAATAGTAAGTAGTTGCAGCTTGGTATAATTTGATATTTGATTAGACAGCATTAATAATGGTCATTTTTCTATCGTCTAATGAAGCGCTTCCTTAGAGTATGCAAATGCATATAATTAGAGAGCGTGTAAAAGGTTACTAATAGACAAGTATACCATACTTACTGCTTATGAACTTGTCGAATGAACTCCATAATGCTTATCAATCTTTGTAGTAGTCATCGGTTGAATGGTTTGAAGATTAAATTTCCAACTCAAAGAAAATAACATCATTGCTACATAATATGTAACACGATGGTAGCATAAACTTAACCATAAGAGATATTTGTTAGTATTTCAGTATCACGGTAGTGAATCCTGTTTAAGTGATCTTTTAAAAATGCTCATCCACCGCTTACTTCGAGGTGAGTTGTTTGTTGGTGTAGAAAGAGATAGGTCGGAAAAAAGTTAGGGTTAATAAGCCCACAAAGTCGTTGACTAATCAACCAAAGCTTGATAGTAGTTGTAGACTACTTGGTTGAGATCATCTTGGTCATCGTAGTCAGTGATGCGTTACATTAGTTGATGTGATTGAAACTAATTGTCTCTTTTTATTCCCTTAGATTGTGGGTTCCAAAATGATATTATAATTTTTGGCTTACTAACAAAATCTTTCCTTTTTTGAATCATAAGTGCTGAATATTTCTATTACCACTGATAATGTTACTACTTCTGCTACTCAAGCTTTGTCCTGATAATATCATCTTATTAAAATCATATAATAGGTAGACATGAATCAATGCAAATATTTGCGACGTTTTATGTTGCGTATGACTCATTGTCTAAGTTATTAGCTAGAAAATCAGTAAACAAAATTAATAGAGGTTCTGGTGCGTTCCCTTGGCAAAACTGTGCTTCATTGTACATGGTACATTTCACAAATAGATGCGTTAGAAAGTAGAAAAACTAGAAACTTACAGTCAACTGAGAATAACAAAGGCTTATAATCAATATTTGCCTTACAAACGATAAGACAATTAGAATTTATTTTCTATGCCTCGACTTCGCATTATTAGTGTCAAAGACTGCAACTTGATCAAATCTCTTTTGATTATTGTGCATTCTGAGTGATTTGCCTCAATATTGACTTTATCGATAGAAAGAATTAAATGATAGCTAGCGTTAGAGCCTAGGACGATCGTTTCGTCCTGTCTTAGATCAATCAATAGAAGTGAACATCAACACTGGGATGCAGATACATATACAATAGATATTTTAAGGAATAAAGATGGATACTTGACTGAATAAACTTACAGAACTGTTGAATAGTTTTCACTGTAAGATGTATTTGAACCGAGTCAATTATCTGATAATTAATAAATACTACCGTCATCAAGTTAGTTCGGCACTGCATTCTATTTACTGGATGGTTTAGTTGTGAACCTTTATGATTTTTTTTCTAGACAACGTCATCTGTATATATTTCAGACAGAAGTTATTGTGAAGGATTTTGCACATTTGAGCAAGTGCTTATTCTGTTGTCTCGCCATTTTACTGGTTGCTCTCCATGACTGTGTTATCATTGCTTACAGGTTTATTTTAGTAATCTTATCCTCTTGTCTGATCTATGACTTTGCAGTGGTTCGTCATTCATCTTACTGGATAATCGCTTTAGTTCATTTTGAATTGCTTATAATGACCTAGTGACCGGAATCTCATGCTTGACTTTTTTATTTTCTCTTTCCATATTACTGCATTTGTATTTTTATCATCTTCTAACAAACATTATAGATTTGTTGTAACTGATATTTAAAATCCACTATGGCAGTACTTACTTACTTACTTACTTACTTACGCCTGTTACCCCCAATGGAGTATAGGCTGCCAACCACTTTTCTCCAACCAACTCTGTCCTGGACTTCCCTTTCCAGTTCTGTCCAATTTTCGTTCATTTTTCTCATGTCATTCTCTATTTTTCGGGCGTAATGTGTTCCTTGGCCTTCCTCTTTTCCTTTTACCTTGAGGGTCCCATGTGACGGCTTGTCTCGTGACACAGTTAGGTGCTTTTCGTAGTGTGTGTCCTATCCACTTCCACCGTTTCTTCCTGATTTCCTCCTCCACTGGAATCTGGTTTGTTTTCTCCCACAGTAAGTTGTTGCTGATGATTTTTGGCCAACGGATTCGAATTATTTTGCGTAGACAACTGTTAGCAAACACTTGTATCTTCTGGATGATGGCTTTCGCTGCATACAGTAGAGCTGTCTTGACATTTGTATTGAAAATCCTGATTTTTGTGTTGATTGATATTTGTTTGGAGTTCCAGATATTTTTCAACTGTAGAAATGCAGTCCTTGCTTTGCCAATCCGCACCCTCACATCTGCATAGGATCCACCTTGGTTGTCGATGATGCTGCTAAGATATGTAAAGGTGTTAACGTCCTCCAAAGCATCTTCATCAAGAGTGATTCGGTTGGCGCATGTTGTGTAGTATCGTAGACTCTTACTTTTCCCTGTAAAATAATTTGAAAATGGAAATACAACAATATGACGCCAATGGTTGTAGGTTTTTACGATAAGCAGTGTTGAATATAATGCTTATGGACATTTTAACTCTAAAAATCCATGAGGAGACTATTAGAAACAATTATTTGCTTTCACATAAACACTATCTTGAAATTCATTACCATTAAAGAATTAAATACTGTGCAATATTTTTAAGGAATAGATGAAATTAACTCGTAATTATTGAAAATCGTTCATTTATCTGAAGAAAGTGTGACTGAACTCTTAAACACATTGCGAGCTTTTTCTAACATAAGTTAGCTACTCTACTAACAGGTAGTAGTGAAATCGATTTGTGATTCTGTCTTTTAGGGACAATTAATCCCAAGTGAATTATTGTAGTTCTTCCAAGCATGAAAGCAACTAACTGGTAAAAATGTACTCCATTTTTCTGTAATTAAATAAAAGCTATTAACTTTGTGAAACAAGACTATGGTATAGGAAATTTAGAGGTCATATTCATTTATTTTTGTTTGCATTTTATTTGTCGATTCAATGAAAAGATCTACATAAGACTTCATTTAAAAGATCGTACTTTAGGTACTTTAGCCTAGAGATTGTCTCCTTACATGTCAGAATCAGGATTAAGATCTAAATGTCTCAATGCCACTCATAGATAGATGTACAGATCACAAATAAGGAATCGTTATAAAGTCCTTCAATCTGAGTCTGACTCAGAGTTAGTATTATAGATCAAAAGAAATTGACCAATGATCATTAACATTGATTTTATTCTGATAAGCTCGTGACAAAATAGAAATGTAGCAGTAATTCGTATGTGTCAACAATGATCTTTGAGAAGTGAACATCTGAGTTGAATGTGTACTAGGTGTGAACATTGAAGTTGGGATGTAGGTTTATTCAGTTGACAAGTCTCCAATCAAATGAGAAGTACATCCTGGATTACACTGATAATCATAAACAATTTTTCTCAATTATTTATTTCATCGCGCTTATTGAAATTCTTTACTATTACATTCGAATAAGTGAACATTGAAATGAGTATGATAATCCTAACTTCTACAAAAGAATAGCCGGATTTAAAAGAACTATTCAAGTAGGGTTCGTCACTAGGTACGCTTGAAGCTATTTACGAGTTCACCTTAGTCGATAAACGCGAACGAGACAATTACCAGCGTCCAGATAGGCTACCTTGAATCCCAAGCTGAAGATAGAAGACTTTGTAAGCGTAGAAAGTATATTCTACAAACACACAGCAATCACAATACAATCAAGCATATAACTCTCGTTTATTTATACATCATAGAAACGTCTTTGGGACAGTTAAGAAAATAGAACACTAAAATACACAGCAGCCAATCACAGCCATGGATTTTCCTGGTGATAAATGAAATCTCAAGGTCAATTGATCAGCCCATGCTCGCGAACGTGAAATCCAAAATAAGGCATTTATCAAGCGAGTTTTGGGTATCTAACAATCCGAAAGTTGTTTTTAACGGATAAATATGGAAATTAATAGCTCTGAAAGTTAAATTTCAAAAATATGCTCTTCGAGACAAGGATTTTATTGATGAAACTTCGACTGATGTCATCATAATCATCCTAGTTCACAAACAATATATATATATATATATATATATATATATATATATATATATATAGTATTGTTGCTCATATCAATTAAATTTTTACAAAGTTTAAATCTACAGAGAGTAATACTGAAAAAATATTCTATCAAAATTGAACTCAAAAAATTGAAAATGAAACATTTCGGTGATCAAGTTTTGTGCTTTCAAATTTATTTCAAATTGTTTTCTTTTTATTTGTAAACCGTTTTTTCTTCTATGAAATGGAATTTATACTTTCTTCATCATAAAAATAAAATTAAAGTAATGTTGTAAGTTTTTGAAAATTTCAGTTGATTTAAATCGGGCAATTTTCTTGTGTATAAATAAGATAAGTTAGCTTACACAACGAGGTACTCGACTGAGAATCAATCACTTATTTCTTTCACACTGACTCATCGAAATTTACATTCATTTCATAAGAGTACTGACAAACAATTATTGCAGACATTTGAAATCATCAATCAATGATTGTTAGACCTACCATTAGAAACCTGGAAGCACTGGACGGCCGTTTCGCCCTGAATATGGGACTTCCTCAGCAGTGCGCATCCACGACTCTGCA
>OX103973.1:13605939-13627330 GCA_944470395.2 Schistosoma turkestanicum | reverse complement strand
TTGAAATGTATTTGTTGCATGTAATCGATAAATGACCGGAGTATGTGTACTAATATTCAGAGGCTGTCCTAGCTTTTAGGTGAACTAGTTGTTGCTGCGCTTATCAAGATTCTAGCTCACTTTTGTTTGTCTTTAAATACTGTTAAACCCCACTGGCTTTCACCGCCTTACATTAGTTCTCTTCTATTTTCTGCATTCTAATTCATGTCTATCTGCGTGAATGATTTTATGAAATAAACTCATCCAACTGAACTGGTGCTTAGCTTCTTATTACCGCCGTCATATAAACAGAGTTCTCCTAAGAATGATATACAGCAATTAGATGAAAGATTAATTTCATAGCCTATTCAAATATCCCTACAAACTTGAGTCAGGTATCGGGTCACAAAAAGGACAATTATAAGTGAATATATTTTATAGTACGTTTTTAAAAAAAATATTTTTCATTTCCAATGTAGACTGTAAAACTGCTTCATTAATTTTTCAAGTGTATTTAGATGGATTAAATGAAACTCTCTTTCTCAATCACTGATCTATGAAATAAACAAATCAAATGATGTACTTTTGGTTAGTTTTTATAAATTATTTATGAGCTTTGTCACTGAAACCATTCATCTGCAACTGACGTTGGAAAATAGCGATAACTTTTATTCAGAAATAATTTAATTCATTCAAATGAACTAGTAGTGATTCACCTAATAATAATCAAGGTACATTTTACATAGACAGTCAAAAAATATTCTTTTCATTATAAAGTAAGGTAACAACACGAGACGGTCACTTTGGACATCAGATTATAGTTGATATTCTGTAAAATTATTTAGATAAAATTGTAGAGAGAAAATATTTGGAATATAATTGCTATTATTCTATTAGTTATGTGATACACCATGATACTTGACATTTGTGCTTTTTTGTTGAGTGACTACTAATTAAATTGCATAATAGGGTTGTGAAGTGCATAAGTTACACATTTGAAATCATGAATCGATTAATGTTAGACCACTATTAGAAACCTGGAATAGGCACTGGACGGCCGTTTCGTCCTGATATGGGAAGAAATCAGCCGAGCACTGCTGATGTACACACCAAAAACTAAGAAGTTGTAATAGTCTACAATAATCGTTTGTTAGTACTCTTATGAAATGAATGCGAGTTGCAGGAGTCGTGGATGCACACTGCTGATGAATCCCATACCTGGACGAAACGGCCGTCCAGTGCTTCCAGGTTTCTAAAGGTGACCTAACAATGATTGATTGATCATTTCAAATGTCTACAATAATTGTTTGTTAGTACTCTTGTGAAATGAATGTAAGTTTCGATAGTCAGTGTGAAAGAAATAAGTGACTGATTCTCACTCAAGTACCACCTTGTGTAAGCTAACTTATCTTAATTTATACACAAGAAAATTGCCCGATTTAAATCAATTGAAATTTTCAAATACTTATTTTATTTTTATGATGAAAAAGATTATAAATTTCATTTTATAAAAAAAACGGTTTACAGATAAAAAGAAAAAAGAATTTGAAATAAATTTGAAGCATAAAACTTGATCACCGAAATATTTTATTTCAATTTTTGTTGAGTTTCAAATTTTCCTAGAATATTTTTTCTGTATTACTCTCTGTAGATTTAAACTTTGTAAACATTTAATTCATCTTATCAGTGTTAGTACTCAAAAATCATCCAGGTAATCAATAGGCTCTTCAACTTTAGATCATTTTGTTTGGCTTCAATGGTTTGTACTTCTAACTACAGTCAACTCGCAATATCGTTCTAATGTCACCTAATGCATCTGTTAGGTAATTAATTACTTTACTTTTTAATAAGTTTCAGCTCCACTGGTCATTCCTACCTACTCGAAACTTAAAGATCGCTTCTAAAAATTAATCGCTACTTAACAAAAGATAAGCAGATTTGTAGTATCATATCGGAATGGGTAAACTATCTATAGTCAATAATCATAATTAACAGTCACTGAGATTTGTCTAAGATCGTCTCATTTAAATAATCTGAAAATCATTTGAAATAGTAGCAAATGTGCAATTAAATTTCTTTTCTTTTTCATGTAGATCTAGGAAAAAATTAACTCTGAAACGTTTACCCAGTGAATTAAATTATTTTAAACTCTAGTCTGATCTATAATATCTCAGTAAATGTATGTACATTTATGTTCAGGTTACATGTATTACTAAAATTCGGTATCAAGTTAGACAATGATGATTTTATATTTTCAAAAATCAATGATTTATATTTTGGATAATTTTTATTGATTATTCAATTTCATTGGACTAATAGGTTATGAGTAATAATCTGTAACTTTTTTTCTAATCTTTACCATTACTACGTAATTACTCACACCAGTTACCTGTTGTGGAGCATAGGTCACCAATAAGAAATCTATAGCCTACTTTGTCAGTTATGTTATACTTTCTATGCACTTTTGACAAGTTTATGATTTTTAAAAATATTTCACTATTCTTTGGAACCCTTGATTAACACAACCATCCACAACTTTGTTAATGTGACTTGAAGCGATTTGTTGTTGTAGTGAATGAAATTCATTAGTACAATATAAAATAAAAGGTAATAGAAGTGTCGCCATATTCAACCAGTATGTTACATACATTTAAAACATTTAATAAATGATTGTTGAACATTATGGAATAAAATGGCTTCCAACTAACTCAATAGATTAAAGCCAGAAAATTTTCTTAGAAGAAACTAAATTATAGAAGGTGATATTATTTTAAATATATTAAAAGAAAATAATACAAGAAAATAAATGGAATAATTTGTTTTATCTAGGAAAAATACACCAATGTTGCCGTGATGTTTGCAATGTGTGGGAAATACAAATTTTGGTTGGCATAACAACGGAGACTGTAAAATCTGTAATAAATGAAAAAAAAAAGGTGGAAAAACTGATAAACTTCTTAGTGGTTGATAGTAAGATTAGAATCACATTTGTTAGGAAAAAATTCTAAATTAATCTAAATTTATAACTCTGATAAATTTGTGCTTATTTTTCTGTTAACCGAAATACAGAAACCGTCAATGTAGTAGGCAACTTATCTGAATAGCTCAAAAGTTAATTTATCACCCCGCTAAATAAAAGCTACTTTTTAATTTTATGTACAAGAAAATACATAACTGATCATGGAATTTCCAAAGCACTATGGCATAAAATTAAGGCTAAAATAGATCAACCATTTGAACTGAGTTATTAACAGATACATTCGAAAAATTAACTCAATTTAAGTCCTGAACCGATCTGAGCTAGACCGATTTCGAAGACCGGGAATCACTAGACGACAATTTCGTCATAGTATAGAACTCCTCAGTAGCTCTCATCAATGACAATGAATACTGAAATTGAACCTAAGACGTCCTAACTGGCAAGCAAACGCTCTAGCATCTCCATAACCCTATACTTACAATCTGTATGCGTTCACTAGTGACTATCTCAGAAGGTAAATTTCTAGAGTTCTTTCAGTGGTGCTAAACTGTGTTACGTGTGAAGAGCAGTTACCCATTGAAGACAATCGGAGATAGTAGCGTGATGTCCTAGAGTGATTGAGATTAGATATTAGGAGCGTTGGATACTGGCTTAGTGGTCTAGAGTTTGAGAGTTAATGCATGAGACCGTCGCTCCTAGATTTGATTCCATCATTCGACTGAAAGGATTTTTCAGTCTTAAACACATTAATTGAATATTGACTCATTTTATTCTAGATGACGGTCGTTCATTTATATCAACGATTTCCATCTCTTTTCCTAATAAAATTACACTATGATAGTTATGAGTAATTGAACATTTCATAAATCTTTGTCGAAATAAGTCATTTTTAACCTTAGAAAATGAAAACACAAAACAATGTGATTTGTTTTTGTACTTCTGTTATCAGAATGATCATAACTCAAATAAATAAAAACATTCTCTTTTGTTTATGTGTAGAGGAGTTGTAAATCCGACAAAAAAAATTATCTCATTACAATTCAGGCAAAAAATTAGAAGTAAAAACCTCTAAGCAAAACATAACTCAGTTTAAACTTATTAGGACATCTTATCATTGAAATAGTAGTCTGATTAATCATCCTTTAAGATCAGTTATTGTTAATAAGTAGCTTCTTAAATGATCGGTTATGTTTTCTGTTCGATAAGGAGTTAGGCATACTATTAAAGCCAAGTTTAGTTTTTATCATACAACTGTATCAACTAAATAACCATTGAAACAAGAAGAGATATGAACAGTCACTTATATTCTAAAGATAAACTGTGATAGATTAAACTGATCTCTGTTGGTAATTGGAGAAATATCACTGTTATCAATCAGCAGCTATCGTGTTAAATGAAGCTGAAATTGTGGACAGCGACAATGAGACATTTTTATACTAAAATATCGAATAACTCATAAAATATAAAAGCAGGTTTTATTTATGGCGCTGTTGAGGTTGGATACAACTTTGAAATACCAAAATACTGTAGGGATATTTTTTAACTGCATTTTTATACAAATTTGAAAAAGATAAATATTCAAGAACTTGCATTAAGATACTATTTCTGTAATTCTATAAGTAAGTAATATATGACTTGTTTTAAGAACATTATTTATAAGAACTATGGATAAGCTTTTATTCAGTTCATGATAAGATGAAATAAAGATTTGTCGTTTACTATGTTTGTAAACATAAATGTATAGATTGAAAAAACCCAATCTATTCAAAGTTCAATTTTGAACAAGCAGAAATACGAATAATACACTATAATTTTCTCGAAAATATTGATCAGGCATATATTTGAATTGAAGCATTCACACACTTGATTATATATACATAGATGAATTGTTATCAATCGACAATAACTTCTAACAGAAATTTCATTTAAAGAAAATTCAATTATTTGAAAATTTTAATCTAATAACATAAAATGCAAATTTTTTATTGAAAGGTATACAAATAGGTAAAAAAAAACAAACACCACGTAGAATGGGCGATTTTTCAGAGCAGGTATATGAACGGTGTTATAATTTTTAAACAGAATCCTGAAATTCATGAATCCACCTAAGGTGACTGAATGATAAACCATGTTTAACATTATGCTTGTGGCTTTGTTTCATTTCTGTCATGATCATCATGATCAGTGCCTAAGTTTTATTGTAGAATAAGAACAAGAGATTTACAATCAAACGACTGGTCGCAGAGAAAGTAAACAACACCAATGACAATGGATAAGGAGTATATGACTTTATGATCTAACTCTAAAAATAAACAAGTAGTGTTGTATCTTCTAAATGTGTGAGCAAATGACTAAACGTATAAATAATTCAGTTTGGTTTTAAGTGACATGGTTATATCAAAACTTTCAGTAACCAGATGAATGTACTTAAATTACCTAAATGGAAATTTAAGCTTCTAAAATTGTTAGAGGATATTCAAACAGACCCAAGTTTGAGAGGAGTTTCCACAGCATAACACTAGACGTTTATACAAACGTTTAGATTTCTAGAAAGTATAAAATCGTCTGGATTATTCAGCAACGAGTTTAAATTTAAGTTGGGATTTTTATACAACTTGAAAAGCATGGTTTCTTTAGCGTTTCAAACAGCAGTGATTACAAAACTATCTTAGTTTGTTTTGATAACGATTCTTTTCATTTCAAGAAGCGATGTACCATAGAAGCATTACGTTTAGTTTGGGGATGTTAGATTCCCAGAACTCACTAGATAAAGGACCTAATTTCGGATTTCCTGTCTTCGCTAATTGGCTGATCAGTCGTACTTGAGATTACATCTCTCACTCGGAAAATCCTTCACTGTAATTGGTTGATTTACTATTTTAGGACGTTATCTTGGTGGCTCTCCCAAGGACGTTTCTACCATGAATGAATTAACTAAATTTGTGTGCTTGTTAATCTCATATTTTTTTGGGTGCTTGTAAAATACACTTTCTACGCCATATCAATACTTCATCTACTCAGTGGGTCCTTAGAACGCTTGGATTAGATTAGCCTATCATGTGACTGCATCATTTGCCTTCTCTCTCATTTACCGAGTATGGTGAACTCGTAATAGTTTCAAGCATATCAATTGACTAAGTTATCTTTTTAAATTAAACATATTTCGATAATTTCTAGAATAATTTGACTTTTAATATTCTTCGGTAATCATACCTAAACTTATCTTAATACAAAGTATTACGTAGTTGTTATAAGTTGTTCATTCAACAAATATATACGCAGTGTGTAAGTTGAATATATATATCTAACTGTAATATTTATCATTCGAACAATCTAATATTTCACGATATTATCTTTTTTTTCTTTCTGATAAACGTTTATTAAGCTTAATGCTTAAGTAAATAAGGTCAAAGAAATTCAATATTTATCTAATTGTTTGTTCTAACTGTTTCATACTGTTGAACAGATGTTCAAAAAGCTTAATCTTTCGAAGCATAAAAGAATTAATTTACAATAAAATACAGGCAGTAAATAAGATACAAAAATATAACAAAGTTATTTTTCAACAATCCGTTAAAAAATTGTTCTCGGTTGATTGGATGCAGAAATTTTCTCATTATGTAAAATTTTTTGTACGTATTTTCAGGAAATAATAGTGTTGTACTTACACATTTTCATTTTTACTAAACTTATATTCAGTGCAATAAGGTATGACCTAGAAAAATGTTGTAAATGATGAATATATATATATATATATATATTTCAATCATAAGCATTTTGAAGTTTCCCAATTTATCCATGCATAAATATATATATATATCCTCATTAAAACAATATCCTACACTTGAAAGCTGTTTATAAAGAGATAGTTTTTCCTAAAATATTCATAATAGGCATATTCGCATTACATAGTATTTTTAATAAAGGATTTGAAGGCTTTAGGTATCAGAATCAAGTTGTATAATCATTTCAAATGTAATTTCAAGAAATACAAAGTGAAATATAGTTCATTAATGAAAATTATGACAATTAATTGTCATTAATATCATCTGTATCATGAAAACAGTGTAAACGAAACAAGCAAATGCTTTTACTGTAGTACGTTTCCTGACTACAAATCAAAAATTAATTGTTAGTTTATATTAGTAATGAAAATGGAAGCTCAGGACAGAGGTGGTTGTAGAAAACTGGTCGGCAGCCCATGCTCCATTGGGGGTAACAGGCGTTAGTAAGTAAGTTATATTAGTAAGCCAGGTATCAGCGCAAGGCAGTTAGAGGCCAGACGGTTGGAACGGCTGCTGGGGGCTCGGTAATCCGTTCGGGGCGCCACGTCTAGCTGGGAAAGCTCACTTTGCCGACTGGGGATTGTGGGTAGTGGATTGGTTGGAGCGATCTTGCTGACTAATAAGTGCCCGAACGGGTGCCACTGCTCGTGTGCGTGCTTTTTGGATGTGCACTTGTCTGCAGACCAATCTAGACAGCATGTATGTTCCCGTATGGGGCAGGGGTGATTGCGATATTGGCTCTTGTGACAATCCTTGTGCTGCTTAAAATCCAACGGCGTGCATGTTCAGCAGGCATGATGCTTAACCAAGAATAGTAAGTAAACGATCAAAAAATTTATGACATTCGATTTGCTTCATCCTTCAAATTTGTTCTAAATAACTGACTAGAAAACATAAAACACAATAGTAAAAACCAATTCAGTTTTATTCTAATACATTTAGCAATAGTTTTGATGATTGTTTGATTCACATGATCAGCTCAGTTTTTTTTAAAAAACGAGTAAACGCATATAAAAACTGCGTACTTAACATGTCCATTTATTGAGGCGAAGAAACTTATTTCAACTCAAGTGTCACAGTGTTGGGAATTGTTCCATTTATAATTTATGGAAAATAATGTTTCTTTTCAAAAAAATAGAAAAACGAAAGCCTTCTGAAGATGATATTTTTTTATTGGGAACAATAAACGCTATCTGTCTTAAATATTATTGTCATTCTGTTGTTATTTTCATATGCTTGTTTCATTAGTGAACTGCGTGGAAAACATTGGGAAACAGAAAATTCTAGACTATTATTAGGATAGCCTTTATTGACAATAATGATGTTAATTGTAATTTGTTAAGTTAGAGTAACCATTGTCTTAATTGTCAAAAAAATGATACTTGTGAATAAAAAACTATTCACTATGAAATGCAATGTGTGTCAATCGATCGTTGTGAAAAAATTTATGCATTAAAACTTCCAAATTATTGTGAATTTTGTGAATAAACATGGAAATGTAAAAGGATACACATTATTCAATAAAGAAAGTTAGTATTCCAATGATAATGGTCTAATGTAAAAGAAAGCTAAACAGACTGATGTATTGCATCTATGTTCACACAACTCATTATCTACTAAAATCTTGAAACCTAGGCAGGGATGACAGACCAATAGATAAAGCAGTGAAACTTCATCAGTTGAAGTGGTTGGGACATGTGTTACAAATGCCCAACCACCGATTGTCTCGACGAGCTATGTTTTGTGGTGTAGAAGTAGGCTGGAAGAAAGTTAGGTGCGGCCAAACCAAAACATGGCAGCAATCTAAGAAGTCACTGGTAAGTGGACTGAGTCATGTTGTTAGATGTAGGCTACTTTGGTATGGTCTGCTAGACAAATGTAACCGATGGTTAGAGACCTTGAACGACATGGCTCAGAATCGTTTGCGATGGCGCAGATGCATCCACTCTTTGTGTTTTTTGAAATTCTAATCTTCTGAATTCCTTACCACTTATATCTTTCTCTTTCTAAATTTATCTTACTGAATATTGCTTCTTGAATAATTTCCTCGTACCCCAATATTCTTCATTACCGCTAATTCTTCTACTATGTCCATCAATATGGGATTTGAACTGACGTTGGCGTCTCTGTGCTAATGCGTAATGGCAACTTGAACTGATGTACGTACGTACGAAGTTCTACGTTATAATTGACTGACTGACTGACCTATTAAAGAGTACATCAGATTTAGAAGTATGTCTGTGTTTTCTACAACTGTACAAAAACTGTTAGGATTAGACAGAATACAGAAATGCAAACAGGTTGGCCATTGTTTTGTGAGAAGTATGATAAGGATTTGTCAACTGGAATATCTAGTTCAAAAACCTTTGGTGTTTTTGTAAATATATCGTATTTATTTATTTAGAAATTTGTAACTGAACAATTATTCACGTCGAAAAATCACTGACAACTGATGCAATTTCAAATGTACATTTTATTATTATTGTTACTATTTTAAGCTTGTAATACATATTTGTATGTCCGTATGTTTGAGTGAGAATAAGCTTTCTTTTTAAGATTAAAAGCCTTGATAAATGTTTCAAAAATATTTTTTTACAACAGTAATTTAAAAGAAATGCAGTTGAGTATGACAAAACTTAAATAATGATCAGGCTTAGAGATATCTATGTGTCATTACAAAAATTCAGAGCTATTCCTCTAAAAGACAAGTTTGGATATAACTTTGGATCATATAATATCAGAAGCAGATACTTACTTACTTAATTAATTAATTACTTACGCCTGTTACCCCAAATGAAGTATAGGCAGCCGACCAGTATTCTCCAACCTACTCTATCCTTGGCCTCCCTTTCCAGTTCTCCTAAATTTTTGTACATTCTTCATCAACAGCAAACTGATGACACTTTTTAACTTCAGTTATTCTAAATATTTGAAGAATCTCAAGAAATAATCCGTTAACATTAGTTGAAAACATCACACAAACCTTTTAAACACTAGATTTAACTCAATCCCTGCATTTCGGTTAATTTCTGTACTTCACAAAATGATAATAATATCAATTGAGGTTATGTAATATAGATTCAAGCTTTATTATATGTGACGTGTTCAGTACTATCTCGATTATTAAGTGGATGAATACTATCTGTTAGTGTTCTTGAAATAAAAATTTTATTTCAAGATAATTACAGTATTTACAGCTGTTCAGGGTTGAACAGTTTGGCATCTCACATTAATATATAAATGTATTGAAACAAATAACTTCAACAAAAGTATTTTCTGAAAAATATACTAATATATGTAATAGTGATCTAGAAAGTGGATGGAAAATCTATCTAAAAGCAATAGATTTACTGAATACTGCAAATATTGTGGATGACCACAAACATACTACACACCTGAACTGCCTTAAAAAAATTGAAATTTTCAAAACAACCACATTTCTAACACTAACAACACTACGCATTAATTGTATCAACTAAACTAAACTTAACAGTCGTCACAACAACCCCGTAATGCAAATTCCCTGTGCTCACTAATGAGTAGCTTCGTGAGGGATCTTTGAGTTCTAGTGGGAGGACGTGACCAGTGAAGTTCAACCTGCTCGGGTGTAGACAGTAACTACCGAACACTGTTTATGAGGTTGCTCCACTCCGTGAATTGATCAAGTTAGACATTGAAACCGTTTGATACCGGCTCAGTGGTCCGATGGTTAGGCGTTCGCGCATAATAACGAAGGTCCTGGGTTCGAATCCTGCGAGGTGCAGGAGTCGTGGATGCGCACTGCTGAGGAGTCCCATACCAGGACGAAACGGCTGTCCAGTGCTTGCAGGTTTCTAATGGTGATCTAACATCGATCGATTCATGGTTTCAAATAAAACTTAACAATCTTTACAACAACCCCGTAATGTAAACTAAACTAAACTAAATGCAGAAGTTGGTTGGTTGATTTAACGTTTTCTGATTAGTTTTGAATAATGAAATGATTGATCACCATTTTTAAAAAAAAATAAAACTACTAAATTAATACATAATAAAAAAATCTTGTCCAATAAAACAAATTATGTTACTTTTTTCCTAATATTTTTTGGATCGTATAAAAATCAATTATATATTAGACACTGATTATTAAAATACTTAGATTTAATCCTTTCTCATTAATGTCTTCCTGAAATTGAGTTGAATTAGATTGTTCCGTTGTTTGATTAGAAATTAAAACCGCAACAAAATTATTTGTACATAGATTAGAGATTAAATCTTTATTTGATAGTGTGACAAATATGAATTAGCGGTTCTCCTTTAAAAAATCTATGAAAAAAAATTAATCTTTATGGTTTGAGAATATGACATAATTGTATTTTTAGATGAATATTTCAGCTAATTTCATTTCTTTGTATTATTTATTGCGTATATGAAAAATAGTAAAACACATTAAAAAAATAATTTTAGGGACGTTAGATCCCCAAAACTCACTTTGAAAAGATCCTAATTTTGGATATTTTTTTGTTTTCGCGCATAAGTTGCTTGGTTGACCTTGAGATTACATTTCTCGCTCGCGAAATTCCTCGACTGTCATTGGTTGATTTATTATTGCAGTATGTTATTTTTAAGGCTTTCCCAAGGAGGTTTCTCTCATGTATAAAAAAACTCGATTTGTGTGCTTGTCAACGTTGTATATTCTGGGTGCTTGTAGAATACACTTTCACCGCCTTATTAAGACTTCTCGATATAGTAGCCGGGCCGGGGACAATCAGATTAGAATAGCTTATCGTGTCACTGCATCGTTTGTCTTCGCTCGGTTTACCGACTAAGGTGAACTCGTAATAGTTCAAGCATATCATTTGACGAGCATATCATATAACACATATTGTGTTTAGAAAGAAATTTGGTGACAACCATGAGCTGTTGAATAGCTGTGGTTTAATAGAATTATTCAAAAGGAAATCTCACTATTCCATGTTTTTCCATAGTTCATGACGTTAGATCAGTAATTAAATAAAACTACGTAAAATTAATATCAAAAAGATGGTCCATTTAGAAATTCATTTATAATGAATGTTTGAATCGGCCCATTGATGTTTAGGACTGTAGCTGATCAGTCTTTTTGAGAAATGAGCATCTTGTGAGGATAGCCTAGATAATATTTTATAGATTATAAGCATTATTAGCAGAGGTCCCAGCCACTAGAATGAACATCAGCCCTGGTGATGAGTACCAAAAATGATGACACGAGCTTCTTGGATTCCACCAATAGCCAATATCGACCTCTCATAACAACGCTTCTAACCTAAAGAAGATATCGAGACAGTCCGCAAAGGATGAAAAAATGTAAAATGAGACTGACAGATTGTAGCTCTACGCGTTAATGAGTAGATTCAAACCACCAATAAAATAAGTCAATCTTCAGTCAATTTCACAAAAGATTAACCATCTTGACTCAATAGCTACGTTGTTAACGCGATGTTGTTGGGAGCGTAAATTATTGGTTGGGGAGGCCAGACCAAAACATGGTGCGAATCCATGAAGTCACTGACAAGTGGATTGAGTCATGTCGGTAGGCATTGACTACCTGGTTGGGGCCCGCGACATGATAATAATCGATGGTTATAGACCTTGAATGACATGGCTAAAGATCGTTTTCGAAGGCGCAGTTTCATGCATTCTTTGTGTTCTCTCGAATTCTGGTCTTCTAAATTCCTCATCACCTTTATCTTTCGCTTTTTAAGTTTATTTCATTACATTATACTTTTCGAATGAAGTATTTGGACAGTGATTATACTTCAAATCCCTCTCCCACCATGGGATTTGAATCGATAGTCGCATCTCTGTAGTAAAGCAACTTGAACTGATGTAAGTACGTACAAAATTCTACGTTACTGTTGACTGACTGACTGACCATTGGGTTCGAGTCCCATAGTGAACATGGACTCTAAGGTGTTGGTATATCCGACTGATAAGTACCAAACAGAACGAAACGCATGTCCTGGATTCCCATGCTAACCACTGACCATGTGTGCTTATTCGAAAGTGTATAATTTTTCTAGAGTATAATTTCTAGAGTATAATTTCTGATGAATCAACGATTAGAAACCTGGAAACATTAGACGGTAGTTTCGTCCTGGTTTGAGACTCGTCAGCAGTGCACATCAACGACGTGAACGCATGAACATCTAGCCTCTGGACTACTTGGCTGCCTTTATTATCCGGCAGTAAATTCATTGACGCATACCAACTGACTGATGAGTTCTGAACATTTACTTGATAAATAATTCAAGATTAGTGAAGAAACATCATTTTTCAATCCCTTTTTTTTTATAAACACTCTACACTAATAAATAATACTGTTACAGATGCATAGAAAGTTCATACCACTCAAATTATAGTGAGTCAATTCAGTAAAATGATAATCACTTATTTGTATAATGTATGTTTTTATTAATATTGAAACTACGATGATTCTTCACATTCACATAATCAGTACAAACTGTTACATAACATTAAGAATAACAATCGAAACTGGGTATCGATAATTATGTTCAGAAAATACATAAAACCAATGATAGTGCAGTGAAAACTAGATATTAAAATAGTTAATCAGATTACATAAGATTAGGAGTCAAGATTAAAATGTTAACAGTTTGAAGAGAAATAAATGGTTTTGAAACATGTAGTAGTATTAATGTCAAGGTAGATTAAAAGGCTGTTGAAAAGTTTACTGAATGAATAAATTAAGCTTACTGATATGTATTCTTATAGTTTCTGGTGTAGACAAGATCTAGATTACATAACTATGGATGAGATTTTATGGATAATTTCAAATGTTGAAGTTTTATTGGTCTTGATGACCTGTATCGATTAAGTGTGCCAAGACAGATCTTTTTATTGATTTCATTTAACCCTCTGATCAACTATTACGGATGACGTTCAGAGTTATGATTATACATTTTTCAAGTAGTGTACCCAATATAATTAGCTCCATAAAAGCAGTGGAAAAATTACATAAATAAAATATTGGGGGCACAACCGAGACAACTAGGATTGTTCTCAGTTAAGATATTTATTGAAATAACTCAAATGATACTCATTAGCCGTATAAATAAGTTGAATTATTAAAAAAAGGACCAAAGACATTGATGGAAAATAAAAATAAATAGTCAAGGAATATGCCTCAAAGTATAAACCGACATTCATTTTGTAGAAAAATGATCTTAAATCAACTTTTCTGGTGTAACAAGTTAGACTAGTTTCGATCATTTCGTGAATTGTTTAAATCTACAGCCAGATAGTAAGTATTTCATTGGTTAGCTTAACTGTTTAGTGCTTTCCTGTGATTGGTTAAAAATCATTTATTTATTTTGACACAGTTATCATATAAACTTAATATGCGCTATTATGTTGTGAATGTCATACAAAAATATCAAGATAAAATCATGCATACTAGATTAAGTAGAAATTTTACTTATTCACCTCATGAATTTATCTGACTAATTAGTGTATTACTGGAAATTATATATCTCTTTACTCAACTGTTCAAATTCAAACAGACTTATTGATATAGCTGATGATTCATTGAAATGAAAGGTTCAAAAATTACAAATCATCGGAATTTTCCAGTGGATGGATGTCTACCAGATATTGATTATTCATTGATGAGAATGAAAAATTTGGATGATCTTGATTTGGACAAAGTTTTAATGGAATATGAGGTGAGCAGTGAGTTGTATTGTGTTAATGTTTTAGACTAGTGGTTTTTTGGCATGAAGTTTTGTTTTATGTCAGGAATTTGGAAGTAATCAGCAGAAATATATAAACGTGTTGTTTTATTATGTTATCCGTCATGTGTCAGCAAGGCGTATCTGAAATCTCGGGGAAAAACAAACCCCTCACGGGATTTGAACCTGTGTCAACCCACTTTCTAGTCTTGTAGGACTGAGATATTTACAGTTGACTGGCTGCTAAGTAGTAGTTAAATTTTTCAATCCTATTGGAGCTGATCAAATCCTATCAACCAATTTACAATATGGCTATTAGCCTATATGACTCGACATCAGCCGCACTATGTTGAAATGTCTGGTGGTTAGAGTTAATAGACAGGAATAAACTGGCTATGATTTCATTCTATTTGATGGTCCAACACCCTCAGGGAGTAGCAGCAACCTCAAAGTTGCAGGTACGCCTTCCTATCAAGTATCAGTCTGCACAAAATTGGGGTTTAAATTTTCCTTTCACTCAGCTTCAGTTATATAAAATAGTGCACGTGATATCGAGTTATTTAGACTAGTGATCCAGTAACAAACTGATCAGTGGAACTCTGTCAGTACTAAGAGATTAAACAAAAATAAGTTTCTTCACTCACTAGTAGTCAATTAATTACAAGTGTTTTGTTCTTTTAGTTGAAGATTACATGAATTTCGAAATAGGAAATTATTTCTGTTGATGATTAGAAAAACATGTTTTACAATATTAATTTAACTGAAACTTGATTGTTACCAATTTTTTCAACGCATCTCAGACTCCTATGTTGATAAATAATTATTAATGATTTCTGCCAGCCAGCCATTACGCAACATTTGGACTGAGTTAGGTAAAAATCGATGATGATCATTTGAATTCTAATAAGATATTCTCATGCTATATTTGTAAGAATGCTTGACATAGTAAACAATACAACTGAACAAAAGCTAAGATTCAGCAAGATTCCATATTGTTATCATGAATGTTAACACATACTCGATGTTTTCTTATGATCATTGTATTTTTATAAATATCGTTAGAACTTGTAACAAGTTAAAATGAAGTCAAAGTATTCCCATATGTCAATTTTTTTAATGAGTTTTTTTACATAAACTTGTGGGAAGTCCAGTAGTAGGCAACCATAAGTATATATTGATTGAAAACAATTTTTACGATATCGTTTAGTTTGTTAACAGAGTTTTACTCATAAAACCAAGTCATATAATTGTAAAGAACCTGTTCTTCCATGTTTTAAATCATCAATCAATCATTGTTAGACCACCATTAGAAACTTGGAAGCACTGGAAGGCCGTTTCGTCCTGGTATAGGACTCATTAGCAGTGCACATCCACGACTCCTGCACCTCGCAGGATTTGAAACTGGGGCCTCCGGTCTCGTGCGCGAACGCCTAACCTCCAGACCACTGGGCCGGCATCCAACGGTGTTAATATCTAGGGACTTAGCGCGACCTCACCAATTGGTCGTTGGTAGTTGCTGCCTACACCCGATAGGGTTGAACTCCACTGTTCATGTCTTCTCACTAGAACCCTGAGAATTTCCTCACCAAAGCTAGTCACTAATGAGCACATTTTACAATATTTTCAATTCGAGTTATGGAGATTAGTGTTTTTACACATTTTATTTTAATAAATTTAGAACAACTCACAAATAAAGTCAATGTAAAATTTAACTTTTCAACAAATCAAATGATCATAAGATGATTTAAGAATCACTTAATAATATAGTTGAAATTTTACAAATATAAATCTGGGCGAAAACAGACTCAAACAAACGATCTGTTAAAGCCTTGATGTACAATATTCATCCATAATGTAACAACCATAATTTCACCAAAAATTGTATTAAAATGAATAAAGTCACTGATATAATAGAGAATAAATACAACATGTAACTATTTGTAGATAGTTATCATTACGGAGTTGTGAAGATTGTTATGAATCGATGAGTGTTAGACCACCATTAGAAACCTAGTGGCACTGGACGGCCGTTTCGTTCTGGTATGGGACTCATCGGTGTCAGTGCGCATCCACGACTCCTGCACTTCACGGGATTCCAACATTGATATAGTCGTCATTTAGCCGTCACACTGACGTAATTATAATAATTATTATACTGCCGACTGTCTTCTGTCTTGTTCATTGGAATTTCACGTTTCGTTTCTGATTTCTTTGCTTAACCTAAATCATAGCTAGATTCAATGTTGCATTACGGGGTTGTAAAGATTGTTAAGTTATACATTTGAAATCTTCACAACCTCGTAATGCAAATTACCTGTGCTCACTAGTAACTAGCTTCGTGAAGAATCTTCTCCGAGTTCTTGTGGGAAATCGTGACCAATGAAGTTCAACCTGTTCGGATGTCGACAATAACTACCGGAGACAGTGTATGAGGTAGCGCAACTCCGTGAATTGATTGAAGTTAGACATCAACACCGTTAGATTACAGGCTTAGTGGTCCAGAGATTAGGCATTCTTGCGCACAGACTAAAGTTTCTGGGTCCGGATCCTGCGAAGTGCAGGAGTGGTGGATACGAACTGCTGATTTCGTCCCATACCAGGTCGAAACGGCCATCCAGTGCTTTCAGGTTTCTAATGGTGGTTTAACAAAGATAGGTATCAGTCAGTAATTTCATAATATATTCATTTTGTTTTATTCTAATTATTTGCATTGACTACTGTCTTGTCGTTTTGCAATAAGAAAAAAGATAATTAATGACTCTTTGATAATATAATAATAATAATAATAATAATAATAATAATAATAATAATTAAATATGAATCAGTAAATTAATTTTATGTAGAGTAATATAATTTTTTGATGAATATTTGAAGCAATGATATTTGTACGTAATACAAGTTCATTAATACTAAACTATCATATATATATATATATATATATATATATATATATATATATACGACTCTGTAGTGCCTCTACACACAGTTGAGTTCGCTTATATTAGATTTGGTTAAGCCTTTCGATTAATTTGTTTAACCAAGCCACTCGTATAGCAACAATTTATATGTACCATTGATTTTTACTATTGTCTGTTTTGTATGAACTGGTACATCTGAATATTACTTACACCTGTTTGCTTTGATTGTAACCGTAAGTATCTCGATGACTCAGACATTTCCCAATGTATATGTACGGACATTTTAATGTTATTAATTCATTCGCCAACTCGCTCGCCAGTGTGCTTGCCCTGTTCTGCGTGTTTGTGGTCTGCTAGTCCATTTTTTGTGGTTTGTAAAAAATTAATGTATTCAACACTTCGTATTTGCCTTGTGATTTATAATCGTTCATCTCTATTTGGGGACGATTGCCTAGACAAGTGAATTACGACGCTTAAGAACACGTTGAATATCAACCGTCACGAAACTTATGATACACTGATCACCACAACTCAATGATATTGAGAATAAGATCATTTTCTATTAGAGTAATGGAGATTAGTGTTTTTTCACATTTGAAATCATCAATCAATCATTGTTAAACCACCATTAGAAACTTGGAAGCACTGGACGGCCATTTCGTCCTTGTATGGGATTCATCAGTGTCAGTGCGCATCGATGACTCCTGCATCTCGCAGGGTTCGAACCCGGGACATTCGGTTTTGAGCGCGAATGCCTAACCATTGGACAACTGGGCCAGCATCTAACGGTGTTAATGTCTAAGATCATTTCATTCATACGTGAAACTCTCTATTCATTAAGTGAAGAAATCAACATAATTTCTACACTTAAAAGAAAAACAAACCATTTCACTTCCATAATAAGCAAAAGCGTTTCGATTCTCTGGACTAAATTTTATTCATTCAGTTTTGTCGAAAATATTTTTTCGAAAGTTTCATTGAAATATTTGCATGTTTAACGTGTTTTTTTTCCATTCCTAAAACAGCACACTGTTAGTGTAATTACTGAATTATTATCCTGTAGAAATATTTTGATACATTAAGATGTAATTTTATCTTGATAACTGTGAGTTTTTTTGTTTTTCTACTAACAGCTACCTATTTCATCGAAAACTAAATGCCTATGCATATAACTGTTAAAAAAAAATATTAAAACACTTTAGAAGTTAATTTTTTCAAGCATTAGAGATGCATGCTTTATTTAGAGAACATTCATTATCATCAAAATTAATCTAGTACGCCTAGTCGTTAAACATCCGTTTGTATAACTAATGTTTATATCATTAAAATCAGTTGAAAAACTTCATATTCTGTATAATGAAACATTGAACAAACTATTAAAAATTGTGAATGGATTTTTTATTATGAATAACAAGAAACTGTAAGTATATATCATTATGATAACATTTAAGCTTTTCCAACTGCGTAAATATTCATAGTAATTTTGACAATAATGATTGTCTAACATTGATCGATTCATGGTTCCAAAAAATGTGTAACTTAACAATCTTCACAACAACCCTGTAATGCAAATTACCTGTGCTCACTAGTGACTAGCTTAGTGAAGAATCTTCTCCGAGTTCTAGTGGGAAGACGTGACCAGTGAAGTTCAACCTGTCCGGGTGTAGACAGTAACTACGGGAGACAGTGTATAAGGTTGCGCAACTCCGTGAATTGATTGAAGTTTGACAATAACACCGTTAGATACTGGCTCAGTGGTCCAGAGGTTAGGAATTCGCCCGCATAGACCGATGGTCCTGGGTTCGGATCCTTTGGGGTGCAGGAGTGGTGGATGCGCACTTCCGAGGAGTCCTATACCAGGACGAAACGGCCGTCCAGTACTTCCAGGTTTCTAATGGTTGTCTAACATTGATCGATTCATGGTTTCAAAAATGTGTAACTTAGCAATCTTCACAACCCCGTAATGACAATAAATATTCTCATTTCTTTTGAATAGTTGAAGTTGTTTTACTTGAGTTATTATAATACTAGTACGTAAACTATTTTATATTATTTCATTCGTACTGGTTGTTTGAATATTCCTAGTAACCTTTATGACTACAATCGATTAGTCTCATTTGGCATATATATGTGCATCCTGTGCGGACTGTCTCGACATTGTCGTTAGGTTAGAAGCATTATTAGTAGAGGTGGATACTTGCTATCGGTGGAATCCAAAGCACGCGTTTCATCCTATTCAATACTCATCATTTAGATGCACCTGAATCTGAGTTGATTTTCACCCCTGCCAGCACTTGAAACCATTACCTTACTCTTCAAACGATATCGCTTTATCCACTTCGCTGCCGAGGAACGAAACAATTTAAGCACTTTTCTAATTATATCCTCCAGTGACTAAGACTGAATACTGATCCACGTTTATCCATATATATTTGTTATTATTCAAGTAAACTTCGTGTCTGAATGTTTTGAGCTATGACATCAGTTCAGCATTTTAGAATCAGTCATCAACACTATATATTTAAATTTGTGTCAGGTGGGAATATTTTATAGTTAGAGCGTCTGTGATGTTTGAACTCAGTCTCATAATAAGATATCAATGAATCCAACACACTTTTATTAGAATAATTTGTTAGTTTCCTAAGAAACGAAAATCATTTTTCCTACGAAATCAATGAATGCCTGAATTAATTCAGTTTTAATTAAAAGTCAGATCAACATTAATGACAGACGAACTTTTTTAGAATACGCCAAAATTTATTACATTTCAAAGTTCCAATTACTCCATCTTTGTTTTATTGTTAAAACTTTGATTGATCAACAGTTGAAGTAATAAAAATTTAAAAGTATTCAGAGAAAAATTATTACAACTACATTCAACTTTAAAACATTCAATATCACCACTAATCTAAAGTTTCATCGATCAGATCTCAATAGTTTGATTAACAAGATATCATCTTAGATATGCATGTGCTTTTCATTTGATAGAAAAAGTAAATTATTCGTTCAATCCACTACTATTGAACAATCAATCAATTTGTGGGGATAAAAATTGAACATTCACCATTGATCCTTTTGATAAAGTATGATTAATTTTTTATTTTCCTTTCAACAAAACTTCCTTCATCCACCAACTCTTTGTATTTACAAACTGTTTTCTTTTTTTTCCCTATACGTGTTTCATTGAATGTTTGATCATCAAACGTTTGTTTTTCATTTTTTAATAAGAGAAAAACAAAACAAGTGTTATAGTTAAAATTCATTTTTAAAAAAAAACGATTTCTATAATTGTTTAATCAATTTTAAATAACAGATTTCATGCAATTCATTTTATTGATAG
The DNA here is from genome assembly GCA_944470395.2 of Schistosoma turkestanicum. Lineage (NCBI taxonomy): Eukaryota > Metazoa > Platyhelminthes > Trematoda > Strigeidida > Schistosomatidae > Schistosoma > Schistosoma turkestanicum. Next base: position 13,606,619 of record OX103973.1, on the reverse strand, counting down.
TAAACAAATCAGGAATAAAAAAAAAATAGATTGACTGTTTACATTCAATCTTAACAATGAGTAGAGAAAAAAACCAATAATTGGTTAATATCGACTAGTATAGGCTAATTATTTGATAGATTTAACTGGAAATTCTAATAGTAATCATCGATCGATTATTGTGAGATCACTTTTAGAAACACGGAAGCAGTGGATGACTAATTTTTCCTAGTATGGGACTTATCAGCCGTATGTGTATCCATGATTTTCAATGAAACTCAACAATTTTCACAACCCTATATTGAATATTAGAAAAAATCAATGTAAAACTTTCATCAAGAAACGTTATCTATCGTATAAAGAATAATTTGGTACCATCAATGTTGTCATAACCGTGAGTTGATCGAAGTTAGACATTAACATTGGCTCAGTGGTCTAAAGGTTAGGCGTTCGCACACAAAACCGAAGGTCTCTGGTTCAAATACTGCGAGGTGCAAGAATCGTGGATTTGCACTGCTGATGAGTCCTCATGCCAGGACGTAATGGCAGTCCAGTGCTTCCAGGTTTCTAATGGTGGTCTAACATCGATCAAGTCATGATTTCGATCATGTATAACAACCCCGTAATGCAATAACCAGTTTTCACTTAAAATCAACGTTGACGGCTTTTGAATGAATGATATGAAGTGCAAGATAACAAAG